>CM053789.1:538623086-539823086 GCA_028749045.1 Cupressus sempervirens
TAATTTATAATAATTATATCTATATTTATTATCTATTTTATTTGTTACAAATATTTTTCTTGGATATTTAAATTTAACATAGAATATTATTGTTTAATAGTCTAATTTGATATTAAATATATTGAAACTTTGTAGTAATTAAAATCTATTTAAGTCATGTTTCCGCAAACATGTATACTTAGTTTAATTACTACAATATGAAAACTATAAAATAAACGTGTAAAAATAATTATTAGATGGATTTTTATCGCTAAGAGCTATAGCGATCACATGTTTGAATATATTTTATAAGGTGTGGAGATAATTGCACGAGGTGAATTCTAACAACCAGTTCATTTGTTACAACAATAAAAAAAATGGCTTTATGTCTCAATCGTGTGAGAGAGTAAATGCACGAATGCAGTATGTTTGCTAATAAAAAGGAAATCATTACTAGTTTTTGTTCACGAATTTTCAGAAGGAAGCTGTGAAATTGTTGTCTAACATCCATATTTTACAAAGAATTGTACCAAAAGAAGTTTTTAGAAGGTATCATGAAGAGTTATGGTATTTCTTAGAAGATTTACAAGCTCCTCCAAGTACTCCATTACCCATCTAGACATACATACATAGATATCTCAACAATGTTTATAAAACCCCCTCAAGAATGACCATTTAGGAGTATCAATCATTTAGCAGTATCGAATGCGATAAGGGAAGATACACTGGTAAGAATGTAGAATTTTGTAATTGGGAATAGGAGGTCAAAAAGTACTAAAGGTTACTAGTGTTAGATTGTCAGCGAGATGAGTCTTAGAGAACATTTTTGGGTTTTGAATAGTATAGTAATGGTGCGGGATATAATGTGCAGAATTGTAGAATTTTTTGGTAAGATATAACTGGTAATAGCATTTGGGGTTGGAATGAGATGAAGGACAAAGGTATTTTAATGCCATTGGATTGGACAATGAGGAAGATTTGATTGGGGAAAGAAAGTAGATAATATGTCTTTTGTAAAATTAAAAAATGGAAGATAGAAATGTAATGATGATGTAAACATAAAATAGCTTTATTACGAGGGCTTGTTTATGCCATGCTTATATGTTACATTTTAAAGTGGGTTGATTTGTGACTTTATATTAGGACTTCAAAATAATGCAATGTTTATTTGTAATTGGACTAGGATTGAAGGGTTTCTTACTAGTTTCTTCCCTTCATAAGTCTTTGAACCAAAATATTTTTAATATAAATATACATTTAGCATATGTCACTTTCACCAAAAAAAACCAATTTTTTTTCAAAGTATAACTAAATATTGAGACATCATATAGTTAAGTTTACTATGTGATAGAATTTAATATAATTAAAAATATATTTTAATTATTTGTGTAAAAATTACTTATATCCATACTTGTTATAGAAACGTAGCTAAAATTTGTACAAAGTTTCTAAATTATAAAATAAATTATCTTCTTAAGATATGTATAAGATAATTAGTCTACCATATAACTTTATTTTAAGAGAAAAGATCAATGAAAGTTGATCTCTTAGTATAAAAAATTATAATGTAATTCATAAATCTTTAAGATCAACTACATAAGAACAAACTAAAAATGTTCAAATTTGAAAATTTCTTTAAAGTATTGGTAATTGTATGAACATTGAAATGAACATAACTTGTTTAATTAGGTTTACTATAAATTTAAGAAATCATATACAATTCACTTTATTTAACTTTGTTATAGAGCTACTAATGAAACATGGAACTACAATGAGCAATGGTGTGAAATAAAATTTCAAGATATTTCTATATCTATAGAAATAACGTAAATCTAAATTTCCATCCAGAAAAAATTGTAATTCTTTATAGATTCTTTAAAAACTTAAATTTTAATTATATAATTTTTTATTGCTATAATAATAAATTTTAAATTTTAATTCTTGAACTACACATCCTAATAGATTAATTTCTTAAAACATGTAATATTTTATTCAATTTATTGTTCCAACTATATAGACCTCCGAAGAAATGATGTCGCATATATTACATGGTTGCATATGGAATCAAGTTTTTTAAATGACAATATTTAATTGCATATGAATTTTTGACAAACTTTTTTTATAAAATCTAGATCTTTATATATATATATATATGAAAAAAGATGGCTAAAAATTTATTCAATCAAAACCAAGTTACAGAACAAAGGCCGAAGGCCCAAAACAGCACTACATACTCCTGTCTTCCAGTAACATCTGATCAATGATCTCACAATACTCAGAAGGTAACTCATACCTATCATTAATATCCCATCTACCCACATTCTCTGAAGCCCATTTTGTCAGGTAATCTGCCACTTTGTTCCATTCGCAAGGGATATAACGAAAGGAGATAGAGTCCAAGGAACTACAAAGACTAAGAGTTTTTTTGGCCAAAGAGGCAAGTTGCCAACTAACATCTTCCAATCTCTGGTTATTCAACATATCCACAACAATCTGAGAGTCAAACTCACAGATGATCTTCCGCCACCCTAACAAACATCCTCGCTCAATAGCAACCTTAATAGCTAGGGCCTCCATTAGATTATTAGAGTGTTGACCCTTGTAAACAAAGAGGAGGACCACCATCATCACCTCTACCAATAGCCCCAATACCAACATGACCAGGGTTCCCCCACGAAGACCCATCCTTATTGATCTTCAAGAACCTAGTCGGGGGAGGAGACCACCTCCCATCTCTACTCACTCGCTACTTACCATGGCTCAGTCTTTTTCCAAGAATGCATCCCTGATGGCTATCTCCTAGGTTCAGATTCCTCACAATAGCTTGATCCCCAGGATCTATATTAACAGACATATATCACACTTAGCATAAATTGTCTCTTGGAGCCTATTAAGAATTATCTTCCACAATTGGGAGCTTCCAAGTTTGGAACCACAAAAGATTATGTGATTCCTTTCCAGCCAAAGGTTCCAGAGAATGAAGATTGAACCAACCAACCAGGCATCCTGTAAGAAAGAAGTCTTCGCTGGAGGTCTGCCCAAGCTTTCCTAGAAGTCAATAAGAGAAATAGCATGAATAAAACCATGACGCCAGGCCTCCCACCATTGATGCCATATCTCTCTAGAAAAGGGGTAGAGAAAAAACAAGTGGGAGACACACTCCTCATTATGCAAACAAAGAACGCAAACAGAAGGTCCCTGAAAACCTCATTTGCGAAGATTCTCCCAAGTGAGGCATTTCCTTTGAGCCAACAACCATAAGAAAAAGTTACACATGGGCCATGAAAATATGCTCCAAACCTTCTTCCACCAGTGCACTTCAGCCAAACCATGAAGGTTCCTATTGAGAATAGCATAGCCTTGAGCCACTGTGAATTTACCTTTTGGACTTGAACTCCAAGCCAAGTTGTCCCTCCCACTGAGAGAGCTGCAAAACCTATCCTCCAGAACTCTAGAGAGAAGGACTCGATCCTCATCAGAGCCACCCATTAGCCACTCTTAAGAATCCTTCCAGCAAGTCATCTCAACCTGCCCTAGGCGCTTGACAACCTTAAAATGCTCCACCTTAATCCATCTAGCATTAATAAAAGTTTGGGAGAGGGGGAGAAGCTGGGGAAAACTAGAAAGAATGGGAGGATGACCATCCCACAAGTCTTACCAAAATAGAGTATCCAAGCCTTTGTTACAAATCCAGAAGAGCCCCTCCTTAACAAGTTGGGCACCCCTCTTAAGAGTATCCCAAATACAGGAGCCCTTACCCACCAAAGGAAGACGTGGTACCTCAGAGCAATCTGCACTAGGAAAGTACTTGTGGGTAAGAATCTTGGTCCACTCTTGATCTTGACTATTACACCATCACCAATATAGTTTAGCAGCCAAAGTCGTGATAACAAGAGCCATCGAGCGAAACCCAAGGCCACCCACATGTTTCGGCCTACACACATACTCACACTTGACCAAGCTCCAGTTCGAAGATAGAAGACTACCAGACCAAAGGAATTGTCGATATAAAGCATCAAAGTCCCTGACAAAACTAGAAGGGGGAACTTGAATACAACACCTGTAAATGGGTAGAGACTGCACCATAGTCTTAAGTAGAACCAATCTCCCAGTAGAAGATAACCATCTGCAAGTTCAGTGACTAACCTTACTCCTGAATTTATCCAAAATCCCCTGCTAGTAATCCTTTCATTGAGCCTAGGAAAGGACAAAGGGACCCAAAGATACATTAGAGGAAGGCAATCAATTTGGAACCTAAGAATTCTAGCAATCTTATTGTGGATAAGCCGAGGAGTGTTAAAGAAATAAATAGAGGACTTATCATCATTAATTTTCTGACCTGAGGCTTTCAAATAGGTATCCAAAGATTTCCTGAGATTCATTGCCTCACTGATTCTAGCCATGCCCATCAATCTGGTATCATCCACAAACTGAATATGAGAATACGAAGGAAGGGTTTTATTCCAACTCCAACCTTGGATAAAACCCTGCCGCACCTGAGCTTTTAAAAATCTACCAAAACCCTCATCCATGAGAATGAATAAGTAGGGGGATAGGGGGTCTCCTTGCCAAAATCTGCAAGAGGCACCAAACAACTCAGAAGGTTCTCCATTAATAAGAACTAAGAAGGAGGACAAGGTCACACAACTAAGAACCCAATCGACCCATTCCACAACAAACCCAAAAGTCAAAAGAATTTTCTGTAAGAACTCCCAACTCACCCGATCATAAGCCTTGGCCATGCCAAGTTTAATGAACATAGCTTTCTCCTTAGAAGTGGCCATAGAGTGGACAACCTCCATTGTTATCACAACTCCATCCAAAAATTGTCTTTCGTCAACAAAGCCACCTTGTTCATTAGAGATCAAAGAACCAAGGAATGGCTTGAGCCTCTCAGCAATCAATTTGGTGATGATCATGTAGACAACATTACATAATGCTATAGGCATGAATTGATCTAACTGATTAGCCCCTTCCTTCTTAGGTATGAGAGCCAAGAAGGTGGAATTCAAAGACTTTAGCATCTGTTTATTCATGTATGATTCCTGGATCACATCTAGGAGATCATACTTTACTATCTCCCAGAATTCTTGGAAAAACTCAATCGAAAACCCGTTTGGACCAGGGGCCTTACCTTTCTTCATATTAAACACAATTTTCTCCAATTTTGGAAGCAAGATAGGGCTTAAGAGGGTGCCTTTCATTTCTGCAAAGACTAGGTGAGGGATACAATCCAAGATTACTCACTCCTCAGGCCCAATACTAGGATCCTCCCTAGAAAAGAGATCAGAGAAGTAATTGACTGCTTTCCTAGAAATATCTTCACAAGAAAGGATCTAAGTTCCATCTGTTAAGACAAGAGAGGATAGAGAGTTCCCATGCTTTCGTGCCTTAACAGAGTTGTGGAAAAAAGCAGTGTTCCTATCCCCCTCCTGAAGCCAATCAATACGAGATTTCTGCTTCCATAAAATCTCCTCCCGAAGCTCCCATTCTTCCAGCTCCTTAAGAGCCAGGAACTCAGCTTCACTCATCTCAAAGTTCAACCCATGGTCCCGAATCTAGTGGGTAATGGTATCTAGCTTGGTTTGAGCAGCAATCTTCTAAACATGTAGATAACTGAAACATTGTTTATTCCATCTCTTAAGCCTGTACTTCACATGTTGGAACCTTTTACTAAAAGTATACATGGTCGTACTATGATCAGGCATCCCCTCATACCACCAATCCCCCATAAGATCAGGTAAAGACAAGTCTCTGAGCCACATCAACTAGAATTTGAAAGAGGGATTCTTGGTGACCCTGTATGATGTAATGGAAAGCTTAGCAGGCCAGTGATCCAATCCCCTCTAGTCAAGAATTTCAAAACTGGTGATCCACTTGTTGTCCATCCAATAGCATGAAACTAAAAATCTATCAAGCCTCTCTGAGATAGCCTCACCACCACATCTTCAATTATTCCATGTAAAGCTACCATTAATCAACTTCACATCAATGAGAAACAATGAGCCAATCATATCTCTGAACAGATTTGAAGATTGGTCCAACCTAGCAAGCCCTCCCCTTTTTTCCTCCTGGCTAATGACTACATTAAAATCTCCTGCCATAATCCATGGGAGATAAGGTTCTAAGGATCGGATGAATCTAATATGGGCCCATAACTGGGATTTACCTGCAAAGTCTATGGGAGCATAAATATTGGACAAGAAGCACCTTTCTCCATTCCCAAAGCTAGTGGCAATCAAAGAAATGGAAGACCGATTGGAGATCCACCATAAAGGGGAGACTTTCCTTGGGTCCTAGAAGTAAGCCACCCAACCTGAACTATTCAAGGCACCCACCCCCTGCCAAGAGCCCTGGGGCCAGATATAAGCAGCACAATTAGCCAATCCATCCAATGAAAGCTTAGTTTCCTGAAGAAAGACCATATCAGGCGACTGAGACTCAATTAATCTACGAACAACCTTTTGTCTAGGGATGTTGTTCAACCCCCTTACATTTCATGATAGCACAATCATTTATGGGGGTGAGAGAAATAAGAATCAATGGGTCTCACAGACCCAAACTCAACCAAATTTTCACCCATTATCTTCACTTTCTCTTGATCAGTCTTCCTACCACTTTTTGACAGTTTATCTGAAGGCCCCTTTTTGAAGGGTTTCTGTTGAATGCCTAAAACAAGAGAAGCCTTATTACTCTTTACAGAATCAGATGTCCCCTTAGACTTAAGGGGGTTAGTGGACACCAAGGCTGGGCCCTGCGAACCTTGTGTACCACAAAGATCCCCGATATCCTAAACAAGAGGGGGCATCTCAATATCCAACTGCTCTCCCTGTAGGTCCCCTGTAAATGGAGTCTAATCCTCTCTTTGCAAATCCCCTACTTGAATCTCATGCTAATTTTTGGCCTCAAAAGAGAGCTCAACTGGGATACCTTCCTCTTGGACCAAGTCTCCAAGAGCATCAAACCTGTTAAAGGTGCTATCAGTCCACCTATCTATCCAAGTTCTCTTCTTACCTTTGCCCTTGTTACAAGATTTAACCTGAGTAAATCCCTTAATATCATTAGGTCCATTAGATATTGTAGCCTTTCCCTTGTCCTCCCTAGGGGGGCCTGGAGCATCTGAGGAGGGATTCTTATACCTGGGACATCTACAAAATAGATGCCCATGTTCATGGCAGATCCTGCATCTAAATGGTAGGGTCTCGTAATCCTACTGCTAGATCCAGGAAACTGAGCCCATACAAATCTCCAAAGAATTTGGCAATGGATTATTCAAATCAATTTCTACACAAATACGAGCAAAAAAAATTACCTTATGGTCTTGAGTCTATGTAGCTGATCCCACAGGTTTTCCCAGAAGCATAGAGATTGAGTGAAGAATTTCTTCCCTCTATAATTCCAACGAAAGTCTCGGCAAGTGAACCCACACTGGAACCTGAGAAGGGATTTCCTCAGTAGAGTTAAAGCCCATGTGCCAGGGCTTGATGAATAGCCCCACCTGGTTAAAGAAATAAGGGCCACCTTCAAAAACCTTATTCCTATCCGACATGCAAGAGAAGATAACCATAAAATAATTATTAGCCGCTAACAGAATTTACATATCTCCTTCTGGGTTCCACACCCGATGGGCCCAGGAATCCAACACTAGCAATGAAAGATGAAGGCCCAAAAATTTGTAGATAAGAGCATGATTACTCTAGTACTCAACATCCTCTGAAACCTGTTCAGGTTGAATGACCAGAATTGGCTAGATCTCAGCTTTCTGTAAACATCCATTAACTTTTTGTAGTTGAAGCTTCCCATTCGAAGAGGATTCTCCTTCCCCCAATTGGGAATTACCATTCAGAGCCCTACTACAAGCATGCACCCTCAAAGCTGGCTCACCCATCTCCAAATCTCCACTGGTAGGCCGAGGAGAGGCGGAACCAAGATCCTCCATTCACCTCGAGCCTGGATATAGTAAGCAAACAAGGCAAAGACGGGGCAGAAGCCCCTCAATCTCACACTGCCGCAGACTCCTTCCAAGGACGCAACAAATAAAACAAAGGATAGGTTGTCGATAATAACCCATGGCCAAAGGGGAACTAGACGCCCAAAAAATTGACAAACGCCCACTCTACAGTAAGCCACGCACCCCCTTGATCTAGATCTTTATATTATTAAAGAAAATATATCGTTATATTTCATGTTTTGAATTTCCTTTTTTATCACTTTATTATGATGCACAACTCTCTGACTTTTTCTTCTGTGCACATGGAATTTTCAAATAGCAACCAATGGTGCTAGACCAATCATAGCTAAATGTCCATTCAACATTTATGTCATGATGAATATATTACCTATCACTTGCTCTTTGTTGATATGTCGCTACTGACAAAAAGACTACAATTACCAAAATACACAACACCCCCAAACATGGATTGTGTTTTATTCATTATTATTGTCAATTTCTTAGCCGTTCTTTTTTTGTTGACGTCCAACAATGTCAGATTATCAAAACAATCTGGTGGAAAGTCTGATATAAATAAGCCTATTGGCTTAATTAGAGATGACAATTCTTACACCTTTTATATTTAAAAGAATTGGAAAGTCCTCATTTATGCTCACAAACTAAGTCTATTAGACTCTTCCCCTTGGTACCTTATGAGATATTTACAGTTTCACCATTGCCTTCTAGTCAAAAGTGAAATCCTAATCTTTATCGCAACCCCTCCTAAAGTCCTATAAATAGGAGGAGGATTCAAGAGCAAAAGGACCCTAGTTTTAGGCATCTATAGTATAGGCACATTTAGAGTTATCATCTTTTAGCTTTGTCATTATAGTAATTTCATGTCATTTTGGTAGCATGTAGCACTCTTTTTATGTTATTTAGTATCATTTAACACATATTTAGTATATTTCATACTCATATCATAGCATTCTAGGGTTAGCATACTCATATAATCTACATTATCACATAGATCTTGCATACATCTTTGTAGATTTGCATTCATGGCATACTCTCATTCTAAAAATGTCACTGAGATGCTGGTATGAGAGAAATCTTAGCAGTTGTAGTTAGGGAAACATGGGATGTTTGTAAATTCTCTATTTGACAATGATTTCTTGGGTTTAGATTAGTTCATTGTCATTCTATTTGCACTCTTATCTAAGGTCTCATGAATATGTGAATCCATCCTGTACAAATTGGTGCCCACCGTGGGGCTTTGTCTCAAAGCCTCTCTGGTCTTCAAGTTTTCTTGCTAATCTTTTCTTTTCCTCTTTAGATTTGTGTTTTTCTCTGATTTTTGGTGCAGATATGACCCATTGCAAGTTCTACAGCATTTGGGAAGCTTCATAAGAAGATCAACAGAATCTCAAAGACATTTCCAAGCTCACAAAGATCAGATTGCCATTTTCCTGACACTACAATGCTTTTAAACATTATTTTAACACTTCCAACCAAACTTTTAACACAGTTGAAGTGTTTTGTAATGCCTTTGAATATTTTTGTAGTGCATTTGATTATTCTTACATTGCATTTGCTTATTCTTACAATGCATTTGCATTATTAAATAGCACATTTGATTATTCTTATAGCGTATTTAAAACTTTATGTGATGCATATGATGTTATCTATCATAAATCTAATATGGGCTATTAATCATCACATCTAACATTCATATCTAAATTTTGGTTGTTTATATACCTCTTCTAAGATAATAGGCACTCTTAAGTTGCTAAAATCACGAGCCAAGAATGAAGATCCTCAAAAATGTGCCCAACCTTTGCTATCTTTGAACCAGGTAAGTAGACCTAGACCCTCATCAATTGGATTGTGGCATTTCTAAATCAATAACATAGTCTAAGTAGCAAGTTTGATCTGACTGATCTAATTGGAAGTAGGCCAATGCTCTCAACTGACAAGAGTTAATTAGAATGCCAAACCTTCTGTGAGGGTTAGTAATAGTCAAATAGGGAATGAACAAATATCTAGCTTAATTAGGAGCCCCTTTTGTCTTCTGTAGTTAAGGGCTCGAAATTGAACAAATCTTGTCTATCGTGTTTGGGAGATCAAAGTAGTAGGGATATGCTCTCATTCTTCTAGAGTGATCAGACTCCCAAACCTATTTTCAATTTCTTCTTTTCCTACTTTTTACTAGATAAGTTTGTCCACCATATAAGGGCTACCTCCCAAGATTTTCCTTAGCAAGGCTGGTGAGAGGGAATGCCTTCCAATCTTGCAATCTTAA
The DNA here is from genome assembly GCA_028749045.1 of Cupressus sempervirens. NCBI lineage: Eukaryota > Viridiplantae > Streptophyta > Pinopsida > Cupressales > Cupressaceae > Cupressus > Cupressus sempervirens. The sequence continues at coordinate 538,633,298 of CM053789.1, forward strand.
TTGAATGCAAGCCAACCATGTTCAAAATATAGCCTTCCTCTAGTAGTCTCAGCAAAGATTATGCCAAAACTCCTTAGCATTGGTGGGAAGCTCTCTATCACAGAGAGGTAAATTTGAACATTGTTGGATAAACACTAAAAACTTGGTAGTTACTAGCCTTAAATAACCTTTTTAGGAAGCCATTTCTTTCATTTCTAGGTGTGTGCAGGCTTAATTCTTTGTTGTTCCTACTACAATTATGTGTGATTGTGTTTGTGGTAATACATAATAATTTCAAATTTTCAGACCACGACCCTTTCAAGAAGATGCAAGGACAAACTAAAATGAAATAGAGCTTTAAAACTACTAAACAACCTGAAAACAATGCATCCAATTCATAAAACAATGCATTTGACCTCTTCTGTAATGTATTTACATCCTGAAACAACACATATGACTGATGAAATATTGTATTTGAATATTTAAATAGTGCATATGACGTGCAGAACAATGCTTGTGAACTATGAAATAATGCATAGACTCATTAAAATAGCACATTTGAGACTTTCTATAGCACATTTGAAGAAAAAACTAAAACAAAGGCTACTTGTAAGTGTAATCTTTACAAAAAAACTATAGATTTGGATACTCTTTTCCCTTGTTGACATTCTACCATACTGAGAGATTATGAAAGTGACTATCACAATTATTCAAACAAGCAATGTTCTAACTCCAACGGAGACCCTTATCCAATAGTTATTATTATTTCAGCCTCACATATCAAGCCAGAAATGAAAAGGAAACACACATTTGTTCCCTATCTGACTTCATGAGTTTGAATTTCACCATTATCAACATTGTCAAACATCCTTCCAAACATCGCTTATTGTTTAACAAACTATGGTCTACAAGAAATTTTCATGTTGTCAAAATACAAATGAACTAAAGGAATCCTACCTACATCTCATGCTACTATGAAAAACTAATGTATCTGCCAAACCAAAACAATCATCTTTTGTGGGTAAGTGCACAAATAGCCAAGAAAACTATTAAATACACACAATCTGTGAACCTCGATGATCATATTACACCTACTAGCTATTCACCAAATACAACTACCCATGAGTCACCGTTGTTCAACTAGACCTCAAAGCCCTCTTTCAAAAACCAACATGTGGGATGAGAAGAGCATCAAAATAAAAAATGAATATGTTTAGTAGAACTCTGAGCTCATTGATATCATGGACAATATACTTGGAAAACACAAAGAATGCTACTTGTTAGCATTAACGCAACGGGTTGCCAAGCTACCATCTAATTTTGACATTTCAAAGCTTAAACGAGATGAGGAAGAAACACCATTAGATGTTACACAAAAACTACAAGACTTACAACTAGAATTGGAAAGGATGAAAGGAGGGAAAATCCAACCCACAAAATTTAGCCTTGAGAAGGTGTGCTCCCTTCCTTTTGACAAGAGCATCACATTTATACCTTTCTTGCAAAACATGCAACTACAAAAATGCAATAAGTATTTTGGTGCATCTGATTCTCAAGATCACCTTAGACAATTTTATACTCTAAGTATGGAATTTGTCTATGAGACATCTTACTTAGTGCAGTTATTTCCTAGAAGGCTCAAAGGACAAGCCATGGAGTGGTTCTCAAAACTCCTCTCCAACATCAAATCATTTGATCAACTAGGTACTGTGTTTATCACACAGTACTCATATAATATTGAAAGGAAGACCACCATGATCAACCTATGTAACACCAAAAAACTACCAAGAGAATCCTTCAAAATGTTCCTATAAAGATGGAATCATACCTTTGCCAAATATCATTAGGACATCCCAGATAAATAAAAACCATTCATATTCATTAATACCCTCTTCAAATTGATGAATTATTAGCTACAATTTCAAGGTCCTAAGGACTTTAAAACTACATTAGAAAATGTAGCCAAAGTAGAAGAGACCCTAATAAACAACAATATCATCAAGATATCAAAAGATGGCAAGGGTTTCTCAAAAAACTCCTCACAGACTCACAATACATTTGATCGGTCTGTCGATAAATAAAAGTCATGGTGGAGAAATAACAACAAAAACATAGTCAATGATGGGGCGATTGAAGCTAATCATATTAAACCACAAACTCAAACCCATCCAAACTAGCAGTATCCTATCATCAATAACACCAATGTGAATATGGGACAAGACCCACCCAAACAAGATGATGTTCATCCATTTTACCTATGCAACATGGATACTCCTTCTACATCCAATCAATAAGTAGCCTGTAATCAAGATCCTCCAAGAGGATACCAATCTTTTGATATACCTAAGGAATATACACCTATTGGGGTGTCTTACAAGAGTGCTTTGAAACCACTCTTAGCCAATGAGCTCATTGTACTCTCCAAGGCCAAGCCCTATGAACCACAAGTTAACCCAAAGTAATGGAGTGACAAGTACTCTTGTTCCTACCACCAAAACATGGGGCACTTAACCAACAACTATCATGCCCTTAAAAGGGCTATACAAAAATTGATTAATGATAGAACTATTGAAGTGAATAACCTTCGCAACAATGAAGACCACACGACCTTCAAAAACCCTTTTATGAGTCATGAGAAGGGTGAATCCTCTAGAACAAAGTAGAACATACCTTCCCATGACAAGGTTAATTATGCGCATCATTACAATAATACCATCAAGATGATCTCAAAATTTGATGACACCATAAATGTCATAGTAATTAAAGATAAAAATAAGAAATAATCATCAAATGTTGTCACCCAAGGTCAAGCCTCTAAAGTCATTCTACCATGGCCCATGATGGGTTCCAATCATGCAACTATAAGTTCTACCCTACTCGATTATAGTTTGGTCAACTAGTTACTAAAGACTCCTACCCATATCTCAATTTTTGAGTTGTTGCAAATTAGCCTTGAGCATAAGGAGATCCTCACCAAATCCTTAGTGCCAAATGATCTGGATATTAGTCGACTACAAAACATGGTAACTAACCTTGCTGCCCCTTATTGTGTATCTTCTTTAGCTTAGGATGACATGTCATTCAATCATCCTAAAAACTTTGCATTACACATTTAAGTATTTATTCACAGAAACAAAGTTAAAAGAGCCTTGGTTGCTGGCAAGGCAGGACTAAACATTTGCACATTGAATGTGGTAAAAGCCTTAGAGTATAAAGAGGATGTTGTTGATCCAAAGAAGAGAATCACCATTAAGGCTTACGACAATGAGGAGAGATCCTCCAAGGGCATGTTTATTCTATTAATCAGGGTAGGTCTAGTTATAAAAGAAATTTGTTTGTCAACTCTAGGACTTAAAATTAACTTACAATATCCTATTAGGAAGGTCATGGATCCAAGACATGCAAACTATTCCTTCCACTTACCATCAATGTTTTAAATTTCCATACATGGGTCAAAAGGTGACCATACCCAAAGATCAAAACCTTGCCCAATATTGTAACACCCTTGTTCCTCATAGCATGGAAGAAATTGGCAAATGACCGATGACATCAGCTGGTCCACATCAATAGACACTTCGTGTTCCACCAACTGAGATAACAACTACTCATCTACATCAATTAAGGGTAAAGAGAAAGTTGGTTGTTCTAGTTCTTCCATTCCTTCATCATTATTGCCAAAAAATTCTAAATACTCATACTATGAGGAAATGGACTGCTTAATGAAAGAATTTGATAGGAAGTACAAAAAAAATGCAAAGGGGTAGGTGAGTACTTAGTCTCATTTGTTGATCCACCACTAGGCCTTATCATGCACATTTTGTCAAAGAAAGTGGTGTACGAATTTAGTAAAAAAATACAAAATATTGACATTTACCCTCACCTATATGGAAAAGGTTTTGATTTAGTGAAAATGATGGGATATATGGGCAATAGTCCTTTAGGGCTTGTTTAGCTGCGAGAATAGGAATAGCTATTCTGGAATACTTATTATGGAATAGAAAATGGGGGTACATATTCCTATTCTCTATTTGGTTCAGTGAGAATTTGATGGGGATTCCATGAACCCAAAAATTTATGTTTTCTAAAATAAATAAAACTGAAATAGGAATACATATTCCAATTCCACCAAAATTGGAATAAATAATCCTATTTTATTTTATATTCCAATTCTAATTTGGTGCATCCAAATGAATAATTCAAAACTTTAGGAATTTACATATGCCTATTCCACTAGTATTTGTGTTGACAAACGAGCCCTTAGGTAAAGGGAAAGGCATCATTGAATCCCTAGCAACATAGTTTAGGTCTAATAGATCAAAAAAAGGGGTAGGGTATAGTAAACAAGACAATGCACAGACCACTTCCAAGTCCCATTCCAAACACAATGATTCCTCCTCTTCCATCTTGATGTGCCCAAGGAAAAAGGTGTCAACAACCAAACAAAAGTTGACACCAAAAATGTCAATTTATCCTTCTTGGATTCACATCACACACTAGAGAACTACTCATGGACATCCCTAATAATGAAGATGATGATGATTTCGCCAAGTGGTAATTCAAATCATTATTTGAAGAGTCCATCCATGACAAAGAATGTGATTTTGTTCACATTCTAGTGACCAATAGTTCCATAGCACAAGGATCAATAAGAGCCAACACACATTAGAACAACTTAGAGGTTGATACAAAACAAACACATCACATCACATCATATGAGGATGATGAATCCATTGATGGGTTTTAGTTTTAAACTTTATTTCCTAACTTCTTTCGAACAAAAAATGAAGATGAGTACTATGAGCCACTCGCAAGCTCTACTTTTCCTAATACTTTAGAGGAAGCACACGTTATAGACTTGACTAATACAACATATGAACCATCAAACGATGTCATGTCTTTAAACCCTATCAAATCTTATCCATATTTCACACCCCTCTCCTTAATCCACTATGAGCTCGTCAGCTGGGATATGACTAACCCTCACCATATTCCCAATTTTGACACTAATCATGATATTATCGTCTACCTTAACACTATTGACCCATCTCATTTATAAAGAGTAGGAGAAATGCATACATATGGTTCAGATATCAATCATCTCATTCATACGAGATAGGCTGAGAACATCAAAGCATTAATGACCAACACCAAGTTGTAGTTGATCTTGAGAAAAAAATGAAATAAATAGAAATGATGCATCCAACAGTGGAAACCCAACTGTGGCATCCATGGATGAGATGATTGATACCCTACCCAAGTTCTCAGAGCAAAGATCATCTATCTTAATTGAACCTATAGAAAAATTCAACATCGGGACAAAGAAGGAACCAAGGATAATCCATTTGGCACAATCATCAAACACAAAAGAAAGAAGTGAATTCATTCGCTTCTTCAATGAGAAGCAAATAAAATTTGCATGGTCTTACACAAACATGCTAGGGTTAGACCCAACTCTAATCCTTCATCACCTTAGCATCTCTCCAGAGGCCAAGCCTGTTAACTAAAAGCTAAGGAAAATGCATCTCTACATAGCCTTGCTAGTCAAAATAGAACTAGAGAAATTTCTTAGCACCAGCTTCATTCGACCTTTAGCTTATGCATCCTGGATTATCAAATATCATTCCCATCTCAAAAAAAATGGTAGCATATGCATCTCTATTGATTTTCAGCATGTCATTAAGGCATGTCCTCAATATAATTTCTCCCTTCCCAACATCGACACAATTGTAGATTTGATAGTGGGCCATTCCAAGTTTTCACTCATGGATATATTTTTAGGGTACAACCAAATTTGAATAGCACCAGAGGATCAAGAGAAAACAACTTTAACATGTGCATAGGGCACATTCTATTGGAATGTCATGCCTTTTGGCCTCAAGAACACAGGGGCAACCTATCAGCGGGCCATGACCACTATCTTTCATGACATGATGCAAATTTTTATGGAAGATTATGTTGATGATATCCTTGCCAAATATCATACCTAAGAAGATCATCTTCCCATCTTGGACAAGATATTTACTCACCTAGAAGCATTCAAGGTTAAGCTAAATCCCCAAAAACGTGCTTTTGGCATAAAATATGGCAAACTCCTAGGGTATATTGTTTTAGCCAAAGGGATTGAGGTTGACCCCAAAAAGGTACAAGCTACAATCAACATGCAACCTCCAAAGAATTTGAGTCAATTGCGTTCTCTCTAGGGAAGACTTCAAGTAGTTCATCACTTCATCTCTTAGTTAGCAAAAAAGTGTGTTCCTTTCACACACCTCCTCCACAAGCACATAATTTTTAAATAGGATAATTAGTGTCAGATGGCCTTTGATCTACTCAAAACTACTTGATGAATCCACTTGTGTTGGTACCTCCAGTATCACACAAACCATTGTTGCTATATATTTCCCTAACAGATAAATCGATTGGAGCCCTCTTGGTACAAGAAAGCAACTAGGGCAAATAAAGAGCCATTTATTACATTAGTCACACCTTGGTCAACTATGAGCTCAATTATACATTTATTGAAAATAACTTGTTTGGGTGTAGTTTTTTCTTCACAAAAACTACACCATTATCTTTTGACACACAAGGTTAAACTCATCTCCAAGATTGATCCCCTCATGCATCTTCTCAACAAGACATCATTAACAGGCAAATTGGCGAAGTGGGTAATGATCCTGAGTGAGTTTGATATTGAGTATGTTAATAGGAAAGCTATAAAAGAACAAGCCATTACTGACCAACTAGCAGATGCACACATAAAGAGCTTGAATCCTATACTGGCTGACTTTCCAGATATGCACATTCTTCAAATAGAGTTGATCACTTGGAAGTTCTACTTTGATGGATCTTACACACACCATGGTTCAGGTGCTGGTGTTTTATTCATTATGCCTCTAGGCATTACCATCCCCAACTCCTTCAAACTACTTTTCCCCTACACAAACAACATGGTGAAATAGGAAGCCTTGGTTTTAGGCCTCAAACTAGCCTTAGAATGGAAATTAGCAACACTAGAAGTTTATGGCAATTCTCAGTTGATCATTAATCAAGTTATCGACATATATCAGACCAATGATGAAAAGTTATTGCCTTACAAACATTTGGTTGACACACTTAAGGCATGCTTTGTTCACATTACTTTTGAACAAATCCCTAGTGATAAGAACAAAGTAGTAGATGCCATGGTCACCTTGGCTTCCTTACTTCAGTTACTAGAGAAGCATAAGCAGTATGAGTTCTTAGTAGAAGGGGTAGTTCAACCTACGTTTACTCAACTTGACTCCCTCATTATTTGGCATTTAGACACCCTTGATTCCCTTTTCTATAACTCCATCACAACCTACCTCTATGATAACTCCATTCCCTCTAACCTCTCACATAACCAAAGGCATAAATTCATTCAATAGACCTCGTGTTACACTTTGGTGGTTGATATGATGTATAAGAAAGATCTTGACAGTACTTTTTAAAGATTTATTGAAAAGGACAAGAGAAGTTCATGTAGGCATTTGTGGGTCACACTCTAGCAAAGAAAATTATTAAGATGGGCTATTTGTGGCCAACCATGGAAAATGATTCTATCGCTTATGTTAAAACTTGAAAAAAGTGTCAAATCCATGGTGACCTTATTTATGCGCCAACCCAAAAACTCAACCCTTTGGCCACACCTGGCCTTTTTATCAGTGGGGCTTTGATTTGATTGGAGCCATCCACCCACATTCCTCTAATGAACATAAATGGATTATCACCACAACCAAATATTTCACCAAGTGGGTTGAAGCAGTGCCACTTGCTGACTCTATAGGAAAAAAAATATCTTCCTTCATTCTGAACCGTATCATTTGTTAGTTTGGCATGCCTCATGCCATCCTAATGGAAAACACCTTGTACTTTAAAAATCAAATAATTGATGAATTATGTGAGAAATTTCACATTATACACCATTTATCATCAATCTATTATCCCTAAGGCAATGGCCAAGCAGAGGCCACCAACAAGACCATTATCAACATTCTTAAAAGGATCGTTAATTATATTGGTAGAGATTAGCATCGGCAACTAAACCCTACCCTCAAGGCCTATAGGAAGAGTGTCAGGATGCCTACATGTGCTACACCCTTGTCCTTGGTTTATGGTTGTCAAGCCATTCTTCCTTTAGAGGTTAAGATCCCATCCTTGACAGTTACTCTCTATGATATCCTATCCGATGAAGACTATAGAGTGGCCTATCTTGAATAGTTAAAACTCTTAGAATAACATCAACATACAATACATAAGCACCTCAAAGTGTATCAGAATAGGTTATCAAGACATTACAACAAAAAGGTTAAACCCCATATCTTTCAGATTAGAGACTTAGTTCTTTGGGAAAACCCTAAGAATCAAGCAACTTGAGAAACATAAAGGAAAATGGGAGGCGAATTAGACTGGTCCTTACATTATCACATAATCCTTTGGGACCAACACCTATAGACTTTCAGATTGTGATGTAGAAGTACTATCAGAACCCATCAATAGCATCCATCTCAAAAGGTTTTATGTCTAAAGCTTTGAGGAAGCACCTCGCCACTGAAAATACCAAAAGAAAAAGCTAGCAAACATTCGAAAAAAACAAAAAAAAAAAACTGGTACAAATGGAATGAGAAACATCACCTTTTTTTTTAAAGAAGAAAGAGATAACACCTTTGGACTTCCCTAAACAACACAAGTCCTTCAATGTAGAAAGAAAACAAGGCATGACTCAACCAACTCTCCCTGAGACAAATTTCGCTTGTTAATGGTCTTTTCACTTTATATTGCCATCGTACTAGGCACAACTGAGTTAATGTCATACATACCTAATTAAGAAACACTTGTGGGTTATAGTTCATTGGCTTCTTAGCATTAGACATAGTTTAGTAACAAAGATAACAAGAAAAATAGGAACAAGAGGAAGATATGCAACTCAGAGGAAACATGGAGTTTGATTATGTTCTAAGAGATCACAAACATGAATTGTAGGAAAATCAGTGCACATCTCAAACATCTACCATGACCATAGTTCCCATTATCCATTTTTACCTTCATAAAATCCATTTGAAGTCCCAAAAATACTTGTTTGCCTCCATTGTCTCAAGAATATTCTCCAAGCCCACTTTTAACCTTTTTTGGGCCCCTTTTTGGTCTCCTTGACTCTTCATGTGCTCCAACAAAGCTTTGGTTATCTCCCTATTCCAACAAATCTCATTCACATCCTTATTTCACTTCCACTAGTCCAAAAATTACCAAAAACATTCAAAAATTGTTAAAAAATTGTCAAAACCATTCAAAAATTGTTCAAAATTATCAAACACATTCAAAAAATTATCATAAATTGTCAAAAATAGTCAAAAATTATCAAAATTCATCAAAAACATTCAAAAATTGCTAAAAATTGTCAAAACATTCGACAATTGTTAAAAAAATTTCTAAAACATTAAAAAATAATTCAAAATTGTCAAAAATATTAAAAAATTATCAAAAACACTAAAAAATGGTTAATAATTTCCAAAAATAGTAAAAAAATCCTACAAATATAAAAAAAGTCCAAACTTCAAGCCAAACATCACCGAACTCAACCCAAATAGGCTGTTTAATGTTGCATAAATTATTTTTTGTATTTTTCAAATCGATGATCCATTGATTTCGTGTCGAATTGGTGTCTATCTATAATTGCTACTCCTTTAGGACATGTTTGCATACCTCGACCAATTTTATATGAAATCAATGGTATGGGCCACTATATTGAAAAATATTTAAATATTTTATGGCCCTATTACCTTGGGCAAAACAATAAAAAAGTGCCTCAATGCATTAAGAAGCAATGTAGTTATGCCTTGAAACATCTTCCTGGGCTTTGGAAAATATGGCACAACGTGAATAGTCACTCAATTCTTACACTCATCACCTCACCCACGCTAATGTCTTCTGCCACTCTTTGAGTTTTCCCCATAGTCTTCTTTGGTGAATCCATCTCCCTTGCCTCCATTGCTACTGTTGACACACTCTTAGCCACCTTGGGTGGACTAGTCTCTTCCTCCATTATCAATTCATCATCCAATACCACCTGTAATGCCAACTATGCTATGCTCCCTGACAACATCATTAATGTTGATAATGGTGTTTCTTCCACTTTGACTCCCAAACCCTCAGGTTGTGCTTGTGCCAGTCATGCATGACTTGATTCACCTCACTATGGACTAGTGCTTTAAGTTCTGATCGATGCACCAATTCCCCACAGATCCACCGAACTCACTTCTCCCTCCATCCTTGCCTCACCCATGCTCCTAGTTTACATCACCCTCCTATTACGACTAATCCAGTGAGCCCGACGTGCTTTTACTTACATACTTCCTTATACTTCTCAATAAATTCAACAACTGTGTTATACCCTTCACCATGCTTCATTTTGTCTACATATTATCCACCTATTTATGGTCATCACTCACCATGTCTTACACTTCAATTACTTGGCCATATGTCTACTCTCTACATCCTGCCACACTAGTACCAGGTATACTTGGCACCCAACTCTGACATTAAGACACCTTGATACGCGACCAACACATATCTTCCACCACAATCACAAGATAACACTGCTGAATCACCGCTGAGACTTCTAGACTCCTACAATAGTTGCATCTACAATAAATTTAACAAACTTGACACTATTACACACAACTATCAGCACCACTGGTCTTCCAATAATGGTTTTTTTTCTTGCTATTATAAGCTTCTAGTACCTTAATGATGTACTTGACTAGAGGTATCAGGATGAAGTCATATTTTTTTATTTTTTTTATTTTTCACTATTTTTCTCTAGTGATCCTTCAATTTTTTTTACATTATTGGTGTCCACTTGTAAGTGCCTCCTCTCATCTGGAAGGCCATGTGTACCTCGACTAGTTTTGTATGATATCTTAGGTGAGGTTCTTTATTCGACATGTGATTGTTCATGTGCATGTTTTCATTTACTACAACTATAACTTTTGTCCTTAATAGTTGTCTTATCTTTTGTATACATTGCCTATATTTGGTTGTACTTCTTAGTTTGATACAATATTCATATCACCTCAACTGAGCTAGTGGTGGTTGTAGTGGTCAATTTTTACTAAACTCTCTATGATGACAGTTAATTCACCTCTCTTTACAAACAGTGACAGTTAGTTGCATTCATTTAGTCTGCATTTTTATCTTGGGTTCCTCAAAAACAAATGGTTGGCACAAAATTTAGATAGGCTTAATGAACATCATTCATAAAAACAACTACACCATTTAGGGAGGGCTATAAAACAACATGAGACACAACAACACACTCGTGCATGATTAACACTCAACTATTTTGGACTTTGTCTCATCACAACACTACCACCTTGTATCACACTTTATTCTCACATATCATTTATTCTACCTATTGCATTATGTGACCTTCGAATCTCAAACAATTATGGTCACTAATCTCTCCTATTTTGCCTCATGCTTCTTTACACCATGCCATCTATCACATTGTGTAACCTTCTAATCTCAAATAATTCTAGTCACTATTCATTACACCATGCATCATATTTTATGCATTCACTATTTTACCTATCCTTAGTTGGATCTCAAGTTTCATTTGTGACTTTCGCATCTTACATGTTGAGTCCCATCCCTTCATGTCTTTTCATCTCTAGCACAATCATTTCCTTCAATTTTTCATCTTCATTCATATCATTTTCCCATTTTCTATTTTTATTTCATCTCATTTTCACGTCTCCTTTACACATTTTATTCCATTTTAACACTTCATTTCATTTCATTATGTTTCATTCACTCCTTACATTACATTCCATTTCAACATCACATTTTATTACATCACATTCCATTGCATTACATTTCATTTCACTTCACCAGATTTCATTTTATCACATCACATATCATTTTATCATATTTATTCTATTACATACCATTGCATCATAGTTCATTCCATTTTATCATATTTTATTCCATTACATTTTATTTCATCACATTTCCTTTCATTTACACCTTTCATTCCATTACATTTCATTTCATCACATTTCGTTTTCTCATATTACATTTTCTTTTATCACATTTCATTGTACTCCATTATCAAATTTCATTACATCTAATTTTATTTCATTACGTACTACATTTCATCTCATTTCATTGCATTCATTTTCACATTTCTCATTATATTCATACCATTACATTACATTTTTGTTCATTACATTTCATTTCATTCATGCATCTCGTTACCTAACATTTCATTTACACATTTCATTATCACATTTTACTCATATATGTCATTCAACCACTTCATTCACCATCCACATATCATGCTATTCAATATACTACATTAATCATCCATAATGCATCCACATCTATAACTGTCATATCAATCAAATCATAACATCACATGCATACAAGAGTCCATGATACAACAAGTATAACATCAGAATATCTCAACATTTGGATAATCATATGTCAAAAGAATCTCATCAACATGAACATAAAAAATGTCACAAAGTACATCCACATGGACATCAATAGGTCCTCATCAATGATACACATTATATGTCAATAAAAGTGTGGTACAAAATGATACACAACTCATCCATGTGTCTCACCATTTGCATCATCTATCTGTATCTGCTTTGCAGGTCCCTGTTCATTAGGGGCACTCCTCTCATCTCAAGGAGCTTTCTCTATCACACCTATTATCAATATAATAGGTATGGCTATGGTGATTTGACTATTTGATGCCCCATCTATCCTTAGTGGCAATGGTGGCCTCAGTGTCATCATAGAAATAAAAGCCTATATAGTACTTGTCAACTCACTCATCCAAGCCTCCATGGCACTCATCTGAGTCTCTATATCCACTAACCTAATTGTCCTCTCAAGTGGTATATGCTTCTATGGTAGTACCTATTGCTACCCCTATGGTTGTAATCCCTAGGCCCCTAGAGTCAGAACCTATACTTGTGGCCTCTATCATCGAATAAATTGCACATCATCAGGTAATCTAGCCTTGACCTTCCTTGTCCTACTCTAACTCATATCATCTTCTTGCTAGCTAGACCCTACACCACTACCTACACCTCCTCTCATCCTCACCCCACCTTGGCCAAAGATCCCTCTTTGTCACTCTACCAAAATTTGCACTAGGCCTCGTGCGATAACCCTCGGTTGTGGTAGCACTACCATCTGACCTCGTCCTCCATATCTCCCCCATATCTTTGCTCCACCCCTGGATCTACCTCTAGCTCAATGTTGGCCCCTACCTCTCCCTCATCCACCCTCACCCCCTTTACTTGACTGATCCTCAATCCCAGGTATCAACTCTGTAGGATCCGTATATCTTAGGAATGGATGATTACAAAAACATCGAGCATAATCTCCCTCGATCTTTGTGTCTGCCTCCCAATCCCTCAATGCTCATACTTGTGGTATCTCTATCATCTACAAAAATGCCTCTCAAAAGGCCTCATACTCCATGGTCAACCCCCAAATTGGTCTCTTTGATTGAATTTGTGCATAAGGCGATGATCCCTGTGGCATGCTATGCCACTGCCCAAACTGTCTCACTACCCTTCTGAAAAAAAAATCTCTTGATCATTGCAGGAATCTAGTCAAGTAAAAATCTTAGATAAAAGATATATACCATCTTGTCATCATCTTTAGCCCATGCCTCAGTAAACCTATACAACCTCCACACTACCTCATCCATATCATCCAACATCCATCGCCAATACTCTATCTTTCCCACATGGGACTGCATAATCACACCTGAATAAGTATATATGTATGGCATCTCCCATGGTCACTGATGTACACATATCGACCGAGTAATAGGAAGGTGCTCCCATTTCTATATCTATAATAAGATAACAGTTCTTGATAATGACAAGGCCTCCCAGTACACAACTTGGTGCAAATCATGATTTAAATATGCCAATATGCAGCTATCCCATGCAAACCTCCATGTATGATCAATCATGTCCTAGATAATCTAGCCCCATCTCACTAAACATTCATGTCCTTGCCTATCTGGAAACAAAAATCCACCTATCAATCTAGCCAACACAAAGGGCAATGGCTCATACTGCAACATCTAGAACCATGATACACTATCATCAATACATCTATGAATGTTTCACCATCTACAGTCTGATCATAGTACACAAGGTCTCCCACTATCAGGATCTATAATATCTTATATACATCCTCGGGAGTCATAGTCACAAGAAAGGTGTTGTGGTTTGAGTGCCACCGATTGGCCACAACTGTCAATAACCCTCTATTTACTCAAAATTGAGGCATCTGTAACAAAAAGGTGAATCCACACCTATCAATCACCTGTCAATCTGGCACAAACAATCTACTAATCAACTCCAATGGCCATGGGTATAATCCTCATACCATGAGCTTGGTCCCACATCCCTGTTTCATCAAACAATCAACCAACAACATCATTTTTCTCACCAGTGATCATCATACATCAATCAAATGTAAACATCTAGCTGCTCAGCTAATGGTTCTATCTTGGACCTATTACTTGTCCTACTCTTTATCCTGAGATATACATGTTTGTTTTCCCTACTCTATATCCTAAAAGGGGCATCATTTTCTACCTATATGCAATTGTTAGAATGATCCTAAAACATCACTTTGCGACTACCTAATCCTTTTTGTTTGCTGGTTATGATAGGTCATTTAATTAGACAAACCCATACCCTAGCCTTTTGCATTATCTTATGCACAATAAATGCTTCACAATCTATTCATGTTATCCAAATCATTATTAGCACTATTTTCATACATGAATGCATTGCAAGAATCATTTGCGCTATTTTCTAACCCATATGCACTAATACATCAAATGAAAGTGCTATTTTATTAAGTAGATGTGCTATGAAATGTGAAAGTGCTACCAAAGTATGAATATGCACTATTAACACATGTAAAATCACTACATGAGTCATATGCACTAAAACATCCATCATATGCACTTTATCATGGGCTATCAGCATGACCCTATGGATTGGAAAAATCCTTAAAAAGAAAATGCACTACTATACATTTTATATGCACTACAGGATACCTCATATGTGCTATTACATTGAAATGCGCCATAAAATGACACATATGCGTTATTTTGTTGTTGTATGCACTAATTCACTACAAACCTAAGGTTTCCTATGCGCCATTTCACTATGTGGATGTGTTATTCTATGGATGCACCAAAAGATTTTAAATGTGCTGAAAGAAACAATATATGTGCTAAAATATCTAAAATACCACATTCATGATAGCAATCTATGCAAAAATTAAAAAAACTCATGCAAAAATTCAAAAATCTTTAAAAATAGAGGATCTTGATACTCACCAAGGTATTGTAGTCAATTGGACGCTCAAACCTACAACCTCTCTCCAATCTATGCTCTCATAAAGGGACCACCATCCTTGTTAGCTCGGAGCTCCAAATTACCAAAAGTCAAAAGGGAGTGTGAAAGTGACAAGGGTAAAATGTCTTTTGACCTATTTAATCTCCTTAGGGGCATTTATATGACATTTTTTTCCCTATTCACCCAAATTAAAACTTTTTTGATCATTTTCTTGAATTGGGTATTATTCCAAACCAACTTGATCATCCTCATCCACTAGTTATCTACATTGTCAAAAATGAAATTGGGATATTCCTATTTTGAACATTCATTTTTCCAATTTCATTTCTGAGGGGTGATATACTAGGGCATCAAAAAATTTCAAATATATTAAACAAAAAGTGCTACCCCCAGCCAAAATTTTAACATTAAAATAAACCAAGGCAACTAACCAAGTTATTCTAAACGAAGAATTTTAAAACATCAACATTGAATCAAACATCAAAATCAAACATTGAACCACCAACAATCAAATGACAAATTATCAAAAAATACTCTTCATATCAACCTTGAATCAATCAAACATCATCGATCAAACATTCAGTTATCATAATTTGACCTAAAATCAAAAAATCAGATAGACTTTGAACTAATACACTTCACATATTAGCTCAAAGAGGACAATTTGTAGACACCCAAAAATTGGCAAAGACCTAAAATAATGTAATTTCTATCAAATGATGAAAAATTCAAAATAATATCAGAGAAAAACAAAATATTTTCAATCAATTGTTACATTAGGTCATTAATCAATCAAATAAAAAAGAACCTAAACCAACTTTAAAAAGGGAAAAAACACTCCACAAAATCATAAAATGAAAAAAAAAAAGAAGGAAAAAGGAAAAGACAAAAGTGTTGACATATTAGTCAAGTTTGTTATTAGTGACACACACTTACTCAGACTTTGAATGGCTACCGAGCTCATTGTACAATTTATAGTGTTTGCCAAGTATTATAGTTTCTACTAAGTCCTTTGGACAAATCCCAATGGTTACCGAGCAAATATAGTCAGTTTGAAGTCCAACAATTCAAACTGAGCATTTCAATATGCATCGAGTTTATCAGTGGATCAGTTGTTACTAAGTTCATAGTTCATGTGAAGAAGCTAGTATTAACCGAGCTTATGGTGATAGTGTTTACCGAGTTTAGTCATGGTAAAAAAGTGATTCAATTTATATAGAGTTGCATAGTATCTACCAAGTCACCAAGGTAGATTGAGTTCAAGACTACTTTGAAGTGATCAGTATGGACTGAGCCTTTACATCTACTGAGTGCATGATGATGCCAAATAATGAGATCGGATGCCATGTATCAAAACTTCACTAAGTCAGTGTTCAAAACTTGGGTATCTTCATGTGGGCCAACTTTGTAATATTAGTGTTAAGTTGTATGATGGACAACTTTGTAATTATGTAATTTGGATTAGTATATATATGTAATGTATTGTATCATATCCAAGAAAAATAAGAGTATGAAGTATATGAAGAAGTCTATGCATGTGAATGCAATTGTGCCAGTAATACAATAGAAGAAGAGCGAATTGTAAAGGACATATTAGTATAAGGTGCAGTAGAGTCTTATCTATCACAGAAAGGTAATCAGTACAAAAGAAAGGAATCTTACTCAACAAATTCAGTTGCAGATTAGAGATCTATTGTTTCATCCTAACAGGTGAACTGGTCAAAATCCTCTAACAAGGTACACCTAACAATACTTTATTGTATATTTGTAAAACCTCTAAAAAGGTGGACCTAGTAGTCCTAATTGATCCTAATAGGGCAAGTCATCAGAAGTGATCAATGTAAGTGTTAACTGACCAACTTTATTTTGCAATATTGAAGTTTGTGGGTATCATCCCCACCCCAGTTTTACTTTCTATTTGGAAGGTTTCTAGGTCATCAAATCTTTGTGTCAAAGTGTTATGGATGGTTTTATGTTTTTAGTTTCTCATAAATGCAATTAGATTAGATGTGATGAACTAGATGATACTTGGATTATTAAGATCTAAAATTGTTAAAGTTTTAGAAGTTACTGATTCACCCCTTCCCTCTTAGTAACTTAACATAGTCTTGAATATTTCCAACAATTGGTATAAGAGAATTGTGGTTCTCAAGATAAAGTTTAACAACTTGAGAAAAGATCAAGGATTATGGAGATATCCAAAATTGACAAAGCCATTGACAATGAAAAGTTAGACCTAGAAATGGTCGTTGCCCAACTCAAGAAAGCAAAGGAGCAACTTTCCCAATACCTAAAATGAAGGAAGGAACTTGCAAATCAAATGAATGATCATCTCTACATTGAAGAAATAATTGAAGACTTTTTCCCTTCAAGAAGCTCAAATGAAGAAAATGATGTAGTCAAAGAACTCCTAGAGAAGAATGGTTCACTACAAAAAGAAGTAAGGAAACTAAGAAGAGAGAAAGAAATCCAATCAGTAAGGCCATGTGAAATCATGGAAGATAAAAACCAAATCAAAAGAAAAAATGGAAGGTAAAGATAATGAGATTCAACATCTATCCCTCCAGCAAACTGACTTCATCAATCAACTCACTAATGCAAATGAAGAAATCATGAAATTGAGATCTAAGAATGAAAGATTGTAGAATGATCTAAATTCAGAAAGGTAACTTAATGAAAGGATAATGAAATCCCAAGCAAACATGAATCAATTCAATGAATAGAATCTTTATAGACAAAATGGAAAAGTAGGAATTGGATACAAAGAAGAAGGTGAATCCTCCAAACAAGGTGCTCAAAAGAATCAAAGACCTACTTGCAATCACTGTGGTAAGATAGGTCATACATCAAACAAATGTTGGAGTAATAGAAAAGAAAAATTCAATGGAAAATGCTACAATTGCAATCAACATGATCATAGGGATAATGAATGCAAAGAGAAACCAAAATTTGAGGGCAAGTGTCACAAATGCAAGAAATGAGGACACAAGGCATCATAATGCAAAACCAAGACATTCAATCCAATAGAGAAAATTGTGAAAGAAATATTTGTTTGGGACTAATACCTAGTGTAGATGTCATTATTGTGGAGAATTTGGACACATTGGCATAAATTGTGTTAAACATCATATGAGGAGAAGAGATACCACCAAAATATGTTTCACTTGTACAGAACTTAGTCATCTTGCCAAGAATTGCATGAATACAGGTAGAATTGAAGATGAAAAAAGACAAAAGCTAACAACATCTGAAAGCAAATGAGACGAAAATGGATTCCTAAGTCTATGGAGGATACTAGTCCAAGCAATGATGGTCAAGTCACTCAAGAATTGGGTGACTCCACCACTTCAAATTAAGTTCTCAAATGAGAACTGGAACCAAGCTATCAAGATCACATCTGAATCAGTTCCATTTGAAAGGTAACAAAGATCCAAATCTATATACAAGATACAAAGGGATCACTGAGCAAGGTCGGTATCAATTATCACCAAGTTACCTTCTCTACTAAGTAACATTGAGGTATAGACTCTACTGAGAAAGGTCAGAAGTAATAATGACACCTATGGTTACTGAGTTTAGAAGACATCACCGAGTGATCAAAATAGAATAGTGGATGATAGCCTGTCAAGCATGATGTCAACTCATCTACCTCTGTACCAAGCATTAATGGAAAATTTGTAACAAAAAGCATGAAATCAAATTCATTTCTTACCGTGCTTTTCTGAGTGCTATTGTGAAGAGCTATTTTCAGTGTGAGCAAAGTGACCAGAACAAATTTCCTGCAAAAGTTTTTCAAAGTTCTCTTAGTTTATTGAGTGAAATGACATCAAGCAGTAGCAAGGTGAAGAAAGGGTCTGACATGTTGGTTCAAGGAGTTGAATGGAAAGCGTCAGATTTCAAGCTTGTGCCTGCGGTTGCTGAAACCCTAGACCTAAGGGGAGCTCAATCCTAGATTCTACCAAAGGTACTTCTTGTTAACGACATTCGTAATCATTTTAAATTTTCTATTCAAGAAATTGGCACTTTGGACATGGATGACACCTTAGGTTAGTTATGTGTTGATGGAACCCTAAAACCCAAGCATCAACATTTGGAAGCAAAAGGATTGACACATATTCCCCATATGCCTCGAGAATTTCAAATTAAATGGATTAGGTTTATCCTTTGTTGGTGCATAACAGACAACTATGGTTAGAGAAGCCAATTCTTATAACAAAGAAGATGATTCATAGAATCACTGGCCTTCCCATGCTTGCCAAAGCCAAGACAACAAAAATCTTAGGCTGAGAAGAGTTCGAGAAGAAAACCCTAGTCTAATGGGATGGAAAAGGTATGAAGATAAGCAGTGTTACAGATGTAGAATTGAAATTTGGAATTCATATTATTGATCATAAGATATAAAGTTCAAGCCATCTTAACAGTGTGTCATGTGAAGCCATGGATTTGGCATATAAAGTGGTTAAAAATAACCTATCTTATGACCTTGTCGACCTATTACTGAAGCAATTCAACAAAAATATGGAAAATATTAGAACATCAAAGAACAACCTGTGCAAATTTGGTTCACTATTAACCTATCTATTCTTTTATGTTTAGAAGTTCTTCCCTTCTAAAGACACTGTTGTATAGAGAAAATATGTGCCTGTACTTTATCAAATAAATGAATATATTACAGAAATGGGTGAGAACTATGTCAACATCATGGACAACTACTATGATGTGTTCAAAGAGAAAATGAACAATAGGTTTATAATTTCAAAGAAGGTAGTTGAAGACTACAAGGATAATGTATGCTTCATGGTGGACAGTGACAAGGTATATATCCATGTAGTTTGGCCTAGAGTTGTGTGGGTCAAACCTCTTAGCTATGAGGTGAATATTGATGAGAATAAGGACATCATTGAGGCCCTTGTCAATGAGCGTATTGATCCCAATGCCCCTTATTTTGGAACTTATGATGAAGCTAAGTACATAGTTGAGCTAGAAATAAAGCTCCCTCAAGTAGTAAACAAAGGAAAGAGGAGAATGGAAAAACTGAAATCAAGCACACCTCTCTTGTTAACTAAGGGAAAAGGTGAGGATGTGAAGGAAGCAGAGGATGTGGAAGAATCTGAGAAAGAAGAAGAACCTTTAAAGAAGAAAAGCAAGGTGATTATCACTAAGCTAGCCAAGCCATCGACCATAGTCTTCACAAGGAGGTCAAGGAAGAAGGCTGAAAAAGAAGGAGGAGACATCATTTTCAGCCAACCTCCACCCACTTTCCAGGACAGGCTCAAAGAATTGAAAGCAAGAGCTAGTATAACCAACTTAAAAGCTTTGAAATATGAGACCAGGACCAAGAATAAGCAGAAACAAATTGAAGATTTGGTCATGGAAAAAATGGGTCAATAGAAGTATTCACTTGACTAGCTAGCCTCTTAGATTCCCAGTGTATTAATGGAAAAAATTAGGCCAAGATGAGAATTTTCCAAGCAAATTGTCAAAGACATATATGCACAAACTCTAAGGCAGCTACTACCGAGCATGACAGATGCTAAGTTGAATAAGTCATTAAAGGAAAAATGAAGATAAAATGACTCTCAAATTAAACACCTATTTTATTTTGATGAAAGATATTGAATATGTTTTGAAGAATGCAACAAATACCTGGAAAAATGTCTATCATCTTCACAAAACTAGTGAGTTTCCAGCTGAAGTAAAGGATGATGATGATGAAGAAGATAAGGATGAAGAGGTTGATGAAGGATCAACTCAGTTTGTCATAGTTGATTATGAAGAATTCAAGGATCAAGAAGCTACCGAGGAAGATAAGGAAGATGATGAGGAAATTGACCCAGTCAAGCTAGTTACAACAATCATTGCCTCACTTCCTCACTCTTAGGGAAAACCATTAACTACATCAAGTATGGAGACAACTTTAGGAAGTTTGGTTGTGAATACTACTGATACATCAAATGTCCAATCACTCTTTGCCCCCACTCAGCTTAGTACATCATTGATAGAAGTAACCTCTACTTCATCCACCAAGTTGCAAATTCCTTCTTCATCTATCGAGTTGAGTTTTTCAGTCTTTACTTCTCCAATTTTGACTTCTTCTATTTTGAGTACATCTATGGTAAACTCTCTAGTTTTGTCTACTTTAGTTTTGGATTCTATAGTTTTGATTTCATCAGTTATGGATTCCTCAAGCATTTTTGTAAGTATTCCATTAGTTAGTACAATATCAATTTTTACTGCAAGCCCAAGTATATCTACTAGTGTTTCCATTCCATACACTAAGGCAATAAGTAAAAGGACAGTTGATCCTAAGGCTGAACCGAGTACAAAATTTTTGAAGAGAGGAAAAGAAATAGAGGATGATATTGATTTAGATGAGGAAATAGTAATCTCTAATTGGGATATCTACAAGATTACCCCAGACCAAATGCAAACATTTGGTGAACTCCTCCAGAAAAAGGCTAAATGACAAAAACTTAGAGAGGAGAGAGATAAAGAATATAAGATCATTTAGGATGCCAAGAAGATTTTTTCAGAGGCAATAGGAATTGAAATTGATTCTTCTCAACCTATTTTGTTTCAATTAGCAGAAGTAGTCAAAAAATTCAATGAGGACACAGATGGACAAGACAAGCTAATTAAGAAGGCTGAAAAGAAACTCGATAATAAAGTGTTGGAGCACATTGCTCAGCAAATAACAATTCATCAAGTAGATCTTTCTACAGACAATCTTGAGACATCCTGTACAAATGTGTCATCACTTTTTGGAAATCTATGTGATGTCTTTGAGTTCACAAAGGAAATAAAGGACAAATTGTCCAAAATTGATATAGATCTTAGAGCAAGTGCTTAGTAGCTGCAACTTGACCCTAGTTCAAGCTCTTTACATTTCATGAAGATCAGATATTTGTCAGACATGCAAGCTGAATCTCTAAGAGAAGAAGCAAGGGTCTGATCAACATTGATTGATATATAGAATATGATCCTTCTAGTCATGGTGCTATGCAGAAACATATTGTATATTCAAAAGCCTTAATCCATGACAATAACTTCTTTGTTGTAGATCACATGATAGAGCTAATTGCAGAGGTACAAATTGTACTTCATTCATGCAAGATCCTACAAGAGAATTGGGACAAAACCTTGATAGTCATTCTCAAGGAACACTCTAGGTTCCTGTCTCATTTTGGTGTCTCTATGTAAATTAGTCAAAATAAATCTTTGGCATTAAAGGGGGAGAGACACTTAGTATAATGTATTTAGAGAGACACAGAGTATGAGGGAGAATCATGCTATGGGGGAGAATGTATATAACCAAGGAGAATCTACATATATGTTGTATATAGCAAAAGTTGTATAGTATAGCTTACAAAATCAATTTTGAAAAATCTCAAAATGTATATTCTACCGAGCTAGTATCACATGGTGATGAATATAAGGCATTCAATTTTGATTAATAAGTGTTTTTGTCACTAATGCCAAAGGGGGGAGATTGTTGACATATTAGTCAATTTTTTTATTAGTGATACACACTTATTCAGACTTTGTATGGCTATCGAGCTCATTGTATAGTTTACAGTGTTTGCCAAGTATTACAGTTGCTACCAAATCCTTTGGACAAATCCCAGTGGTTACCAAGTAGATACAGCTAGTTTGAAGTCCAGTAGTTCAAACTAAGCATTTCAGTATACACCGAGTTTATTAGTAGATTAGATGTTATTGAGTTCGTAGCTCATGTGAAGAAGCTAGTATTAACTGAACTTAGAGTGATAGTGTTTACCAAGTTTAGTCATGGTCAACAAGTGATTTAGTTTATGTCAAGTTGCACAGTATCTACTGAGTCACCAATGCAAATCGAGTTCAAGATTACTTTGAAGTGATCAGTATGGATCAAGCCTCTATATCTACTGAGTGCATGATGATGCCAAGTAATGATAGTGGATGCTATGTCAAAACTTCACCAAGTCAGTCTTCAGAGCCTGAGTATCTTCATGTGGGCTGACTTTGTAATATTGGTGTTAACTTGTATGATGGCCAACTTTGTAATTATGTAATTTGGATTGGTATATATATGTAATTTATTGTATCATATCTAAGAAAAACAAGAGTATGAATTATATGAAGAAGTATATGCATGTGAATACGATTGTGCAAGTAATACAATAGAAGAAGAGCGAATTGTAAAGGCCATATCAATATAAGGTGTAGCAGAGTTTTATCTATCACAGAAAGGTGATTAGTACAAAAAAGGAAATCTCACTCAGCAAATTTAGTTGCAGATCAAAGATCTACTATTTCATCTTAATAGGTGAACCAGTCAAAATCCTCTAACAAGGTAGACCTAATAGTCTTTCATAAATCTCTTTATCAAGTGCATATTTCATTGTATGTTTGTAAAAATTCTAACAAGGTGGACCTAGTAGTCCTAATTGCTCCTAATAGGGCAGATCATCATAAGTGATCAATGTAAGCCTTAACCAACCTATTTTATACTGCAGTATTGAAGTTTGTGGGTATCATCCCCTGCCCCCCTAGTTTTACTTTCTATTTGGAAGGTTTCTGGGTCACCAAATCTTTGTGTCAAAGTGTTATGGATGCCTTCATGTTTTTAGTTTCTCATGCATGCAATTAGATCAGATGTGATGAACTACATGATATTTGGATTATTAAGATATGAAATTGTTAAAGTTTTAGAAGTTATTGATTCACCCTTCCCCTCTTAGTAACTTAGCATAGTCTTGAATATTTCCAACAAAAAGTTGAAAATAAATGGAATATTTATCAAATTAAGAAATCCATTTGTCCTCACAAAAGTGAAAATCTGAGTCCTTTTTATATTTAAAAGAATTGGAAAAATCCTCATTTATCCTCAAAATCTAAGTCTGTCAGACTCTTCCTCTTGGTGCCTTATATTATATTTACAACTTCACCATTACCCTCTAGTCAAAAGTGAAATCCTAATATTTACCCCAACCTCTCCTAAAATCCTATAAATAGGAGGAGAATTCAAGAGAAAAAGGAACCAAGTTTTAGGCATCTACACTATAGGCACATTTAGAGTTATCATCTTTTAGCTTTGTCATTATAGTAATTTCATGTCATTTTGATAGCATTTAACATTCTTTTCATGTTATTTAGTAGCACATATTTATTCTATTTCATACTTATATCATGGCATTCTAGGGCTATCATACTCATATAATTTGCATTATCACATAGATCTTGCATACATCTTTGTAGATTTGCATTCATGGCATATTCTCATTCTAGAACTGTCACTGAGATGCTAGTTTGAGAGCAATCTTAGCGGTTGTAGTTAGGGAAACATGAAATGTTAGTAGAGTCTCTATTTGACAATGATTTACTAGGTTTAGATTAGTTCGTTGTCATTCTATTTGCACTCTACTCTAAGGTCTAATGAATCATGAATCCACCGTATACACTAATAAATAATAATAATCAAAATATAAGTATTGAATCTAATAAAATTAAAAAATAATAAAAATTTAGGGATGGTTTCACAATAGTGTATCCCACTTTTTTGGATATCCAATTGCTAAAATTAAATACTTTTAAGAAAATATGTCAATTCATGTCTAGAAAGGTTCAATTTGAAGGAGTAAATTGAAAATGGTTTGATAAGACCCTCTGAGATCAAAAAAAAAGTTTTGGGTATTATCTGTATATCCCTTAGCCACTCTTGTAATAAGCCTTATTTGCACCCATTAGAATATTACAAAAAAGTCACTTTAGCATTAGCTATTTGGGGGATCAACTGAACTTATTTGAAAAACCTAAATATTGGATGATAGCACTTAGAGAGATCTTTCCAATGATTATGATTTTTATACATATATTGATTTTGTTATGAAAGTCTTTTTCAAGCTTTACTAAACTTAATTTGTCTTCCCATTCAACAACTTCTCTCTTTGATGCTTTGAGAAAATTAATAAATTAGGAAAAATAAATTATGAAAAATAGGTAAGAAATAGATATTTATGATATCTTTCTATAATGAAAGGAAAAAGGTGAATTTTAACATGTATATAAATCAAAAGGAACCTATGTCTAAATAACAGTTATTGTAAAGTTTTAAAACTTAATAAATTATGAAATGTTGAATTGAAATGAATGAAACTAATTCCATACTCAAAACACTAGTGTTGTAAAACTGACCTCTAAAGAATTCTATCGATGTCATTTTTGAAGAAAGTCTTATGCTCGTCCAATTGATTGTCACTGCTTAAAATACTAATTTTTGATACAAATTAACTTTTTAAGGAGAAGGAAAAACATATAGAAATATGTTTCAATTTTTTTTAAAAATAATTATAAATAGAACCAAAATGCTAAAAGACACTAGTTTAGATTATCTTCAAATTCCTAATGTTTCTATGGCAACATGTATTCAAAATTGAAGCCTTTTTTTCATAATGTTGATCTTAGTGTCAGAGTTGGCCAAAAAGTGGGACATATGTGTCTTGGCCCTTAGTCAGGTTAAGAAACTGGTCAAAAGGTATAAGTGTAAAATTTGTGTCATTCTCAAATGAAAGGCTTAAATGGGAGAAGAAAATGTAATTTGAGGGGGAAAGGGGAAGGATGAAA
Source organism: Cupressus sempervirens (assembly GCA_028749045.1). Lineage (NCBI taxonomy): Eukaryota > Viridiplantae > Streptophyta > Pinopsida > Cupressales > Cupressaceae > Cupressus > Cupressus sempervirens. Next base: position 538,659,301 of record CM053789.1, read on the forward strand.
AGAGAGTGGGACACAAGAATTAAGGAAGGATTAATGCAAACAAAAGAGAAGAAAATAAGGAAGTAACTTCTAATATAGTGAAGGGTTGGGGTTTTTGAAAGAGTTAAAATTTTGAAGGGTGGTGACTCTTTGAAAGGTTGTGATTATGAAGATTTTTGACTTTTCAAAAATGTTGTTACTCTTGGAAATAAGCAAAATTATGAAAGGTCATGATTCTTGCAAAAAGGAAGGTATAATGAAGAGGTGTGATCTCTTCGTCACATTGCGAAGATATAATGGAGAAGAAGGATCATATGGAATGAGGGAAAAGGGAGTAGATTTAGGGAAGATTTAGATAATAAGTGCAAAAAGGGATCTGAAATAAGAATTGAGAAGAAAAAGAAGAAAAATAGGATTTGAAATAAGAGTTAAGAAGAAAGAGAAAAAGATTAGATATATATATGTAGAACTAGAAAAGTTATATAGATTTTTAATGTTGTATTCTTGCATATTTGAAAAGTAGAAAGATAGATTTTGAGGATAGATGGGAAGTTGAAGTTGCAAAAATTATTGTAAATTAAATGTATCTTTTCATACCCAAAGGGTGTGACCCTTTCATATGGGTATTAACAAATATAAGGATCTCACTCCATATAATTAAAGGAGAGATAAAAGAGAACTTCATTAAATAAAGATACAACATAATGTATTATTCTCAACGTAAATCACAAAAGATGGTGACTCAAATCTTATGAAAGGTGGTGACCCTTTCACTTGTAAATCATATAGAGGTGAACATTCCAAGAAAACATCAATACACCATCACTCATCAATGCATCTGCATGATATCAAGCTATTTATGAATGAGAAAGGGTTGCTCAAATAATATATCAATTGACAAAGATAAATTCAGTAAAATGAATAAATAATAAATATAAATATATCAATCTATTCACATCCTGAAATTAGAAATCAATCATCAATTTTTAATCAAATTAATTAATTCATCATTCGATCATTTATAAAGTAAGTGTCAAGTCATTTCATACCCACATTCATTCAATCATCAATAGAGAGAAGTAGACATTAAGATAGATAATAATAATAATAAACATGTTAAGAAAGGTTGATAAGGTGTCTTTTTGCAACACCTCTTGAGAAGGAAATCATGTCACAAATAGGTTGGCAAGCATGTAAAGATTTATGTTTGGATTAAAAATTTGGGAAGACACCTTGTCTATTCTAGCAAAAGTGTATGAAATGATCTAGCATTATCGCAACAATATATTGCATTTATTCCTTTTATGGGGTCCATTTCTTGCATCCTTTTGTTGAGTTGGATTGTGCATGGGTTTGAGTTATTTAGCTTGCATGTGAAGCTAAAAAAGTGGTGTCTTTTTCCATTTTCCATGTGTTTTAGAAGAGAAGCTAATATTTATAAATTGTTGTAGGTAGCTACATAGTGAGAAGAAGATCATGGGGGTGATAATTTTCAAGTTGATCCTGATGAATGGGACGAATATCATAATGATAAGGAGTTATGGGAAACCTTGGAGCAGGGAGGGATTACTAAACATTTCATAGGAATGAAGGGTTACAATCTTGAGCTCTCTCAGAAGGTTGAAGAATCACTGGATATTGGTAAGGTAACTGTCAGTTGTGTTTCTTTTCTTACGATGTCAGAGTTGGTTTCATCCATTTATGGGTTGAGTATAGAAGGTGTGAAGATACAAAGGAATACAAAGAGTCTTTCAAGGAGGCTCTAGAAATTTTTTTAGACCTGAGCGAAAAATTTTCCAAACTTCACTCTTGGTTTAATAGAGAAGTGGTTAATGAGGTGTGGTAGAGTGTAGTGGAAGAACTCATTTAGTTCATCACCTACAAGGGAAGGTATAAATGGCTCCATTTTCACCTATTTCCCATGCTTAATCATTTTTGGAGGAATGATTTCCTTTTTCTTTTTGGATTTATTCCTCACTATCCATTTCTATGGAAAAATGCAAGACTAAGGGTCCCCTTCCTATATACCAAGGTCTTCTCTATAGGTTGTATGAGTATCATAGGTTTTTATTTCCTTAGACCTTCCCCACTTTGTGGTTGATCTTACTAAACAATTTTCCCCTTCCATATATTTCTCAGTGAAGCAAGATCACATCCCTACAACTCGTAAGACTACCTCTAGTTCAACTATTAAGATCCCCCCACAAAGATAAAAACAAGAAAGATGACCTCCTTGATAATTATGATAAAATTGTAGAAGTTTGTAAGGATTTTGAAAAAGGGCTCCTCTTCAGCCATAAAGGCTAGATGGATCTCGCAAAACTCTTCCTAGTTTTTCATTCCCCTCTCCCCAACTTCCACAATGTACCCTCCTTCCCTAGTCATCGATTTAAGTGATCTTGATGACCCTTAGGTGTCCAAGGAACACTCTTTGGGCCCTATTTATAAAAAATGATAACTCTATGGATTTGGAAACCCTCACCCTTCATTAGACATATTTGGGTTATGTTACAATAGGTTGAAAGCTTTGGAAAGATGGCTTATGTCCTAGATGCATATTGCATGTAGGAAAATTAATAGACTGGAAGTCATTACTGAGGCAAAGCAGAAATCTATTGACTAGACTTTGAGTTGCAAGGATGAAGTGTGGTTGAAAGTGCGTTAGGATCTTGGAAATAAATTTCATGATTGGGAGCAGCTTGAGGAGCATGTGGTGGTTCTTCAAAATAGGTTTTCCTCAAAGGAAGAGAAGGATGAATTTTTGAAGGCTCTCAGATATGAAGAAAGGTCAAGACTAGATTGGGGATCAAATTCACAAATTAATTTCCCACAATAAATCTATTTGATGAAAAATGGAGGCTGAGATTGGTGGTCTAAAGCTTCAACTTGAAGAAATATCAGTGAAGAAAAAACATAAGGAGGAGACCTTGAGAAAAATGGATGGTTATCTAGTTCCCTCCCAGGGGATGCATGAGACAATGTATGTCTACCCTCTTAACTTATCTTCCCTAGAGTAGCTAAAGGAGCTGTAGAAGTAGTTATTTGACATTCCAATATTTCCTTTGGTTAGTGTGTGTTGGGTCCCAAGTGTTTTGTTTCTGATGTTTTTGGCTTTTGGTTATGTGTAGTGTCTATAAGTTTGGTGTTGTTAGTGTTGTGTTCAGTGGGTGATGCACATATGTTCAATTAGTTCCTTTCTATTGGTGGCTAGTTTTCTTTGGCATCTTGGTTTGTTTTTTGGCCTTTATGGCACCTTGTGGGTTTTTATTTTATGTTTGTTATTTTGGTTTGTTGTTCTTAGTTTTTAGCTAGTTCTTTTTTTTTTCATTTTAGTTTTTCTCGATTTTGGTTCTATTCAATATGTGTCATTTCTCGTGATCTTATTTTCTTGTTACCTTATCTATGTGCCGTTAGACTTGATGTTTTTTTTTTGTAAAGGTTCAGGCCCTATCCTTCTTTACTTAATTAGAATAATAATTTTGGAATAACATCATCACATGATATTTTTAATTATTCATCTTTGTGTTAGTTCTATTTTGTAAGGTGTCATAGCTTGTGAACATTTTTTCCTTCCTTCTGTTGGAATTAGTGCTATGTTTTTTAAGGGTTTGGACCACCTCCTTCTTTTCTTAATTAGAGCATCATCACATTCTATAGGTAATATATATCATAAGTGTTTATTGTCTCTTTTCTATTTATATTTTAATTGGATTTCAATGGTACAATATTTTGTTGATATACATATTTATGTATATATGCAAATGTGCACCAATGGTTTAATATATGCATTCCTCTAGTAACTTGTGAATTTTATAATATAAAATTATGTATCTTTTCTATTTATCATAATTAGCCATGATAGGGGAATGATGATGTCACATAAGGGAGAATAGTGATGAGGTAACTTTCTAAGCATGTCACCCCTTGCCATGCGATAAAGGAGTCCCATAGGGCCAAAGAGGGACAAGGGGACTACCTTTAGGACAAGGAAGGAGGGAATTCCTAAGAATTATATTATGAATAATCCTCACAACATCTATTGTTGTGAACTAATATGTATGAATTATCAACCAGTAACAATAAGGTAGAAGTGATGAAGATGAGATGAATGGTGACAAGTTCACACACTAGGTACGCTACCCCATTTGTATGGAAATGGAAGCATAAGGATAAAAGGGATGGTATATCCTCTCTTAGGCCTAGGTAGGGGTTTCTTGGATGCCTTATCACATTGCCTAGTTTTTTACTTCTATAGTTAAGATATCTTAGAATGTGATTTAAGAAATCCACTTCCTTTGATATATATTTCCTTCTAAATTAAGAATGTCTAATTATGACGTGTGATGATAATGTTCCCTAACTAGTTGTAAAATTTAAATAAAATCCAAAGGTACTCTCAAACCCTCCTTAATTTTATATTAATATTTAAATCTAGGGAAAATATATATATATTCATATCTTGGGGATATTATATATCCTCATGTGGTCATAACCATACTTGTAAAGTAGCATATATAGTGTAGCATGTACACACTTCCCTCCACTAAGTTATTATTCTCTCATCTTAGATTGGGATCTCATTGAGATAGGAGGGACATGATGAGATTCCATAATTATATTTGGCACTAGAGTGAAGAGAAGAAACTTTTTCTCCCTTGGCCTCATGTTTTCTTAATCACACTCATGAGGTAGAATAAGAGCCTATACAATATTTTACTCCATCACACTATCCTTATCCCCTCTCGAGGATCTATTTCTTAGTTACATTAATATATAACCAATATAGGCTTGGGAGGGATGTTTCAATAGGGTTCCCTTAACTCGACCACAACAACATAATATTTTTCCACCATGGCTTAATCTAGTACTTAACCAATATCTTCAGGTGGTGTACCCAATCATGCCTCTCTATTTACCCTTTCTCAAATTCTTTTACTTTTCTATTATTAATTGTAACTGCAACAATTCACTTTGATATATTTATAGAAATTTCAATTTAACATGTATTATTTACATATTATTAATATAAATGTATATACTCTAATTTTGATATAATCATCATAAGCATGCATACATACATACATACATGTGTGTGTGTGTGTGTGTGTGTGTGTGTGTGTGTACATGTGTGTATATATACACACACACACACATATCTATATATATACATATACATACATACATACATACATACATACATACATATATATACACACATTTCTTAGTTGTACATGTATGACTGCATTTGATGTTCTTTTATTGATTGTCTATGCTACATTTTTATCTATTCTCCTACCTTACTCATTGATTATTATTGGTTCAACTCTAATTACGTTTGCTCTTATCCTTAGAATATTTTCTTCCCTAGATACAAAATATGCTATAGACCTTTGCAGACCTTCTCTTATTAATCATACAATTATACTATATTATCATTTAGATCTATATATATTTTTGTGAATGAATAGATAGATATTCATTGTGCATTTCAAATGAGTTGATCTTTGATTTATATCTTCAATGGTGGGGATTCATTCCTCTTCATCATTTCATCCCTTTGAAATGGTGACAACCTTTCAAAATTATTATCTTTTAAAAGGGCCATGATCCCTTATTATTGACTCCCTTTAAAAGAGTCACAACCTTTCCAAATTATTATTTTTTTGACAAGATCGCAACCCTCAATAACTATGTCTTTGGGAGGATTCTTTTTTTTTTCTTATTCCTATTAATTGTTTCTTTAATGACTACTTCCCTTTGATCTTCACCCCTCTCTCCTCTTTCAACGGAATTCTTCTCCCTTCTAAATCCTATGTTTAGGGAGTCACAATTCTTCATTATATATCTCTTGAACTTTAGTTTAACATAATTAATGTGTAATTGTATTATACTATTTTATATTATTTATTTAATTTTATATTCTAATTATATTATTACTATTGTTTACTATTAAATAATATTTTAGATACCAAGTATTAAAGTTTTTCATTCCCAAAATGACTTGTCCTCAAGCATCTCCAATTTTATCAAAATACTTTAATGTGAGTATCTTCTATTGCACAACTACTATTTAATCAACACATTGAGAATTTCTAAGGTTTTCAATTTCAAGACAATTTTTCTTTCATCACTCCAAGAGAAGGAAAAATACTTTCTTATAAAAACATCAAATGGATTTTGATTGACCCAACCTTTGCACAATAGCATGACTTATGAGCTCAAATTTAATAAATTTATATATTTTTGGTTTGCTCTATTTATTTTCATATTCTAGATCAGCTAAAAATATAGAGCCAAGATAAAAGCAAGACACTTCAAAACATAAAGTATACCCATGAATCTATGAAGAAAAAATAGTACGTAAAGTATAACAATGAATATATCAAATAGAAGTGCATACATCGTTAGATAAATTTTATTGTCTTGAATGCATTTTTTGGTTTACCCCTAATACTATCAAGAATGAGTCTCTAATAACCACTTTTAATGCCCCTTCTTGTGATTTTCCTAAGTTTTTCCCTAAATTCATTAATCCAAATAAAGAAAATAGGAAAATATAGCCAGAGATATAATCCTTACTCAAGAATATAGTTCTTATGGAATTAATTGTAATGAGGTTTGAGATAGAAAATACACAGTGAGGTGTCCTAATTATCCTCATCCCTAGGCCCAATAGAATAAACTTTATCCCCCTTGGTCTCATATGGTCATTACCATACTCATGAGTTGGCGTACCTAGCTGAGCATGTACATCACCCTATCATTCTCTCTTCTTATGGTTGGTCCATAAATATTCTCATTTAGAGAGGAAGTGCATGAAGAGGTATCCTAACTATCCCCAACCATTTGCCTAAGAGTAGAAAATTTATCTTACTTGGCTTCATGTGGTTGTAACCATACTCATGAGGTATTATAGTACAAAAATATTGTACATAATTCCCTTCCACTAGGCTATCTATCTCTCCTCTTGAGGACCGCTTTATTAGTTACCTCATTAACTAAACCTTACAAACTTGGAATACAGATTTCAATAGGGTTTCCTTAACTCAACCCTAGGCCCAAGAGAAAAATATTATTGCCCTTTGGCCTCATGAATTCCTTAACTAATCTCATGAGGGTGCACCTTGTGAGGCCAAATTGTTCCCCACCTTGCACTTTATTTCCTTCCCTAATATGGTTGATTATTGAAACAATTCATTTTGATAAATACTTATATATTTGGATTCAAAATTTATTATTTGCATATAATTGATATATACATATATACATATAATTACACACACACACACACACACACACACACACACACACACAACTCTATATAATTGAAAAAATCACATACAATATTTTTCTATACCATAATAATCTAAGATTTAAATAGATTGCTTTGCTTTATATATGGCTTTTTCTACTGTCTGCATGGTTGTTTCTATCATTCCTATAATGATTATACTAGTTACAATTTTTATCTATTTTTCCTACCTAGTTTGTTGGTTCTGAGTTTGGTTTAATGTTGTTTATCTCTTCTCTTACCCTTAAAATATTTTGTTACATTCCCCCCATACAAAATCTATTCTAGACTAATGCATATCTTCTATTATTTATCATATAGGTCTACTATCATCTTTCAAATCTACTTACATTTATTCTTATGAATAAATAGATATTCCTTGTGCCTTTCAAATGACTTGATCTCCCCTTTATACTTTTAATGGTAGTGAGTCATGCCTCTTCATCATTTCTACCCTTTGTAATACCCATAACATGTCATGGTCACCACCTATTGAGAGTGTAACAACTCCTCATCAGTGGGTCCCTTTGAAATACTCATAACCTTTCATAATTAGTAAAAGGCTAAAAACCCTTCATACATCATTTTTGGAAAAAGTCACTTCCTTATTTTCTTATTATTCATTTTTAATTGTTCCTTGGATGAAACCTTCCCTTTTATTTTTCTTCCCCTCGCTCCTTTCAAATGAACTCTCATCTTTTTTAAATCTTATGTTGAGGGAGACACAAATCTTCATTACATCTCTTGACCTTTCATTTAAATTTTTAAACCTATAATTATATTATATTATATTATACTACATTATATTCATGTACACCGATTTATTTTTACATCTTAATTGTATTATAATCATTATTTATTATTATGTCATATTTTAGAAAGCATACATTGAATTCCTCCCTTCAAAAGAAAAAAATTCCTCAAGCAATGATGCACGAGCATATTGGGTTCTTTGGCAGTCTTGCATTTACTAAAAATATTTTCTATTTTATGTACTAGTTTGTTGTTTGGGAAAAAACCTTCCTATTTGTTTTCTTTTTTTTCTACATAGTTGAATTATTAATGAGGACCTATAGTGGATCATCGTCCTATGTTTCAATCAATTCATTTGATCTTGTCAGAGAGGTATCTTTATATTTTCTCGAGGTGTGTTTATTTTTGTTGGTTATATAATGGTCTTGACATTCGAGTGTCAACACACTTAAACATTTTCACAATGTATGTTGAGTACACAATGTATGTCAAGTCAGAATCTCAATAGGTGTCGAGTCACAGTTCATGTCAAGCAAGTCAGAACGTAGTATGTTCCAAGTGACTTAGGAAAGTTCATGTGTCGAGTAACAAAAATGTTCAGATGCCAAGTGATCTAGGAACATTCACGTGCCAAGAAATACAGAGTAAAAAAAGTACCAAGCAAACCAAGAATGTAATAGGTGCTAAGCAATCCAGAAATATTTCATGCCGAGCACTAGTAATGCAATATGTGCCGAGTAACACAGGATCAACATAATAGTTTGTACCTTCACAAACTAAGATGCAAAATCATTTTTGCATGACTCAGGAAAGGATAAGAAAATAAGATCAAAACTTTGCACTTACCTATGAAATCAACATGCAGCCAATGAAAAAATTGGAGACAACATGCAACCAATAGTAAAAAACTAAAGATTTGAGTGGGAATTTTATGTTCATGATTGCATTGCAAACCCTAAGTCTACAATGTCTTTATAAGGAGACTATGACACCATAATTAAGGTTTTTGAGAAGGTTGCTAAGGTTATTGAAGGAGTTATCAAATTGAAAAGTTATTGTTGTAGAACAGAGAAATCAACAGAGGTGTCAAGGACTTAGTGAAATGGATAGCAACTATACATCTAGTTGATCAGAATAGAGCAGGGGATACATACAAAGATCAGATCAAGTAGGGATCATAATAGGAAGAGAAGATCCAACACCTAAACCCAACAATTAGAGATTACACTCTATCAGGTCAAATGTTCTAATACTCTCTCATAATTGTATTAGAGATTGAAATCCTATATTGATAAATTAGCTTAATAGTTAGGTAGGAACCTTTGGAGAAGGTGATGAAAATCCTATTGAATTAGGTGGGTTTAACAACCTATTTGTAAATCCTTTAATAGGGTGACACTTCTTGTAAAGTGTTTGTAAATCCTTTAACTAGGTCACTATTGACATAGTGTAAAGCTTTTAACAGGGCGGACCATCATAAGTGGTTGAATATATTGCTGCAATGATTTTGTGGGTGTCATCCCCACCCCAGTTTTACCTTCTTATTCTTGGAGGGTTTTTGGGTTACCAAATCTCTTATGTCATATGTGGATGCATGCTTTCATTTAATGTTTTCTTATATGTTTACTTGCATGCACTTTACTTTTAGTTGTATGTTAATGAGGGTTTAAAAGGATAAAAAGTTGTGACTTCTAATGCACCCCCCCTCTTAGAAGTACTCTTCCCATTTGAACATTCCAACAATTGGTATAAGAGCTAAGTTCTCACAAGGAGAAGCCTAACATCTTGGAGAAAAATATCAGAAGATGGAAGTCTTCAAACTTGGGAAGATCATAGACAATCAAGTGATTGATGTGCACCTTGCTCTATACAAGGTAGAGGAAGCCAGAGAGGAACTGAGAAAATCCTTAAAAAGAAGGAAGGACATAGCCATAGCTGAGAATGACATACATTACAAGGAGAATGACATACATTACAAGGAGATTGACACCACACAAGTGTTTGCTAATGGAGATTCTAAGGAATTTTATGTAGTAATAGCAGAATTGATGGAGAAAAATAGGGCTCAAGAAGAAGAGATAAGATCTCTTAAGATGGAACAAGAATCACAAGCCATGATGCTATGTGAGATAACTGAACAAAACAAAAGAGCAGTTGAGGATAGAGCCATGCTTGAGGATGACAAGAGAAACCTTGCAAATAGACTTGAAGAGAAGTCCACATAACTCACAAAGATTTCAAATATGCAGTTGGGTACACTTAGCCAGATGATGAATGCTCATCATGAGCTAAACATGAAGGACATTGAGATCTCTACTCTGAAAATGTAGAATGATCAATTGCAAAATGAGTTACAAAGAGAAAAGGAGATAACAAAGAGCTTCAACAAATCAAGTGAAGCCATCAAGCACTTTAAGCAGTTGCTAAAATCACCAAGATCAAGAAATGACACTTCAGGACTAGGATTCACTAGTACTAAAGAAGGTGAGACATCAAAGAGTGCTGAGCAAAGGAGTGACAAAGGTAAGAACTTCAAATCCACTTGTCATTTCTATAATAAAAGGGGGCACACTGCTAATGTTTGTAGGAGTAGGAAGACCAATCAACAAAACACACCTAAAAGCAAAGGCTATTGTCACAAGTGTAACATGCAAGGACACCTAACACAAGATTGTAGAACCAAAGTCATAAGGATGCCAAGATTTGATGGTCATTGCTACAACTACAAAAAATATGGACATAGAGCTTTTGAGTGCAGATCAAAGCCTATGCGGACACCTAATCAGCCTACAAGGAGAAACAACTACGTACACCACTACAATTGGGACTACAATAAAAGGAAAAGTTGTCACTACTGTCAAGAATATGGTCATGTTCCTCAGAATTGCATAAGAACACACTTCAAAGGAAATTATAGTAGGTGGTTAAATCAAACCACATGTTTCAGTTTCTTGAAGACTAGACATGTTAGCAGGTATTTCCCAAAAAAGGCCAAAGTATTCAAAATAGAAGTAAATAAGGGTAAAGAAAAAGTTGGTGTGGAACACATCAAGGTAGAAATGAAAAAGACATGGCAAAGGAGAGATGGACCAAGCACATCCAATGGAGGGGTCACTTCACCCAAGAGGTCAAGTGATCACACCTCATCCAATTAAACACAAGACAGATACATGGGGCTAATATATACATAGATATATCACACATTAGTCCCAAAAGAACATAGAAGTGCTGAAAAGAAGAAATATGCATCAAAAAAGATGCCAAGTTAAAACTTAGAAATTATGAAGATGATGTCGAGCTACCTTTGGATAAAAATTAAAACTCCACTATATGTCGAGTTGAACAGTCTAGTAGATGCCGAGTGAGATATGATAGTGGTTTCCGAGTAGTGAAAAAGAAAGATAAACTCATAAAGAAGATCAAGAAAATATTTGGAGTTGAAGCAACAGGAACTACAAAGGAAGAGGAAGTAGATGAAGAAGAAGATGAAAGTGAGAATGAAGAAGATGAGCCAAAGCAAGGGCCTTTACAATTAACACAAGGCCTAGGTGAGGACAAAGAAGAAGGTGCTAAGGAAGAAGAAGCTAAGGAAGTGCCCATCAAAACCAAAGCCAAAACTTAGCCTAAAGAAAAGAAAGGGGCAAAGCTCACTACAAAGAAGCCTACTACAAGAGCCACCGCCAAAGCCACAACTCAAAAGGCTAAAGAAGAGGCAGAAAAGAAGAAGAAAGCCACAAAGCAGACTGTAGATGAGTCGAGGAAAAGAAGGAAATATGTGGCCCAGCCTAACTTAGATGAAGAGAAAATAGAGTCAGATGATAATAGTCAATTCAAAGTGGTAAGTCATCCACCTAAGTCTACCATTGATAAATTATGTACAAAGATTAGGAATGGACACTTAAAGGATTTGAAGAATTTAGATTTCAATAAGTTCAATAAGGAAGAGCAAAATAAGATAGAGGAATATGTGTATGCAATGATGGCCGAGTATAAGCACACACCTCTAGAGTTAGATGGAACAATGCCCAAGGAATTGTACAAAATAGTTGAAGATAAATGGCATTTTTACCTAAAAATAGAGAAGGAAATTAGAGAATCTACTCTAACTAGATTGTTGCCTGACTTGACTAAGAGTCAAATAGCTAATGCAAATAAAAGACACAATAGAAGATTTACACCAAAGTATAGGGCATTTTGTATTCTGAAAAATAAAATTGAGGAGGTTGTAAGAAAATCTACAAAATTGTGGAAGATAATTTATAAGAAAATTGATGATGTGTTTGATGAAGAATATAAGGCAGAAGCAAGTGCCAAGAGAAAAGAAATAAAAGAAAGAGGAAGGAAAGAGGAGAAGAAAGGTGAAGAGAAGAAAGATGAAGAAGAAAAGAAATATGAAGAGGAGAAAGAGAAGGAATTGGGCAAGGGAGAAGAAAAGACAACAGATGAACAACAAGAGAAAAGTGTGCAAGACACACAACTACCACCTCCTAGCCCTCCTCATGCCACCATCACACTTGCAGATAGCATTAAGATAAAGGATGTTATTAACACTTCTTGTCAAAACATCAATCCTTTAACTGTAGAGGATCTCACAAAGATCCTTGACCAATCAACACAAGAAGCTATATTATGCTCAAGTCCAATACTGGTCAGTGCTGATGAGTTGTAGAAGTTAGTAGTATATTCAAAAGAAGCCAAGGTGAAAACACAAGAACTACCTTTGACCACTCAAACTAGTGAACTTCTCCTACTTCCACCACAAGCAATAACTGATGCACTTTAGGTGCCGAGTGCAGCAATAGGGGAAGACATAGGAAAATCAAAACAGTCAGTAGGTACACCCCCAACCATTGATAATGATAAAGAGAAACAAGAAGAAGAGAAGGAAGAGGCAAGAGATGAGGAGAAAACTACGATACAAACATTGGTTGAATTACCAAAGACAGGTACTCCCACTCAAACTCTTCAAAAGCTAAGCACTGACATGTTAGCATTGCAAGTTTAAACACCAAGCTCGAGCTCAACTAAGGTAGCTAGGATGTACTTCACTATGGAATTCCTAAGCTTGATGAAGAAATCAAAATACTTTACTATGAATCAAACACCCTCACTGAAGAAAAGATTAATGAAATACAGAGTGCATTGGTTAGGAGAAGGAGACAAGAGGTATTAAGAAGAAAATACAAGTATAGGCAAGCACTAAATCAGATAAAGGACATCTTTATGGATGCCTTCAGCTTGCAGTCACCAGATGAATCAAGGCTAATAGTAGAGAAACTATCAGATATAGTTGATCAGGTGACAAATGAAGACCATGATACAAATGTAAAATTAATGGAATCGTCAGAAAGGAAATTTCAAGGTAAAGTTAATGAAAAAATATCTAATGATATAGCATTATCACAAGTAGATTTGGCTAAGAAATTGGATAGAGTGAAAATTTTACTTGGGAACATATTCTCCCCGTACAACAAGTTGTGTGATTTTTCCAACTTCACATAGGAGACTAGCCAAAGAATACTAAGCTTGGAGAGAAATCTAAAGATTTCTAGCATGCAACTCCCAACCAATCTAGCTTAGAGTGAGAAGCATTTTGCTCAAACGCTTCACAAACAAAGGGAGTTAGCTATACTGACAGTAGAGGAGGCAAATACAAAAGCAAAATTGATGCAAATTCAGTCCTCTATAACCCCACACCTAGAAGTCCTCCATAAGGAGCAAGCATATGCAGAGACAGTCCTCAAGAAAGATTCAAATCTTTCTACGTTGGATGGACTTGTACACCTTGCAGTAGAGATTTTCATCTAGCATAAGTCATTGGACATTACATTGGAAAATTGGGATGCAGCTATGAAGATACTCCTGGAGGTAAAAAGTACATTTTTGGCTAAGCATGGTATTACTCCATAGCACCCTTTGACATCAATGTCAAAAAGGGGGAGATGTATACATTAGGGGGAGATATATGTATATGGAAGAATGCCAAATTGATATATGTAGATATATGGGAGAATACCAAATTTTGATCATTTTTTATTACATTCTTTCATTCATTTTGAGAATAAAGTGGAAAGTTTGTAAATATCCAAAAAGGGAGAGACAAGTAATAATGAGTGAGGGGGAGATTGCAAAATTTTGGCAATCATATGGAAAATAGGGACTTCATACAAATCAGATACATCACACAAGCTCAGAATGAAGAAACAGGACAAAGGACAGAGAGAATTAGGCACATTAGAACAAAACTTTCAGTTTCAAGAATGGACAAGGCATAATCAACTCAGGGGGAGTCATAAGGTATAATTGTTACTCACAATTTTTTTGAAATTTTGCATGAATGTCGAGTAAAATAAAGAATATGTACTTAATAAGGTCAATGCTTAGTTAAGTATTTTTGACACTCATGTCAAAGGCAGAGATTTTTGGTTATAGAATGTCTTGACATTCGAGTGTCAACACACAACCATTTTCACAATGTATGTTGAGTACACAGTGTATGCCACGTCAAAATCTCAATAGGTGTTGAATCATAGTTCATGTTGAGCAAGTCAGGATGTAGTATGTGCTGAGTGACTCAGGAAAATTCATGTGCCAAGTAACATAAATGTTCAGATGCCGAGTGATTTAGGAACATTCATGTGCTGAGAAATATAGAGTAAAATAGGTGCCGAGCAAACCAAGAATGTAATAGGTGTCGAGCAATCTAGAAATAGTTCATGGCGAGCACCAGTAATGTAATATGTGCTGAGTCACACGGGATCAACATAATAGTTTGTGCCTTCACAAACTAAGATGCAAAACCATTTTTGCATGACTCACAAAAGGATAAGAAGATAAGATCAAACCTTTGCACTTACCTATGAAATCAACATGTAGCCAATCATAAAATTGGAGACAACATGCAACCAATAGGTAAAAACCAAAGATCTGAGCAAGAATTTTATGTTCATGAGTGCATTGCAAACCCTAAGTCTACAATGTCTTTATAAGGAGACTACGACACCATAATTAAGGTTGTTCAGAAGGTTGCTAAGGTTATTAAAGGAGTTATCAAATTGCAGAGTTATTTTTATAGAATAGAGCAATCAATAGAGGTGTTAAGGACTTAGTGAAATGGACAGCAACTACACATCTAGTTGATCAAAACAAAGTAGGGGATACATACAGAGATCAGATCAAGTAGGGATAAGAACAGGAAGAGCAGATCCAATACATAAACCCAACAATTAGTGATTTCACTCTATCAGGTCAAATATCCTAATACTCTCTCATAATTGTATCAGAGATTGGAATCCTATATTGATAGGTTAGCTTAACAGCTAGGTAGGAGAACCTTTGGAGAAGGTGATGAAAATCCTATTGAATTAGGTGGGTTTAACAACCTATTTGTAAATCCTTTAATAGGGTGACACTTCTTGTAAAGTGTTTTAAAATCTAACTAGGTCACTATTGACACAGTGTAAAGCCTTTAAAAGGGCAGACCATCAGAAGTGGTTAAACATATTGCTGCAATGATTTTGTGGGTGTCATCCCCACCCCAGTTTTACCTTCTTATTCCTGGAGGGTTTTTGTGTTACCAAATCTCTTGTGTCATATGTGGATGCATGCTTTCATTTAATGTTTGCTTACATGTTTACTTGCATGCACTTTACTTTCAGTTGTGTGTTAATGAGGGTTTAAAAGGATAAAAAGTTGTTACTTCTGATTCACCACCCCCATCCCCCCGGCCCTCGCCCTCCCTCTTACAAGTACTCTTCCCATTTGAACATTCCAACAATTTTCTAGCATATCAAGTAGCATGTGGTTATTTTTTTGTCTGAGGTTTTGTGATTTCAAGGCTTTTCATGGCCTTCGAGATATCTTCTTGCATATGTGAAGACCTACCTTGGTGCCTACATTTGTTATTTTACTTAATTATGTGGTAGTTGATTTCCCCTTTGGGGCAGGACCTATAGTTCTCTAATAAGTGGTCTAATAGGCTGACTTTTGGTCTTGTTGACTATATATTTGAGATCTAGGATCAGGTTAAGTAGTGATCAAGTAAGTAGAAGATAGACATAATAAATTTAGCTCTATAAGCCTAAGCCTCTAAGCTTGCAAATTGAAATTTAATAGTATATGGTTACAATAAAGTAGGTCTTATGCATGTCACATTGTAAAGAGATTATCTGCATTAGTTTGTTTTGTTTCATGTTGTGTTTTCTTTTGTGTGTGTTCTCTATAATTTTTTTTGGAGTCATTATTCTAAAGAATTCCAATAATTGGTATCAGAGTCATCTTCCTAAGAGGACTAGTTTGAAGGTACTAGAAGCAAAAGATCAAGATGTCAAAAAGAGAGGTACCCAATCTTAACAAGGATAACTTCCCTGCATGGCTAAGTCTAATGAAGCTACACCTAGGAGGTCTTGGAGATCATGCAACAATCTACCATCATCACTGAGCATGTTGATCCTATTGAAGATCTAAAAGAGAAGAAAGAACACAAGCAAGCAATTTTGGAGATTGCCTCTACCTTAAGTTATTCTAAGTTCAATGATATCAAGGGTTGTGAAAGTGTAAAGAAGATGTGGGATGCTCTTCACACCATTTATGGAGGAGACACAAATGTTTTAAGAGCTAAATCTGAAATTCTTAGAGTTAAGTTCAATGATATGAGAATGCAAGAAGATAAGAATGTTGGTCAATACTACTCTAGAATAAAAGATGTTGTTATTACTATAAGAGGAGCTAATGGTAAGATAGATGATGATACTTTATTAAGAAAAGTTTTGAGAATGTTTTTGCCCATCTATGCTATTAGAGTTTCTTTCATACAAGAACTAAGATGTATACCAGGTTCTAATTTGACTCTGGAAGGTTTGGTAGGTAGACTTACTACATTTGATCTCTCTAATTTTGATAACTTCAAATCTGACAATGTTGAATTTGATTTCAAAGATAAGTTATCATTAAAGGAACCTAAAGAGAAGAAGAAAAAGGAAAAATATGTTTCTAGTGACATTGACACAAATGAAGAGGATGTAGAATAGTTTGAAGCACTGCTAACAAGGAGATTTCACAAAGGAAAAAGAAAATTTAAAGGTAAGTTACCTATCATGTATTTCAATTGTAATGAGGTTGGTCATATTACTAATAGATGTCCAGAAAAGAAGAACTATAGAAGTGGAGACAAATACAAAAGTAATAGAGATGAGGAAAACAAAGATTACAAAGACAAAGGCAAGAAGAAACCAAAGATGGATTTGATGATCATGAAGATGAAGTAGTGTATGTTGCAATGAAGGATGATTCTGATGAGGATGAGGCAACTACATTGGTATCTTATGTGAACAAGAATGACATATGGATCATTAATAGTGGGTGTTCACATCACATGACTGGAGATAAAAGTAAGTTCATTACCCTGAATTATTATGATGGAAATAGTGTAAGCTTTGGTAATGATATTGAACCCTATCTGATAAAAGGAAAATGATCTATCAAACTCACAATAAAGATTTTGTGGGGTGAACCCACAATACTGGGTACCACTTTTGGGGGATGAAGGAAATCATGAAATGATGAAAAATTCGCATATTGAATTTTATGTATGTTTGTTTGAACACCCTAACTATGTTCACACAAACATAAAACATTAAATGTTCGCACGAACATATTGAATTTAAATAAGGTATGTTTGCACGAACATACTTTATTAATTTGTTCATGCGAACATATTTTTAACAGCAATTTTGCGATTAAAATTCCATTTTTCTATTTGAGATCTTGATAAATTTGTTTTTTTTGTATGTTCGTGCAAACACAAATTATTTTACATGTTCGCATGAACATATTAACCTAAATTTTTGACTACTGGATTATTTTGTTCATACGTTCGTGCGAACATATGTTTGTGCAAATGTGTCTAATATGTTTGCGCGAACATAATGTTAGTGCGAACATGTCAAATTACAAATTTTTGGTGTTGTTTTCTAGAAAAAAAAAAAAGAAATTTTCTCTTTTGACCCCTAAAATTGAGACTTAATGATTTCCTACTGTAAAATAAAAAAAATGCCAATTTGTGCTACTTGGAACAAGCTCTCCAACGACTATAATTGTAATACATATTATATTCGTTAAGACTTTCAAATATGAGTTTAACTCATTATAGGTTCATTATCGATTAAACATCAACTAACTTCGACACTTTGGGAAAATTAGTAAATTAGGTCAAAAATTTTTTTAAAAATATCTAGAAAATAGGTTATTGAGATAGCTTTCTATTCAAAAGAAAAATTACATTTATGATAAATTGAGTTCAAGTTATCTGTGTCAAAACCAACGTATGTCTGAATTATAATTGGTGTCACTTCAAAACTTCATAAACTATACAATATTCAACCAAATTGAATCAAACCAAATGCATCTTCTAGATATTGATGTTCAAATCTAGTGCCAAAATAGTTACCTCATTATCTTTTCTAGAAAAAAAGTTGTGTGTCAAATGGATTGTCACTCTTCAAAAATATTGAATTTTAACATATACCACTTTTTACAAGAGAAGAAAAAATTGACATAAATAATTTTTTAAATTAAAAAACATGGTTACAAAGTAGGAATAAAGTACTACAAATAACTAGTCTATGTCATCTGGAAATTATTCATAGTTTTAAAGATGTGGTCACTCAAACATGAGGTTTGTTTCAAAAATATTGATTTCAGTGTCAAAATTGGTCAAAAAGTGGAACCCATTATTGTGGGATCACCCTGTGCAACAATGCTTATTATGTTGAAGGACTTAACTATAATTTGTTGAGTACATCACAAATGAATAGTTTAAGTTGCAAGGTTGAGTTTGAGAACAAGATAACTAAGATCTATGATACTGATGGAAAACTAATTGGGAAAGGTGATCAAATTAGAGGTAATCTATTTTATCTTGATATGAATGATGCTACTTGTCTTGTTGTAGAATTTTTTGATGTGTGCTTATGGCACAAGAGGTTATGTCATGTTAATTGTGATAACTTGGTTAGTATTGGTAACATGAAAAGAGTTAGAGGTTTGCCTAAATTGAAGAAGCCTAACAATATAATTTGCAACAATGTCAGTTAGGCAAAATGAAAAAGTCTAGTTTAAAGATTAAGACTCACACCTCTAAAGAAATTTTGGAGATTTTTCATACTAACTTGTGTGGACCAATTGATGTGCAAAGATACAAGGGTGACAAATATATTATGTTATTTATTGATGATTATTCTAGGATGATGACATTTATGTTTCTGAAATAGAAATATGATGCTTTCCAAATATTTAAGTGGTACTTAGCAAGAGTTGAAAAGGAAACAACTAAAACCCTAAAATGTTTGAGATCTGACAGAGGTGGAGAATTTACATCAAATGAGTTTGAGATGTTTTTTAATGACAAGGGAATCAAAAGACAAACATCTGCACCTAGGACTCCTCGACAAAATGGAATTGTTAAAAGCAGGAACAAATCTGTAATGGACTATGCTAGGAAACTCATGATGGAGAAGAATGTTAATTTGAAATACTAGAGAGAGGTTGTAAGTACAACTATCTATACCTTGAACTATGTGCAAGTCAAGAAAGGTACTCATTCAAAACCTTTTGAATTATGGTATGGATACTCACCCAATGTGAAATATTTTAAGGTATTTGGAAGCAAGTGTTATATTCTTAAAGATTTAAAAAATGGTAAATTAGGTGTTAAAAGTGAAGAAGGTATATTCCTTGGCTATTCCACAAGAACTAAAGTTTATAAACATTTAAATACTAACACTTCTAACAAAGTTGTGGAAAGTGCAAACGTAAAGTTTGATGAATATATAGAGGTACATAAGGCTGAACGTATGAAGGAACCAAAGGAATACAAATTTTTTGTATACTTTTATGTAGGTATGCCTATTGATGAAGATGATGTAAATCAAGTTGCAAATCAATAGCAAATTTCGGTGGTTATTGAGTCACATACAATGAATGTTGAGTTGCATTCAGGAACTGAGTTGCAATTAGGTGCCAAGTTGTAGACTAAAGCTGAGACACATTCTAATTCTGAGATTAGTGTACATGAAAGAGATGTTCAATTAACTGATAGAGAAGTACATAGTTAGTCAGAAGTTGACATGCCTAATGAGGAAAATCGAGCATAACCAAGATTGTCAAAGTATGTCAAGAGACATCACCTAGCTAAACAAATTATTGGAGATAAAGATGCTAGACCAATGACAAGAAATAGGTTGAGGAATGATACATTTTTGTTGAGTATGCATGAGCCTAGGATAGTGAAAGATGCCTTAGAAAATGAGGATTAGAGTAAAGCCATGAAAGAAGAGATTGAACCGATTGAGAAGAATAAGACATGGACCCTAGTTCCCAAACCAAAAGACAAGAATGTGATTGGAACCAAGTGGGTGTACAGAAACTGCATGTTGAGATGACAAGTCTTTGGCATTGTTGTCAAAGAAGGAGAAATACAGAATACCAATGAAAGTGAGAAAGAGGGAGATATAAGAACAGGGAGAAATAAATAATATCTACTCAGAGGGAGATGGTGTACTTGATGTTTACTAAAGAAGGAGAAATGATTAAAAGAAATACATCTACCTAGTAAGAGGGAGAAATTATTGTGGGAATCATAAGGATAACTTGATTGTCTGTTGGTTAGAATAGAGGAAGAGATATTAGAGGAAAGATGAAAGATGCTAATAGAGGAAGAGATTTCAATACAAGGAATTATTTTCTTTTTGGTATTGTTGTTGGTTTTGGTTTTTCATCAATGCCAAAGAGGGAGATTGTTGAGAAAGATTAATACAATTATGAGAATGTATTTCAATCATTTTTTTGTCACTGATGTCAAACCTGTTACTTGTTGGTAAGATAATTACTTAGTTGATTTGAGTACTATCATTTGTTTGATTGATGGAGAGGTTTTGATCAAATAAGATAACAAGAGAACCTTGAGGAAAGGTTAAGTTACGGTATAAAAAAGGAGTACAAAAATCAATTAAGACAATGATGACATAGTGTATTGATTATCTACTTAAAGCTACAAAGGATGGATACACTAATTAAGTCCGGAAGAACAAGTAAGAAGAATTGAGTCTACCAAGCTTGATCGAGTGAATAGTAGGTGCCAAGCAAAGTTAGTGCAAGCTGAGAAAAAAATCACTTGGAGCCAAGTAAAGTGAAGACTTAGTGTATGCCAAGTGAACTTAGTGTAAGCTAAGTAAAGTTTAGTTGATGCCGAGCACCAGTAGACTTTAGTGCTTGTCGAGTTATCTAGTGGAAGACGAATGGAAGAACAGTATGGAAGATGAGTGATAGCATATTAATGTCAAGTGCCAGTACTCATGTCAAATCATAGGTTTGATGAATTTGAGCTGACTATTTTGTTTTCTTGAATTGTGTGAAGCATATGGAAGATAACTATAATGAGCTAGTGGCACAGAAATCAAGGTAAACCATTTTGAGGCAAATTCAAGGGAGAAGTTTCTAGAGAAACCAAATGAAAAGTGGGTAGATTCATTATATCCTACCTAACCCTAAAATGGAGATTGAGGTTGAACAACAAAAGATCTTAAATATCTATTTATAGAGAGAGTTGGTCAGAAGAAAAGGTTATCATGTGCAAGAACCTAAGGAAGACAAGGAGTTTAGGGTATTTGCTTCATTTAGTGGCCAAATGGAAGACACTACCATTGGCAAGTAAAGCAAGAAGGCTTAAGAGTATGAATGCTTGAAGGGTGAACAAGCTATCAGAGATGAAGTGAGTAAAAACTAAGCAAAATGGAAGACTGAAATAGAGATCTATGATCTGCAAGTGAGTTATAATTTGTTATCAGATTAAGCCTTACTGCTGCTCTCTAATCATTATATCAGTCTAGGGTAAATCCTTTGGATTAAGGTTGACCTAACAATCATTTGTAAATCCTTTAACTAGGTGACATTCCAAGTGAATGATCTAAAGTCCTCTAACAAGGATCACTCCTAACAAGGTGATTGAAATCCTCTAACCAGGTCACATTTAACAGTGTGTATTGTAACCTTTAACAGGGTTGGCCTTTCACAGGGCATCACTTCAGAAGAGTGAGAATTAGTAGCATGTTACTGGTGGTTTTTCCCCAAATTTAGTTTTCACATAAAATCATTGTGTCAAATGTGCTATTGAATTTGTTATGTTTCATGTTTACATTTGTGCAAAGATGTTTTGACCTAGGACAATAACCTACAAAGTTTAACTATTGTATGATCTAATGGATGCATGCATGCATGAAAATGTTTTATGGATATGGGCTCACTAAGCTGTGAAAAGTTTTATTTGTACATCTGGACCTTGGATAACTGATTCACCCCCTCCCCTCCTTGCTCAGTTATAATAAAGAATTCCAACAATAGATGCTTGCAATTAGAGAAGAAATAACCTAAATATTTGGTTTTTCATTTAGTATATGTACATTGTGGTATTTTTTTTGTTATGAACAAATATGTATTTGGAGATCTATAGCCAAAACAATACCCCTAGTTAATTTCACAAGCATCAATATTCTAGTGTGTGATTGGAATTCAAATTTTAGAAAACCTTTCCTTAACATTTTTTATTAATTATCTAGAACATATTGTTGGATTCCCCTTTTATGCTCATCCATCACCTTGGTAATGTTTATCTATGAATATAATAGAAATAAAAGCATCATGAATTGAAGCTAATAATGATTGATCAACCACATGATCAAAATGACTTAGTAATTGTTTCAAAAGTGGTGTAGAACCAAAGTAGAGGAAATAACAATTAGAAACTAGGTAGCTAATGGAAAGATATTGTATGTTTTTTGATCCCTAGGAAGAGATTTAGAGATATCTTTGTCTATCAAAATTTGAACAAATATGGAGTGACCCCTGTAAGAAGAAATATGTCCACCTTCAAATGAACAATCAATGGCTTTGATAATAACATCATGGTACTAGTCTCTCTCAAAATAAGAAATGTAGATTTACAGGCCAAATCCAAAATAATCTAACCATTTTTCCAAATACTTTACAAAATTAACTATAAATAAATAGTTGATAATGAAACTATGTAATTAAAATATGTAATATATGTGATTATTAAAATACATCAATGGGCCCTTGGTCTACTAGTGAAGTTGAATGGCTCACAAAGAGTCCACCAAGGATCAAGTCTTGTTGAGTGCAAGGCCCAAAGGCATCATAAGGGATGAGGTCGGGATTGTGCCCCAGGCAAATTTGGTAGGGAAGATGCTCCTTAGTCCTTGGCTCTTAGGCAAAGAGAATTCAGACATGAGTACCTAAAACTTGTTTATGAATGACCTCCATCATATATATATATATATATATATTTAAAAAAGTTAAACTTTACAATGAAAATTATAGAAAAAATTAAAACATTTTTTAAATATATATATATATATATATATATATATATATATATATATATATATATATAAACATTTTTATAGTGTATATATGTATGTATGTAAGTATAAATATTATTAAATTAATAAATCAATTTTTTACTATATATAATATTATTCTTTTATTTCTAATCAAATTATATATTTTAATTAAATAATAAATTATTTTTAATATTAATTATTATTATCATCATTATATAAATTAATTAATTTAGGACATTGAATTTACAAGTAAACTTAGAGTTATGTGTACAATAAACTTATAATTAACTTATCTAATATTATATCGATTCTATATTTTAAATCTTACTAAATTATATACTATATTAATAATTAGATGTCATTCTTTTATTTATTGTCCAAGATCCGCAGACTCCTTGATATAGCTTGATAAGGTAAGAAATTGGTGAATTAATATTTTGTGTAAAGCCAGATTCTCCAATCTTTGCCAACATTTTACCAACATGGAGAGAGTGGGATATTGAGAGCAAGGTATGGGCATCCATCAGTAGATAATTGGAAGTGGATTTTTACCAAATGTTGTAATTACGAATGCCCTAATAGACATGAACATAAAATGTGGAAGCATATAGGAGGCATCTAGCACATCATTTCCCACAACAAAATTGTGCGGCCTAAAAACCATCTCGCGAGGCAGAAAGAACATTTCCATCACAAAACAAAAGCCACAATTTTATGTGAACCTAGCTCCTGCATCAGCACATAAGGAATACAATGTTGGTAATTTAGGATAGTTCGATACCTGCAATGTTGATGGAGATCCATGAGTGATGAATTCCACACACTTTGTGAGCTCGCCAACATCAAAATGCTGGACACTCAAATGAAAGTTCTGTGATACCCATGAACCCCTCAGCTATGCAGCGAGGTGGAACATCGCATGGCCGCATACAGGGGACTACCATCAGATGTTTGACAAAATGCCAAGAAGGGCACACCAATATGATAGAAAGAAAATCAGAAACAGAGTATTGTGCTATGTGAAAGATACTATTTTGAATTAGGATCCAATCAATAAGGTTTCCACACTGTGCATATCCCTTGAATTTCCGATAATGCTATCATCGAGCCGCATATGGCCGTTGTACAATACAAAGTCCAGGTAATTCAAATAGAAAATATTGGCTACACATCAGCGTTGAAATGTTCTCCATGCTAAATTATAAAATTGCAATATATATGGCGATGAGGTGGAAGATTGGCAGATGTTGATATCTACACATACACAGTTGGATTTATCACCGATCATATTAAGGATATCCATGATGCATGACAGAGGCTTCAAGCGTACTAATTCATCTCCTACTACTTCAAGACTAATTTATCAATTTTGATAAGAGTATGAAGAACTGAAGGATCAATTATTTCTAAAAAGAATATGGGGACTATCCGCGAATCCGATGAAGTAATTGATGAGGCAGGTCATCTTCTTAGGCTTAGATTTAGTGGTGAAGTTAAAAAATTGATTAAACTTCATCCAAAAAGAAGACAAATAAGGGTATCCTCTACGACCGTTCATGCACAGATTGGGATATATTTCGACTTCCAAACTCGGGCTTAGGTTAAATTATCTAAATATAAGAAAAATACCAGCATCAACGTCGTAATCATAACTTAGCACAACAAATAGGGAGTTTGCTTGGTAATTAATCATTACCAAAATCTGATTAATCATTGTAGAAATTAATAAGAACCAGCATCTAAAGCACCCCATGATGGGAATAATCATCCCATTCCCGACACGCTCTCTTCTATAGAACAGTCACAGGGAGATTTAAGAACTCACATCTTTAGATTCTCAAATGTTTGCACACATATTACCCCTTCTGTAGGCTAAGAAGAACAATTTGGGTAAACAGACAATTCTAGATAATTTTTTGGATACGTTGTGCATCGAATTTAACAGCAAGTTCGCACTTCTTCAAAGGGGACTGATCATGAATTAAAAAGAAGAAATTCTCAAGAGGAGGAAAACATTCAAGGAATGAGGAGGTCTACCAGATAAATAAGGCTTCCAGCCAACTAGTTCTCTGATTATATAGCACAGATGTAAAACACAAATTACTGATCCCTGATCAAATTGAATCTTGAGGCATAAATTGTGTTCATGAATACTTCCAGTTTATCAAGCTGCATACTTGATACAATCATCTTCTTTGTATTGTTCTTGACTATGTTTGTTCTTATGCTTACTTTGTAATGACAATAAAAGGGTACATTTATGAAGGATATGGAACAACTGAAAGAAGGATTAAACCTATAAGTATGAATTAAAGAGAATGTTGACCTATAATTTGCAATCAAAATATGATATGTTACTAATTAAAATATCTGAATTGTGTTTTAGTCTTCAAGGCACTGCATCAAAATTGCATGTAGGGATAAAAACTGGAAATCTTTGCTTTACCATCTATTTGTGTTGTTGCTTCAGTCATAAAAGGATATTTCTTTAAGAGAGGTAAGGATAAAAACTGGAAATCTTTGCTTTACCATCTATTTGTGTTGTTGCTTCAGTCATAAAGGGATATTTCTTTAAGAGAGGTAAGACTTGGTTGAAACTTTAATTCATTCAGATATAAACAAATTATATCTTAGTGGCATTTATGTTTGAGAAATTTAGTGGACATTTGTTGATCATATTTAATGGAAATTTTGTTTTGTTAGGGGATCGAGTAAAATATCAGTCCCTAATAGAAATTAGGCCATCGCACTCCTCAAGCTCCTTTGAGGTATGTCATTTGAAATCTATCTAGATAAATTTTTGCAAACGTGAGTCTATGTAGCACTTCTTAATTATAATTTTTATATAGCTAAACATTTTATTTTTTATCAAGCTGGAGGGCATTATCCTTATTTGTTTTGGTCAGATAACTCTACTGTATACTTTTCTACTTTGCATTACTAGCTACTATAAGAAAAGTTATTCTTGATATTGTTGTTTATCTCAACCGGGTAAATCTTTTATTTAGCCTTTGCATCCTTCAATAATTTGATGTTTATTTTCAACTTGGAGCCTTGGGTAATAGAGCTTTGATGACATCTCCACCTATTCTTTCCCTAAATCATTTTATTTTAAAGTTCAATATTAAAAGGTTTTTTTTTCAAGAGCTTCTCCACATCCAATCATCTTTTCTTCAAATTCAAGAGTGGCTTTCCTCCTATCTAATTCTTTCTATTTACCAATTGCACTAAGAAATGTCTTTGAACTATTGCAAAATATTATTTATCAATTTCATATTGTTTGGACATCAATAAAGCAATCATTGTCAGCTAGTCAATTAACATTTATCTTGATAGCTCACACTTGAACTTCTTAATATCATTGGTAGATCCATTAAAAATGACTAATATCTCAATTAGATGATGATCAAACATGGTTAAATCTATAAAAAATGATTGATATCTCAATTAGATGATGATCGAACATAGTTCGTGAGATGAACCTGACACAACCCTCCTCAGTACATATTTGAAACTTGTGAATATTCAAATAAAATCTACCAAGCCTACAAGCTATGGTAGACTATTTTCTACCCTATTTTTCTTATTCCACCAAGTGAACCATATACGATTGGTCTAGTTATTGTTTTTTCAAGGGGACAATTAGGTTGTAAAGCCTTTCACACTATGATAAAAACAAACTCATTACCTTTCCATGAAAAAATATTTCCTCCAATTTTGTCCTCTTAATGCTCTATTATGTTATAATTGTCCAATAACCCATGGAATTATAGGTAACTTAGAGATATTCCACCTCGAAAGTTAACATCTCTGAAGCACACAATATTTCTATTCCAAGTTTCATATTATTACTTTCCACAATTACATTAAAAAAAGCCTCACCTTTCTATTTATCAAGATTAGAATAGAATAATATGGCATCAATCTAGGTGTATCTTAGGTAGCATTATGGATTAATTAAATGTATTACCTAATTGACAATTTTTTCAACCCTAGATGCAAGCACTAGATTGTCAATAGTTAGGTCTTGTAGCAAGATTTCTATATATCAACAAAGTAAAATATCAAGGACAAACAAAAAAATTTAATGCCTATTAGTTAAAGTAGAGGCTAGTATTAAATTACAACATAATTTGAACAAAAAACACGCATGAGTGAGAAGGAAAATTTGATGATACAAGATGTTAATTAAACCAATCTACTTCTAATTTTCTTCATTGAATTACATACATGGAGTCATAGCTACACAATCATTTTTGTTGAACAATGGATTTTGTAGCAAAATCTGAATAACTTTCATCAACATTAATACACTTCAACAAAAGTAAATTAACTCGACTAATAATTTTTGCAACATAAATCCAACATCAATTCTTATTAAAAATTATGTGTTCAAGAGACCTATTTATAAGCTTTCAAGAGTCAGTGTTCAAAGGAAAAATAATTTTAAAATGCTCCCAATAAAGCTATACTTTTAATACATCATTCGAAGAAACAAATAATCAAACAAAAAAAAAGTAAAACTTAATAATAGATGATTGGCTCTACTATGCACAATTAGTTGGTGTAGACAAGTAAATGCACACCCCTAGTGAAGAAACTAGTCCTCTGTTAAGTATCCTTTTACTTCTAGGAAGGCTTATTTATTTATTGACTAGGGATGTTTGTATTTGGATGATGTTAAACTACATGTGCAATAGAGTTATTTCTAGTTATCTTTTAATTCATAAAAATAAAATAGAAGTAATGTTAAACAAGGATCTAGTATTCATAGTGGTTGTTGCACACAATTGTCCAAGTGAGTGCAACAGTGGCCACAAGCAAACCAATTTAAAAATAAATAGTAGAACATCTTTATTACTAAACTGTATAACTCAACAAAACATAACAACATGATTAAACAATTTTGAAATCACTAATTAATTAACTATTAACATAAGAAACTATTGAACAATAACAATGCAACTATTATTCAATTAAAACTTTAAACACACTAATTTATTCTAATTCACCAAGAGAGTTAATTCACCTCAAGTGGCCCCTTCTTGAGGGGCTATAATCTTAGGTAGTCAGTAACTCAATTCGGTGAAACCACAGTCCAATTTCTACAAGCACTAGTCTATGATTAACAACCTAGTTATTAACTTTCTTATATTCTATTCATGTATCTTGTGTTGTAGCCCTTGCTTAGTTTTTCCTCTTGAGATGTTGGAAACTCGAAATTATTTTTCTTCTTGAATAATGCATCAAATGGACAATGTAGAGTTCTAGTGTCTATGCTCACTTGAAATATGCTAAATAATGCCAAAATGTTGTAAATTGAAGAATGACTTTGCTAACCTCAAAAGTGTATCTTTGGACATTCAATTTTATAATGTTTTTAATTTCTTTTATATAGGATTCTTAAATTTTTTTTCTAAATGTTCCCTATTGCATATGAGTTTATTTATCTATTATGTTTGTACCCAGGAAAAATTTGTGATCAATTGAAATTATAATTAGAATTAGGTGATTATTTCTTGGTTATGTATATTGACTTGCTTCTTTTGAGTCATTAACCTTGTCTTTACCCTTGCTGAATTCCCCTTTGTTATCTCTAAATGTTGAAGAACTCTTTGAACTAAACTGATTTGCTGGAGCTACAAGTTCCATACTGTGGGCTTTCTTCATGGCTTCCTGTAATGTAGGAGAATCAAAGGTCTTTACCCACCCCTTGAGTGGTTCAATTAATCCCTCTGTGAATAAAATGACTAGCCTCCTTTCTAAAATGTCAGGCATTATCACTGCAAGCTTCTAGAAGTCATTGATAAATTGTTCTAAGCCTCTTGACTATCTCAACTGGGCTAACTCCCGAAAATAAACTATAGGATTTTTTTATCAAACCTTTCTATCAATCTATCCACAAAATCTTGATAAGTGGTTACTTGATTGTGTTGCAATGTGATCATGCCATGTGTCCACCAATCATGTGCTGCCCCATCTAAGTGTAAAGTAGCATACTTGAGTGCTTCAATTTCTGTCATAGTTTTCAGAGATAGGAAAGTATCCACCTTATGAATCCAAGCACGAGTAGTCATTTTTCCACTACCATCAAATGTGGGTAATACCAACTTGTTGGTGACCTGTTGCAACTCACTGTGTTTGTCTACTTGCTTTTGCCTAGCAGCTCTATAGTTCAGGTACTTGTCAAATGTCCATCCATCCTATACATATTCTAGTAATGAATCCCACTCATTCCTTGCTTGTCGAAGTTCATCTACAATATCTGTTACCATAGCATCAGGTGTGCGTGCTGGAGTTTCTTCTCTAAATGTAGGATGTGTGGGTCTATCAGCTGTTCCAGATCGTGTCCTATGTTGTGATCCTGCTATGCTTCTGTCATCCTGATCATGATTATTTCTCCTATTTTCTCCAATCAAATGTTGCATCATAACCATCATTTCCTGTGTACTTGCCTCTATTGATTGTAGAAGCCTCTCCTGTTGCCGTAAAGTCTCATCATCTTGCACACTTCTAGATGGGCTTGGAGAATGTCTCTCAACCATATTGTTAGTTATGCTGGTTCCTTTGTAAACTAAATTAAATGGTGGTTGGGTAACCCCATAAGGCTGGCAGGAAACCGCTCTGATACCACTATAATGACCCGTAGCAGTAGGCCACTAAATAAACCTTAAATTTAATACACTACTAAAATATATTGCTAAAATAAAAGAAATAGCAGTGGCAATGTATTCATTGAATGAAAATCAAATGTTTTTATAAATGATATGGCAAATTTCAGCACCAAAACATTATGACATAGCACATTACAAAGAAACCCTAACTGGCTGTATACAATTGAGAACTTGTTGCAACTACAGATTGAAATAAAGAACCTGGATTGATCAAATGGTGGAGATTGAATGCTGTAGATGATATGGTGAAAGTGCAACTCCACTGGAAACTCCAAATCAACAATTTAAGCACAAATGAAAGGACTGAAATATCCTTCCCCCAGCTGCAATAATTTAGGTGATCTCTCACACCCTCAAAATTTCATACCAATTGAGTTTGCGTACCAATTGTGTATGCTGGAGTTTCTTCTCTAAATGTAGGACGTGTGGGTCTATCAGCTATTCCAGACCGTGTCCTATGTTGTGATCCTGCTATGCTTCTGTCATCCTGATCATGATTATTTCTCCTATTTTCCCCAATCAAATGTTGCATCATAACCATCATTGCCTATGTACTTGCCTCTATTGACTGTAGAAGCCTCTCCTGTTGCCGTAAAGTCTCATCATCTCGCACACTTCTGGATGGGCTTGGAGAATGTCTCTCAGCCATATTCTTAGTTATGCTAGTTCTTTTGTAAACTAAATTAAATGGTGGCTGGGTAACCCTATCAGGCTGGCAAGAAACTGCTCTGATACCAATGTAATGACCCGTACCAGTAGGCCACTAAAAAAACCCTAAATTTAATACACTACTAAAATATATTGCTGAAATAAAAGAAATAGCAGTGCCAATGTATTCATTCAATGAAAATCAAATGTTTTTACAAATGATATGACAAATTTCAGCACCAAAACATTATGACATAGCATAGTACAAAGAAACCCTAACTGGCTGTATACAATTGAGAACTTATTGCAACTACAGATTGAAATAAAGAACTTGGATTGATCAAATGGTGGAGACTAAATGCTGTAGATGATATGGTGAAAGTGCAACTCCACTAGAAACTCCAAATCAGCAATTAAGCACAAATGAAAGGACTGAAATATCCTTCCCCCAGTTGCAATAATTCAGGTGATCTCTCACACCCTCAAAATTGCGTACCAATTGAGAGTTTTCGTTCTCAATGGCCAATTCTGACTATTTGCAAAAACCCTAGGCTCCACAATGCACATAAGAAAAAATCAATAATAAATCTCGATGATAGACAATGAGTTCTCAATTCCTATTTATTCTTTTTTCCTTGATAGGTCGGCCTCCCTTTTTAATGTTTCTCCGCTTCTTCCAGCAACCTCTAGAAGCTTTTTTTATATTTAATTTATAAAGTTACCTTACAATAAATTTTTTTTTAAATTGATAACTTTATAATTAATTCCTCCCAAAAATAATAAATAAAAAAAATGGGACATTACACCAAGCTAGTAAGAGGGAAAGGATTGTGTAAACAAATGTTATCATCTCAAGAATCAAATGAGGAAATGGCCATGGTTTTAACAGAAGAATAGGAGGTAAGAAATGATGACTCAAGGAATTGGATAGATGATATGAAGAATTTCTTATCAAGAAATGGATACCCCCAAGGATTAGATAAAGCTAAAAGGAGATAGTATAGATTGCAGTCAATCCCTTATGTCATAGTTGATGGTATCATTTTCAGGAAAGATTTTAATGGATCCCTACTAAGATGCATTGACAAAGACAAGGCTGAAAGAATGATCAAAGAACTTCATGATGGTCCTGATGGTGGTCACTTCTCAGCTAGAACAACTAGAATGAAGATCATGAGGGTTGGTTATTACTGGCCATCCCTATTTCATGATTGTCATAGGTATGTGAGGAAATGTGAAAAATGTGCCTTCTTCTCTGGCAAGCAAAGGCTTGTAGCCTTTCCTCTTCATCCTATCCAAGTGGATCAACCTTTTGCTTAGTGGGGATTGGATTTCATAGGCCTTATCAATCCTCCTTCCAGTTCTGGTCACAAGTGGATTCTAGCTGCTATAGATTACTTCACTAGATGGACAGAGGTAGTTGCATTGAAGGATGCCATGGAATCTTCAGTTGTGGAATTCCTTGATGGAATTGTGACCAGATTTGTTGCCCCTTCAACTATTATTTTAGATAATGCAAGGCCATTTTTAGGAGCTCAGAACTATGCATGGGCAATTGACCACAACATTTACTTGAGCACATCACCAAACTACTATCCTCAAGGTAATGGCCTGGCTAAGTCATCCAACAAGAACCTGATCAGAATCATAAAGAGAACAATTGAGGATGACCAAAGGTGTTGGCATGAAAAGTTAAGGACAACTCTGTGGGTTGATAGGATAACACCTAAAAGACCAATAGGGAACTCACCATTCATGTTGATATATGGTAGAGAGGCAAGGCTTTTGATTTCATTGGAGTTCCCATCCCTAGAGTTAGCTAATCAGTTGGAACTAATTGAAGATGATGCCATGATAGTGAGAATGGCAGAACTGATGGAGCTAGGAGAGAAAAGAAATCAGGTCATACAAAACCTAGAGACACATCAACAGCAAGTGAAGAGGAGTTTTGACAAAAAGGCTAGGGTTAGGACTTTCAGAGAAGGTGATTTAGTTTTGAAATGGGATGCAGATAGGGTGAAACCAGGGAGGCACTCAAAATTTGACACACTATGGAGTGGTCCCTATTTGATTGAAAGTTGTAAACAAGAAAATGCTTTCCAGTTAAGCAAGCCTAATGGTGAGATTCCACCTATCCCAGTCAATGGGATCTATCTCAAGCAATGTTTATGAGGGTTTGAGATTCCATGTACATAGTTAGCTTAGTTTTGGTTTCCAATTTGTTTCCTAATTTTCCAAGAAGTGCACGAGCACAGGGTTGTCTCTCTATGAGATAGTAAGTTTTGAAATTTTTGAGGGTTGTAGAGGTTTTGGTCCCTGGTTCTAGTTGCAGAGGCAGAGATTCCTAGTGTTTTATGCCTGCGAAGGTAGGGTTAGGGTTTTATGGCACAATGATTCACATTTTCCACGACTCCACAGGCCAATGGATGTGCAAGGCCACTGATCAAATGCGTAGCAGGCTCGCACCCCCTCTAAGTCGCTAGGAATGTTATCCAATTTTTCTTCCCTGCCAAATTCAAATTTGAATATCCAACCCATCTAATGGCTACTTGTGAAATTTAATGATATTTTAATGCCCAGGTTATTTTTAATATTTTGCCCCGCCGGCGTGCAACTTTCCTCGCTGTCAGATCTTGCCAAATTTATGGCGAGTGCTTCCCCGCAAGATACAAATGCAAGTGTTTTAAGTATTGCGGGCAAGCCCTTTTGCACCGCATGGCAAGTGGGTTCATCTTCCTTTGGCTAGTTGCAGAGATGCAGGTTTTATTCACCGTCAGATCTACAATGATCTATGGCCACGGCTTCCTCGCAATATGGTGTTGCAAGGATCTTATGTATTGTGGGATTGCCGCTTTCTGATGCGTGGACAACATGACATCACACAGGGTCTTCATCGAGTTTCAACGCACAAGTTTTGGGCACCGTTGGATCTTCAGCGATCGATGATTGGCGACCCCCACTTGATCAAAGTTGCGAGTGAGTTAAACATTCCGGGTAAGCACCCTGGTGACACTTGTCCCATATGATGTCACAGGCGCACCTATTTCACAAGATGATGTACAAAGAGCTCCCACTGTTAGATCTTCATAGATCAATGGATGACGCTTTATCGCAAGATGAAATTGCATTAACTTTGAAAGATGCATGCAAGCACTTTGCCACCATGTGTCACTGTGGGGCCTATCTCTCCAGGCATTGCAAGGTGGTGCCATGTCACGCTGAGGTGTGGTACAAGTTGCTGAGGTGGTGCCAAGTGTTATGGGCTCAGATTATATGGCAAGTGCAGATACAAAAGATCTTCTTGATCATTGATCTCGCGGAGATCAATGATCAAGGCTTTCCCACTTTATGGAGTCATAGAGAAGTTAAAAATGTGGGAAGGTGGGTGGAGGACACGTGTTTTGGTGGCTCAAGTAACGTTGATAGTTAACGATAGTGGTTAAAACAATTGCCATGGTCAGGGTTTTAGCAAGATTGCCATGGTCAGGGTTAAGGTGGCATGGTTAGTCCAAAGGCATGGTCAAATCCAAGGGGACCCGCGGGGTGGCAAAATGAAATAAGCTCGTTGGTCCATGTGGTTCCTCCTACTTATGGGTCTCATTTGACTTGCTGACTATGCTGACTCCTAGGCTAGAAATGAAGGAAAGCCATGGTTTTGCATGAATTTGATCTCTGTGATCGATTCCCACCACTAGTAAATGAATGCTAGATGCAAGAGAAAACTTCACCCCACTGATCCAATCTATCTACCTATTCGAAATGGCTTAATGGTGTTGTTTCTATCTTCTCAAGGCATTATTTGATAGTAAGATCAGATTTCCTTTAGATTTGTTCTATGATTATTCTCTGTAGGACTTAGTGGTGGTGGTTGTAGGGTAACTTCAGCTAAAAAATATCTTAGTTATGCTTGAGCTATAAAGGCAAATTTTGTAAAATTTGAAGAGGTTGGACCTTTCTCTATTGTTCTTTGCTATTGCTCTGCAATTCCAATGTAAATTCCCCTATGCCTTTAAACTGTATGATTCTCTACTTTATCTCCTTCAGCCATTGGTATGAAAGTGCAAGAACTCTTTACCTTCACCATTATTTTGTTGAAGTCTGTAATTTGCATGACTATATCTCTTCTAGCCTATGAATGATATATAAGTGAATCTTCTCTTTCCTTATGTCATTCATTCTAGTTTTCTAATCTTGATGTGATTATTAGATTAAAGCAAGTTCGAATGTGTATATCCTTAGTTTCATTATGGTTCAATAGTGCATTTATGGGCAGAGATTGGTCTGAACACTCTATTTTGGTGCATCACCTCTTTAGACTAGGTTAGGTAGATTTTCTTTCATGCTCTCCTTCTCCCTTTTCCTCTCCAAGAGTAGTTAGGTGCATCCTAATAGTAAGAGGAAGCCGACCTTCTCCAGAGACTCAAACTCACAGTTCAAGTCGCACAACTTAGAGGTTGTTTCCATGTTTCACTATGTTGTCCTCATGCATAGGCTTTGGACAAGGGTGCAAACCTAAGTGACAACAAATACTATCTTCGATGACTACATGCATATACTAATGGAATATTATGTGTATGATATAATATGTAAATCAACCAAAAGAAGAGATCACTTGGGAATACTAGACAAAATTTTCACCAGAATGGAAAGTTATAAGCTCAGACTAAATCCAAAGAAGTGTATTTTTGGAGTTGTATCAGAAAAACTCATAGGATATATTGTTTCTCAACAAGGCATTGAGGTGGATCCTAAGAAAGTGGAAGCCATACTTGACATGTCTCCCCCCAGTACTCTGAAAAAACTAAGAAGCCTACAAGGAAAGCTACAATCCATCTAAAGATTCATTGCACAACTAGCACATAAATGTCACTCCTTCTAGCACCTTCTACATAATGGAGTAACCTTTCAATGGGCTAACTAGTGCAAGGAATCCTTCCAACTACTTAAATAATATCTATTAAGTCCACCTATCTTGATGGCTTCTATTCCATAGAAGCCCTTCATCTTATATATATCATTTACTAAAACTACACTAGGAGCTCTCTTAGCACAGAATAATGAGCAAGGAAGAGAGAGAGAGCTATCCATTATATTAGAAAAACACTTTTGGGATATGAACTAAACTATTCTTTAATTGAGAGAGCATGCCTCACTGTGGTCTTTGCAGCTCAAAAACTAAGACATTACATGCTCCATCAAAAAATAATGCTCCTGTCTAGAATTGACCCACTAAAATATATGTTAAGAAAAGCCACTCTCACAAGGCACCTAGCCAAATGGGTTATGATCCTTACTAAATTTGATATCAAGTATTTGGATAGAAAATCAATCAAAGGGAAAGTAATAGTTGACCAATTAGCAAAAGTTCTAGAACCAACTAATCATCCTATGTTAACATAATTTCCTGATGAAACCATCTTTAACATGGAATTAGATAATGAGTGGAAACTATACTTTGATGGATCACACACAAAAAATGGTTCAAGAGCTGGTATCATGTTCATTACACCTCAAGGGGATGTGATTTCTAAGTCATACCGAATAGCATTTAATTATACAAACAACATAGCAAAATATGAGGCTCTTATAAAAGGATTGAAGTTAGCTATCCAATGGAACATACATCTAAAGGTATATGGTGATATCTAGTTAGTCATCTAGAAAATTAATGATGGCTATGAAACTAAAGATGAGAATTTACTACCATACAAGAAAACGAAAAATTTCTTGAAGTCTAAATTTGTCACAATCACTTTTTGTTAGCTTCCAAGGCTACATAATAAGCAAGTTGATGCTATAGCCATAATCACTTCAATTATCAATATGCCCCATAACATTGAATGTTGTGAGTTCTTAGCAAAGAAACATTTTCTATGTGCATTCAATCTCTCTCAATTAGAGTTTGTGTGTGAAATCATTGGTCCCAATTCTCCCTAGAACCAATATATTTATGACTACTTACATGCCCAAATCCTACCACCTGATTTATCCAAAAATGAATTTAGAGCCTTTACCCAATAAGTCACTAGATATGTCATCATTAGTGACGCCCTTTATAAGAGATCCTTTGACCAAAATCTCCTAAGGTGTGTTGATTCACAAGAAGCTGATGTTGCCTTACATGAGGTATATAAAGGTATATGTGGAGGCCATTTCAATGGTTTGATTCTAGTTAAGACGTTAGTCAGAGATGGATATTATTGGCCCACTATGGAACAAGATGCTCATAATTTTGCAAAGACATGTCATAAGTGTCAAATACATAGTAATCTAATTCATGCACTAGCTCAAGAGCTTCAGCTAGTTATTTCTCCATGGCCCTTCTCTTTGTGGGCATTTGATCTCATACAATTGATTACTCCTCCTTCATCCGATGACCATAAGTATATTCTTACTACAACTAAATATTTTACCAAGTGGGTTGAAGTCGTCCCTATGAAATATAATACTAGTAAGTAGATTTCTAAATTTATTCTTAATTATATCATATGCCACTAGGGAGTCCCTCTAGTCATTATTACTAACCTGGTAGTCCATTCTAGAATAATGAAGTTGATAAGCTTTGCAATCAGTACAAAAT
This sequence comes from Cupressus sempervirens, assembly GCA_028749045.1. Lineage (NCBI taxonomy): Eukaryota > Viridiplantae > Streptophyta > Pinopsida > Cupressales > Cupressaceae > Cupressus > Cupressus sempervirens. The sequence goes on from CM053789.1 coordinate 538,696,642, forward strand.
ATACCATGGATTCTCTAGCATTTATCATCCATGGGATAATGGTTAGGCTAAAGCATCTAATAAGACTATAGTCAAAATACTCCAAAAGATTGCCAATGACTCTAGCAAGCTGGTACTTACAACTGAATCTAGCTCCTTGGGCCTATCGAACAAGTTTTTGCACTCCCACGGGTGCAACACCATACTCTCTAGTATATGGTACTGAGGCTATCCTTTCAATTGAAGTTGAAATCACATCACTAAGAGTATCACTATAGGACATTGTCGATGATGAAAACTAAAAAGTATCTAGACTACATGAACTTGAAATGCTAGATGAGTAAAGAAGAGTCACCTTAGTACACTTGCAAGCTTACCAAATCTAAATCAAAAGAAGCTATAAAAAAATGTCCGAGGTCACCATTTTGAAATCATAGACTTTTTGAAAATGAATTATAAAACTCAATAGCACAAAGAAAACCAAGAAAGCTTGAACCAAATTGGGAAGGACCTTATGTTGTCACTACCACATTTGGGTCTAGATTCTGTCAGCTTGCAACACCAGAGGGTAAACCATTGCCAATTTCAATCAATAGCATGCACTTTTGCAAGTATTACACATAATATTTCTTAAAAAAAGTCCTAAAACTATATAAAAAAAACTCATGAAAAATAGAAATTTTAAAAAATATATTTAAAAAAAATGAAAATATATAAAAAAAAAAGAATGCCTTGATGAAAACCTGGTAAACAGGTCTCTTGATGGGAAAAAAGTGAAAAAAGAGAAAAAAAAATTCTAAAAGTGAAAACCTGGCAAATAGGCACTTTGGGCAAGTACCATGGTGAAAACTTGGCAAATAGGTGCTAGGTGTAGCAAGGCATTGCTCCTTCGTCTATTGGGATTCTATCTGGTTTTGCCCCCTCATTCCCTTATCACATCTTTTACATTGTGAGATGTTATTAGTCCCTAATCATGGCTTGCACACTGGTAGATATCTCAAGTTATTTCCTCATGCATCACCAATTTGTACATACCTTGTCCTTGGCCTTTGTATATAGTTTGTGTCTTGTCTAGGAGCATTTACTTGTGCATGCCATGAATTTGAATTTGTACTGGGGCAAACTACCTGACCATGGTTTTTCCACTAGACTCATTGTTCTTATTAGATTGGAGCCGACATCTTATACATACTTGAAAAAAATGAAAAAATAAATAAATATGATCTTGAAATTTTTTTTTTTAAAATCACATATGATCCTAAACAAAATCAATAAAAACCCATAAAATGTCCTAAAAAAATCCCTAAAAATCATAAAATGTCCTAAACAAAACACTACAAATCAAATATGAACCTGAAAAAACCCTAAAAATTGTAAAATTTCCTAAAAAATAATAATTGCAACACAAAAAATTGAATATTTTTCAAAACCCCCAAAAATATTAAAAAATCTCGAAAACTTGCAATAAACCTTGTACATAATCAATGTAAATAATCATTCCTTTTGCTAAACACTTGTACATGTAGACTCAAACTTAAATATTATAATTCAATGAAATCATGCTTTGACAAGGTCCACACATAACTACTTGAATGAACCTTCAAAAATCAACCTATGAAACATCAATATTTGAAATCCCAAACAACACTCAATAAAGCAAGTTATAAAAGATCAGAATGGTTGTTGGCTCACGTTGTTTAGTGAGTATTTTAATTTTGCTTTTTTTCTTCTTTTGATCATGTTCCTATGCTGCTCAATGGTATAAATTAATTTATGAGAGTGTCCTTTTTTAAAAATCTTTTGATAATCTTGAGCACGACTCTATGCCTTAGAGTAGATAAGGTCATACTCTATCTACATCATGTTTTTTTTATGCAAAAGGCTTGCATTTACACTCTAGCTCTCTATGCCATGATGCATTGCATTCCATTTACCACATAAAAATAAATCTCTTATGACATAAAGGAAACCTATGAAAGCAAGCTTCACCAATCTTCTTAGTCTCATTTCTTTCTTCTACTTATGTTTCTTTCATTAATCTCTTTCTCTTCATTATCTTTTCTTTTAAAAAGATTCCTCGATCCAATTTCTTGCCCAATTTTTCAAGGGGGAACCCTACTTCCTTTTAATTTCACTGGGGTATTGATGTTTTTCAAATTTACTCTTTGACACAATGAGTCATAATTGCATTGTATCAAAGAGGGGCAAAATGTAGACACTCAAAAATAGTTCGTGCCTAATCTTTTGTCACCATTACATCCTAACTTGTCCCATTTTCTCATTTATTAATTTTGATCTTTTGGAAAATTTGATCATCATTCAATCAAAATGCAAATCATCTCAAATTCAATTCAAAACCATTTCAATGTCCTCTTATCATCATCGATCATTTTGGCATTGTCACATCCTTCAGTGCCTTATCAACATTCATTAATACATATCATGTGTCCTTGGCATATCACCATTTTTCATTAATTTAATCCTTGACATTGTTGAGTCCTTCAATGTCTAATCATGCCTTTATTCAATTAAATTTTATAGCATTGGTTGGGCTTGTTGATGTTATTATAATCAATCCTATCATTCAATTTCAATCAATCTTGTCACATTTACAGTGTTCATTAAATGTCATATGTCATCAACCCTTCTCGTGTATCCTTGACAAGTCATCATTTCATGTCATTCATTTAGCATTTTTTATTTTATTTGATCATTTCTTTGGTCCTATCCAATATCATCATATTTGATTTGTATTTTCATCATGATCCTTTAATATGGTTATCTTGCATTTATTTCATCATCTTGGCCAATCAATTTGTTAATTTCTCCTATAGGATTAGGTAACCCATAGTATATTCCTATGTCTTTATCATTTGATTTCATTCCCTCTTATTAATTATTCCTCTTAACTAACCTTTATCAATTAATTAATCTTTATTAATTAATTGATTCCATTTTCATGAATTATGAGAATTCCTAATTTCCTAAATTCTATTTCTCTTTTCTCATTTTCCATTTTCTATTTTCCTAATTCTATAATTTCTAATTTCCACTTTAGAGGGAATTATGAGTTTTTTAAATTCAAAATTTCCCACTCTTACACATCCTATTTTAAAGCTTACACATCTTACATCTTTCCATGCATTTTTCTTACACTTTCTTCTTTCATTTTTCTTACAAATTTCTATGCATAATTATTTCACATTGTCATAAGTTGTCATATTGTGTCATACTTTTCCAATTTCACCTCTTTGTCATAGAAAATTTCCAAAATTCACACTTATGATATCGTTCTCTTTTGCATTCTTTCCTTCCGTTTCTTGCATTTGGCTTCAAAATCCTATAAATTGAGTCATTGTGCACTTGTTTTTGCTATCCACAATCCAAGTACTCTCGCTATCATATCATCTTTCTATCATATCATATTATCTTGATTTCAATTGTAGGTACATCTTGTCAATTGGAGCTACATCAACATCAAATCCATGGAGAAGAAAGCATAACATTGGAGCATCATGTCAAGGGAGTGTTTTTCATGAGATTTTTTATGCTTATTTATGCACCTTTGTTTCATTGGCTTCAATGATAGATTAGATTGGTTTGTATTTCTTTGAAAGTTTGTAGTTTCTTTCATTATGCAAAATTACCTATTTTCTAGTCTTACAATATCCCTCAAGCATGAAATTAAATGAATAAAAATCTAAAGTAGCCAAATCCAATATCAGATTCAATCATATGCAACTTGAGGGGTTCAATTGAAAATCTATGAACATGTTTATGAACTCCTAGCTTTAAATTATTCAGGTGTGTCCTCTTAATGCTTGCATGGTTAGTGGCAGCAACTATATGTATTTGTCTATTATTGTTAATCCATTACATATGTTTCTTTCATAAACCTTATTTCTATAGTCAACTTGTCAACAACAAAATTGCATGTAATAAGCTTTTCTTTTGAAATGACCAGTGTAGTTGTAGCTTGTCATGAAAATTTATCTCCATATATGTGTGTTGTAAATTGTTCATTTAGATTTCGTTAAAGCATATGAGCCAAAAAAAGTGTCATTTTATATCAATGTAAAAAGAAGTCCCACAATAGTCCCCTTTATCACATTATTGATGATAAGGAACATTATTTGTAGATAACACATTTGAAATAATGGTTGTGTGCAGCTCAAGTCCCTGCCTATAGTGGGGTAGGAGGAAAATGTGTGTGAATGGTTTAGAAAAGTTACAAAATCCTACTATGAGTTGTAAGTAGTATCATTAACTTAAAATGTGAACCAACATGGAAAGGCTTCAAAGAAAATTATAGAGGGTAATATGAATTGTCAAAGTTTAAATACATAGATATCCATGGCCAATGTTATAACCATGTCATTTTCAAAGCACAACATCCATAACATAATCAAAGAACATTCATGGGTGCAATGAGCAATATCATTCTTTTGGGATCAATGTAAGTCATTGATTTACTCATTTACGATAGTTTATCAATGGCCACATTTAAGTTAATACTTTGTGGTCATAATTTTAAAGTGATACTTAAATAACCAATCATTACAAACATCAAAGAGTGTTAAGTATGGTACACAAAAAATTATGCCATGACACAACTAGGAAAACAAAGAAATAGACCATTACGTCAAGACCATATGCATAGAGCAATCATAAGAGGCAGAGAAAAGTAGGATCATGAATAGGACAACCAATACATGATGCATGTTTACTTTCTTGATGGTTGTGTATGGTTTCATTCATATACATATTTGAGAAAATATTAGCAAGGAGTTCAAAGATTATCAAAATGCTAGTTCACATGCATCAGAGAAGATCTAACATTTCAAGTGATATGAATGCATTGAAGATACATTATGAAAAGATCACACAATAAAAAGTATCCTACTATACTCGAGGTACAAGGCCACAAAGATGACATAGTATATTAAATAAAATAGAGAGATTTGTAACTCTAAGACAATGAACAATAACTCATCATGTGGGTAAACAAGAATTAGGGTTATAGACCATAATGAAGATATTAAATTTTGACATATGAATGTCAGTGATATTATGTAAAAGATAGAGTGATAGTGGAACCATCACCAATTAGTAACATTGAACATCAAATTGAAAATGTGTGTGTGCGCGCGCGCATGTGCATGTGCGTGTGCGTGTGCGTGTGCGTGTGCATGTGCGTGTGTGTGTGCATGTGCGTGTGCGTGTGCGTGTGCGTGTGCGTGTGCGTGTGCGCGCGTGCATGCGTGCGTGCGTGTAATTGTAGTCATGTGCAATGAGAAAAGAACAATCTAGCCATCAACACTAATGACACGGTAGAGAAAATGTCTAAAAATAATAGCCATGGAAGTCAAGAAGGTGTGTTGTTTTGTAAAGACAAAGGGATAGAAGTATGTCATGGTAAACCCAAACCAATGTTACTTGAATCATAATGATCAATCTTAATATAAGTTTAAGAAAAATGCTAAGTAAATGTTATAGCAGTGAGCTTATAAAATACAATTAAGTCATTGTTGTATCAGTGATGATACAACTAGGAAAACATGCTATTATACTTGTAACTTACAACTATAAGAGTTCATCCCATCATTGAGTCATCCTACATCAAAAGAAGTCATCAACAATAAAAGAAACATAAATAGAATCAATAACATTGATATCTCATGAAAGGAATGTGTGTTGTATAAAGAAACATGACAATACAATAGATTCATCAATACTTTCATTAGAAACCTTTCTTGGTACATAACTATCGATATTGTTTTTGAAATTATTTCTAAAGAAAGTTTCACATGGTAAGTAAAAGTAGTTCTGGTGATTACTAAAAACTTAAGAATACAATAGTGAGTAGAATATGTGGTCTCTTAAGATTGCAAGAAAGCAATAAAGCTAAGGAGCCGAACTTATGTACTATAGAGAACATTGATGGGAATGAGAAATCGCATGCTTCCATCTCAAGGAAGTAAAGGTATAATGATGGATCTAGTCCAATGGATTCCATTTGTATATTAATTCCATATATTGATTCTTGATGATATTTGGAACCTTGACTTCATTTTTTCCTAATTTGGGCACTCTTTATCATGTAATGGTGTCTTCTTTCAACAACCATATGTTATTATTTAACATCCTTCTAAACTCCTTTGGGAGCCTTGATTATACATGAAGAAGTATTAGACATTAGGTTTCTAGTTCTAGAATGATTATGGCTGATTGATATGTAATAAAAATATCCATTTTGAGTGCCCTTTTTTGTTAAGATTGCTTTTGATTCTAGATGATGGGAATGAAACAATTACTTCCATTTTGATCACCCTTTATTTTGTAAAGATAGTTTCTCTAGATAATCATACATTCGAAATAGTAATTAAAGACTGAATTGTGAGAGAAAACCTTGGTGAGAGTTAGGGTACAACAAAGGGTGGAGAGTATGTTATTCATAGTTTGACATTGAACCAATAATATAAGTGTAAGAGGTCAAACATATATTGGAAGATTAAAGGTTACTGAAGAGTAAGAGAGGGTTGTCTAAAGGTATGATTAGTTGCATAGAAAAAGGAAGATGGGTAGGATCATATAGTGAGGGTATGTCTTTTAGCTCTTAGTATCGTGGGAAAATCTCTAGTTCCAAAGGTTTTGGAAAGGTTATTATCACCAACTTGATCACCATTACTAACCATAATGCACATTTTAAGTCATATGGTGGGTGCCTTGACCAAAGGAAAGAAATCATGTGTGCAAGAGTCTTTAATTATTTGTCAAGCATAAGAGAAGATTTTCCAAATGCAAAAAAATGAAATGAATTGGAACAACTTTGATAGATAATCATGGATGATTTTCTCTATCATTGTTGTTGCAAACACAATGAATAGAGATCTAATGATTATGAGATCGAGTGTCAATTTTTTAGGAATTTGATCAATGTCATTATATTTCCATTAAGACAACTAGTGAAATATAGACAAAAGATCTAACGATTATGAGATTGAGTGTCAGTATTTTAGGAAAACTAAGGTTTTGATCAATGTCATTATATTTCCACTAAGAAAACTAGTGAAATATAGACAAAGATAATAGTAGATGAAGCTAGAGCACTGGATTTTTTTAAATCTCTTGAATCAGATTTAATGTAGACTGTGGAGGCTTTTATATAAGGGGGGTGGGGTGGGATTTCAATTGATAATGGATTCTCTTATAAAGAAGACCAGTTTTCTATAAGAATTTTGATGGAATTAGTATTAAGCTAGATTAGGTTTGAAGTTTTAGTTACAAGTTTTGTTCTCTATGTTTACACCAAATACAAAATCTTTTTTGTAAAGAATATAACATACAAAATAAATCTTCAATATTTTCAAACCACCCAAAGAATTCTTTTATGTTGGTGAAGAATCATCTTTTGTGCATGGGTCCAGGATGTTGGCTTGTAACCAAGGCATCTTAAAATGTTGTAGAAGAATACAATCTTGAAAATTGTATCGAGGAGTAGAGAGAAGTATTTATGTGCAACATAAGAGAAAGATAAGCAATATTGTTAGCTCTACTTGAAAGTGAGTATATTTAGGTAAATCAATTCAAAACATCTCATGAAATTTGGAAAATTTTAGAAGCTAATTATGGGGGTGATACACGTGCAAAAAGAGTTAGATTACAAAATTTGCATTGTGCATTCCAAGATGCTAGAATGATGGAAGATGAAAATGTAAGAAGTTATGTTGGTAGAATATATGAGATTGTTGCAAGAATCACATTTGGTGGAAAGAAATCTGACGATGAAGTAATATGGAAGACTTTGAAATGTCTGACACTACCTTTCAAGACAATAACACAGATACCCTGTACTACTAATTTCACCAAAGAAACATTGCTTGGTAGATTGGAAGCTACAAAATTTGATTTAAAACAATCTAGAGAATTAGTAAAAGTTGAGACAACATTTAGTGCATTGAATATTAAACCTATCCTAGCAAGGAACACAAAAGCGAAAGGAGACGTTGCTAGCAGTAGCAAGTCTGTTGAGGAAAAGATCCAAGGAGTGGCACTTCTTGTGGAAAGGGAAAAATATGGTAAGAATATCTTTAAATGTTGGACATGGAATGAGTATGGTCATTATGCATCTAAGTGTTTTAGAAGAGAAAGGAAGTATAAGGGAAGATTCAGATCTAGAAGACCTAGAAATTGTTTATATGCTAATGAAGAAGAAGAAGAAGAAGAAGAAGAATCTAATCAAAACAAAAGTGAAGATGAATTAGGATTCATAGCTATAAAGCAAGATGATCTTGATAGAGAGATCAGAGAAGAAAGTGTACTGATTTCACAAGTTGAAAAGAAAGAGTGGATCATTGATAGTGGTTTTTCACATCATATGATTGGTGATATGATCAAGTTTGTAAATTTAGAAGCCATGATGGAGGAATTGTTAAAGTATGGAACAATGCAACCTTTCATATTACAGGAATTGGATCTATCACACTTGATGGTAAAACAAATACTAATGATGTTTATTTTGTTGATGAATTGAAACATAACTTGTTAAGTGTTGGATAGCTTATCGAAAAAGGTTACCAATTACAATTTGGTAATGACATGTGCATCATCAAGGACAAGAAAGAAAAATTTCTTGGTACTGGCACAAGAACTAGAGTAGTGTGTTTCAATTAAACACCACTAAAATAACATGTTTAGTAGAAAAAGTTGACAACAGTTGGTTATGGAATAGAAGATTTTGTCACATAAACTTTCATAACATTGTAAAAGCTAGTAATACACTTGTTGTGAGAGATTTACCTAAGATCAGTAAGCCCACTGACATTATTTGTAAGGAACGTATCTTGGCTAAGCAGAAGAAAGTTTCATTTCCTAGCAAGCAGTTTGGTAATACACAAAAGCTAGAATTGGTTCATATGGATTTGAGTGGTCCCGCAAGAACAAGAGGATTCTATGGAGAGAGGTATCTTATGATTTTTGTTGATGATTTTACTAGAATGATGTGGGTATCTTTTTGTAAAGAAAAATTAGAGGCATTTGAGAAATTCAGGATATTCAAGAACAAAGTAGAGAATGAATCTAGAGTTAAAATCAAGAGCTTAAGATTTGATAGAGGAAGAGAATTCACTTCTAAATAATTCAATATCTACTGCAAAGAACATGGAATTAGGAGATAGCTATATTCACCTCATTCACCTGAGCAAAATGGGATTGCTAAAAGAAGAAATAGATCAATTACTGAAGCAACAAGAGTTATGTTATTCAAGAATGATGTACCAAAGAATTTTTGGAGAGAAGTAGTTAATACAACAATATACACACTAAATAGGGTACATATTAGAAAAGGTATGGAGAAAACACCTTATGAGCTATGGTTTGGTTACTCACCATCAATTAAATATTTTAGAATATTTGGAAGCAAATGCTACATCAAAAGAGATGATGATATCAGTAGGTTTGACCCAAGGAGTGATGAAGGTATGTTTCTTGGCTATTCATTAAAAATTAAAGCTCACAAATGTTTTAACTATAGAAAAAAAACTATAGTAGAGTGTGTAAATGTGAGAATAGATGAAAATTTTGGCACTAAAGAGAAGATGATGGATTATAACTCTGATAAAGATAATTATTCTAGGACGACCAACAGATGTAATGAATTATTTCTCAAGCCTAATAATGACTTGCATAATAATGTGCAAACTAAAGAAGTAAGAGAAGAATAGAGCACAATATTTGAAATAAGAGTTGAAGTAGCAACTCCAACTCCAAATAAGAATGTGATAAGAAATCATCATACTAATCAAATAATAAGAAGTAAAGAAAAAGGATTAATGAAAAGAAGTAGAATCAATGAAGAACTATGCCTAATATCTCAAGTAGAACCAAAAAGCACAGATGAAGCAATCAAGGGTGACCATTGGATAAAAGCAATGGAGGAAGAAATTCAATAGATAGTAAAAAATGACAGATGGGAATTAGTTCCTAGACCCAAGGATAAAAATGTGATTGGCACAAAGTGGGTATTCAAAAAGAAAATGAATGAACAAGGAGAAGTAATAAGAAACAAAGCAAGACTACCATGCAAAGGCTACTCTCAACTAAAAGAAATTGACTATGAGGAAACATATGTACCTATAGAAAGAATGGAAGTAGTCATTTAATGTTCTTGGCATATGCAGCAAATAAAAATATCAAGGTATATAAAGTGGATGTTAAGTCAACATTCTTGAATGGAGAACTTGAAGAAGAAGTTTATATTGAGCAACCATAAGGTTTTCCTTTGACAGTAGAGAAGGATTTGGTTTTTAGATTAAAGAAATCCTTGTATGGATTAAAGAAAGTAACTAGAACTTGGTATACAAGGTTGGACAAATACCTAGCAAAAAATGGATTTGCTAAAGGAAAAACAGATAGAAACTTGCACTTGAAAGAAATAGAAAATGGTTTGTTGATAACCATTGTATTTTTTGATGATACCATTTTTGGAGGAAATGATGAAGCTAGTAATAAATTCTCAGAAGATATGAAGAATGAATTTGAGATGAGCATGATAGGAGAAATGAAATTTTTCTTAGGATTACAAATTTTTCAAAATGAAGAAGGTATCTTTATTTCTCAAACCAAGTATTTGAAAGATTTGTTGAAAAGATTTGGACTAGAAAATTGTAAACCCATTGCAACTCCTATGGTAACTGGTCACAAGTTATCATGAAAGGATGAGACACCTACTATTGAACAAAAGAAGTATAGATCTATGATTGGAGGATTGTAGTATCTGACTCATAGTAGACTAGATATAGCTAATGCAATTGAAATTATGGTAAAATTTTAGGTTGATCCTAAAGAATATCACTATGCAACAATAAAAAGGATATTCAGATATCTGAAAGGGACATCTAATTATGGCATTTGGTATGATAGAAGTAATAATTTTAATCTTTTCACTTATACTGATGTTGATTGGGCTAGATATATAGATGATAGAAAAAGCATAAGTGGAGGAGCATTCTTTCTTGGTGGAAGACTAGTTTCTTGGCTCAGCAAGAAACACAACTGCACTTCACAGAGTATTGCAGAGGTAGAATATGTTGCAGCAACAAACAACTGTAATCAAGTCATGTGGATGATACAAATGATGAAGGATATTGGAATTACATTCAAAGAACCTTTTATCATTTACTGTGATAACACAAGTATAGTTAACATGTCTAAATTTTTTGTCTTACATTCTAAGACTAAGCACATCTCTATAAAGTATCATGTGTTGAGAGAGAAAGTTGCAAAGAAAGAAATCAGACTAGAGTATGTTAACACTAAGGAATAGATTGCAGATATTTCACAAAAGCCTTACCAAAGGATACATTTGAGTACCTAAGAGGTATGTTTGGGGTTATGCCCATACCTAATTTAGAATAGAAGATGCAAAAGTGCATTAGTCCATGGTACATAGCATCATTATTAGACTGGACTGAATGTTGATTCTTCCTCAATGGGGGAGTATTTATGATGAAAAAAGTCGAAAAAGGACTCTTGGTAATTGGTAATTGGTATGCAATAGTGTCTCTAAGCACTTGAGCTGTTTATGGATTTTTATACAAAAGCTATATAGCAACACACTGACTTGTGGTCGCGCTAGTAGATTATTGTATCTTTGAGAAATTGAACCATTTATGTCTTACCTTTGACATTGATGTCAGTGGAAGTGACATGTCTATGTAGTTCAATTGGGAAGAAAGCAGAACATGATAAAGGTGTATATTTGGTATTCTTGGAACTTATATGTTTTTCATCTATGTTGCCATCAATGCTAAAGGGGGAGATTGTTAGCATGAATATTGATGCTATGGGGGAACATTGCAAAACATTGATATGATGTATTTATAACTGTTTTTGTCATTGATGACAAAATAACAGTAAGTTTGTAAAGATTGACAGAGCAATAAACTGTAATTTTTGTATTAAGGACAATATATTACTTATCTACTTATATGTAGTATCCAATGCATACTACAATATGTCTTTTTTACAAGGGTAAGTGCGCATAACCAAAATTGACAGTGTATGAAAGATATGATTGATTTACAAAGAATCATATGAAAATAGAGTATCAAGAAAGCAGTTCCTATTGTATGATTGCTATAGTTCATTAAAATTGTAGTGAAAGGTTGCACAGTTAATTGGAGATAGTATACTAATCGTTGATGACCATAGAGAGTGTGCATGTATGGAAGTGGCACGTGTGAAATTTTGTGTATAACTATGAGCCAATAGCATTAATTAAATGTGTAATTTATTTAATTAACATGTGAAAAGCTAACTCAAGGATTTATTGTTGAGCATGGTATAAACAAAAGATGTTTTCTGTGTTTTACACATAGTGAGAAGAGAAGACTTGTGAATTACTGAGCATCAAAGAAATACAAAAGTAAAGTGACCTACCTATGTGTGTAACTAACGTTAAGGGTTATTATTACTAAGAACAAATTTCCAGATCTAATTGCATGATCTGAAGGAGGAGAAGTTAAACACAATGAATAGAGGAAGAAATAAAACTTGTTTCACATCAATTATTCTCAAAGGAATAGTATTGAGGTCAATTGGATAGTGGGTTCTTGATTTGATCCTAAAGCTATTTGGGCAGTGGGTTCAGCTACCTTCCACAACTTCTAATAGGGATTCAAAGTAGTAAATGTTGTAGTAAGACTCCTGACAAGGTCTATCCTCTAACAAGGAATATTCATATTAGTACATCATCTTGTGTGCATCATTCCCATAAGGGCTTTCCCATTGATCAAGGGTTTCCCTAGTCAACATATCTAGTGTAATTTTTTATGTGCATCTCTTTATGGTTTTTGTTTATTTTTGTTAAATGGCCAAGATTTTTTAAGAGGATAAATGTTTTAAATTTTCATATAATTGATTCACCCCCCTCCCCTCTCAATTATATTGGTGGACTATTGTTTCTAAAAAAAATATGCGTCACATCCAAGCATTAATCTACTTCTTATATCTATAATCTTATTAAAAAATATTATCATTTGATTTTTATTAAGGTGGTCAAACATACATCTACTTTCTATTTTTGTCCTGAAAGTTTTGTACTATTGCATTAAAATTCAAAATTTTGACCAAACATTTTTTTCTTTCTTTAGAAAAGGCCTAGCAGTTCAAAAAATAAATTCAATTTCCTAAAGATAATTTTCTCACGTATTTTTAATTGAAGTTCATAACATGTTTAAAATTGCACGCTGAGTTGACATAACACTAATTTGTTGATTTTGCATTGTCACTTAAGGGCATAGTTTGGTTGACCATAATCTTGTACATACTCTTAATTGGAATTATGCATAAATTCAATGAGGATATTGATTGGTAGGAGAAACTTCTTATAAAAGCTAAGAAAAAGTTTGAGAATAAAGTGCTAGAAAATGTGGCACAAAAGATAGCAATTGATCAAGTAGAACTATCTACTTTAATTTCTGCACTAGTTCTAAATTATTATAAATAATGTTGTATCTTTATTTGTAAATTTGAGTGATTCCAATAATTTTACCAATGAAATAAAAGAGAAATTGGCCAAGATTGACATTGCCATTAAGGATAGTGAAAATCACTTGGCACTTAATCCAAGCTCTAGTTCCAATCATTTTGTAAAAACCTAATTTTTAACAAATCTTTAGGAAGAACTATTAAGGGAAGAGAGTAGAATAAGGGAAACATTGTTTGATATTCAAAGTATGATACATCCCACATGGACATTATGAAAAAGAGAATGGATCGTGCAAAAGAACTAGTGAAAGGTACAAATCTGCCAGTTGAAGACCACATGTATGAGTTATCATTAGGGATTCAAATTGATCTACATATTTTGAAGGTACTACAAAATAACTAGGATACAACTTTGTCTATGATTTTGAAGGTTCACCATGATTTTCTTTCTCGTTTTGGCATAACCTTGTAAATATTTTGGAATTTGTAACAAAAACAAGGGGGAAAGTATATTTTGGGAAATTTAAGTTAGTATACAAAAAGGGAAAGCATATAGAGGAAGTAGGTATATTTTGGGAAAGTAATTCAGTATACAAAGAGGGAAAGTATATAGAGGAAGTATAAGTACATATTTGTATACATGTAAAGGGAAATATGTATAGTAGGAAATATGTATTAAGAAGAAAACAATTTAAATAATTTTGAAAAACCAAAATTTTAAAAAAAAATTCAAACCAAGTTACAGAGTATTCAGTACAAACCAAGCTACATATTACAACATACTCTAAGGGGGATTTTGACTGAAGAAGTTTTGATTTTAGATATTATGCATGATAAGTGTTTTTTTCACTAATTCCAAAGGGGCAGATTGTTAATCTCATATAAAGATATATTGTGAATTAGTGTCAAAATACTTAGTCATAATGAAAAGTTAGTAGCAACCGAGTTTCAAGTTTGCAATTTTAACTGAGTTCACAAAGGAACCTAGCAAACAAAGTTAACCTTGTAGAAAGTTGTAGTGGAAATCAAGTTGATAGTTCACGTTGAGCTATAATGTCAACTGAGTTGACTATGTCAACCAAGCTCCAATGTGAACCAAGTCAGAAGAGTAGTCTTATTCTAAGGTGATAATCAATATGGAAAAATAGTGTGAGTTGAGTCAGAGGCTTCTATTGAGTGATTAGTATGAACTGAGAACCCAGTATCAACCGAGTGCCAAAAATAGCCAAGGTGATAATGGTAATTAAGTATCTTCAATATCACCTAAGTAGGACATTGGACGCAACACTAATACATTTAGACTTATTTTTCGATGACATTTGGTCAAATTTTCAACCCACATTGGTCAAATTTTCAACCAATGGCTTTTTGGCTTTTTTTCTCATCTAAATTTTGACAAATTTTTGTATTGGCCAAAATTTTGACCAAACATTTGGTCAAAATAGGTTTGCTTTGGTGTGAGGATTATTGGTCTCAATTTTGATGAGTATTGGTTGAAAGTTTCACTGAATGTTGGTCATATAATTGATCAAAAGTTTGACCAATCTTGGTCAAAATTGCTACCAAGCATTGGTCAAAAGTTCAACCAATGTTGGGCCTTCATTAAATAGAATGCTAAACCAATATCGACTAAATTTTGGTTGAAAGTTTGACTAATTTTGGTCTTTGATTGACCAGCATGGAAAACCCATGACCAATGCATTGGTCAAAAGTTTGACCAAACTATGGTGGAAATGTCAACCAAGTTTGGTCAAAATTTTGACCAATATAATTAGTTTAAAAAATTTAGTGGATCTACCACCACCTTTAGATGAGATTACAAGGACCTATATTGATGGCACTACAAGTGGCTATAGATGGATGAAGTTCTAATATTGTCTGAATATACAAGTCCAAATGTGATTTTCCCTTGATCATTGCACTCTCATACCCTTGCAAATCAAGCCACTTTAACCAAGGAATATAATCCCCAATATTAACACACCCATGATACACAAAAGACTCCTCAATCACCTTGGAAATAACATCCTCTAAGATATGAGCATCTTGAAATTTAAGAAGAAAAACCTCTGCATGTTAACACTATTCTACAATTAAGCCTACTCAAACACAAAAGTGACTCCTTTGAAAAGTTGTTGGGATCTCATGGGAGCAAAAGACTAGACTCTCTTGGAAGAGAGAAGATCAAGATAAAAAATCCTTCAAGAAATTCTCTAGAAGGGACCATATGTATTCCAAGTAACAATTGAATAATTTTACCTCAAATGATTCCCTTGTGAAAGTCAATCTGTGATGCAGAGCCCTCCATTGTCACCATAAGTAAACTAATTCAACTTGATGATTCCACAAGAAAATTAGAATGAATTCAAGGAATCAATCATACTCAAAAATTCATACTCAAAGATCAAATAGATTTATCTAACTTTTTATGTCACTCCCACAACCATGCTCATGAGTTTACTAAAACTTTTCTTTGTTCCCATCTCTCTAAGCACCAATACCCTCCTAGGTCACCTTGTGCAGCTAATGCCCCCACCATACCAAAACTCTAACTAAACCTCATATCTTTATCCTAACACCTTATATCATCTCAACATGGTACATTATCCATGTTATAACTTCTCATTCACTCTTGTCCACTCATCTTAAACCCTATCTCTTCTATAGTCGTTCTAGGCCTGCATAATAGCCCTTCCAACACTGAGATCAGCAATTATCTCCCAAAACCCCCAAACAATATATCAAGTTTTTTACACTTTCAAATACCCTTTGAAGAGTTACTAAGTTCATATCATTCTCATACTTTCATGACCTAACTGGTGAACACTTCCTTCACCCCCTAACCCTTCAACTAGATCTAATCAGCCCTTGGCCAAAGAAGCAACTCTATCATCCACAAATCTTCAAGACTCCACAACCCAAAATAGTCTTGAAAAAGGATTAGAATATGGGTAAAAAATGATTAGGGGAAAAGAAGACATCAAAAAATATCATTAGGGAAAATGAAGGCATCATAAAATATGATTAGGGGAAAACAAGGCATTAAGTTTTTAACAATTATGTAAATTGCCATATATGCTCCTATAGAAAGATTTATCCATTCAAATATAAAATGACAAAGTTACTTTGAAATTAAAAAAAAATTTCTCACCACAATTGCAAATATTTCAACAACCTCATTGATTGCATCTCAAAATTTGGTCTTGTCAGCCTTAAACTTGCTAGTTGCTAAAATATCTTTTGTATGTCCAGTAAAGCACCTAAAGAAATAGAACATGGTGATATATGAAATGTATGAAAGTGAAAAAGAAAAATAATCTATAATAGAATAGTTTATGTTACTTTTACTTACCTTATCAAAAGGACAATTAATACAAAAACTGCAACTATGAGTCCAACCTTGCCAATAAAATTTGCAACACCATTCAGGCAAACCTATTGTAATAGGAACCATTTTTGTGTGCTCAAAATTTAAGCTTGAAACTAACAATAGTGAATAGACATAATGGATAATTTGATAAGTCAGGAAGGGTGGAGGACAAAACCTGTAGTGGAGTTTCTTCCCCATTATCCTTTAATATACTCATCATTAGAATACCCCACTTAGTATTCAATCCTACTCCAGTAACCTATGATAAGCTAGTATAATATATCAACTAATTAAACACAATAAAAAATCATAACACTATTTCTTTAAGAATATATAGACATTAAAAATGGATTATTTTGATCTCTATGAACTTGTAGCCAAAATAAGGAGTTAAGCTAATAAAAATATCCCAATAATTGGCATCAGAAACTTATAAGATATCTATCACCTCAAAAACATTCCATTGACACAACATAGGAGAGATTTTCATACAAATTTGCTTTCCCCTATCATGTCGGATTCATCAATTGACAAGGAATGCCGTTCAATTAGAATGTCATCTGTAGGGACTTGAAAAGAAATAATAAATGTCTAAGAAAGCAATAATTCATTTCCAAAATAGACTAATAAAAGAATGTATAGGATAATATTGTTAGTTAGTTTACATTGTTGGAAATATAGGTGGAGTAACTGAGAGGGGGGCAGGGTGTGAATTAGTTACCACAAAAACAAATCCACAAATCCCTTAGATATCTTACAAACTTAGTTACTGTTGTCACTCGGTAGCCAAACAGAAAAATGTTGTAACTTGGTAGCTGTTAACTTATTACTATTCTTTAAACATTCATAAAGATTTAACATGCATGCATAAAAGAAATAACATCAACACAAGAGACACCATATTTAATGTGGAAACCCAATATGGGAAAAACCACCAAGTAACTAGCTACTGATTTTAACTCTTCTAAAGTGAGCCCTGTTAGAAGCCAACACTATTAAAGGTTAAAACACACACTGTTAGGTGTGACCTTGTTAGAAGATTTAATCATCTTGCTAGGAGTGGCCTTGCTAGAGGACTTTAGAACAACTCAATAGAACTTTCCACCTTGTTAGAGGATTTACAAAAATGTCTATTAAACTAACTCTGTTAAGAGATTTAGGAATCATTGCTACAATGATGAAAAAGTAACAATGAAGTGACCTGAATGAGATGTAACTGATCTTTGTTGTTACAAATCTTTGTTCTACTTCATTAGATCCTCTCTGATCGAATACAACTTTTTTGCTCCTCAAGGATATCTAATCCTTCTTCAAAATTCACTCACACCTTCCTCTTCACACAATCATATCGCTTGCATGCTCATTCATTCATCTCATGCTACTTAGAATTCACAACTTGAACTTTTATTTATACCATACAAATTGTCAAGTTGGCTCAATTACAAGTTACATTTACCAATAATCATTACATCAGTCAGCTACAAACATTACATGAAACAATTAAACTTAATCTCCCAAAACAATGAAATCCTTCATTGGCCGACCCTGCTTGGTAAACATTGCTCCAGAAATGATTTCCAGTGTTAACCACATGAAGCTTGGTAAACACTATGAATTCTACAAAATCATTTGGAGACTGAGTGAACTTTGTAGATACTAACTTTCCTTCGCTGACCTTGTGAGCTTGGTAAAAATTGATTTCTACCACATAATCCTTCGATGCCTGAGTGAGCTCCATAGAGACTGACTTCACAATGTAACATTCAGGAATGCTTGGTAGACTCTATAATTCACTTAGCTGACCTTTTGAGCTTGGTAGACTCTGTCATTTGCTTTGCTAATCAACTAAGCTCAATAGACTCTATATGATAACTATTATGACATTTGTGTAACATCAAAGACAACACACAATTGAACAGTTGTATCCAATAATCTACCTCTTTGGCATTGATGGCAACACAACATGTCATAGAAAAAGGAAATTTGAGAACAAGTCTTTTCCTCACAGAATATTTCTCCCTCTTAAATTATATGCCACAAACTTCTCAAATACAACAGTCTCCCTTTGTGAAGGAATTACATAGCAAACAACAAACTCTCACAATCAAATTCAAATTTTAGAAAGATAAGATAGTATACTCTCCCTCTTTGACAACACATGCCAAAGAAAACACATACCAAATGAGTAACAATGTACCTCGAGTATTGATTCATATGCAATGTTCCCTTGATTATACTGCATCAACTAAAAAATCTTCAACTTGGTACCTATTGATGCATCATTGAAACTTCATTTTAGTGAGCTTCGGATAGGGGAATGACCTCTAGCTTACCTCTTAGATACAAGAATGCATCCTTAGGTAATGGCTTGTTAAATATGTCAGCAATTTGTTCCTTTGTATGGACATATTCCAATCTGATCTCCTTATCATGCACCAATTCTCTTACAAAATGATATTTTATTGCAATGTGCTTGGTTTTTGAATGTATCACTGGATTTTTAGATATGTCGATTGCACTTGTATTGTCACAAAACATAACAACTGGTTCTTTGATTTCCACCTTCATGCCTTCCAATAATTGTTTGAACCAAACAATATTAGAACAATTTACTGCTGCTACAACATACTCTGCTTTAGCTATAGATTGGGATGTGCAATTTTTCTTTTTGCTTGTCCAAGACACTAGCCTCTTTTCGAGAAAGAATGCTCCTCCACTTGTACATTTTTTGTCATCAATGTTTCCTACCCAATCTGCATTAGCAAACACTTTTAGGTCCAGATTACCTCCAAATTTGTACCACAATCTATAATCTTCAGTGCCTTTCAAGTATCTCATGATCCTTTTGATTTCCATCATGTAATTTTCTCTTGGTTTTGCTAAAAATCTTGCTACAATACCAAATGCAAGAGCAAAATCTGGCCTTGTATGAACTACATACTATAACTTTCCAATCATTGATCTATATAATGTCTGATCTACCTCCTTTGATTTATCATCCTTGGTAAGCTTTAGTCTAGTGCATATAGGAGTTCCAACTAGTTTACAATCCTCCATTCCAAACTTTTTGAGTATCTCCTTGATGTATTTAGACTGAGTGATGTAGATCCCGTTCTTACTATGGTGAATTTGAAGACCAACAAATAATTTGATCTCACCAAACATTGACATCTCAAATTCCTTTTTCATTTGTTCTAAAAATTCTTTGCATTGATCATCATTTCCTGTAAACAAAGTGTCATCCACAAATATTTCTACCAAAACAATCTGGTTATCTAGCCCTTCCTTGATATACAAGCTATTGTTATCATTAGTTCTTTGAAAACCAATCTGAATAAGATAGTTATGCAATCTTTCATACCATGCTCTAGGTGCTTGTTTTAGACCATACAATGCTTTATGTAATTTACAGACCATGTCCTTCTTGTCTGGATCAACAAAACCTTCAGGCTGCTCAATGTAGACTTCTTTATCTAGTATACCATTGAGAAATACTAATTTGACATCCATCTGATAAACCTTAAATCCTTTACATGCAGCATATACAAGTAGTGTTATGAAACCTTCCAGTCTTACAATAGGAGAAAAAGTCTCTACATAATCTATTCCTTCTTCTTGAGAGTATCCTTTACATACTAGTATAGCTTTGTTTCTTGATACCTTACCATCTTCATTCAAATTATTTCTAAATACCCACTTGGTTTCAATCACATTTTTATCTTTAGGCCTGGGTACAAGAGTCCATGTTTTGTTCTTCTCTATTTTCTCTATCTCTTCATTCATAGCCTCAATCCAACTTTCATTTTCTAATGCATCTTTGACATTTCTAGGTTGTAGACTAGCAAGTAAACAAGTACCTTTTAGCTTACTTCTTGTCATAGTACATTCAAATTTGTCTCCAATAATCTAATCTAGTGCATGATGTCTCCTGACATACTTGGCTAATACAGGTTCCTTGCTTTTGAATGAATTGCATTTTCATCCTCTTGTACTTCAATTTTAGGTTTTGGTTGTTTTGTCTGTTGCTCAAGTCCTTCAAACTTTGTAGGCATTGGCTTGGTAGCATCTGAATGTGACTCAGGTTCCTACAGCTCAGTTTGAACTTCCTGCAACTCGATTACTAAAGATTTGGGAGTGGAAGATTCCTGATTGACAGATGTATCTGGCACTATATCAGGTTCAATGAAAAAAAATCTCCTATAATCTTCTAATTCCTTTTTGCTTTCTTCTTTAGTCCTTTTTGCAAACTCATCAACTTTCACATGTGCACTTTCTATAACTTTGTGAGTAGACAAATTCAAACATCTATATGCCTTACTCTTGCAAGAATATCCCAAAAATATTCCTTCATCACCCTTCACATCAAATTTACCTTTTCTAGATTCTTTCAAAATATAACATTTGCTTCCAAATACTTTTAGGTAACTTACATTGGGTTTATAGCCATACCATAACTCATAGGGGGTTTTGAATGAGTCTTTCTTCAACTATACTTGGTTCAAGGTATGAACTGCAGTGCTGATAGCCTCCTTCCATTATTTGATAGCAATGTTCTTTTCAATCATTAAAGTTCTTGCATAGTCCATGTTATATTTTTTCCTCCTTTTAGCTATTCCATTTTGCTCAAGAGTTCCAAGGGTTGATACCTATCTTTTGATTCCCATTTGAATATAAAAGTTATTGAACTCATGGGAGATGAACTCACCACCTCTATGTGACCTCAAGCATTTCAGTCTTTTCCTTGTTTCTTTCTCTTTTCTGGCCAAATACCATTTGAACTTCTCAAATGCTTTTGATTTCTCTCTCAAATACATGACAGTCATCATTTTAGAGTAATCATCAACAAAAAGAATGAAGAACTTTTCTCCAATATAGCTTTCAATTCCAATAGTTCCACACAAATTAGTATGCACAATTTCTAAAAATTCTTCAAACTAATAGTTCTTACTTTTAAAGCTATTCTTTCCTATCTTATCAATCTGACAATTCTTGCATAGACCAACATCAGGTTTCTTTATACTAGGAATGCCTCTTACTTTTCTGAATTTTCTTATCTTCACTAGATTATCAAAAATCACATCACATAACCTTCTATGTCATAACCAACTTTCTTCAACTTGAGCAATAAAACATGAACATTCACCAAGTTCAAGATAGAACAAGTTACCTTTTGTTTGTATGCCAGATCCAATCAGCTTTCCTTTTTCATCTAGCAATCTTGCCTTTCCATGCATGAATTGCACTTTGAATCCAATATTGATTAGTTGTGCCACACTCAACAGATTTTGTTTTAATCCTTCAACCCAATATGCATTATCACATATAAGCTCTTTGGTTAGTGAGATTCTTCATCTTCCTTTTATGCAACAAGGTTCATTATTACCAAACCTCAGACTACCACCATCATAGTCTTCAAAATATTCAAACTTTGTTGTCACCAGTCATATGATGAGAACAACCACTATCTATGATCCATGTATCATTTTTTCTCACATGAGAGATAAGTGCCATTTCTTCATCATTATCAGATTCATCTTTCACAACAACGTAAACAATTCCATCTTCACCATCATCAGAATCATTAGAATCCTTAGCCATGAAACATGTTTTCTTACCTTTTTCCTTGAATGATTTGAAATCTTTCTTGCCATTACACTTGTGACCTTTCTTCTCATCCTTATTTTTCTTGTTTGGACACCTAGCAGCAATATGACCAATTTTCTCACATGAAAAATAGATTAGAGGAACCTTACCTTTGTATTTCCCTTTACCTCTAGAATATTTCCTTGCTAGTAGAGCTTCAACCACCTCAAGATCACTATTAGAACTCTGTTCTAATTGTTTTTCACTTTCTGACTAAGAATGTTTTATCTTCTTTCCTTTTTCCTTAAGTGAAAGCTTGGCTTCAAATGTTGATTCAATGTTCTTGGAAGCTAGAACATAGTTATCATAATTATCTAGCTCAAATGCAGTAAATCTTCCTACTATGGCCTCTAAATTTATCTTATGATTTGCTTCAAATCTTCTTTCTTAAATTGCAAAAACTCTAATTGCATAAATGGGAAGTAATGTTCTAAGAACTTTACTTACAACTGTTTCTTCCTCAATACCTCCTGCAGAAGCCTTGATTGCATTGACAACTACTTTAACTCTTTCAACATATTTGGCAATGTTTTCATCCTCTCTCATCCTCATCTAATCAAATTTTCCTCTTAAACTTTTTGCTTTGACTCTTCTCACATTATCATCACCTCCATAGATATCCTTCAGCTTTTTCCACATTTCAAAGGCAATTTTGCAATCCTTGACATCATTATTTTCTTCATAGCTTAGGGTAGATGCAATGTCTATCATCATGGTATTATGAGTCTTCTTTACAGTAATTTCATTGACAGATAGTGTACCAGAAGGAGTTACATATGCTTCATCAAGATATTTCAATCCTGTATCTCCAATGGAAGCAAGATGGAGTCTCATGAGACCTTGCCATGCTAACAAGTTATCCCTATTAAGCCTTGAAATTTCCCTCTTGTAAGACATCCTGATCTTTAGCTTAAATCTTTGAAATCCTTCCTACAAGAACCAAAAGCTCTGATACCAATTTTTGGAAATATAGATGGAGTAGCTGAGAGGGGGGTGAATCAATTACCACAAAAATAAATTCATAGATCCCTTAGATATCTTACAAACTTAGTTACTGCTGTCACTTGGTAGCCACGCAAAAAAAAATTGTAACTTGATAGATGTTAACTTATTACTATTCTTTAAACATTCATAAAGATTTAACATGCATGCATAAAAGAAATAACATCAACACAAGAGACACCATATTTACTGTGGAAACCCAATATGGAAAAAACCACCAAGTAACTAGCTACTGATTTTCACTCTTCTAAAGTGAGCCCTATTAGGAGCCAACCCTATTAAAGGTTACAAAACACACTGTTAGGTGTGACCTTGTTAGAGGATTTAATCACCCTACTAGGAGTGGCCTTGCTAGAGAACTTTTGAACAATCCAATGGAATTGTCCACCTTGTTAGAGGATATACAAAAATGATTGTTAAACCAAATCTGTTAAGAGATTTAGGAATCACTACTACAATGATGAAAAAGTAACAATGAAGTGACTTGAATGAGATGAAACTAATCTTTATTGTTAAAAATCTTTGTTCTACTTCACTAGATCCTCTCTGATTGAATACAACTTTTTTTCTCCTCAAGAATATCTAATCCTTCTTCAAAATTCACTCACACCTTCCTCTTCACACAATCAAATCACTTGCATGCTCATTCATTCATCTCATGCTACTTAGAATTCACAACTTGACCTTTTATTGATACCATACAAATTGTCAAGTTGGCTCAATTACAAGTTATATTTACCAATAATCATTACATCAGTCGGCTACAAACATTACATGAAACAATTAAACTTAATTTTCCAAAACAATGAAATCCTTCATTGGTCAACCCTATTTGGTAAACACTGCTCCAGAAATCATTTCCAATGTTAACCAAGTGAAGCTCGGTAAACAGTGTGAATTCTACAAAATCCTTTGGAGACCAAGTGAACTCAGTAGACACTAACTTTCCTTTGCTGAGCTTGTGAGCTCGTTAAAAATTGATTTCTGCCATAGAATCCTTCAATGCCCTAGTGAGCTCAGTAGAGACTAACTTCATAGCGTAACATTTAGAAATGCTCGGTAGACTTTGTAATTCACTTAGCTAATCTTTTGAGCTCGGTAGACTCTGTCATTTGCTTTGCTAACCAACTAAGTTCGGTAGACTCTGTTTGATAATAATTATGACATTTGTGTAACATTTAAGACAACACACAATTGAACAATTGTATCCAACATACATATATACCTGATCACCAATATTTAAAGGTAGTGCATCGCCAAAAAGAAGATAAAAAATGGAAACTTTAAATCTTCTCCCCCTCAGGTAACTTGAGCATGTAATGCAAAATATTGTCAAATCAAACAAACTGAAAATAGAAGAAAAAGAGAGAAAAATAATATGTCTATTGGTGGAATACAAGATTGAGGAAAATAGCAACAAGATATATACTTGTAGTTGAATGTTCCTTATTTCTTCATTTAAACTTCTGAAATGTAGAGACTACATGTAGTCACTAATTTCTACAAACAAAAAATACAAGGCACATAATAGTTTGTAAAATACTCTCCTTCACAATGGTGGTGGTAGGGAACCCCTTAATGAGCCATCAATTCATGAAGCCATCAAAGTCAAAGGACATTTTTGGGAAATTTTTTATGTTACTTTGGCCCAAAAGATAAAAATGTTGGCATTCATTCCAATTAAGTCTAATAAGAAATACCCATTCATTTGCATATCTTTATTAATATACAAAATTCCCATTATAAGTAGACACCAAGACAATTGTCATTAATAACACTAAAATAGATCTAGAATTATATGTGATAATTTTATGTACAAATTCAAGGCCCAAAACATTAAGACAATTTTGATGTACACGTAAGATATAATGCACACCTTACTATGAGCACCTCCGGTTACATCTAAGGTACTAGAAAGATGATTAAAAAATGGTCATGATATTTTGGTAGCAATTTGAAGAGCCTTTTGGTTCAATTTCCATGTCTACAATATTTAATGAATTAAAAGAAGCAGTGGTAAAGAGATCTTCATAAGATAAAAAAAGATAAAATGAACATATTAATCTAATACCATGTTTACAAACAACAAGAAAATATCACAATGTAGTCCACATGATGATAGCATATAATTGTGCATTTAGGACAAGTTATTCTTAAAAACCTTTGGAAGAATCAAAATATAAGGCAAAATCATAGTTGCTACTTCTTTCAAACAATTTGGATATAGCACAAAGAAACTTGATGATGATAGTTCAAGGCATAAATCTACATCACCATAAGCTTTTTCTTTTGATGCCTTGGAATCTACAAAGACAAATAATATCAATAATGTGACTATTTTAAAAAAATAGATAAGGTACAAACATGCAATATATTAACTTTTTTCAATAATGTATTAGCATTCCACATGTCTTAATGAGTATAATATCCTTGAGCCAAAGATAAATAATAGTTGGATGGTTTTGTAGGGGCTTAAAGAGTCATGCTGATGGGCATAAAAAGATGCACCATGTAGACTTTGCTACTAGAACAAAATGTAATGTGCAGACTTTGCTGAGGGATGAAAACCTAATGAATACAGTATAACATTGGTTGAAGGAAGCAAAGGTATCAAGATCAAGATTATATTGCTTGTTAACTAAGCTAAAAATGATTAATAATAAATTGCTACTTTGGAAAAAGAATGACTTTGGTAATAGTTTTGAAGAAAAAGAAAGGATTAGAGTAGGAAATTGAGGAGCCTAAAAGCATAGTGATTGATGAAGGAATAGACATGGGACTCTATCTCAAACAAAAGAAACTATAGCTAGTTAGGAAGATATCCTTGGTATGTTAGTTTGAGCTTCACTTGATTTCAAGAATAATTTAATAATCTCTACTTAAAAAGGCTAACCACGTGAAGGTGCAAGCTCATCTAGCATGACCTCCCATCCCCCCTCCCCCCCCCCCCCCCCCCTAGTGTTGATTTAAATCCACCATTATCATCTAATTACATAATTCATTCATTCATTCATCCATTTATGAACTATGACATTCAATCAATACAATCATATAGAATTCATTAATATGATATCAAATTCATTAATACACAATACTAATCAAGACTTCATTAACACATAACAATATTCATTAACATGAAATAAAAATCAATATTAATACGCAAAATTCATATATAATTACTTAAAACAACATTTTTCATTATCCAACAAAGTTTATCAAACAAGTTTATCAAAGAGCATTTAAAAAAAATCATTTCTTCTTTTTTGTTTTTCTTAGCTCTCTTAAGAAAAAGGTTGATAGAAGCATCAATATCTTCCTCATTCTCCTCCTCTTGTGGTACATGTAACGTAAAATTATGACGTCTCCTATTTTGAGGAGTAGGAGGTTGTTGTACTAAAGAGGGCTCTATTGCAAGAACAAGTAATTGGGTTAAATTGGCATACTCTTTTCCTTTTTTTAACTTTTAGAAGTGTTTAATTAACCAATACAAAATAACATGCATTTTTCTTACCTGAAAATGCCACATCATTTACATTAACATTTTGATCAGCCACCATGTCAACATTTTGACCACTTGGAACATGCTCCACTCTTTCACCATGATGTTCAACATGCTCTAAAATATTCAAAAAAAGGTTACACATCAAATTACAATTGAAGATGTTAAATTTTATTCATAATTGCATGATTAATTTCCAATAGAAAATTA
This sequence comes from Cupressus sempervirens, assembly GCA_028749045.1. Classification (NCBI taxonomy): domain Eukaryota; kingdom Viridiplantae; phylum Streptophyta; class Pinopsida; order Cupressales; family Cupressaceae; genus Cupressus; species Cupressus sempervirens. Next base: position 538,723,833 of record CM053789.1, read on the forward strand.
ATGCCTCCACAGCTATGATGCACATCATGACCTCCATCACATGCAAGTTCTATGATATGATATGAAGGCTACAGTAAAATGTTATGCACATTGTGTTGAGATAATGGGTGTTGCACACATTGCATAATATTGTTATTTTATTATTTTATTTTTATTATGTAATGTTCCACCTAGATGGACGTGCAACATGTAAAGATTTTCATACAATATTCTTGATGAGTTGTATTGTAACATTGTGATAATATTTTATGTAATTATTTAATATTGGGGGAAAAGAATTAAATGCCCAATATTAAATGTGGGGTCAGTGGGTTAGGTAGCACATGGTTTTAGCACATGGTTTATGTAATACCACTTAGTGGTTTTGTGAGACTTGCTACTATATAAGTAGCCACAAGGGTAGTTGTTGAAGAGTAAAAAGAAGGTGAAAAGGAGAAAGGCAAGAGTCAAGTGGGACAAGGCTTGACAGGTTAGCCAAAGAGAGCATTTGTGAAGGTTGAAAGCATGGCATGTGATGTGTGGATTCATGCTTGTTCACATAGTTTGCTTAGTTGTGGCTATGGCCATGAAGGCTTCCATGGTTGAATGAAAATGGTATTTTTTGCTGAATAATACATGGTGATGGATGCTTTTGGAGGCTGGGTTTTTCCCTCAATGAGGGTTTCCTAGGGTATATCTTGTGTCACAATTTTGTGGGTATGTTTTCTATTCTCTTGCATGTGGATTTTAATTTCGTGTTTATTTTAGATCTATTATGGGTTATGTGGAAACGGTTATATTCTTTATTGCCAAGTTTCCTTACAAGTGGTATCAGAGCTATGGTTTTATTATTGTAACCCTAGATTGAATCCATGAGAATGCATGAGAGGATAAAAGAAAAGGACAAGATATATGAATGATTTATTGCAGATCTGAGGGTTTTGAATTTGCTATTATGATGGGATGTTAAAAGATTTGGGCATGTGAAATTGTTGGACAAAAAGAGTTTTTTGGATGTTTCATTTAAAATGAGGGTTTTGGGGGGTAGCTTGCAGAAATGACCTCCTGGGTAAAAACAGACCTCACCACTGGATCCGGGTCAACATTTCCATAAATTTTGATATATAATATGCCCTAGTTTGGCCATGTTCAAAGGAAATGGAATAGTTTTTTGGTTTTAGCCCATGATGGCAGTCAAATTTAATCCCGTCGAAATTTTCGTCACTGAAAAAAATTAAAAATGAAAAATCGTACTGAAAATGGTAAAAAGACTGTCTTAGTAAAACGGCCATAACTTTCTCTCAGAATATCAAATTTTAGAGTTCTTATAGGCGTTGGAAAGCTAATTCAGAGCACAAAAACATGGTGTAGGTTTGGCTCTATAATTTTGAGATTTTGTCAGGTTTTAAGATCCCTAAAGTTAGATATTTATTTTGAGCACAGATTAGGGCATAACTTAGGCATACGGAGTCAGATTTTGGACTTCGAGTAGTCAACGGAAAGCTCTTGTAGAGCTCTACACATTGGTTTAGATTTGGTGCAGGTTTGGCATGATTTATTTGTTGATATATTGATCTGAATAGTTTATAGGCATATTTTAACTATGGTAACATTGTGAGTTTATGACATTGGAGATTTAAGATTTGATGTCATTGTATACTCAGTTCATATTTCAGATTGGTCTCATGATGATATGGTTATCAGTGTTTGGTTTGGATATGCATGATGACTTGTTGGATCTACAAGTTGTGCAGTGTTGTAAGCGGTCTATACTTACAGGTTGCATTTATAGCTTGGTTATGGGTTGTCTTTGCCCATTGATCTTTCATAATTGATGCATATTCAAATTGGTGGCTTGGATTTGGGTTGTCTATGCCCTAAGTCACATGATTTTATCTTCATGTAGAAGGGATGAGATGTTGTTACCAGGTACAATCATGGCAGAGGATTATGGTTGACTATGCTGACAGGTTGGACATATTGAGAGATAGATGCTCAGTTCATGGATGTGATCATGGTGCTATGGATTTTGGCATGACATGATTGGTTATATAGGTACATCCTTGATGTTCATTAGCTTGGATTTTTGATTTGATTATGGTGGTATATCTTCTTGGTTGAGGATCATGGTTATTTAGTTTTCTTTTGAGGAGCTCATGATGTGCACTTTGAGTTCTTTGATAGTTTGATGCCTTGGTTGATTCTCATGGTTAGAGAATGGGTTTTCATCATGATGTCATGCATAGCTTGGATACAAGGTTTAGTGGGAGCTTGTGACAGTGATGGGGTGACAGTGCAGGATTAGTTCCTGGTTTGGTTTATATCTTCTTGGTTTGGAGAGGATGGATTTTATGATGCCATAGGTGACTTGGTACCACGGTTGAGTGGGAGTTGTTGGCATTGATATATTTATTGAGTGTTTGCAGATGTTGAAGGTTTGTCTTAGATCCTATTGCTGCAGAAGCGTCTTTGACATTTGTATGGTGCACTTGTTATCTTCATGGTGTTTGAAGATGGTTAGATCTTGAGGACTCATGGAGTTCTTAGTTATCTTCATGGTATGTGGAGATGGTTCTTCCTGGTATGTGGAGATGGTTTTCTTCATGGTGTGTGGAGATGGTTGCATCTTGAGGACTCACAGAGTTCTTGGCAAAGGTGTGGTTTATGCTTGTATTTGGCATGTTATCCTTGGTATGAGGATGGTTTCATTATTATGTCATGGTATACTCTTGATACGCGTTTAGAGTTGTGATATGTTATGGTGTGTTCATATAGAGCATGTTATCTCTTTAGTTGAGATGGTAAGATCATGTTGTCATGTTTATGTTCCTGAGGCCATGGTTGGAACTTTGACATTGATCTTGGTTTAGTTTCTTGGTATTGAGTACACTGATCATAAGCTGGATACTTCATGATATTGCTATGTTGCATTTGGAGTTGGCATGAATTGATTGGTTGTAGGTGCTCATGGATACTTAGAGACGGTGGTGATGCTGATTTCTCTTGGATTAGAGAAGTATTTGTTGGGACGGTTGATGGTTTCAGCAAGAAGTCCGAGGGGCAGTCACCTGATATGGACTTGAGAGGAGATTTTTCTTAGATGAGTCTTGGTTGGAGACTTGGGTATCTTGATGAGCATTCTCATTCCCCACTCTTGGTCTACTCGGCGGTTTGCTACTTGAGAGGTATAGCCCATTATTTCTCTCAGTTGCATTATATTTATGCTTGTGTTTAATGGATATGGATCTTGAGCTATGGTACATGAGTTAGTTCTAGAGGGTTCATTTGAGAGATGGTTTAGCATTGGTTATCTCCATGTGCATATGTTGTTATGTTGGTTGAGTTTGGGAGATGGTTTTATATTGGGTATTTTTCTTGGATTAGGAATGGTTATTCCTTGGTTTAGGAATGGTTTTATTGAGTTTGATCTTCTTGTGAGAGGCTTACATCCATGATTAGTTATATGGTATGGTTTGGGTGTTGTTGAGGCTTTTTGTTGGGGATTTATGGAGGAGGTCATACTTGCACAGTTTACATCTAGAGGTGTGTGTAGGACATGATACAGGTTATGATTTGCATGGTTTCTCTGGTCTTGGTTATCTTCTTGGATGTTCAGTTTTGACTGCATTGGATTTGAGATTGGTTGGAGATTGTGATCAATAGTTTGTGCTCATGTATGTCATGTGAGAGATGACATGGTTATTCCTTTATCTCTTTCCTCTGTTGGTTGTGGTGAACTTCGGAGAGCATTGGAGACTTTTTATGAGAGTTGCAGGATATTAGTTTATGTATTGTGGATGTCCTTGATACTACATGGATTCACTTCTTTGAGATGTGTTGAGTGGATTGTTTATAGATTTGACATTATATTTTGCAGTGGGAGCTTCTTGGTATATATGTGGCAGGTATTGCTCTTGAGGCTTATGATTGCAGGTTGCAGATTGGATATGTCAGTGATATGAGATTCACTTGTTATACCTTTGAGGTATGGATAGTTGGATGGGTTTGGCACTTGCTGTGGGTGCTATTTCAGCTATGGATATTTTGACAACTACGGATACATGTGATTACCTTTGGATCAGGTTTTTGTGCTTGGAATTTCAGTTGGTACAGGATTTTATGATCTTCTAATGCGACGGGTTGGGTGGTTTTTCTCTTTGGATGGCTTCTATGTATGTCCAGTGGGAGTGGCATAATAGGAGGTGAGATCATTCATGTTTGAGATGCTGGATACTTTGATTTTGTTGCGGGTACCAGGATGGAGCACTTGGTGTATTTTGATCCATGATGGTGGATGTGCTAGGAGGGATTGTTCCCTTGTTCATTTATGTGGCTACGGATTGACCCTATGCAATGTATACAACAAGTGGGAGATTGTTGAGATAATGGGTGTTGCACACATTGCATAATATTGTTATTTTATTATTTTATTTTTATTATGTACTGTTCCACCTAGATGGACGTGCAACATGTAAAGATTCTCATGGAATATTCTTGATGAGTTGTATTGTAACATTGTGATAATATTTTATGTAAATATTTAATATTGGGGGAAAAGAATTAAATGCCCAATATTAAATGTGGGGTCAGTGGGTTAGGTAGCACATGGTTTTAGCACATGGTTTATGTAATACCACTTAGTGGTTTTGTGGGACTTGCTACTATATAAGCAGCCACAAGGGTAGTTGTTGAAGAGTAAAAAGAGAGTGAAAAGGAGAAAGGCAGGAGTCGAGTGGGACAAGGCTTGACAGGTTAGCCAAGGAGAGCATTTGTGAAGGTTGAAAGCATGGCATGGGATGTGTGGATTCATGCTTGTTCACATAGTTTGCTTAGTTGTGGCTATGGCCATGAAGGCTTCCATGGTTGTATGGAAATGATATTTTTTGCTGAATAATACATGGTGATGGATGCTTTTGGAGGCTGGGTTTTTCCCTCAATGAGGGTTTCCCAGGGTATATCTTGTGTCACAATTTTGTGGGTATGTTTTCTATTCTCTTGCATGTGGATTTTAATTCCGTGTTTATTTTAGATCTATTATGGGTTATGTGGAAACGGTTATATTCTTTATTGCCAAGTTTTCTTACACATTGTTATGTAGTCAATTTATGTTCAAAACTAACACCATAAAAGAAATTTCTCAACTATTCAACTTGATTTACTTTTCATTTGACCAATTTGCCTATTTGTCATTTGGTACACTAGATTCTTGGGTATGGCTTTTAGATTCTTTGTGTAGGTGTGCAACCATGACTTTATAGCCTTTCTTCAAGCCAACTTTTTTATCTTCATCCATGGGCTCTCCATTGAATTCTATGGCCTATCTTTTTTTCTTAATATCATCAATTTTGCATGTATGATTTGATTAAAAAAATTTATTTATGACATTATATTAAAAAAGTTATATGAAATTTCATTGCTACTACTTACAAGTCAAGACTGAAGATTAATATAGCCACCAAAGCCACGTTTGTGTTGGCCAACCTTTTCTACTCTTGCTTTTTTAGTCACTGATCTATTTTGCAATCAATGAACAATTTGAAACATGTTAGATTATATATTTACAAAGATCACTAATTAATGCATGATTACATTCTACTTAATAATATCATGACATACCTTCTTTTTCCCTCTACTAGTTCATTTCCATCGTCACATAGCCTTTTCTCTTTTGCATCTTCTTTTATTTCAATCCACTCCATTGGCAGAATCATAGGATGACTGTTGTACTTTGGGTTCTCCTTTAAACCCCTTCTATGTTGGTCCCCCACAATATTTATATGTTTCGATGCTCTTTATAGAAGTAGGGTAGTGTCAAAAATGTTTTTTTCCCAAAAAGGTCCTTGAAAGATATAATGAGCTGATTTTTTAATTTATGACCCTGGTCATTCTAGCTTTGTTTAAAAATAAAATTATTAGATCAATAATTTAATATAGTATAATAAATAAAAGAAAAGAAAAATATTATAGAAATGATATGAAACTACATACCTCTTACATATGGTGGGTCTAAATAGCCTCAATGTCATATCAAAAAGATGATAAAAGAAAGCATCATTCCTACAAAAACATCATGGGATTATCAGTACAAAATGAGTTATGTATAAGTAAACTACAACTACACTATAAATAATAACAATTTTAAAGCACGTGGAAGCTTTCGTAATTAAATAATAGAATAGTTTACTTTTTCAGCAACAATGTCCCCTCCAATGAACCATTACTAGTCACACGGGTTGCTCTAGGAAATTGATTAGCTTCACTAGTACTGGTATCTATTTCTCTATCAACTGAAGGTCTATCTATTAGTGCACAAAATAGGTCCATGAGTATAAAATCCACCTCATGAAACCAAATATTTTGCAAAGATTTGTTCACCTTCTTTCTTGCTTTCATTAATTATTTCTTGTATGTTCTAAAAGGTTCTATGACATCTATTTGTATTTTGACAAAAACTTGGCAACTAATTATGATGGACACAACTTCAAAATGCTCTCTATTACATACACATTAGATAGTGTAGTCTTATTTGGTGACATACTAATTGGTAATAATCATTGCATGTTGTTTAGTAAGAATTCAAATTTGTTATTCAGTAGTTATAGTGAATGTCTCCCAACTATCCCTGCTAAATATAGACCCTACTTTATTAGAGTGGATTTAAATCTCTTATTAGATGCCTCTATCATGTCCTTGTTAGTGCTAAGAATCTACCACACAACCTTTGATCAGTGTTAAATGAAATATTTCCAATACTGGCTGAATTGTTTTTAATGTTAACCATATCTCTCCCTTCTTATTCATTGGTGATATATATATATATACACACACACACACACACACACACACACACACACACACACACACACACATACACACACACACATATATATGCATATATATATATATATATGTGTATATATATGTATATATATATATATATATATATATATATATATATATATATATATATATATATATATGTATATGTATATGTATATGTATATGTATATATTTATATATATATGTATATGTATATGTATATATATATATATATATGTATATGTATATATATATATATATATATGTATATGTATATATATATATATATGTATATGTATATATATATATATATATGTATATGTATATATATATATATGTATATGTGTATATATATATATATATATGTATATGTATATATATATATGTGTATGTATATATATATATATATGTGTGTGTGTGTATATATATCTGTGTGTGTGTGTGTGTGTGTGTGTGTGTGAGAGAGAGAGAGAGAGAGACAAATTGAATGTTGTACATTAAGCAATCTAATGATGTACTGCTGACGATACATATGTTAATGCTAGTTATTTGAGCCATCTTATGTGTTGGATAGGTATTGTATTACTGTCTATGGATATAGCTCACAGCTACAGGTGAACATTTGATTAGTAACTATTGAGTTCATCATGTTTTCTCATCACTAGTTAATGAGGAACTTCCATCAGTAATAATCATTTAAGAATATGGTTGTTACATTCTAAGAATATTTTCTTTAACTTTCATTCACAAATACTTCTTTTATCCAAACTATTACTCAATTCTACAATTTCACAATTAGTATTTTTAAGGTGATTGCTCTAGCTACAGTGGTAAGCAATTCAATTTTTGGATACATTGCAATGATTGAGTTTCAACAGTTTGAATTCTAACATGGTGTTGTTATAGGAAATAGCAATTGGGTTAATCGCTAACTAGAGAAGGTTCAAAGAAGATGTAGTGATGAGCAATAGAGTTATTGCTATACTTTATAGCAATCTATTTGATCGATGAGTGGAGAAGGTGCCATTTTGATATCTCGATGAGCAGTAAGTATTTGGATGTCAATGTATGCTATAGCAATTATAATCTATCACTAAGTAGTGAGTGTGGAAAATCTTTTGGCAATCAATGATAAAGGTTTGGATATCACTAAATCCTGTGATGATCATCACTAATTGAAACAACAAAGGAGTGGCTTGGGTGATCAGCAATGAGATGAAGTCATCATTATATCTTGTGGTGATCATTGTTAATCGAGAAAATAAGCCTTTAGACATAGAGACAAGTGATAAAGCAAGGTTATCACTATATTTTATAGTGATTAGTGCTGATCAAGGTATTGAAAATAGGCTTTGGCGATGAGTAATAAGGGTTTTTTGATCACTAAAGCTGATGAAAGGCTATATTATTAAGCAGTTATCATTGTATGTTGTGCTGATAAAGTAAGTATGATCATTGATGATGCATGGTGTAATGGAGATATAACAATCAACAATGAGATGTAGAATATTGGCATATGTTATAGCGATTCTTTTTGTCAAAATAAAAAGTAGAGATTTATAATTGCCATACCTACTAGCAACAAATTGCTGAGTGATGGTGTTATTGTTGTTATTATAGAGATGGGCATAGAGTTGTAAATAGTTTTCTACTGCAGGAATTTGATTACAGAGGTCAAGAGACTGATATGTTCAAATTTCTAATAGCTATAATGATGAATTTTTCAATATATTTTTACAAGCACAAAAATGGGTTCACAAGATGACCTCTGACAACTAGTTCATCTGCTACAATGATCAAATGCGGCTTTATGTTTCAATTCATGTGGAAAAAAATGCATGAATGCAACCTATTTATAATAAAAGGGTAATAATTATAGTGTTATGGTCATAAATTCTTATAAGTTATTGAGTAAAGTTAACATTTGTTTTCAATCTTCGTAGAAGATTTGTATTCAAAAATGTATTAGGAATAGTCATGGAGAGCTCTAGTTCTATTGAGAAAGGAAACCATAGAAGGTTACGAAGGTGAAGGCTAAAAAAAAAGTAGAAATCTAATGATGAGGTATTGCCATGAAAATTAAATGAGGATCTCATTGAACAAATGGAATTTGTAGGCCCCAAATCCAGAAGAGGCAAATTTTCTTCTCTAGACAAGGTGGAAGACAAGTGTAGTGAGGTTGGAGATGTCTAGACTCAAACTAGAGGCTATGAGCTATTTCTATATCATTATGTGAGAAGAAAGCATAAGGCACCCATATGTTATCCTTGGGAGATGAATTTGAGAAAATTGACCATATTGAATGTATTCTTCTGTTTGGAGCTGCTCAAGGTCATTATTAGAAAATATAATGCTAAGGATAGATGTGTATATGGAAAAGATGGGGAAAAATTCATAGAAGTACCAACTGAATTCTTGAATGAAGCATTTAGACTCATTGATAGCCTGACAAAGAAATTATCTTTCACTGATTTGAAAAATGAATATGAATGGTCAAATATCTCATACATGCAGTGGAATTTGATGTTGCATAAGATACAAAAGGAGCCTTTGACATTAGCAGATGGGCCTCCTTTCAATACAAAATTATTTAAGAAATACTTAGATATGAATTATTAATCATTTAGGAAAGTAGGGGGAATGGAAGTACTTGATTTCATGGAGATTGCCCCTATAGTGTTAGCATCAGATGTGCAAATGTTGGAACCAAGACCCTATGATTATGAAGTGTATGTTGTGGACAATATTCATACTACTTTTGTTAATTTTGATGATGTAGAATACCCTAGTTTAAAGACTAATCATTATTTATGCATATGGTTTTGTAATTTGGACAAAAAAAAGGATTATGGGGTGAGGGTTTAAAGTTGAATCTATGAGAGTCCAATGGGGATATGAAACTAGTTCAAATGTGGATGTGAGTATGGGATTATAGGTTCAATGCTTCTTTTTATCTAATATTTAAAGATTACTTTGTGCAACCTTTGTATACACTATTTGGACACTACTCTTTCCCTTCAAATAGCCTTGACATCAAAAGATTTTTAAGACCTAAGGAGAATGGGCTAGGTGAGAAGATTAAGCATAATTGGGGAGACTAGTATACTTATGACTATTTCACAATTGTAAGAATGTTTGGATTTGAAGGGAGACCATATAGATTTCCTACATTAGTGCCTAATTGGATTGCTTATTTGGAGATTGTTAAGCAAATGTCAAAGTCTAGCAAGTAGCATTTTGGATGTAAGTAGAGAAAGCAGTCTTTCCTTCCTGTGACCTTATCATTGTTGGGTGATGCGACATGCTCCCCTTCCCACAGGTGGTTAATTATGTGGTGTTCCATGTTCACTAATAGTCATGGCTTTTGGTGCAACGACAAATGGGCCCTACAATTGGTATCATATCTTGGTTTTGGCTTGGTCATGGGTTCAAATCTCTCTGGTGCCTTCTAGACCCACGTAAGCACCTGGTATGTGTGTCGAGGGGGAGATTGTTAGGTGATGTGACGCACTCCCCTGCCCACAAGTGGTTAATTATGTGGTGTTCCATATTCACTAACAGTCATGGCTTTTGGTGCAACAGCAAATGGGCCCTACAATTGGTATCAGAGCTTGGTTTTGGCTTGGTCATGGGTTCAAATCTCTCTGGTGCCTTCCCGACCTGCGTAAGCACCTGCTATGCGCATCGAGGGGGAGATTGTTGGGTGATGTGACATGCTCCCCTGCCCACAGGTGGTTAATTATGTGGTGTTCCATGTTCACTAACAGACATGGCTTTTGGTGCAATGGCAAATGGGCCCTACAACCATTTCGAGATTTTACTATTTTTTAAACCAATTCATATGATAAGATAGAAGAAAAATTGCAGAATAAGTATCATATGTATATTGTGGATTCCTAGAGTATCTATGATCTAGAAGGATGCATTCATGTATGTAGAAAATCATAAAAGTTGGGTGATTACATTAACCATGGAAAAGAGTATGAATAAAGTTTTAAAAACATGGAATTGATTGAAGTACAACAAAACATTGAGGAACAAGAAAGGGAAACCGAAGAACAAAGGTAGAAATCCATGGACCAATTCAATGAAGAAATTCAAAGAGTTCCAGATTCCCCTATTCAAGTTTCTAGAACTATAGAAAGGCTAGTACATCATACATGATGTGAAAATCCTAGAGAGAATAGATGCCAAAAAGATGAGAGACTTTTAGAGTCTAGCAAATTTTTGAATGGCGATGCTTTCATCAAATCCAAAGAATTTATAGTTGTACTATATAAACATAGAGGTAAACTATTGAAGTAGAGTATCCCTAATATCTTTCCTCAAAATGAGGAAGAATTAATGTCAAATATGAAAGAAGATATTAAGAGAGAGGTTAAACACATGACCTTGGCAAGAGGGATAAAATTTCTGAATGAGGTAGGGGTAATGGTTCTACCTGGTTGGGACTTAAGTGCATCATATATTTTTTATAGTTTGATCAATTCGGGAAAGCAGGATATGAATTTAGATTTGAAAGGAGTTAAAGATGTTATTATTGGATCATGATTTATTGAGGATGAACACATATGTTGCTTTGGGATTTATATCTACCACATAAGAGGCCACGAATCATCAATGTTGATTAGGCATTTGGTCATTTAATGATATTAAATGTTGGTGTCAAAGACCAAAACAAAGTTGCAGGCATGCAAGTAGATCTTGCATTATTCAATGAAGTAAGTATTAAGAAGCTTACTTTTGAAAGAGATAATTGGAAAGCTATGTATGAAGATTTGTTCAAAATAGGACAACCTCATGTAACCAAGGATACAATCATGCGATGATGCCCTAAATTATGAATTGAAGAGGTTGCAAGACGAAAGTGTTAAATTGAATGATATCTCAATGATCAGAAGCAAGGTTGCTAATACCATTATTATAAATCATTTCAAGAAATTGTTGGTTAAATTAGATCGGGTATGGGATGCTTATAATGTGTATTAACCTTTAGCCTAGAGACATAATGAGATATGTAAGAAATTAGTTAAAGAAAGAGATACCCTCGAAGAGGATGAAGATATAAAGGAGGTTGAGAAACTAATTAGACATCATACAATGTCTTCTCAAGAATTCTAGGTTTCTTTCAGACTAATGGAGCAATTAGTGGTAGAGCATGGAGTTGTATCTTGGCAAGAAAAAAATGATGACATCATTAAACGAGATATATGGATGGATACATGTCATGTGATGTAGACAGAAGCCCTAGAAGCAACATGAAATGATGATTTGGAAGTGACAAAGGCTAGCATGTAGATAGAGCATATGTTCGAGATCAGACTCAAAACCTGAGAGATTATCAGTGATGCAAATCTAGTGGAGGATGACAAGTATGCTGAACACATCAAGCTATGTAATGATATTATCGAATCATCATCATTAGAATCAGTGATATAAAGCCTTCTGTTTTATAAGTATGCTTAAAAATGCATTCAATTTGTTGTTAATATGTCAATTAGTTATAAATTTTGTAAAAAAAGGGACATGCCCTTTCACAATGTAACCAATCCAATGCCTATAATTATAAGGGCTAGATTTAGAATAGTATATCATAGGAGATAAAATCTTACATTATATATTAGAGGAACTCAAATGTTTTTGTTCAATTTGGATTTTGTCAACTATATGCATGAACAACATTTGTAACAATGTGGTAAAGCATTTCAAATTTAATATAAAGGTTTATATGCTCATTTGATCTTTAGGTGATATTGATTCTATCTCTTTCAATTTTTTTCCTGCAATCATATATTAAAATGTTTCTTTAATTGATAGTCAAATTGAATGTATGCAATAAGAAATTTTAGTATTCAAAGAATAGTTGTTTTGTGTTAATTAGTCAATTTGGGCACAAACACCACCCAAAAAAAAAGAGAGTATGATTAGCACATTACAAAAAATAGAGAAAAAGAGGTTTTACCTATTGTACTTGGGATACTTGAAGATGTTTGCAAGCCCCTCATTGGAAACAATGCACTTGACAGTGTTAGAGTGACGAGTGAAGGAGGCATCCACACTTCATTGTGAGCTAAAGAATACGATGTTAGAAAAGACATTTGAAATGGATAAAGATCAAAAGGGATACTAAGTAGAAGCATCTAAAAATAGAAGTTAATTGTTATAATGTTGAAAACAAATAATGTTGCACTAGTAGGGCCACAATATTTTGTTATTGCTCATATTGTTTCACAATGTGTACAACTATTGCATTTGTTCTTCTCATAGGAATACGAGAAAGTATTAATTAAAGAGAAAGTGTAATAATACTATAATTTTCAGTAATTATATATATATGGATTAAATATATATATTGAGTTGGCATATATATATATTTGACTATAAAATAAGACCCATATACATTGCCCCTTGTATAATATTATTATTTAACTTATCAAACTTGAATGTTTAGAAGTTATTATTCACCATTATATAATAATGAATAGAAGAAAATATCTTAAAGAGGGTTTTTTCAAGATAATTATCACCAAATAATAATTATTCTAATACAAGACATTACACACCATAGTTAAGATCAAAACTATTGATGGATGAATTAGGTGCAACCATAAGGAACATAATAGATGCCCCTTCAAATGCTACAAGGGGCAATAAGGAAATGATAAGAAATTAAACATCTTTTAACAATATAAAAGGGTACATGTGTTTGCTAAGTAGTTAAACATATTTTAACTTAATTGTGTTAGCTATTGCCTAAAATTTTGCTAAGAATGGAGCTTCTTTAAGTGTAGCAAATAATTCTAAGAAAATAACCAGGACCCCATGGAAAAAAATAGCTTGGTAATCAATATGGGTTTTGCTCTCAGAATAGGATAAAGAAAACTTTAAAAAACATAATAGAATTACAGAATCCTCTACTGATAATAATCAAGTATCAGAGCCAAGTTTTGATCCCAGGACGTATGGGTTATGGGGTAATTCTAATATGGAATTGTATATCACATAAAAGACATGTTCAATTGTAAATTTTGATCATAGAATGTGAAGCTACATTTCAAACTATAAATCTTATACCTGACACAATATACAACTTACAAATGGATTTGTTAACAATAAATAAGTTCTTAGTTGAACTCAGTATTCATAACACTCTCACCTCTCATCATAAAGCACAACCTAAACTAGTTCAAATTGAATCTGCCTTAAATAAACTCAACAGTGTAACAATACTATAATTTTAAGTAATGTGTAATTCTTAGTAATGTTGTAAAGAGAAAGTGTTACTTACATGAAGGTTGTGTGCTACAACCCTCACCATGTTGACCATGCGATCTTGCAAGTGCCATAACATCTTGTAGAAGAATAGATAATATTTTAGATTGTGATCCATAAGATACTATAAAATATACACATCTATTGAACTTCTATTATTACTTGAGATTAATTACTACTTACCTTCAAATATTTGACTCTATGTATCAATTTTTGTTTCAGTGTCTCTATCTCTTCGCTTATGTCACTCTCGAGGATAATGTTAGGAATTTCATCATTGTATCTTTGTATGAGGTGGTGGGCCATGCAAATGGGGTCAATCCTAAGGGTGATGTCATCTAGAAGTGATGATCTTGTCTCAAATTACATTTGATCTGCTATAATTTTCACTTTTCCCTATCAATAAGTATCAAGTTGTGACATCAATATTGGTAAAATTTCATCAAAATAACTCCAAATCCATAAAGAAAAGAACATAATAATACAATTTTTTTTAATATATAATTTGTATAATTATAATAATTAAGGTTTACCTTCACTGAAGAAGGTGTGCGAGATGGTAGATCCTTGCATGTGCATTGTGGTGTATCCATGTTACCCTGTGAAAAAGATTAGTAATTTGTAGCAATCAAAAGTGAAATCAAAGTAATAGACTTACCAAAAGAAATAATTAATAAAACATTAGATTGTATATTAGAGTCAATATTAATTGGAGGCAATTGGTTTAAATGTTATACTTACCAGTCCCATGATAGGGAATATTTTTGTATCTACATGATTCAAATTGTATTCTATCAGAAGCTCTTCCTCTACACACATTGATCATACATCAACATACATTTCATTGATCATCATCTTTATCAATGCCATCATCATCATCATGGTTGTCACTTTGATCATCATCATCACCAACACCATTTTCATTGCCATCATCATCATCATCATCACCATTATCATGACCATCATCACCTTGATCATGACCATCTTCATCAGCATGATGATGATGATGATGATGATGATCATCACTGTCATCGTTAGCATCTCTAGAATCTTCTTCTTCTTCTTCTTCATTGTATAATAGTTGTTCATGATCATTAGTTAATTTATCTTCTAATTCTTAGTATCTTCTTCTTCCATCACATTATACTTTACAGGTAGCTTCCTCTAGGATCATATCTAACAACAAATGACCAACTTGGTTTATGTGGAACATCAAAGTAAAACACTTTCTCACATTGGCTTGAGAGAACATAGGGATCATCTCCAACTAGTTTAAATGACCTTATATTAACCATTATAAATTCACTATCATGTTCAAAAATAGTCCTATTAGGATCATTTTGATTCATCTATAGCCTATACCATTTAATGACAAAAAGAACTAATTTGAATGGATTAAAGATGCACTCAAGTATATCATCCAAAATGTCATAGTTTTGGTTTTTAGATTGTTGAGTATGTATTTCATTTCTAGATGAAATATTGGTGACCTTGAAGACTGGACTTATCCCAAAATGACAAGTTTTCTTCATTTTGTCTGACTTTTTTGTGCAAAATTTATGACCATGATAGTAAATAGCTTTGTGGTGTTTGATCTGCAACTATTCAAACATGTCAAGATTATTTGCATCGATCTATGGGTTGATATTAAGCTTATGGGTCATGATTAGTAATCTTTTTCTTACCTTTCCATCTCTTAAGCCATATGCTAGATCAAGTAACATTGGTGTAACATTGGGATCTCTATTATGATGAGCTTCTTTAACCAATGATGCAACACCATCCCATGTTAATGAGCAACCATTTTCTTGAGACTGTTGAATTCATACCATCATCCAATCAAGATTGTTTGCAATATACAAATGTAGTGCATTCCACTCAAACCAACTATAAAGAAAATAAATAAACCAGTTAAAAATGAATTATATTGATGATGGATAAGAATTAATTAATTACAATAAAATTTTATAATTACCTCTCACTCTTCTTAATCTACCTTTTCCCGTCAGGTATCCCCTTTGAATTTTTTAATAAAGTTGGGATCCCAAATGTGGTCTACATAGATATTTGTTGCAAACTTTGGAAGATATTGACTAATATACACCATGGTCTAGTATACCATATATCCCTCTACCATATAACCCTCAGGATGTGCTCTTTGTTGAACCAAGCCCTTCATAAATTTCAAGTGCTTCTCAACCATCCACATTGACCTAACTTGTACAGGGCCACACAATTCAATCTCCTCAACTTGATGTATGAGGTAGTATTCTTGAGCATTGCAAAAATTTGAAGGTAGACACTTTTGTATTTCACACATAAGTTGTGGAATTTTTTCCTTCCAATATTTTATATTTTTTTATCAATTTCTTTATATGATAACCACCTAAAAGAGATTCAACACTTAAGAACATATAAACAAGATTTTAGATAAAATATAGAATAGATTATATAAAATGTAAAGCAAGTCATAAATATAATATATATATATATATTAAAAAAAATAATAATAACACTTCTAACCTCATGCATTTTTCAAGATTATATATAACTTGTTTAATATTGTTGTCAAAAATGGTGTGAGAGAGATAGAGGTAGGATGTATTGCAATCATTAAAAATTGATCTTTTCAATATATTATGAAATAATACAATAGGCAGTACATGTAATTTTATAAATATATTGCAAATATAGAACATGACTTACCTTGACAAAAGTATGTTAATCATGTTTTTTCAACCTTGTCCCAAAATCACCTTTCTTTGATACAAAACTGCTTATATTTGAAACCCGATTCTATAGAAAAATTTGTTTTTTTTTTTATGACTTCTTTTAATGCATCATTTTTTTGCTTCATTAATAAACAAGGAAGGGAACTCATATTTATGCAATCTCCATTGCTATTTGATTTAATAAATGTATGATTCGATTCATGAATGTCATTACAAATTTTGAAAAAAAATTCTCTGTCACGCCTTCCATCCAATATTTTCCATAGTTTCCCTATTACATTCTTTCAAATGTGAATAGCATCAAACAAATGCATGATTGGGAGATCATTGTAGTATGGTAACCTACTAAATTGAGTAGGATAACTTTTTATTCCTCTAAGAAGTTGGTCATTGATGCTTTGACAACCTTCATGAGCATCAATTACATCATTATTAAATAAAAGACAATATCAAAATATAAATTTCAAACTTTAAACCACAAACTAGACATTACCTCGCCAATTTAGTCGATTGTATTCCAAATTTCATGAGGTGTCATTCTTCCTAGCCTTGATGTTTTATCTTCTTTCCCATTAAAAGGTTATTTTTCAGTAATTTGATACTTATGGTTATTGTGGAGAAAGTTTCTAAACTCATAGAACTCTTGTTTTCCTAAACTTCTTGAATGAGGAGATTTCATCTTCGGACCACAAACTAGATATGTGAATTTTCCCTTTGTCTAAAGACCTAAAAGATCATGTATAATTCGATCATGTACAATTATCATACACAACTTAAGCATACAGCAATAATGTGTAAGCACTATAACAAACCAAAAATATGTGACTTTAATAGTATAACATACCACAAAAATGAGTTAGCCTAGGGGCATCATGTATTTACAAGAATTGCATGGAATTGAAATTCTATTTGTCCTACTAGTGTAGAGATGCCATATATAGTGACCCCATCCATAACTTCAACAACTCGTCAATAAGGGGATCAATATACAAATTCATTTCTTTAACTTTATACTTACCTAGTAATTGAATGAAAATAAACATTACATAATTATTATAACCATTTTGATGCATTGTTTATAAATTAATTTAGATAACTATTAAGTGAAAAAATACCTAGTAAAATTATTGATAACATTTTGTGCTCCCTCTTTATGGACATCCAAGGAGGAATATTATTGTTAATAACAAAAATAGTCCACATTGAGTAAACAAATCTCGTATCTCCAAATGCATTGACATCATCCACTGCCAATGAAAGCTTGAGATTATGAGGTTCTTCTTTAAAGTGTGGCTATGTTTTTTCTGTCTCTTTAAATATATAACCATCTATAGGCATTCACATAATGTCATCTTGACATTTATTGTGTGCATGGTAATCTATAAATTGTGTCAAGCTAGTGCACCTAAATAATCATTAAAGACGTGGAATAATGGGAATGTACTGGAGAACCTTGTGAGGCACCTTTTTTGTTTTTGATCTAACCAATATCTACTAATATGAGAATCAGGAAATTCTATTGCAAATTCATATTGTTTATGATATAGAATGTGATCACTAGGATATGCATGTATTTTCTGATACGTCATTCCAATTTAATTCATAATGGTAGATAATTTTCAATATGAATGAGATAGAATGTCTGATCGTGGTAACAAAAAATCACCTATCAACCTACAACAACAAATATGAATTTTTAATATAATGAATAGTAATAGTATGCTAACATTGAAGATGACAAAAATGACATACCTTAGCATATCTAACATTGCTACATTAGATAAACCATCCATAATATTCAAGTTCACCAACAACACTATAGTAGAGAGAAGAGTTGTTTGGGAGCCTTGGTATAGGGGCTTATGTACCTTCTCAAGTATAGGTATATCAAGACCATCTTTATCATCATTATCAAATATGTCAGTACCATCATCATGAGCATCTTCATCAGTTGTGCCAATACCATCTTCTTCAATCATATCCTCTAACACATTATCATCTTTTTCCATGGGAGTGTTATCCTTATCTTGGGTATTCACACCTCCATGTTCCTTAAATTGGAAATCAACATTCACCAATTGATGAAAATTATGGCCCTCTTTCAACGTGACCATGTTGCTTACAATGACTCTAGGCTGTTGTTGTAACACCCTGCCAAGGGATCCAAATAATTAACCTAGAATTTCACTAAGTTTGGTAGCATTTTTTTTTTTTAAAAACATGAAAGTAAAAACCATTCACATCTTATCCATAGCAACAGAAGCAATAGCAACAATCTAAATGAAAGTAAACATACTTACGTAACAGATTACATTCTTCATGGATCCCTTAACATTGAGTTACATCTAAACTAATTATTAATCTAACATCACATCCACATGAATTAATAATGATTCCATCTAATACTACATCCACATAAAATAATAATGAAAAGTCCAATGTTCATAAATTACATTTTCGATTACTCAATCATCCACTGTACATGCCATAGGGTATGAAAGGCTTAAAAGAATATACATATGTGAAATAAAGTACATCATCCTATTCTAATCCATGATGCAATAACATAAATGAAACCACTAATTATACATGATACATCATAAGCATTTTTAGGGTTGCGAAGAGAAATGATGTGAAAAAGGTGTATTGTTGGTACCGTGAGTTGCTACTAGAGTCTTCTGTTGTCGATGTTGAACTTGCATTGCAAGTGTATTGTAACCTTGTGTTGAAGATAATACATTGTGCAGGTTCTGAAGAGGTGGGGTTGTTTTACCGAAAAGTTTTTCCCCACCGGAAAATCATTGTGTTATGTGTTTCTTTCTCTATCTATTTTCTTTATGCTTGCTTAACTGAAATATTGTTGTTTACATGATATTGAATCTGTAAGTGCAAAAGACTTTTAATAGGATTTGCACCATACTTCTCTTAAGAGATTAGTGTAGGAAGCTATTTTCACACCTGAGTTTCCTTACAAGTGGTATCAAAGCTTGATCAAATTTTGATCCTAGTTGTTGGGTAGGGTTTTTTGAGCTAATCTCAAGTTGAGTGGGAGTCTTGTGCAGAGCATCCTAAATCTTATTTGCAGATTGAGATGGCAAGTTCATCATATGGAAGAATGGAGGTGGAGAAATTTAATGGCACTAACTTCAAGTTGTGGAAACTCAAGATGGAAGACATGTTGGAAGATCGTGACCTATGGAAAGCAATTACAAGTGCTACAAGACCAGCAACTATAGCTCAAGCAGATTGGGATATCAAAGACCGTAAAGCTAAGGGTCTCATAAGACTCTATTTAATTGATGCAGTCCTTCAGAATGTTCTAGATGAGAAAACTACATATAGTTTGTGGGAAAGACTTGGGGCCGTGTATCAGGCCAAATCTCTGGTGAACAAGTTGTTCCTAAGGAAGAAGTTTTATTCTCTACGAATGGAGGAAGGTGGATCCTTAACGGATCATTTAAATACATTTAATCTGCTAGCTACACAGTTGACATCAGTTGGTGTCAAGTTAGAGGAGGAGGATCATTGCTACACACTTTTGTGTTCTTTACCGGATTCCTGGGACCATCTTGTGATGGCTCTTGGAAGCACATTAGTCACTTTCAAAATGGATGATGTGGTGTCTTCGCTGCTATCAAAGGAGATGCAAAGAAAGGCTTCCATTTTGGAAAAAGAAGCCCTTGCTATTCGTGGGAGATCCATGAAAAGAGGAAAGAAAAATGACAAAAAGTCTGACAATAAGGGTAGATCCAAATCTCATGGGAAGTCAAAGACTTCCAATAAGTCCAAAGCAAAATGCTGGAACTATGATAAACTTGGACACTTCCGTAAAGATTGCAAAGAGTCGAAGAAGAAGAAGAAAGGTTCAGATTCAGCTTCAGAAAAATCTCAAGAAGATGGCGATGCATTCATTGTAGCTTTGGCAGCCCATGCATCTGATGATGTGTGGTTGGTTGACTCAGGTGCATATTTTCACATGACCTCTCATCAAAACTGGTTCTCGAAATATGAAGAGTTCAATGGTGAAAAGGTGTACTTGGGTGATGATTCTCATCTAAAGATAGTTGGACGCGGAAGGGTCACTATCAAATTTCATGATGGATGAGTAAAGGGAATCAATGGAGTTATGCACATTCTAGGTTTTGCACGAAACCTATTATTTGTAAGTATGTTGAATGATGTAGGTGTGCAAGTTGTTTTTTCGAAAGAAGGATGCAAGATGATGAGAGGATTGATAGTGCTTGCAAGGGGTACTAGGAGAGGTACTTTATTTCAGCTAGATGCATGTATTCCTCTATGTAATAGTTCTTCATCCTCACCATCTGAATGAGCAGTAAAGAAGACTGTGGTTAGTGGTTTTGATGGTAGTGCAACAAGTGTACCTAAGGAGGCAAACACTTTGGAAGGAAAGCTTCCTACAAAAAAGACAATGTTGTGGCATATGAGATTTGGCCACATTGGTGAGAAGGGTCTCAGAACCCTGAAAAATAAAAATCTCATTGAGGGGTTAAATGATTGCAATCTCAAGTTTGACTTCTGTGAACACTGTGTCTATGGTAAACAAAATCGTGTTCAGTTTTACTCTAGTTCTCACAAATCTTCTGATGTTTTGGATCTTATTCATTCTGATGTATTTGGTCCTGTAAAAGTTCCTTCAATCTCTAAGTCTGTATTTTTTATATCTTTCATAGATGATTATAGTAGAAGGACATGGATTTATTTCCTTAAAAGTAAGACACAAGTCTTTAGTCGATTCAAGGAATTTAAAGCCCTTGTAGAGAATCAGACTAGAAAAAAGATTAAGTGTGTGAGAACTGACAATGGTGGTGAGTTTTTCTCAGCAGAGTTTGAACAGTTCTATAAAGAACAAGGTATCGAGAGGCATAAGAAAACTCCTTATACCCCGGAGCAAAATGGAGTTGCAGAGAGAATGAATAGGACACTGATGGAGTATGCTTAGTGGAGTTGGTTTAGAACAAAGGTTTTGGGCCGAAGTTGTGGCCACTGCTTGCTATCTGGTTAATAGATCTCCTACATCAGCTCTTGTTGGTAAGACACCCATGGAGGTGTGGTCTGGTAAGAAGCCTTCAGTTAGACATCTTCATGTTTTTGGTTGTGAAGCTTATGCACATGTTCCAAAGGAGAAAAGATCTAAGTTGGAAAACAAAGCTGTTAAATGTATTTTCATTGGATACAGTGCTAGTGTGAAAGGATACAAGCTTTGGGATCCTTTGAATAGTAAGGTGTTGTATAGCAGAAATGTTATTTTTAGAGAGCTAACATCTTCTCCTATTGTGCTACAACCAGATGAAAAAGAAAAGGAAAAAGATGTTGTTCACTTGCCTCCTACCCCTGAGAAGACTGAAAAGAGAGACCATGTTGGGTCTAATGATGAGGAGAGCTCTAGTAGCTCTGACAGTTCAGAAGAAGAGGAAGAACAACCTCAACCTCAGCCCCTGAGGAGATCAACGAGAGAAATAAAGCAACCAGAAAGGTTTGGTTATTCTATGTTAGATTCCAGTTGTGCTTTTGCTTTGATTACTAAAACCGATGAGCCTAGATTTGTGAAAGAGGCTTTGGGCATGGAAGATGCAGGTTCCTGGATTGAGGCTATGGATGATGAGATGGCTTCATTAGAGAAAAAAAAAACTTGGGACCTTGTACCTTTGCCTAAAGGGAGAAAATTTGTTGGTTGTAAATGGGTGTTCATGAAGAAATTTTGTGCAGATGGCAGTGTTGAAAGGTACAAAGCTAGATTGGTAGCAAAGGGGTATTCATAGGTAGAGGGAATAGATTATGATGAAATATTATCTCCTGTTGCAAAGTTGACATCGATTAGATTTCTGTTATCTCTTGCTGCATCATATGATTTAGAGATAGAACAGATGGATGTGAAGACAACTTTCCTTCATGGTGATTTGGAGGAAGAGATTTATAAGTCACAGCCTGAGCACTAAATTGTTAAAGGTAAAGAATCCTTAGTTTGTAGATTAAAGAAATATCTATATGGTTTGAAGCAATCTCCTAGGATGTGGTACCTTAAGTTTGATGCCTTTGTGTTTTCAATTGGATTTGTAAGATCAAAATCAAATCATTGTGTTTATTTCAGAGTTGAAAATGATCGCCTTCTTATTGTTGCATTATATGTTGATGATATGTTGTTGTTTGGGAAGGGTAAGGGTATGATTTTTGATTTTAAATCTCAGTTGTCAGCATAGTTTTAGATGAAAGATCTTGGGGCAGCTAGGTACATCTTGGGTATGGAAATTAGTAGAGACAAGTCTAATAGAAAACTTTGGTTGAGTCAAAGTAAGTATGGGAAGTCTATGTTGGATAGGTTCAGCATGGCAGATTGTAGACCACTATGTGTTCCTATTCCTATGGGAACAAAGTTATCTATAGATGATTGTCCCAAATCTCCTAGTGAGATGGAGGACATGAGTAGAGTACCTTATGCTAGTGTAGTTGGCAGTCTTATGTATGCTATGGTCTGTACTAGACCAGACATTTTCCAAGTAGTGAGAGTCCTGAGTCGGTTTATGGCTAATCTTGGACGGGTACATTGGGATGCAGTTAAGCGAGTATTTAGATATTTGAGGGATACATCAGATTACTCCATATGTTATCATGGTAACTCTTCTGGATTTCCACATTTAGTTTGTATTCATGGGTTTGTGGATTCAGATTGGGCAGGTGATATTGATCGCAGGAGATCCACCAGTGGTTATGTGTTCACTATGTTTGGTGGTGCCATTAGTTGGATGAGCAAGCGATAACTTGTGGTTGCTTTGTCCACTATAGAATTTGAGTATATGGCTGCTACTCATGCTTGTATGGAAGCCATTTGGCTTAAGAGACTATGTTTAGATTTTGGTGTTGATGCAGAACAGATTACTATTTGGTGTGACAGTCAGAGCGCTATTTTCCTTGCGAAGAATCCAACTTTCCATGCTAGAACGAAGCATATTGATGTGTAGTTTCACTTTGTGAGAGATATGGTGGAAGATGGAAAGGTAAATTTGGAGAAGGTAGATACTGTGAAGAATATTGCAGATACATTAACGAAACCAGTGGGAACTGAGAAGTTTAGATGGTGTTCGAAGTCTATGGGCCTTTCGGCCTATAGCGGTTAGTTCCTGTTATGTTCTTGTTGCTCTTACAAGGTGTTCAACAAGTGAGAGAATGTTAGGAATAAGGTGTCTCAACCTTGGATTATTCCTATTCTTATTATTTGTTTTGTAAAATGTATTTCTTGCAAATAATGTTGATGTGTCAACATCTTGAATTGTGTATAAGGAGATCATGACTAAAATAGTTATGACGGATTTCTATGACACATAAGAGCTATGTTAGGAAGATTCAATGATAGGTGAAGACATGTGGAAACTAAGATATTTGAGTACTGTACACTCTACAATTTTTTTGGGGTTCCTATTTTCTCAGAGAATGGTAAAACCCTAATATGGTTTACCTTTGGGAGTAGCCCTAAAGTGAAGTGTATGTTATAAGCATTTTTAGGGCTGCGAAGAGAAATGATGTGAAAAAGGTGTATTGTTGGTACTGCGAGTTGCTACTGGAGTCTTCTGTTGTCGATGTTGAACTTGCATTGCAAGTGTATTGTAACCTTGTGTTGAAGATAATACATTGTGTAGGTTTTGAAGGGGTGGGGTTATTTTACCGAAAGGTTTTTCCCCACCGGAAAATCATTGTGTTATGTGTTTCTTTCTTTGTCTATTTTTTGTATGCTTGCTTGACTTAAATATTGTTGTTTACATGATATTGAATCTGTAAGTTCAAAATATTTTTAATAGGATTTGCACCATACTTATCTTAAGAGATTAGTGTAGGAAGTTGTTTCCGCACCTGAGTTTCCTTACAGACTTCCCGTGAGGTCACCCATCCCAGTACTACTCTAGCTTTTAGCTCTTAACTACAGAATTTTATCCATGGTTAAACCTA
This sequence comes from Cupressus sempervirens, assembly GCA_028749045.1. Lineage (NCBI taxonomy): Eukaryota > Viridiplantae > Streptophyta > Pinopsida > Cupressales > Cupressaceae > Cupressus > Cupressus sempervirens. The sequence continues at coordinate 538,748,594 of CM053789.1, forward strand.
CTCTTCTTACAAACCCATTTGTAAATACTTCACCAAGTGTTTTTCCTTATGAACCATTTATTAGAAAGCCCCTTAATCTCATCAATTCATAAGTAGGAGATAATTTCATAGTAAGTCAAATTGTGATATTGCTATCAAGATTTAACTATGTAGTTTTTGAGTCAAACTCATTGATCCATATTTTATGAGTAGTGATTCAACATGAATCCATCTCTCATGAGAATAAATGGAACACTTAGAACTCATTGGATCTATGTGAGGTCATTAAGGTGAAGCACCAAGACTTCCTGGGTGGTTGCCCATCCTAGAACTAGTCTAGCTTGAGCCCGCTTAACTACGAAGTTTCCTCCATGGTTAAAACCACTCTGCTTACATCCCCATTTGCAAAACCTTCACCAAGTGTTTTTCCTTATGAACCATTTATTATAAATATCCTTAATCTTGTCAATTGATAAATAGGATATTATTTCTAGAACAAGTTAAATTGTGATATTGCTACCACGATATAACTATGTATTTTTTTAATCAAACTCATTGAGCAATATTTCATGAGTGAATCCATATCTTGTGAGAATAAATGGAAAACTTATCACTCATTAATCCTAGGTTGTGCCTTATGAACCATTTATTAAAAACCCCCTTAAGCTCATCAATGGATAAGTAGGAGAATTTCCACAGGAACTCAAATTGTGATATTGCTATCACAATTTAACTATATAGATTTTGAGATAAAATCATTGACCCATATTTCATGAGTAGTGATTAAACATGAATACATCTCTTATGAAAATAAATGGAACATTTAGCACTCATTGGATCTATGTGATGCTCACATAGGTGGTCACTCATCTTAGTACTACTCTAGCTTAAGTGTGCTTAACTATAGAATTTACTCCATGGTTAAACCCACTCTCCTTGCAACCCCATTTTTAAAACCTTCATCAATTGTTGTGCCTTATGAACCATTTATTACTTAATCTCATCAATTGATAAGTAGGAGATAATTTCCACAACAATTCAAATTGTGATATTGCTATCAAGATTTAACTGTATAGTTTCTCATTGACTCATATTTCATGAGTAGTGATCCAATATGAATCTATCTCTTGTAAAAATAAATGGAGCACTTATAACTCTTTGGATCTAACTAATTCTCACATATGTGAAGCATCATGACTTCCTGTGAGGTAGCCCATCCTAGTACTACACTAGCTTTACTACACTTAACTATGAAGTTTCCTTAATGGTTAAACCCACTCTACTTGAAACTCCATTTGAAAAACCTTCACTAAGTGTTTTTACTTATGAACCATTCATTATAAATCCCCTTATGCTCATTAATTGATATGTAAGAGATAATTGTACAACAAGTCAAATTGTGATATTACAATCGAGATTTAACTATGTAGTTTTTTAGTCAAGATCCTTGACCCATATTTTATGAGTCATGATTTAAAATGAATCCATCTCTCATGAGTATAAATGGAACACTTAGAATTCATTGAATCTAGGTGAGCTCACAGAGGTGAAGCACTAGGACTTCTCAGAAGGTCACCCATCCTAGTACTACTCTAGCTTGAGCGTGCTTAACGATGGAGTTTCTCCATGGTTAAACCCACTCTTTCGTAACCCCATTTTTAAAAGCTTCACCATGCATTGTTCTTGATGAACCATTTATTATAAATCCCCTTAAGCTCATCAATTCATAAGTAAGATATAGTTTCCACAACAAGTCCAATTGTGATATTGCTATCACAATATAACTGTGTATTTTTCTAGTCAAATTCATTGAGCAATATTTCACAAGCGTATCCATCTCTCATTAGAATAAATGGAACACTTATCACTCATTAGATATAGGTGATGCTCATAGACGTGAAGCACTGGGACTTCTCAGGAGGTGACCCATCCCAATACTACTCTATCTTTAGCGCGTTTAACTACAAAGTTTCCTCCATGGGTAAACCCACTCTACTTGCAACCCCATTTGAAAAACCTTCACCAAGTTGTGTGCCTTATGAAATATTTATTATAAATCCCCTTAAGCTCATCAATTGATAAGTGGGAGATAATTTCCATAAGAAGTCAAATTTTCATATTGTTATCAAGATTTAACTATTTAGTTTTTTAGTCAAACTCATTAACCCATATGTCATGAGTAGTGATTCAACACAAATACATCTCTTATGAGAATTAATGGAACACTTAGCACTCATTACATCTAGGTGAAGCACCAGGGCTTCGCAAGCAGTTGCCCATTCCAGTACTACTCCAACATTAGCATGCTTAACTATGAAGTTTAATCCATAGTTAAAACCACTTTTCCTGCAACCACATTTGAAAAATCTTCACCAAGTGTTGTGCCTTATGAACCATTTACTAGAAATCCCCTGAAGATCATCAATTGATAAGTAGGAGATAATTTCAACAACAAGTCAAAATTGCTATCAGGATATAATTATGTATTTTTTGAGTCAACCTTATTGAGCCATATTTCATGAGTGAATCCATCTCTCATGAGAATAAATTAAACACTTATCACTTGTTAGATCTAGGTGATTCTCATAGAGGTGAAGCACCAAGACTTCCTAGGAGGTCACCCATCTTAGTACAACTCTAGCTTTAGTGAGCTTAACTATGAAGTTTCCTCCATGGTTAAACCCACGCTTCTTGAAACTCTATTTGCAAAACCTTCACCAAGTGATGTGCCTTATGAACCATTTATTAGAAAACCCCTTAAGTTCATCAATTGATGAGTAGGAGATAATTTCCATTGCAAGTCAAATTGAGATATTTCTATTAGGATTTATATTTCTTCTTTGCATATCTAATGTCTTAAATTTCATTACGGAATTGATGAGAGGACTATTATGCAAGTCAAAAAAATATGATATTTCATTGTGCCTCTATTTCAAAGATTGAAACCCACTACATTTTACTGATGTTAGCAAGAGTATAAGAAAAAAATTGGTATCAAGAACGTAAGTTCTTGGTTTTTGACTAAAGATCCATAATGAAAATGGTCATGCTCTTGAATAATTTCAAAATTTATGGTAAGCACAATGGTCAAGGATGAAATTAATCCTAAATTAAATGAGTAGACTAATGAGATGTTTGGGCATAAGATGTAATGGACACAAGATACCAAAACCACGGATTAGTTGACTAAACATGTTGGATTATTTGAATAAGTCAGGTAAGTGTAAAGTAATCCATCACACTTGAGATATAAATAAATGGCATGAAGAAAGAAACAACATTGGATCAAGATATAATTCTATATATTTTTGTATGTCTTTGCATATATCTTTATGTGCATCTGTATCTTGTATGTGAATGTACATGTATCCATGCAATGACATATGTTTCTTTTTGTGGCATTGTATCTATGAGCTAGTGACTTAAATTGTAAGACATAAATCACATCATAGTGACTAAGTCTTTGTGATATGCTTAGTACATATTTTTGATAGCTAGATGGAAATCCACTATTTGGAAAAGCTAACCTTAGATTGATATATAAATGTTGAATTTGTTTATTTTTCATGAATATTGTAGCAGGGAAAATATCTAATCAATTCTCTAACTAAAAACTTTAGATATTTGCTATCATCATCTAACTTGATCACTTCTTTGAAGAACTCTAATGATATTCACATACTCAAATATCATAAGTTCTTTACATAAAATATTACTTACTCCCTCCATCAAACTTTGGAATTAAAAGGACCTATATAGGATTGTCAAAGAAGTTCAACCAGGTTTAAGAAGTTACAAGAAGTTGCAACTCTCCCAACTGCCACACGTCATTATAATTTAATTATTTTTAGTAGACATGTTGGGTACTTAAGGTTGGGTATTTAATTAAGGACGAAAAGGTTGACAATAAATTACAAATTCCTGTAACCATTGTGGCTTTTGTCTTCAAAAAAATGCAAAGATATAAATAAAATATAAAATGCAACAATCATTTAGTTTCTAACAATAACTATAGGCCATCCATCACTAATACTAATGCCCAATATCTCAAAAATTTTGTTGCCTACTGTTCACAACTTCAGTGAAGATCACAAAGAGACAAAATATGTTGTAAGTGAGTTAAACTTCACATCAATAAAAAATATATTTTACATAATATGTCTTTTATGTCTTTTGATAGAGCATCTCCTCAATCTTGTCATTACCAAGGTTAATATATTTGTTATATATACCTTTTCATAGAACATCTCCTCAATCTTTTCATAACCAAGGTTAATTAAAATGATTTGAACACCATCAATAGAATAGGGAAAACCAATCTGAAACAATTTGAATTCATAACATTCCAAACATTATCCATCAAACCATAAGAAATATAATAAATTGACTGAAAAGTAATGTTCGTCAATAAGAATATTTATTTATTTTTAATTCTTTCTTATCAAAAATTACTAGTGTCTTTATTCTTAACTCATCATATTGGAACATAAGAAACAAAAATATGAAAGAAAGAATTTTGTAATCATGAGACTTGATATCTTAAAAAACAAATAGGTAATAATGAAAATAAATGGTATGGATAAGTAAGGCTTCATCTGATATCATAATATATTTCATGAAACCATGTATTAATCAGTTACCGCATCTAAAAATTAGAAGTTTATTCAACATTTGGCAAGACAAAAAAGATTTTTTTTAAAAAATAGAATTTTGCAATTTGTACATAACTTGGAGCCAAATTTATCAAACTGCTATATAACTGTGTTGGGCAATGGAATTGCTTATATGAACTGAAAAGAATCAATTTTCTACTGAAGGGAAGCATCATTTGGAAAAACTCTCCCTAAAAATTGAGGGAAAAGAAATAGATGATTCCAATATACAATAATCAAGTATCCAAAAGATAAGATATTTGTTGAATAAGAAATACATCAAGGATTTGTTGCACAACATTAAGTGTTACCAATCTCATATTTGTTGCACTTCCTAAAAGTTTTAAACTGCCCATTTCATAGTTTTTAGGCGTATGAATATTGATTCAAAATCTTTTAAAAATATTGCTATACTAATGTTTTAACACCAAAAATTTTCCCTTGTATTTTAGTTTTACAATGTACTATATAAAATCCTAATGTGAGCTATAAGCTTCTTTAAAAGTGAACTACTACAATTGAATATTAGGTTTGCTCTTGTTTTAGTTATAGATTAAAATTAAAATTTAGAATAATAATTCATGATAAGTTGCTACATTCTTGAAATCTTTTGCATTCAAATGGAGATTTGAGGCTTCTACTAGAAAAGATGAGATTGTATTAGTATTGTTCAACACATGCAATGAGACAAATTTCACATTGAAAATAGAGTTATTGTTGTTTGCTATTGATTGTGCACCTTGAAATTCAAGGTGATTGAATGTAAAATTTCTAATGATGAATTGATTAGCAAGTATGGTAAAGAGAAATATTTATGGCGTGATGAAATTATGAGGTTTTAAAAAATGAACAAAGGATTTGGTCAAATGGGTACCACAATATTTTTATTTTTTTTTAAATTCTAAAAACCTAATCGGGCTTCTAGGATTTCCAGATTGAGAATTACAAGAGGCTTCAATGAAATCAGAATCAATAATCTCAACCTTTGATGTAGTTAAGGAAATACAAATTTATAAGAAGACAAAGTCAAACCATTAGAAATTGGCTGAGATAGATAGATTGACCACAACATTTTCAAGTCTAGTGAATAGTCATAATATAACATCAAAATATATATTTAACATATGATTCAGTTTTAAAGTGTGGGTATGCACACTAGAGGAAATATACACTAAAGAATAGCTCATAGATCACTCTATTATGAACTAGATTTTTCTTAAGTTAATAATCGATACATTTATGCCAATCTGGTTGGTATTTTTGTCAGAAATTTAATGTAGCAGGTCAATTACCCTTAGAGCCATGCCCACCTACCCACCTAACAGCATTCAACTCAGTAGGTGAGTTGAAATTCAAAATGAGAGGGAGATTTTGTTTTCTAAGAAGACAAAAGGAATGAATCAGTTTCATTGAGCGTGTGGAATAGTTGTTGAAGAGAACAGAGCACAGAGCAGAGAATGAAGTCGATCAGTAGATCAAGTCAGAGTTTAGAAGACAGAAGGAAGTTTCAGTTTCATGTTTGCAATTGTACATGTTGGATCCTTTTATTATTCTATAATTCAATTTTTTATTTGTCTTATGAAATCGTGATTACTCTAGGCATTGTCGTATGTAGCCACTAGTGTTGTAAGTTTGAAGTTTAAAGTTTTATCAGTTTGAAGTTTTTATGGTTTTTTGATTGAAGCGCAATGCTCCCAAATTTTGATATAGTTTTATCTTATTTGAATAGAAAGTGAGCAAGCAAGCAGGCATACAAATCTTTGTTGTTCCCTTTTTCTATTTGTCATTGCATGGTATTTTGCATTTGAGAAGTTCATATATGAAAGCTTCATCCTTCAGCTCTCTGCATATTAATGGTGGAAATATCCAGGCTGTAAGTCTGAAATATAGCCTACTCGGTTTGTTCTTTAACCAAGTTCTCTCTTTTTTGTCCTTGTCGAGTTCACTCAATATCCTTGTTGACTAAACCTACTTGGCACCCTCTTTTGTCAAGTTACTCTTAGTGCCAAGTTCCTTAGCTCCTTCATGTGCCAAGTTCACTTGGCAACCATTGCCTATCACTCGGCATCCATTGCATGCTAAATTTTTTTTCACTCGATACCTTCTTGTGATGAGAAAAATTTAAAGAGTCTGTGATTTATTTTTCACAATTTTTAGATAGTATAAACCACAATTTATAGGAATTCTTTCAAATTTTATCCAACATGTGTCCTACCATTGATAGGGTTTCAGAAGAAATGCAAGTGTCTTTGTAATCATAATATAAAGTTGTCATTTTTGTTACCACATTAGGGTTTCTTAAAATGGAATGATCATATAGTTTGCTTGCTGAAAAGACTCAAAACAATGTAAAAAATTAGAAAATTGATGAATCACACATAAATCATACCTCGATTATCAATTGATCTTTAGAAATTCCCTGCAAAAATGTCTATCTTTGCTGTCTTTTTTGTGGCTTTCCAATTGCTTTTGATTAGATAAACAGGTTTTACAAGGATCTTGAAACCCAATAGTTAAAACATATAAGGCTGATAATAAGCATGAAAGCCTAGCCAAAAAAGTATAAGTTCAGAGGTTGATAATAAGCATAAAGCCCAGCCAAAAAGTAAAGTTCTGAGAAAACACCAGGAAAAAAGATAAGTATTACCATGGCCTAAAGCCAAAACAAAAACCAAAAGACATAGAAAAACAAAAGAATAGGCAAGAGTTATTCCTTGTTCTTTCGCTCCAACTCTTGCATAACCTGAGCAGCCTCGAAGGCCAATTGATTCTCCTCCGCTTCTAGCTATTGCACCCTTTGGTCCCCCTAGTCCTGATTAGGAATGGTGTTTTCCTTTACAGAGTCATCCTCCGTTCTAGCTTTTTCCCTGTCTTTTCCTTTCTCATCATCCTACATTTCTTTGTCTTTGATCTAGCCCGTAAGAGAGATGATGTTGTCGTTAATGGAGCTTAACAAAGAGAACATCTAATTTGCAAGGTTGTGATTGTAGTTCTCCAGGTTGTGTATCCTTCTTTCCGCTAGATTGAGCTTGTTAGTCAAATCCGTCCTCCTGTTAGCATCCATCCCATTCCTTGTTGCCTCAATATGTCTCACCTGTTCTTTGACCTCCTCCAGCTCGTGGAAAAGCCATTTGATTGATCTAAAATTGTTAATCATACTGTTACAAGAATTATTCAAGAGGTTCATCCCTGTCTCCTTGCCTCTGTCTGAAATAGCCACTATCATCGGGTCAATGGGTTCTTCCAGCCACGATTCATCTTGATTTTCCACGAGGATTTGGGGATTCATGGCCTCCCTGAAGATGCCCATCTTTGAAGTCCTGACATTAAAGTTTATCCAAGCTTTACTCCTATCATTGACCTACACTTCCCCTTCCGCATTCCCTACATTCTCCTCTTTCTGCTCCTTAGGTTGGGCTTGGAGGTGGACAGGAGATAGGGGCAGCACTGATGCCTCCTCAAACTGAGAGCGCACTTCCTCCAAATTCTCCCTCTTGCATTTCTTCCTTCCACTTTCATCCTTAATTTCTTCCTGCGTCTCCTTAACCACCTCCTTAGACTCCAGCTCCTCCTCATCATCATTGTCTCCCTCCTCATCCTTCTTCTAAGGCTTCTGCCCATGATCTCTAGGGCTTTTTTTCCTAGGGGTTATGGGGGAGGGCGATTTATTAGCTTGGTGGGTCATTAATTTCCCCAAAGAAGAGATCCCTCCTTACTCAAAGCTAAGGCTCTATACATCTTCCAAATCAGAGGAGTAACTAGAACTACCAGACTCGACATTATCTGCCTGAGGGGGAGCAATGCTTATAGTCTGAGCTTTGAAGTGCTCATGGATAAGCAACAACAGCCCCTCGTGCAGAGCTGGATTTGTGGTGGGCTTCTTTTTTAAGCTGTCCACTGCCTTGCTCATAGAGGTTAACAGATAATATGGAAAGGAAATGTTAACATTATGCCAGAAATGATTCAATATAACAAAGTGGTGGGTACGAGCTCTATCAAACCTAGGGTCCAACGTGATGTACTCGATAATAGTTCTCAAAACATACCTCCATCTCTTCTTCATGGAGTCGAGGACATAGTAGGTGTCAATCTTTCTCAGTGCCTTCAATTCCTTCTCTCTTCACAAAGTCCCTAACCACATTGGCCAAGAGCTTCTTATCCCTAAAGAATTTAAAACCCTCGATAGGGATTTCGGTGACAGTTGCAATCACCTCCTCCGTTATCCGGAAGTAGACCCCGTTCACCTTCACCCTGCCATCCTTCCAGGACCCCACCATACTTTTGGTCACCTCCTGATCGAATCCATGCAACTTCATGATATAATTGGTAACCCCACCCTCTTCTAGCTTTCCCCACACTTTCTCCCTACTTCTCCATAACTAAAAATCTCCCACCAGCTCCTTTTTGTACCTTTTGCCTACCATTTTCGCACACTGCACACCCTCTTTACTCAAGTGCTCCTCACTCTGTGACTGAAAGGGACCTCCGAGAGTAAGCAATAAATAGAGAAAAATAGCCCTGTTATTGCTCCAGAAGTGAGTGCGAAAAACAACCCACAAAGCGTGTCGATTAATCAATAATGAAACACTACAATTATGATTTCCCATGCTTCCAGTTTGAAAAGTACCCTTATTTCTTAAAACTTTCATAATCATAGTTATAGCTTGATTTTCTCTATACTTCCTTGGATCTTGTCCAAGTCGATCAAACTTTTAACGTCCGTCGGAAAACAAATTCTAGGATGCCAAGTCATTTTTTGGTCTATGTCGACCCCAATATTCGCAAACCTGTCGACAACCAGCTTGGCTTCTCGAAAGATATGAGTGACATGGATTCTATTAAATTTGGCGAGGGTCTCATGTGTCTCATCAATTAGATTTGCAATCGTCCATGATGGATGTGAGTTTCCTATGATGCACTTTATAATGTTATTCGAGTCCCCTTCGAGCCATAAATTAGTAACACCAATTTCAAAAGTCAATTTTACAACATTGCAAACGACATTCGCTTCCGCAAAATGATTAGTTTGGAATCCCAATAGGAGAGAAAAAGTCACAATACTATCTCCATTTTCATTCCTTATCACGCCTCCACTACCTAAGGAGCTAGGGTTGCCGTTGGAGGCTCCGTCGAAGTTGGCTTTGTGCCAGCCTTCAGGGGGGAGAAGCCACTTGGCTTCCTGTCTTTTCCTTGATCTGTCTTTTACCTTCTCCTGTCTCAAATTCTCCTCCCTTCCTCACAAAAAAGTTTTCCTTTATGTTACTGAAAATCTTCCTCCCAAAAACTAAAGCCGGTTCCTCCCTATCTCTGAAAATCCGATTGTTTCTCTCCTTCCATATGCTCCAACAAAAATGGGGCAGGATCCAGGAGCTAATTTCTTGCAAGACAGTCCCATTGAACAAGCCATGCCATTGAAAAAAAAGGTCCAGAAGGTTAGAAGGAACGCACCAGTTGTGGCCTAAGTCCTGGGTGAGGATGCCCCAAACTATCCTGGAGAAAGAACAGTGGCTTTCCAATTGTTTCTAGTGACTTGTGTAGTCTTTTTTGGTTGGGCATAATATGCAAGTGCATATTTTTCCGATGTCAGTGCTTCCCAAGCTACTGGTACAGAGAAAAATAGGCATTCACAGAGTGTCAGAGGTGACCACCATGACTCGTCCCTCATTAATACCTATCTCTTAGTGCCTCCGATGTCGATACCACCCCAATTGCTAATTTGTCTTTATGACCTGACATTAAAACAAAATAGATAGTATGAAAACCTATAACCATATGTTTTTCTGAGATGTAATTTTTTGTATGCGGTATTCTAATTTGATTAAGAAACCAGAGTTTAGTGTGTGCGACACACTTTAGGCAGAGCAGCAAATATGATGATGCTGGTGTGGACAGAATCAATGAGCCAAATTTTGGAAGTGGCCTTCTTTGCCCCTCTCCTCCACAATAATGATCTACTGTTGTCCAGTTCTTCTGCCCTTGGACATCAACAAACCCGTGACACAGAAAAATAAAATAAAAACATTCGAGACTCCACATGTTTCCTCAACCCTACCAAAGTACACAAGGTTTTATGTGTGCTCCTTATGGAGATTACAGGAAGACAATGTCAATGAATTCCATTTGCCAGTCGTATTGATGAAAATCAAAGCAAGCCAGCCTATTTTAGAAGTTAAATTTTGGGGAAGCACCCAAATGACAAATTTAAATCAACTCCACGAATTTTCAACTGAAATCTCCCGCTTTTTCTCCAAAAATTTGCTTCCTGCCTTCCTCTACCTAGGCCTTCCTTTGCCTATGCCTCTTATGGCATAATGTTTTGTCAAATTTTTAATTTAACATAATAATAATAGTTCCCCTTTTATTTATTTATAATCATTAAAGTAATAACTTAAATATTTAAGATAAAACTGTTACTTCATTTTTTAAAAGTCAGAAAATACCACTTTTATGTAGTAGTGTAGGTGGGTGTTCTTGGAGGTTCTGTGAATTTGTATTGGTCAAATTCTACAAAAATGGTTGTAACCTATTCCAAGGTTGTAAGGAATCTGAAAGTACTTTGTCTCAAATTAAATCAAAAGACTCTGTACCTCTTTTTTATAGTCAAGCATCATTCAGAGCAAATTGGCTTAATTAAAGCACAAAGATAAATAATACAAATTAAGGTTTATTAGGAAAGACAATATATAATAAAAATAATAGTTCTTAATAAATGTAATCACGTTCATTTTTTTAGACAAATTATTGGTCTTTAGTCATCCCCAAAGGGATTATTACTATATTGTAAATTTACACCTAAGTTAAAATCACAAGGTATAGAATTAAACTAGAAAACATATTAGAACCATCCCTTTCACAACAATATTAAAAGTGAAATGGTCACAATGATTAATTTAAATCTACTTTCTCAATAAGATGATACATATGACATGTATAATTAGCATAAAGCATTTTATTGAATATCTCGGTCAAGAGGCGAATGTGTGCAAACAAAAAAAAAATGGACATTCTCTAATGAAGATAAAACGACAAGAGATACATTCCTAACAAGAAAAGCCCACAGATAATTATACAAAAAGATATTTAAACTATGCAAAATTGAAGATTACTCCTTACAATTACTCCAAAATTTTACCAAAAATATTTTTTATAACCAGCAACTTAAGGAAACTTTTTGTCACTCATAAGTAAAAACCAAATAACTCGAACATTTGAGTTGGAATTCAAGTAAACAAACAACATCTCAATGTTATGAAATGCTCGTCTGTAAATAATTAATAAATAATATTATGCTTTTAGTTTAGGATTTTCTCTTTCAAGTCTACAGTCGTCTGGAACACATTAATAAAGTGTGGCACTCTCGAGTCAAGGTTTGCAAACCATCAGTGTTATGCAAATAAAAAGTATTGTAAAGAAGTACTCTGTCTTCCAATTACTTCCGGCAAATTCCAAGAGTCTTCAGTCTCATTATTCCTCGGGATGCAATGGCCAAGGGAGATGTCCTGGTTCACAGTAGAATCTGAACCTTTGAAATGCTTGTATACCATCCATTGACACATCGTATTTCCCCAGCGATGATTCCAACCTGTGCCAACTTTGTAACTTCAATTTCTTCTCCTCGGTCCTCTTCTCACTCTTGCCCGCCAACTGGGAATTCACTAGCTCTTTCAATTCTTGAATTTCTTTCTTGAGGGAATCTAGTTCCATCAATAACGCTTTATCTGACTCATCACTCTTTCCTTTCACAGCTGTGATCAAGTTCTCTGGTCTGCCAATTTCGCTGCTTTCAGAACATTCTCCACTTTCACTGATGTCTTTTCCTCATTGACACCTTCCCTCTTGTTGTTTTTGGAATTCATAGCTTCCTTGTCTCTGATGCTCTCTTCCATTTTTTGTGCTGCTGGGTCTTTCTTTTCAGAGTCTCTCGAATGTTTAGCTATGTCTTTGCCATTGGAAGTCACTGACATCTCTTTCTTTATGCAATGCTCAACAATTGCTCGTAGAGATGGTGGTGCATTCCCAGTTTCATAGGTTTTAAGAAGATCAATCTCTTTCCATGTCTGCAAAAATGATAATCGAAATTCATGAACTTCATTGGAATCATTGAAGGGGCCTATATATGAATTTATGCATACCTTTACAAGAACATTAATGTTATCCTCGAACTCCCAGCAGATGAATATCCAAGTAATCAGCTGGACTTGCCATCCATCCAAATGCTTTATTTCATTGTTCATGATAATGAAGATGTTCCAGACAAGTCGATGGTAGGTAAGCGAACGCTTCCACTCTCGAGGCAATCTTCGAAAATCAGTAGCCATTCTCTGGAAGTGGACAAACGCATCTCGCTCTCCCTCGCTGTACCTCACGAACAGAAGCTCCCTTATTGGAATTACTTTCGACTCACCTGTATAAAGGCGTGCCTTTTACAGTTTATTCATATTCTTGAGGGTAGAATATGGAGTCTTATTCGACTAATTTGTATGAGTTATTTTAATAATACTCTAGAAGCACTAAAACTACTAGCATTTATACCTAGTTAGTCCTAAATTCCAAAAGAAAGTCAACAGTTGATCTGTGCATGACATTTTAAAGAATTACAAGCATAATAATAAGGCAAAGCAGATTCAGTACTAATGTATGGTTGCAATAATTCTCCATTTGGAGGAATGACAGAATACAGTAAACATAATATTAACCATTTTGAATGTATATTTATAACTTCATATTTTTTCCTTCTTAATGATAACTTCGGATCAATGTTTGTAGTCTTTTTTCATTGTAAAACTCAAAATGAATGTATAAACATTAACAACAGACGCAAAGTGAATGTAAAAATTAAAGCGTCGTAGTTCCGCTATGTGTTATAGTTATAGTTATAGCAAAGCTTTGAAATGAAGTGAGAAGATCTATAATTTGAAGTGAGAAAAAGGTTAAGTATTTGTCATTTGGAGTTGTGAATGCATTGGAACAACATATTTTGCAATGCTATTTAATTTTGCACAATTATCTAATTGTTAAATTCAATCACTTATTGTTTATTCTGTTTGTTCTTTTTGAAACTGAGTGATCTTGAAACTATAGGAAAATTCAATTAAGAAATTGTCAATTGTAATTATACACAGAGCTGAAGAAATAAATAGAGCCGAGAATCGAACACAATTACTTTTTATATTATCTGGTCCAGGAAATATTTTTGTATTATAAAATAAATCATCAACTTCCAACCCACAAGCCAAATATTTCTCTAGTTGTAATTATTAATGGTATATTTTTGTATTATAAAATAAATCATCAACTTCCAACCCACAAGCCAAATATTTCTCTAGTTGTAATTATTAATGGTATAGGTAATGTTAATTATTGTTAGTTGGACCGCTGTTATTTCTGACCCGGAAATAGCAGTAGTATTTATGGGTAGCTTGGACAGCTGTTCGTCCTTATCTATGGGTAGTATTTATGGGTGGTTTGGACAGCTGTTTGTCCACTTGCCAAGAATTAGTAAATAGTTATTATTTACTAATTTTAGTGATTCCCTTTTGGACACTTTCCAACCAATTCTATTATTGGCTGTCGAGTTGTCTTAATCTCAGCCGTTGGTTTTATTTAATCTCGGTCGTTGGTTTACCAACAGGAGTAGTATAAAAAGGGGTCATTGGGTCATTTGGATACAAGTTTTGGAGAAACGTTTGCAGTGTTTTAGCAAACAGTCTTGCAGTGTTAGCAAGGGCGCAGTGTTAGCGTGGGGATAGCAGTGGAGAATAGCAGCGGGAGAAATTAGGAGGTTGTCGAAGTTCTGCCAGTGAGAGGTAAGGAATTTTGTATCTCTTAATTTGCTGAAGTTCAATATAATTCCTCATTTATAGAACTGGTTTTCCCTTAGGGGTTTTTCCAAAGACAATTTGTCCGAAAATATTGTGTTCATTGTGTTGCACATTTCTTTCCGTATTTTATAAGTGAAGTTGCAGTTGTGTTATTTTTCGATATTAGTTGGAAATTTATTTTCAGTAGTTTAATAATCGTTTATGATAGGAGATTAATAATCAGTGACTGCAATAGTTGATTTTTCAGAGGTAATAGTTCTGTTGATTTGTCTCACAGTTGTTGTCAAGCATTGCATTATTTATGCATATTTCTTAGATAATGAAAGGGTGTCTTGTGTGAAAGGGTGTTTTGTGCTGTTGAACAATGGTAGAGAAGCTCCTAACTTTAAAAACCATTGTAAGATAGCTTTCTTGCTCTCAAGACTTTGTTGTTCATTTTTAAAGGGGCGATGAAAGTAGAGATGAAAGTAACGGAGAAGGGAGGAAGGAGACAAGTAGATAAAAAAAGGGAGGGAAAAAGGTAGAGAGAAAAAGATATTTAGTTTTATAGGAATAATTTTAAGTTAAGAAATAGAAAACCATTTGATATTGTAGACAACTTGGTTTGTTCTTATAAAAAAAAATCTTCAAAGGAGAAAGGGAGGTTGAAATAATAAAACTGTGTAACATAATGAGTAACAAGACTAAAATGAGTGAGTCTCATATTTAGTCCATGGAGTTGTTGAAAATGTATTGATGGGTAACTTCTGCATATTTAATATTTTAATAATTATTTTTGAAACTAAAGTATAAAATACTAAAATAAAGAAATACTCATCAATATGTGCATGTTCATAAGAACTCTTTTGTAGATCCAAATTTATTTCAGTTATTTAATGGCAATGGCATGTAGATATAAATTTGAAATCTTCAATGTATCAAATGAATATATATTGAATTCCTATAAATAGACGCTCGATTAGTATTAAATCTGAAATTGTGTTTAGTCAATCCTTAGATAAGAAAGTTTTGTAAGGAGTTAAATAAATATAATTTTTAAAGTTTTGTGTTTAGGAAGGATAAATTTATGGTCCGAGGACATTGAAAATAGGTGCATGAACAAGAAAGAGGTGAAATATATGTATGAATGAACGGAATAAATAAGTTAATAATGTGAATGCATGATGATATGTAAACATATAATTTGGACACCGAGTAAGTCTATACGAAAAGATATAATACATAAGTATATAGTATGAATAAAAAATTAAACACTAATCATTATACTACAGTATTATTTTACCATTAATATATTTATTGGTGAGTTTAATTTGAATTTTTTTAAGTTTGGAGATCTCAATATAGGGAGAGTTGAGGCCAAACCATGCACAAGCAGGGATTTTTTTTTACTAGGTTCTAGGTTGGCGATAAGCTTCATGCTTATGCTAAAGTGCCCTCGAAAGAGAATGAGATGTTTGATACTTGGCAATAGAATGTCAAGTTTTAATGTCATTTGGGCAAAAATTTTACCTAGAAACTTTGTGCCCTTATTTTACCCTCCATCCATAATGCCACTTTTCATTCTTGTAAAACTTGTAAATCCATAAATATTGATTCTTAATATTGAAATTAGTTTGAAGAGAAATCAAGGTGAAAGGAAAATATTTAAGAGTACGTAATTGTTTTCATATTCATCATGCCTCTTTAAAACTACAGTGTTATTTGTTGTGATTTTTTTATTCTGTTCATTTCATGTTGTTTGCGTGAAAAGATTTAATGCAGTTGGCAGTTAATAAAGAATTGTAAATTCATGTTTTGGCTATAGTTTTTTCATATGAAAAGATGTTCTATGTCATCTATTTAGGTGTATGATAAGGAAAGATCATTTAGAACAACAATATAGGAAGTAAAAAAAATATTAATATGAATAAAAGAGTTAGTGGAGAGTTAATCTTTCTCTAGGGAGCATTATTCTTGGGCATATGATGTTTTTAGCCTAGTCTTATTTTAGTGGTTTAATGCATAATCTTGAGGTCCACAAACATTAGCTGACTAATTTTCTATACATGTCTACCTATTGTGAATTGATTAATACATTCAAGATATTATATTTTGGGTTTTATTGTTAACCATTCAATAACATTCTTTGTAATTAACAAAATTAAAGATTTTGAGATCTCCATTCTTTATAGTGCATATACTTTTAAGGCATCACTTGATTTGCACTATATTTAATCTAATGCAATTGCAATTAAGGTAGTTATATTGTAGAGCTTTTCTTCAAAATTAAAGATCTTAGAAGCATTTTTGTCGCAGATATCGGTCCTAGAAAACCACAGAAATGCAAGTTCCTACTATTTGCAACATTTGAAGAGAAAGACCCATAATTCCTACCTAATGAACAACCAAAAGAAGAGAAAAATTTAAGCTTGGGCTTCCAATCTTGTTTTAGAGGAATTATGAAATGAGATTGTTCAAAGGAAATGGGAGGCACTTTAATAGAATTGTAGATCTCTTCTTTTACAGGGCCACTAAGCCATTCAAATATGTATGAAATGAAAAGAGGGGAATTTCCAAATATGATTCCACTTACGGTTCAAATTAAATTATCTAGGAACCAAAGGAAGAAGGGTGCTAATACTAAATTTGATTTATAAAGAGGAATACAAAACTAGGAAATATACTCTTTGGTCCTTATAGGATAATGTGAATGTGAAATTGGACTAATTTCTTAATTAATGTAAATATATATGCTATGCGAAGACAATTAGCCCATTTAAGGTATAGATATAGTGTAAAGATATGGAAGAAAATAAAATATGAAAGACTCAGCTTGAAATGTGTAGAGGAAAATGTATTTTAACCCCAAAACTCATAGATTTGAATCTTTGTTGAATATTTATTTGTGGATCTCGGAATAAAATGACAAATGGAACAAAACCCATAAATCTCCCCAAAAAGGGACAGTAAAGGTATAGGTCAACTTGTAAGGGTGTCCTACAACTAGGTTGACATTGTTTGGTGACTTATAACTAACTTCTCCAGAAAGCTCTTGATAAGTATGTTCCAGATCTATAAACTCTGACCAGTATCCTACAAATAAACATAGAAATGAAGAGTTTTGTGCTTGGGGTTTGATGAGGGCTTCCCTTGGTCAAGCCCTAAGTTAAGGAGTTAATTGTAAATGAAACATAATTGATAAAGGAAATGCTTACATGTAGTAGATATGAATAATATCAAGTAAAAGATACAATCACCTTTGAAGATGAAATTTTCTTTGATATGTGATCAAGTTTGTAAGTGTAACAATCTTAACTCAAAGAAACCATAAATACATCAAAGAAGCCAAAACCTCATGTATGGGAAAGTATGTGGCATGTCATGGATGAATAATAGAAGAACTTGAAAGGATTGGAATGATGGATCCTCTCCTTAGGGAAAAACTCCACTACCACCTTGAAGGAAGAATCTTGTAAGAAGGAGATGTTTAGACTTGAATACTTCAAGATACTTTCTTGAAGAACACCCTGATTACTTTCTTGCTTGTGGATTTATTGAGAATGTATGATATGAAGATGAAGTCCCAAAGCCTCCTTTTATACTATTTTTTGGGCGGGAAAACAAGTCAAGTCGACAGATGAATTAATTAAACTAATTGGAAAACTTGAGGACTTTTGGGCCCCAAACCCTGCAATTACTAGGAACTAGGTTGACTTGGATTGACCTAGTCTAGATGAGGCCAACCCAGGTTGACATGGTCATAGAGAACAAGAAAGAAAGGTCATGGAAAGCTCTAGAAGGAGATGCAAGTGATATTGGGAGATAATAAGTTGATCAAGAGATATGGTAAAAAATGTATCAAAGAAACACCTAGAAGGTCATGTTAGAAAGTGAGAGATGATAAAGAAGCATGAGATGGAAGAGGAGAAGAGAAGAGACCAAAACCATGCTAAGGAGGGCTAAAAGATCTCAAAATAAATAGTGTCTATTTTTAGATGGTACATTAGCCCCCACTTTAGCAGGAGTAAGAGGCAAGTCATACTCTTGGTAAATGAAGGAGAGAAGAAATACAATGTTACATCAAGTTAGAACATTGCCAAGTTTAAGGAAACTAGACCCCAAACTTAGGATCCTAACTTCATTCCCATGCATAATAGCATGAAAACGAAGCAAAAGAAAGCCAAGGAAAAGGAAAGGAAAACAAATCCAAAAAGAAAGAAAAGGGGTTTGTACTAAAGCCCAAATCAACTAGTGAAGAAGACCTTAGCTAGGGAAATATCTCACTCAATAATATCGTATTTGGAAGGCTATTACCAAACATAAGAGACCATATAGGAAAGGAAAGGGCACTACAAAGAACTATGTCTCTTATGATTCAAGAGAGATTATCTAGTCTAGTAAGGTTTGTGCCCCTTGCTATGAATCACAATGAGGAAGGACTAAAAGTTCTAACATGTTTGTGTGCCTAATAGCCAATCCCAAAAAACAAAACAAAAACAAAAACCAAGATCAAATGGTCTAGAGGGTTTACATGCCTGACAGTCAATCATGTGCACCCATCGAAAGCTTAAGCATGTGAATGTGTCCACCCATAGATCAATTTATTGGTATCACCATGGAGTGAATATGTATGTGTTTTCCCCTATGAGGGATTTAGAAAAAACAAAAATAGAAAACAATGCATTTCCTTGGGATGGAGAGATGTCACTTATATCCATGGAGGATTTAGGAAATGTACATGCATTACCCATATGTATGAGATTTAGCACATGTTCTTGTGTGTGTAAAAGAGACATGAAGCCACTATGCATAGATTTGGGGGTGACCTATAAATCATACCCAATGGACAAGGATAAAGTACTCTGAGCCATACTTAGAATATGTATTATCACTTCATGGAAACTATGTACAAAGACAATGTATATATGCCCCCTCCTTAGGATGGGTATGTATCCATAGATATCATAAGGAAGAGAATCAAGGGGTAAATGCACCAAGATACTGTACAAAAAGGGGGGTGTAAGTGGACACATTTTTTCTAAAATCGGGTAAACCTAAACCTAGACAAGACGTTTGAGGGTCATCCGTTCAAAATGAAAAGATGTGTAGAAAATATAAACTATAGTACTTTGAATTTAATTTCTAAAATACTAAACTTTTTACAAAATAGATAAGATTAGGTTGGTCAAACCCTCTACACACACAAAATAGTTCCTAATTTTTTTAGAAAACTTAACATAGCCATTTTCATGTGCAATGAAAAAGACCTACTTATATTTAATATTTTGCATATCCCTTTTGTAGGATGATAGTTAAGAGTGATATATAGTTGTGTGTTTTTGTGCAATTTTATAATGAGTATTATTTTTTTATGAATTACTAAAGTGACTCCATCTTAAAATTTTAGTAACTATTCTTGTGTAGGGCATAACTTGTGTCAAAATAATCAAAAACATTTTTTTTTTAAACGTGTATAGAAATGAAGTGTAGGACAATCTAATATATGATTTATTTTTCATTTGGTTAATTATATTAAAAAGTTATTAAAAAAATTTAGACATATGTCTATGAGTACTGTGAAGATGGTGGTAAAACTAATTAAAGTTTACAATTTTAATATTGTCCAAAAAAGAAAGAAAAAATTATATGTTTAGAAAGATATGAAGATGTGTGAGATTATTGTGGTTCTTTTAGACATACCCACTTTACCATTTGGAAACCTGATGAAGGAAAAGATGAGAATTCATCTTAGAAGATGAAAAAATGTCCAAAGGAATAAAATTGGGGGAAAATGAGTTCCAAAACCTTTGGGTCAACTCCGAAGGCTATTACCAAGCCCTAAATTGATCGAGTTTTAAATTTTCAAATAACACAATCAATTTATGAAAAGTAAAAGTAATTGAAAACCTAATCAAGTTTTGAAACCTGGTCAAGTTTTAAAGAAATAAAAATGGGCTCTCCTTTGAAGGCCATAGCTTTCAAAAATATATTGACTCTGATTAACTCCAGATGTGAAAGTTATGGCTTCCAGAGTAGAGCCTATTTTTACTTCTCCAAAACCCAATTGGGTTTTGATAAAGTATGATTATTATCTATCTTTTCCATAATATGATCATGGTTTGAAGACATTTTTGGCCTTGGAACCTGATTGGGTATTGTTTATTTATATTTTTTGACCATGGCTCGTAAGTAAGCCTAGTCATTTTTTGAAATTTTGAATAATTTGATTAGGTTATTGACATTTTTTGTGTTTATTTTGGTGGTGTCCACTTTTTTTGATACCATCTTAGTACACACACCCCAAGGATAAATACTTCTATCAACAAGGAGATATCCTTTATTAACCATGTATACCATAAACTTAGCAAAGAGAACTAGCTTTTATAAGCTAAGTATATAGATGAAGTATGCAAAGATATGTCACAAATGATAAGATACCCTTGAAAGGAAAATATCTTGTGTACAATACATCTAGCTTTAAGAGGAGCATAATGAATAAAGATACAACTTCCAATAAGAACAAGAATGCACCTATTTAGTCCCATGCGTAAAAGTGGAAATAAAGATTCTTGGAAGAAGGATGACAAACTTCAAAGTGCATAGTAAGGAAATTTTTTTATAATGAACATAGTTTTGTAAATAAAGAAGAGGTGATGATAAAGTACATGCACCTCTTGTGTATAAGAGAGAGTTTCTTACAAGTTAGAGTTGTCGTTGCACCAAAAGATCGACATGTTAATGCCCGATACAACCACTAGACTTATAGAACACAAGAGGTGGTTAAGCCATGTCACGAATCCCAAAAGGGAAGGTTGGTGATTAGTCCAACAATTCCCCCCTCAGCATTACTCGAGGAGATTCAAACCTGTGTCCAAGCTCTGATACCACTTGTTACAAGTTAGAGTTGTTGTTGCACCAAAAGATCGACATGTTAATGCCTGATACAACCACTAGACTTATAGAACACAAGAGGTAGTTAAGTCATGCCATGAATCCTGAAGGGGAAGGCTAGTGGTTAGTCCACTAGAGTCATTATCACAATACAATTCCTTATAAGTAAACAATGTCACATAATAAATGAATACCATTATACTAAGGAAATTTCATTCTTAAACAAAGAGAGATAAATAATGTACAAAGGAACCTTGCCCCCCAAGCGTGAGACAAGAAATAAAATATATGGTAGGATTATATATAAAAAAAATCTTATAAGATGATTCCATATCCAATAATAATACAACACCATAGATGAGTAGATCAAGAAACATCATAGGATACCCAA
This sequence comes from Cupressus sempervirens, assembly GCA_028749045.1. Lineage (NCBI taxonomy): Eukaryota > Viridiplantae > Streptophyta > Pinopsida > Cupressales > Cupressaceae > Cupressus > Cupressus sempervirens. The sequence continues at coordinate 538,770,307 of CM053789.1, forward strand.
CATACAAAATTTAAACAAGATATCAATTATGAAGTAAACTATAGATGATTATTAATTGAGAAACATTAGAATCCAAGGTATAAAAAGATGTTTTCTAGGAAATAGACACATGGTCCTATGTGTAACAAATATTTTTATAATCGAAGATTAGAATGTACCATAAACTAGTGCAATCTATAGAGAAATGAAAGAATAAGATGAAAGGAAACCATGTTATGCCCACTTAGTTAATACAAAAGAAACAAAGGGATAATAGGGTATGTGGAGGATCATTGTCAACCAAACTATGGCCTTAAGTGGTAGTGGAAAACTAGTAAATCTGGGTTATGTCAACTTGACACATAACTTTAAAGTGGTTCTGGACTTTATATAAGAAACTGTAAGAAAATAATCTATAGGAAATTGAATCTAGTTTCTAAACTACTAGGCCTTATCTGGAGAAAAAATTATTTGATCAATTGGTCAAAAGTTTGGATTTTAATGCAGTACTACAAGAATTACAGGGGAAAATAAAAAGTAGGTGTATGTCTGACCACCTTAATCAAAATCAAATGATAATATTTTTTAATATACTTATAGATATAAAAATTAGACTCATGCCCGGATGTGGCGCATATTTTTTGAAATTTTAATTCCAAATAAATAATTAATTATGAATTTTCTACTATACTATTTTTAAAATTAAAAAACTCCTATGTTTGACCACCTTAACTAGTTCAAAAAAAATCAAAATTAATTTTTTCTTTTTATTTTCTTATACTAGCCAAAGCATAGAATGTGATGCATCTTTTTGATTTCACAAATCTTATACGGTTTGAAAGTTATAGTTATATTTCAATCAGTATGTCAACTAGCACTTTGTAGCTAACTCCATTAGAACATAAGTAATAATTACTTAATTCATAATTTGACAGACATTATATCAATGGAAATCTGAGAACATTCTCAAGAAACCCTTTTCGTTTCATCAAATTTGGATGAAAAAAAGTCATCAACTACATCATCAAAGTCAAAAACACACAACACACCAAAAACATGTCTTTGGGACATTTTTGGTGTTGACCATGGAGGGTTGGCATCCAAAGAAAAACCAAGCCTAATCAGGTACCCATTCCTAAATCGAGTATATGTTCCCAAATCAGATACTCGTTCTCATATCGGATACCTGTTCTCAAATCGAATACCCATTTTTTTAAATTTCTTTTTAATTTTTTAATTTTAATTTTTTAAAATCCTTTTATAATAGTATGACCCCTTTTTAGGGTACTTAATACATTTTTTAAAGGCTTTAGGACCTTTAATCATACATATAATGGTTCCAAAGGATCAAAAGGGGTCATAGGGTACCTTTTGACATTCTTTAACCCATTCAATCACAACATGTGTGCTTATGGTTCCTAGGACCCATAACCAAATAAATGATGTGATCTAATGACTCAAAATGTCCTTAGAATATCCTAAGACCTTTTTTGACCCATTCAATGAATTATGTGTGTTTAGGGGTCATAAGATACTCTATTACCCCTTTCGACTCATTCGTACACATAATATATATTCCTAAGACCCCTAGGAATGTATTTTCTTATTTAATGAGTTAGAAGGTGTCATAGGGAACTTTATAATCCCATTTGACCCATTCAAACACATAATGTATGTCCCTAGGGGTCCTAGGACCCCTTTCGACCTATATAAATAATGATAATATGTTTCTAGGGCTCATAGGTCTCCTAGAGACATATGTTGTCATGAGATGTGTCGAAGGGGTTCATACGTTATCATATGACACCTTTCGACCCATATAAATCATTATAATATGTTCCTAGGGTCATTGGACTCCTAGAGACATATGTTGCCATAAAATATATCGAAAGGAGTCATAGGTTATTCTATGACCCCTTTTGATCCATATAAATGATTATAATATGTCCCTAGGGGTCCTAGGACCCCCAGCGACATATGTTGTAATGAAATGTGTCGAAAGTGGTCATAGGTTTTCCTATGACCCCTTTCAACCCGTATAAATGATTATAATATATTCCTAGGAGTCCTCGGACTCCTAGGAACATATGTTGTAATGAAACATGTCGAAAGGGGTCTTAAGGTTATCCTGTGACTTCTTTCAACCCATATAAATTATTATAATATGTCCCTAGGGGTCCTGGGACCTCTAGAGACATACGTTGTAATGAAATGTCTCGAAAAGGGGTCATGTTATCATATGACCCCTTTTGACCCATTAAAAATGATTATAATATACCCTTAGGGGTCTTGGGACCCCTACAGACATATGTTGTAATTAAATGTGTCCAAAGGGGTCATAGGTTATCTGATGACCCCTTTCGACCCATATAAACGGTTATAATATGTCCATAGGGGTCCTGGGACCCCTAGAGACATATGTTGTAATGAAATGTGTCAAAAGGGGTCATAAGTTATTTTATGATGCCTTTTGACCCATATAAAGTATTATAATATGCCCCTAGGGTCCTGGGAACCCTATAAACATATATTGTAATAAAATGTGTCAAAAGGTGTCATAGGTTATCCCATGACCCCTTTCAACCCATATAAATGATTATCATATGTTCCTAGGAGTCCTAGGAACCCTAGGGACATATGTTGTCATGAAACATGTCGAAAGGGGTCATAAGGTTATCTTATGACTCCTTTTGACCCATATAAATGATTATAATATGTCCCCATGGGTCCTAAGACCCCTAGAGACATATGTTGTAATAAAATGTGTCAAAAGGGGGCATACGTTATACTATGACCCCATTCAAACCATAGAAATGATTATAATATGTCCCTAGGGGTCCTATGACTCCTAAAGACATATGTTATAATGAAATATGTTGAAAGGGGTCATAGGTTATCCTATGACCCATTACAACCCATATAAACGATTCTAATATGTCCCTAGGGGTCCTGGGACCCCTAGAGACTTATGTTGTAATGAAATGTGTCGAAATGGGTCATAAGTTTTTTGATAACCTCTTTCAACTCGTATAAATGATTATAATATGTATCTAGAGGTCCTGGGACCCCTAGAGACATATGTTGTCAAGAAATGTGTAAAAAAGGGTCATAAGTTATCATATGACCCTTTTTGACTCATATAAATAATTATAATATGTCACAAGGGGTCCTAGGAACCAGGGGAGACATATGTTGTAATGAAATGTGTCGAAAGGGGTCATAGGACATCCTATGACCCATTTCGACACATATAAATGATTATAATATGTCCCTAGGTGTCCTATGACCCCTAGAGACATATGTTGTAATGAAATGTGTTGAAAGGGGTTATATGTTATCCTATGAACCATTTTCACCAATATAAATGATTATAATATGTCCCTAGGGGTCTTGGGAACCCCTAGAGACATATGTTCTAATGAAATGTGTGAAAAGGGGTCATAGGTTATTTGATGACCCATTTCGACCCATATAAATGATTATAATATGTCCCTAGGGGTCCTAAGACCCCTAGAGACATATGTTGCAATGGAATTTGTCAAAAAGAGTCGTAGGTCATCCTATGGCCCCTTTTAACCCATATAAATGATTATAGTAGGTTCCCAGGGTCCTGGGACCCCTAGAGACATGTTGTAATGAAATGTGTCGAAAGGGGACATAGCTTTTCCGATGACCCCTTTCAACCCATATAAATTATTATAATATGTCCCTAGGGGTCCTAGGATGCCAAGAGACATGTTGTCATGAAATGTGTCAAAAGGGGTCATATTATTCTATGACCCCTTTTGACCCATATAAATGATTATAATATGACCCTAGGGGTCCTGGGACCCCTAACGACATATGTTGTAATGAAATGTGTTGAAAGAGGTCATAAGTTTTCCTAAGACCCTTTTCGACCCATATAAATGATTATAATATGTTCCTAGGATTCTTAGGAACCCTAGGCACATATGTTGTAATGAAACATGTCGAAAGTAGTCATAAGGTTATCCCATGACTCCTTTCAACCCATATAACGATTATAATATGTCCTTAGGAGTCTGAGGACACCTAGAGACATATGTTGTAATGAATTGTGTTGAAAGGGCTCATAGGATTTCTGGTGACCCCTTTCGACCCATATAAATTATTATAATATGTCCCTATGGGTCCTAGGACCCTTAAAGACATATGTTGTCATAAAATGTGTTAAAAAGTGCCAAAGGTTATCTTATGAAACCTTTTGACCCATTTAAATGATTATAATATGTCCCTAGGGGTCTTGGGACCCGTAGAGACATATATTGTGATGAAATGGGTTGAAAGGGGTCATTGATTATCCTATGACCCCTTTCGACCCATATAAATGGTTATAATATGTCTCTAGGGGTCCTAAGACCCCTAGAGACATATGTTGTCATGATATGGATCAAAAGGAGTCATAGGTTATCATATGACCCCTTTCGACCCATATAATTGATTATAATAAGTTCTTAGGGTCCTGGAACACCTAGAGACATATGTTGTCATGAAATGTATCGAAAGGGGTCATAGGTTATCCTATGACTCTTTTTGACCCATATAAACTATTATAATATGTCCTTAGGGGTTCGAGAACCCCTAGAGACATATGTTGTAATGAAACATGTTGAAAGGGGTCACATGTTATCCTATGACCCCTTTCGACCCATATAAATGATTATAACATGTCGCTAGGGGTCCTGGGACCCCTAAAGACATATGTTATAATGACATGTGTTGAAAGGCATCATAAGTTATACAATGACCCCCTTTAAACCATATAAATTATTGTAATATGTACCTAGGGGTTCTATGACCCATAAAAACATATTGTTGTAATGAAATATGTTGAAAGGGTGTCATAGGTTATCATATGACCCCTTTTGACTCATATAAATGATTATAATGTATCCCTAGAGGTCTTAGGACTCGTAAACATAGATGTTGTAATGAAATGTGCCGAAAGGGGTCATAGGTTATCCTATGACCCCTTTTAACCCATATAAATGATTATAATATGTCCCTAGGGGTCATAGGACCCCTAGGGACATATTAACATCATTTCTATGGTTTGAAGGGGGTCACTGTATAACCTATGACCCCTTTCAACCCATTTAAACACATGATTTATGTCCCTATGGGTTCTAGGACCCCTAAGAACATATATTGTCATATAATGTGTTGAAAGCGGTCATGTGGTACTCTATGACCCCTTTCAACTCATTTAAACACATGATATATTTTCTTAGGGGTTATAGGACCCCTATCAACATATGTTATCATTTAATAGGTCAAAAGACCCCTTTTGGACCATTCAAACACATGTTGTATGTTCCTAACAGACCTAGGACCCCCAATGACATATATTATGTGTTATAATGAGTACAAGGGGTCATAGTGCATGTCATGACACATTTGGACCTATTACATGAAAAAATATGTTCATAGGGTTTGTAGGACCCCTAGAGGCATACATCTTGTGTTCCAATGGGTTGAATTGGGTTAAATGATATCCTATGACCTATTTCAACCCTTTACATGACAAAATATGTTTTTGTGGGTCTTAAGACCTCTATGAACAAGCATGTTGTGTTGAAATGGGTTGAAAGGGGTCAAAGGATAGCCTATGACCCATTTCAATCAAATACATGACAAATTATGTTCCTAGGGATCTTAGGGCCCCTAGGGACATATATGTTGTGTTCCAATGTATAGAAATGGGTAATAGGGTATCATATGACCCCTAGGGACATACCTCTTATATTCCAATGAGTAGAAAGGGGTCATAGGGTATTCTATGGCCACTTTTGACACATTACATGGGAACATATGTTGCTAGGGGTCCTAGGACCCTTATCATCATGTGTGTTGTGCTCCAATGAGTCAAATTTTGACCCATTACATGATAACATATGTTCCTAGGGCCATACATGTTGTGTTCCAATGGGTCAAAAGGGGTCATCAGATATCCTATGACCCCTTTCAGCCTATTACATTACAACATATGTTTAGACCCCTAGGAACATATGTTATCATGTATTAGGTCTAAAGGGGTCATAGGATACTCCATACCCCTTTCTACCCATTAAAACATAAGATATATGTCCCTAGGCATCCTTTGACCCTTAGGAAGATATGTTGTCGTATAATGTGTCAAAATGGGTCATAGGGTATCCCATAACCCATTTGTTCTCATTGGAACACATGTATGTCCCTAGTGAGTGTTGGTCTCAGATTGGTTTTGACAATTGAGTGTCAACACACTTAAAAAATTCTCTAAGTTGATGTCAAGTATAATATAAGTGTTGAGCTACAGTTTGTGTCAAGCCAAAAATCTAATAGGTGTCGAGTAGATAGACAGTGCCGAGTGACTATAGGTGTCGATTAAACTATATGTGTCGAGTCACAATTGATGCCAAGCCAGTATAGATGCCAAGTGAAGTATAGGTGTCAAGCGAGACAAAAATCCTATATGTGTTGAGCACCAGCAAACAGTATGTGTCAAGCATCAACAAACAATAAGTGTCGAGTGAAACTGTTTGAACATATGAGTTTGTGCCTTCACAAACTCAATTGTAGACCTTGTTGTATGCCAGCTAAGAGACAGATTTTGAGTTCTAGAAGATAAGATCGAATCTTTTAGAATTCCTATGTATTTTGCATGCAACCAATGAAATAATTCAAATGCTAAAGAGGAAAAATAAATGAATCTCAACCATAGTTTCATAAAAAACCCTAAGTCACGAATACTTTAAAAGAAGGGCAAAGCCTCATGATTAAAGTTGTTGAAAAACAGTTGAAGGAGCATATTTGAGTGAAGAGCAGAAGAGTAAAGGGTGACTTAGTGAAATGGGGGAAGAGACAGATCAGTTAAAGAAAAATAGAGCATTAGCAAATTGAAGTGATACATATCATATTAGGAAAGGATCATAACATATTCAACAAAGCATCGATCTAAAATCAGCAACAAAAGGTTGTAAGTAATCAGATCAAACATTCTACTATACATTCTAACCATTGTATTAGGTGAATGAAAATCCTACATGCTAATAGGTTGGTTTAATAGCCATATTGTAAATACTTTAATAGGGTGACATTCCAAGTGATTGTTTATAAATTCTTTTGATAGGTTCACATTTAATAATGTGTTGAGCCTTTAATAGGGCAAGCCTCTCACAGGGTAGATCATCTACGATGGTCAAACTATTTTAACACTAATCAATTACATATTGCTATAGTGATAAGTTGTGGGTGTCATCCCCACCCCAGTTTTACCTTCTCATTTTGGAGGATTTTTGTGTGACCAAAATCTTGAGATATGTGTTTGCGTGCATGTCTCTACTTTCATGTTTATTAGATATATTTACATGCATGTGGTTAATTTTAGCTAAAAGTTTTAAAGGTTAAAATGTGTTACTTTTGATTCACCCTCCCTCTTAGAAGTATTCTTCCCACTTGTGAATTTCAACAATTGTTATCAAAGCGAAGTTCTCACAAGGAGAAGCCTTATAGCTTGGAGAAAAAGATCTAGAGATAGAAATCTACAAACATGGGGAGATCATAGAGAACAAGGAGATTGAGATACATCTCATTTTGCATTCTCTAGAAGAAGCTAGGGAAGAGTTAAGGAAATCTCTTAAGAGAAGAAGAGAGATTGGCATAGCTAAAAAAGACACACAGTATAAGGAGATTGACACCTAAAAGTGTTTTCCAATGGAGATTCCAAAGAATTTCATGCAGCAATAGCTGATTTGATGGAGAAGAATAAAGCTCAAGCAAAAGAGATCAGATCTCTCAAGATTGAGCAAAAATCACAAGCCATGATGCTTTGTAAAGTGACTGAACAAAAGAAAAGAGCCATTAAAGATAAGGATATGATAGAAGATGACAAGAGAAACCTTGCCAATAGATTGGAAGAAAAATCAATTGAACTTGCAAGAATTTCCAACATGCAACTAGACACCCTAAGTCAGATGATGAATGCACGTCATGAGCTAAATGTCAAGGACATTGAGATCTCCACGCTAAAGATGCATAATGAACAACTACAAAATGACTTGAGAAGAGAGAAGGAGATTGCAGAGAGCTTCAACAAATCTAGTAAAGCCATCAAGCACTTTGAACAGCTACTGAAACCATCAAGATCTAGCAATGATACTTCACGATTAGGTTACACCAGCACTAAAGAAGGAAAGTCATCCAAGATTGTAGAAGAAAAAAGTGACAAAGGTAAGAATGCTAAACCCACTTGTCATTTCTGTGGTAAAAAGGGACATACCTCTAATGTGCGCAGGAGCAAGAATGCCAATTAGCATGGCAAAACCTAAGAACATGGGTCACTGTCACAAGTGCAATAAGTAAGGACACTAGGCACAAGATTGCAAGACTAGAACCATAAGGACACCAACATTTGAAGGTCACTATTACAACTGCAAGAAGCATAGACATAGAGCCTTTGAATGCAGATAAAAGCGTATGTGGTCACCAAACCAACTAGCAAAGAGAAAAAGTCATGGACATCACTACAATTGGGACTACAACACTAGGCAAAGTTGTCACTACTGTCAGGAATATGAACACATTCCTAAGAACTATATTAGAACACACTTTAGGGGAAACTATAATAGATGGTTGAGTCAGACCGCTTGCTTCAGTTGTCTAAAGACAAGACACATCAACAATTATTGCCCAACCAAGTCAAAGGCACCCAACTCTGAGTTCAACTAAGGAAAAGTAAAAGTCGATGTTGAACATATCAGAGGAGAGATAAATAGGACATGGAACAGAAGAGATGGAGGTAGTACATCCAATGGAGGGATCACTTCACCTAAAAGGTCAAGTGGTCACACTTCATCCAACTAAGTAGAAAAAGGTAAGTGGGACTGAAATTCAATGCTTTATCATACATCAAGCCCCACAATAAATCAGTACTAAAAAGGATAGATCAACATGAATGAAGATGCAAAGTTAAGATTTAGACAGTGTTGCCAAGTTACCTTTGGATGTCGAGTAAATTTCCTTCATAAGTCAAGTTGTTTGCTAAAGTCAATGTGAGCCGAGTTGGTAGTGGAAGCCGAGCGAAGGGAAATTTGTATGGAAGCCGAGTAACTCAAAATTGCTTTGGAAGCTGAGTGAACAATTGTAAATGCACTAAGCATTAAATGTAGAGAAATAAGGGTATATGATCATATTTTGAATCATTTTTCACCATCGCGATCAAAGAGCAAGAATGAAGAAGAGTGCAGAATGATTTTAAAGCAAAGATTCGAGCATTTGCAAAGGTTTCAACACAGATTCTGCACACGTTCATCGAATTTAAGGTATCCTACTAGTGTTGAGCTACGTAGTTTCACTATTTTCTTATGTTGAAACCCTAGATTGTGGAAATGGCCTCGACTTCTAAGAAAACCCATGACAAAGAGTTGTTTAAGGTCTAGTTAGTATCTAATGAGGTTAAGCAACCTAATTTTGGGCCAATCCCTGAAGTAGCCTACATAAATGACCCTACCAGAGCATTGTCTGTCATTCCTCCTAAGGTAGTAATGGTGCAGGATGTTAGGAGATGTTACAATTGCAAGGTAGGAGCTGTAGGAGATATGGAGATAAGGGAGGCTTACAAAAAATTGTGTGAAAATGGGGTTATGAAGGAAGAATATCAAATCGTTGAAAGGAAGGGCTTAACTCGTGCCCTAGATTTCCCCATAGTGTTTAAGATCGAGTGGATTAGAATTGTATTGAGTAGAATACATAATAGGAGTTTGAGGTTGGAGGATTAGCTAGTGAAAATTTCCAAAAGAATCATTCATAGGGTAATATGGTATCCAACCCTAGAATGGCCCAAGACACTTAGGAGTGACTCCAAGGAAGAATTTGAGAAAAATATTGGAGCTAAGTGGAACAAGAGAGGCATGACCATAGATTCCATCAAGGACCCTCTTGTAGATTTTATAGTTAGGGTGATTTCACATAAGTTCTACCAATCCGGCAAACTTAACAGTGTGCCCTGCATAGTAGTGGATGTTGGTTACAAGATAGTGAAAAGGGACCACACATACTATCTTGCAAAGTTGCAGTTATAGTAGATCAAGGAGAACCTTGGTGCAATAAGGAGATCCAAAAATGCACAATGCAAGTTTGGATCAGTTTTGATCCGTTTATTCTTTTATGTATAAAATGAGTTTCCTTCTTTTGGCAAAGTGAGTTGGAAGACTAATAGGTTTGTGGCAGTCCAAGTTAATGAATACATAGAACAAATGGGAGCCAATTTTGAGACAATTATGACAAGTTATTTTGAAGATTTCAAGAAATCTATGAAACAAAGACTGAGGCTACCAGTATCTCTAGTTGAGCAGCATATTAATGACATGTTTTCTTGTTGATATTGATTATACCTACATACAAGCTGCCATATCAAGAGTAAGATGGCTTAGACCTCTTGGGTATGAGATCAACATAGATGAGGCATCTATAGCCATAACAGCATTATTAGTAGAGGAAATTGACAAAACTACTAAACCTTTTGGAACATTTGATGTGGTGAAATCCAAAGTGGAGATTGAACTAAAGACTACCTCCACCATCAAAAAGAAAGATAAATTGGTAAAGAAACTAAAAGCCAGACTTGGAGAAGGTGTAGCAAAGGCAGAGGAGGAGGAAGATGATGATGAAGAAGAAGAGGAATAGGGGCAAGAGCCACTTGCACTTACTCAAGGCATGGGTGAAGATGCCGATGAAAAAGAGGAAGAGGAAAAGGAAGCTCCTAAGGCTGAGGCAAAGAAAAGGAAAGCACAACAACAACCAGTTGCATAGCCTAAAGGCAAGAAGAAGGCAAAGCCCAGCCCTGCAAAGCCTACAACAAAAGCTGACACAAGAGATACAACCAAGGAAGCCAAGGAGCGGGAGAAGAAGAAGGCAACAGATCAAGGAGGTCTAGCACTAAAGAAGAAGCTAAGGAAAAAGTATGTGGCACCCCCAGAGTTAGATGATGAGAGGACAGAATATGAAGATAATGGCCAATTCAGAGTGGTAAGCCACACTCCTAAATCTAATTTGGACAATATATGTGACAATGTAAGAGATAATGCAAATTTGTCTGGTCTAAAAGGCCTAGATTTTAATAAATTGACTAGAGAAGAATAGAGCATGGTAGAAAAGTCTATCTATACCATGATGGCTAAGTTCAAGAACACTCTACTTGAACTAGACAACACAATGCCCAAGGAGCTATACTCCATTGTAGAGAATAAATGGCACTATTTTTCTTAACATGGAAAAAGAGATTAGAGAGTCAACTTTGGCTTGTGTGATGCCTAATTTGACAAAAGGCCAAATAACTAAGGCTAATAAAAAACATGGGAGCAAATTTGCACCCAAATATAGAGCCTTCAACATAGTACAAAATGACATTGAAGATGTAGTGAGGAAGTCCACTCTCATGTGGAAAGTCATGTATGGCCTTCAAACTATCAAGGAAGGACAAGAAGATACCTTTGAAGGGACAAATGATGGAGATGATGATGATCAAAATGAGAATGAAGAGGAAGCAGAGAAAGAGAAAGAAAAAGTTACTATGTAGATGGATGTACAAAAGGATGATAAGGCAAGTGTTGATCAGAAACAACAAGATCAAAGTGTGCAAGACACACAAATGCCACCTCCTAGGCCTCCACATGTAACACCCACGCCTGCAGATTCAGTGATTATCCACGATGTTCCTGACACTACTGGTCAAAATGTAAATGCACTGACTGTAGAGGATCTTAAGAAGATCCTTCACCAAATAACCTTGCAAGCACAATTATGTGCAAATCCAATATTGGTGAGTGTGGAGGAACTCCAAAAGATAGTAGCTGAGATAACAAAGGAGAAGGTGAATCCACAAGAACCACCCTCTATCCAAACAACTACAAGTGGATAACCACAAGAGCAAGTAGTACAAGACATATTTGCTAGGGTTGATTCCATAGTGTAAGACACTTCAACTACCGAGCAAGGAAAAGAGCAAACAAGATAGAAGGATACCTCTGTCACTATAGCACAAAGTCATGGTGCACCTCCTCAAATCACTATAATTGATCAAGACAGATTTGAAAAAAACAAGGAGGAGAGCCCTAAAGAGAAGGAACAAGAGGCAATTCAAACTTTAATCGACTTGCCTACAATAAGGAACCCCATAGGAACACAACAGTAGCTGAGCACTGAGGCAGTACCACTATAGATATCAACACCAGGCTCAAGCTCTACCAAGGTAGCAAGGGCACTCCACTATGGAGACCTTGCACTTAATGAGGACATAGTCATCCCAAGGTATGACTACAAATATATGAGCATAGATAAAATTAATGAAGTGCAAGAGGCACTAGAAAGAAAGAAGAAACAAGAAATGCTCATGAATGAGTATAAGTAGAAGCAAGCTTTAATAGAAATCAAGGACATATTTTTGGATGCATTCAACTTGCAGCTACCTAATGAAATAAAGCCCGTCATAGAGAAACTGTCCAACATAGTGGACCAGGTACAAAGTGAAGACCTAGATACTAATACTAAATTATTAAAATGGTCTGAAAAAAAGTTTCAAATGAAAGCGAATGAGAAAATATCAAGTGAGATAGCACTATCTCAAGTGGAATTGGCTAAGAAAATTAAAAAGGTCAAATCAATACTTGAGAATATTTTCTCACTATACTCTAAACTGTGTGATTCATCATTTTTCACACAAGAGACTAGCCAAAGGATATTGAGCTTGGAGAGGAACTTGAAAATATCAAGTATGCAATTACCAAGGGATCCAACTAAAAGTGAGAAGCATTTTTCCACAATGCTTCACACACAAAGAGAATTAGTTGTACTTATAGCAGATGAGGCTAATGTCAAGGCCAAATTCAATCAGCAATAAGCCCCCATATGGAAGTATTACACAAGGAATTGGCCTACGCTGAAAATGTTTTGAAGAAAGACCCCAATCTTTCAACATTGGAAGGCTTGGTACACCTTGCAGCAGAGACAACAATCCAACTTAAAGCACTGGAGATTGCATTAGATAATTGGGATGTTGCTCTCAAAATAATAATGGTGGTAAATAAAACTTGTTTGGCTAAGTATTCAATTACTCCTTAGGAACCCTTTGACATAAGTGTCAAAAAGGGGGAGATTATATATTTTTTGGGAAGAATAAACCTAAGGAGGAGATAATAAATTAGGAGATAGGGGGAGATACCCTAAGAGACCCAAAGGCGGAGATACCCAAAAAGGGGGAGACATAATAAATGGAGATAATAATAAAAACTTGAATTTTGAGCCAAAAAGAATACAAAGACTACAAGGGAGAAATGTGTGAAAGGGGGAGTAAAAGATAGAACAAGGCAGAAAAGGCACAACAAACAAGGCAGAGATAAAAAGTATAAACATGAGAATGATCCAACATAAAGTGTATAAGTTTTGGTTATAGAATGGCACATCAACTCAGAGGGATAGTTTCAAATTTTGAAGGTATAAAAGTCCTTTAAAGAATTTTGAATAGTTTTTGACGTTTTGTACATATGTCGAATAGAATGTCTATTATACTCATAGAGATCAAATTCACAATGTATAGTTAAGTGTTTTTGACATTCATGTCAAAGGGGGAGATTGCTGGTCTCAGATTGGTTTTGACAATTGAGTGTCAACACACTTAACAAATTCTCTAAGTTGATGCCAAGTATAATACAGGTGCTGAGTATAATATAGATGAGAATTTGAAGTTTGACCAATAGGTGTCGAGCTATTCAGATGACGAGTAGATAGGCAGTGCCAAGTGACTATAGGTGTCGAGTGAACTATATGTGTCAAGTCACAGTTGATGCCGAGCTAGTATAGATGTTGAGTGAAGTATAGGTGTTGAGCGAGATAGAAATCCTGTATGTGTCAAGCAAGACAAAAATCCTATATGTGTCAAGCACCAATAAATAGTATGTGTTGAGCATCAACAAACAGTAAGGGTTGAGTGACATTGTTTGAACATATGAGTTTGTGCTTGTACAAACTTGGTTGCAGACCTTGTTGCATGCTAGCTAAGAGACAGATTTTGAGTTCTAGAAGATAAGATCGAATCTTTTAGAATCCCTATGTATTTTTCATGCAACCAATGAAATAATTCAAATGCTAAAGAGGCAAAATGAATGAATCTTAGTCATAGATTCATAACAAACCCTAAGTCACAAATCCTTTAAAAGAAGGACAAAGCCTCATGATTAAAGTTGTTGAAAAAGAATTGAAGGAGCGGAGTTGAGCGAAGAGCAAAAGAGTAAAGGGTGACTTAGAGAAACAAGGGAAGAGACAGATCAATTAGAGCAAAATAGAGCATCGACACATTGAAGAGAGGCATATCAGATCAGGAAAGGATCAAAACAGATTAGATAGAGCATCAATCTAAAATCAACAACAGAAGCTTGTGTGTATCTAGGTCAAATATTCTACTATACATTCTAACCATTGTATTAGGTGAATGAAAATCTTATGCAGATAGGTTGGTTTAACAACCATATTGTAAATCCTTTAACAAGGTGACATTCCAAGTGAATGTTTGTAAAATCCTTTTGACAGGTGCACATTTAACAGTGTGTTGAGCCTTTAACAGGGCAGGCCTCTCATAGGGTAGATCATCTATGATGGTCAAACTATTGTAACACTAATTGGTTACAAATTGTTGCAGTGATAAGTTGTGGGTGTCATCCCCACCCCAGTTTTACCTTCTCATTTTGGAGGGTTTCTAGGCGACCAAAATCTTGTGTTATGTTTTTTCATGCATGTCTCTACTTTCATGTTTATTAGATATATTTACATGCATGTAATTTCAGCTAAAAGTTTTAAAGGTTAAAATGTGTTACTTTCTATTCACCTCCCCACCCCCACTCTCGTAAGTATTTTTCCGACTTGTGAATTCCAACAATGAGACCCATAGGAACATATATCATCATATAGTTTATTAACTTAGGTTACTAATATATAATATATATAATAATATATATGATATATAATTAGGGTATCCCATGAACCTTTTGGACTCATTGGAACACATGTATGTCCCTAGGGGGACCCCTAGGAACATACATCATCATATAGTTTATTAACTTAGGTTAGTAATATTTATAATATATAATTAAAAAATATATGATATATAATTATATAATAAGTAAAACCTATATATAAAATAATTAAATAATAAATTATTATTATTTAATACTATATAATAAATTTAAGTAACTATATATAATAATTGGTCCCCCTTCCCAATTATGCTATAACTATATTATACTAGGACTTTTTACAACTTAAAAATTGGCCCCCCTTTGAGTTTGGTAAATAAAAATCAATATTTATCTTGAAAATTGGTCCCCACTCCCTTTCCATTTGAATTTGGCACCATAATTTGGGAACATAAATTGGATACCCATTCCCAAATTAGATACCCATTCTCAAATTGAATATTCATTCTCAAATCGGATACCCATTCTTAAATCAGATACCCGATTAGGCAAGGTATTACATTTTTGGTTTGGTACCAGGATGGGTGGGAAGAAAGTCAAATCACATTTTGAAACTCTTTCAGGCATTTCAAAACTACATGTTTTTCACATCACCACTTTTTGGCACACCATGATCCTGTACATACCCAATACATCCTTAAGAAAAGAGAGAAATAAAATCTAATATATACTCTAGATGATAGATTTTATTATAATAAAGATGTACTTACAAGCATATAATTGCACTCAATATGTTAACATCCCTATGTAACACAATAAATGCATGTAAGAGAAATCATCAAAATATAAGAGAATTACAGTTCATAAAGGATGTTAGAAAAAAGATGGGAAGAAGAATCACATTATACCTCCCTAAGTGGTTTCAATGTATACTAGACATGTAGCTTCAAGCAAACATAAGATTTCACTTGGGACGTTACTCCACAAGTAATCACAATAACTGTATGAAAGAAAAGCTAGCATCATATAAAAGGAACACAAGTCATCAAAGGGAGAAAAGGGATCCTATGATATAGATAGAAAGAGGAAATAGGGCCCTTGCCCCCCAAGTGAGGGGACAAGAGGAATGAATATAATGTTACTAACAAAGTAGGAAAAAAAGAACACAAAAGATAGGCTAACAATGCCACATAGCTCAGTGAAACATAATAGGGATGTGAATGTATCAAACAAAATGATCATGAAAAAGATATCATTCACCATTGCAAGTCATATGAAATGTAACATAAGAAATGAATTGAAAAGGAGGAGGAAGTATAGATAAAGAAGGTCTCTTAGGTGTAATTAGATGAAAATGTAAAGAGAAGCATTCAATATGCATATACTCATCAAATAAAGGTGTTTGATGTGAAAATTTTATTAATGGAGAATGTTGGTGTGAAATCTAGGATTTTCCAATCTTGAAGAGGTGAGAAACCACTTATAGAATCAATGTAAGTAGGATCTAATGTTGGGTTTGTGAAAATAAAGCCATAAAAATCATCTTTTTCAACAAGAATTGGATTGTAGTAAGATATGTCACGTGAGAAGGAAGATCAAATATGGTGTCCTCTTATCACTAAGGTAATCTTACGAAAAGGACAAATATAACGCATTAAAGCCTCGTCTATAGAAGGAATGTCAATAATATGCATAGAAAGAGGTTGATCATTAAGAGTAACAATATTATCATCAAAGTGTGTATAAGTGACCTCATAAGGAAGGGAAAAATCCATCTCCTTAGCTAAGGTTTCACCCCAAATAGTAGCATTATCATCCAAAGGTTGACCAACATCATCTTTAGGAAGATGAGCCTCAATAAAAAAACATATTCAAGCATCATCATATGCATAAAATGGAATGTCTTGAATATCATGAATGAAGCTTTAAAAAAGAAAGGTAACAACCCCATTGAAAGGAAATGTTATCTAAAAATGAAGTAGATGCAAAAAAAGATTGTATTTTTCAAAATGCAAATATATGAAAATGTAAGCTATATGAAAATAATGAAAAAGGATATCTAAATACCACTAATGAAAGAAATAGAATATAAATTAGATCTAGATACAACCATAAAACACCTAATGTAAGGAAGGAAATAAGGCATATAAAAATGAACTAACTCCAAAATCCACATGAATAGGAAAATATGTCAAGTTTACCAAAATAAAGTAACACCCAATGTAAATAATCTAACTCCAAAAAAGTAAAAAGGGTAAGCGGATGGGTTCACAAAAAGAAGGTAAACACACAAATAAATAAAAATGAGTGCTCTAACACCACAAAAGAAATATTTGATGGAGTAGGGTTCACAAAAATGTTTTGGAGGAAAAGGAAGGCATTTTAATAGAATTGTAGATCTCCTCTTTTCTAGGGCCACAAGCCATTCAAATATGTGTGAAAGGGAACTAGAGGAATTTCCAAATATGATTCCACTTATGATAAAAATTAGGGTAATTAGGACCCTAAGGAAGAAGGGTGTTGATACTAAATTTGAATTATAAAGAGAATACAACATCAAAAATGTATTGTTTGGACCAAGTTATAAGATAATGTGAATGCAAAATTGAACTAATTGCCTAATTAATGTAAATCTATATGCAATGCAAAGAAAATGATCACAATTAAGATATGGATCTATTAAAAAGATAGTGCAATTATGTTATGTGTTGACTTACAAGGGTGCCCTACAACTAGTCTGACATTGTCCAGTCACCTGCAATTGACTTCTCTAGAAAGCTCCAGAAAAGTAGGTGAACTAGCTCTATAAACTCCAATTGATATCCTACTAATAAACATAGAAAAGAAAGGTTTGGTTGGGTTTGATAAGGGCTTGCCTTGGTCAAGCCCTAGGTTAAGGAAGAAATCATAAATGAAATATAATTGATAAAGGAAATGCTTGCATGTAGTAGATTTGAATATATCAAGTGAAAGATACAATTAGCTTTGAAGATGCAATTATCTTTGATATGTGATCAACTATGTAGGTGTAATAGTCTTGACTTAAAGAAACTGCAAGACATCAAAGAAGACAAAACCTCATGTATAGTAATTTAGGTGACATGCCATGGATGAATAATAGAAGAATTTGAATAGATTAGAATGATGGATCTTCTCCTTAGGGTCAAACTCCACTATCACCTTGAAGGAAGAAGCTTGATACAAAAAAGAGGTTCTTAGACTTGAATGCTTGAAGATATGTTCTGATGCAAGAGTATCCTAGGTGTAAGAGCAATCATGCATCACCAAAAAATATTTCTTTTCAGTTGTTTGAATAAGGGTTGTCTTAATGCAAATCCATTGTCTGTAAAGACTTTCTACTTAGCAAGTCATCCATAAAAGATCAAAATGTCCTAATTTTAGAGGTGGATATTCATCCTAGATATATCAGCCTACCAATTGAGTCTTAGTGCCATATCATGAGTATGCATGGATTTATTATGGATTTTGGTTTGTAATTTTGGTATAAAAACTTTAGGCTCATCATTGAAAGGCTAGATGTGCCTAGATGAGGCCCAAAAACTCAATAGATAGGCACTTGCATGAATTCTAAGCTTGTAGATCAAGAGCTAAGGTTTTCGAAAAGTGGTTATAATAGCCACATGGAGCAATGGTTTGAGTGTCATGCCCTTCCAAAGTTGGGTCAACCAAAATGTCCAAAATAAATGTCAGAGGTGTCTTTGGTTGACTCTATATGTATTATTACGGTATGTTGGCCCTACGTATTAAGTCTGAGTGTCTAAAACCTTCCCAAGTAGCATAAAATGGCCTATTTAAGAAATGCTTTAACATTTTTTATGACAGCGCTTGGTGATAGTTTGTAGCTTTGTCTTGCAAATTACTATAATGAAGGTGCCCATGTGAGTTAGCATATTGTAATCTTAAATTGTGTAATTTTACATTTGTAGCAATAATAAGAAGCCCATTTTTTTTATCGCAAATTGTTTGTTGTTTCATTATTTCAATTTATTAAGGGGATCACCCTTCATCAAGTGGTATCTGCTTTGGAGTTCTCAACTGTGTGGATAGATTGCCAACTATGAGGCAATTCGCACCGAGACTATGGTTTGAGTTGAGCATGTAAGCAGATCATCAATTGTGAGGTAGTTTGCACTAGGGTTCTAGTACAAGTGCAAAGATGCCTCCATGAAGAGAGCATGGTGGAAGAGTCATAGGTGTTACACCTAATGCTTTTAGGGCCCAAGAGAGAAACATGCAAGAATTGCAAGAATAGATGTGCAAAGGAATAAATTTGGTCATAGGAGATGACAAAAGTGAAGACAAGAGAGAAGAAGGAAACATTGATCAAGCAATCGAAGATGAAGCTTTGAACCTAGAGGAGGAAAATATTTTTAAAGCCATTTCCAAGATTGGAAAATGAAAAAAGTTTAATGTTTTGACATTTTTGCCAAATCTTAATCCGAAGGAATTGATCAATTGGATCAATGAATTGGAAGAGTACTTCGAGAATGAAGATATTGAAGATCCAAATAGGGTCAAGTTTGCATAGGCCAAACTATAGGGTCATGCAAAGATCTAGTTAGAGAGAAATAAAAGAGGGGAGGATAAATTTCTAGATGGGAATGATAGCTAAAATGAAGCATCAATTCATTACCATGGGCTATGAGCTTGATTCGCTAAAGAAAATAAAAGGGTTGAAGTAGGAGTATATCGAGGAGTTTTGCCAAGTTCTTATCAAAAGTGGCCATGCTAAAGCTGACAAGGAGAAAGTTGCTCATTATCTTAATGGGTTAAGGCCAAGCATTCAGGATGATCTAAGTCTATTTTGAATGATCAATATTGAGGATGTATACCATTTTTCTCTAATAGTTGAGGAGAAGCTGAGCAAAAAGTTTGGTAACAAGAATAGTGGAAGAGGCTGTGATGGAAGATCTAGCGAACCATCTTATGGAGGCTAAAATGATGATCAAGATAACAAGGATGAGTCTAGAAGTAGCATTCAAAACTAGATGGGAATCAATTCCAATCATTTCCATGATCATAGTAATAGAGATCAAAGAGGAAGAGGAAGAGGACATTTCTGTGGAAAATATTTCACTGTAGAAAAGAAGGGCATAGAGAATTTGAATGTTCTCAATGCCAAGGAAGGATAGATCAAAGAGAAAAAGGCCAATCCAGAGTTGTGCATGTTGATGAAGATGCTAGATCATCACATTCTAAATATGTTGAAAGAGGAGAAGTCCTAGTTAATAGAAGAGTCCTGCTAAGTGGCGAGAATGAACCTAATACAAGAAGGAGCTTGTTTGACACAAGGTGCAAATGTGAAGATAAGTGTTGCGATGTGATCATTGATGGTAGAATTACTGACACTCTGGTGTTAGAAAAGATGGTCATAAAGTTGAAAAAGGCAAAAAAATCCATGTCCATACTGTATTTCTTGGGTGCAAGATACTACAAGGTCATGGTCAGTGAACAATGCTCAATGAAGTTCAAGATTGGAAGCCACCAGGATGAGGTTTTGTGAGATATCACACATAAGGACATATGCCATATGTAGTTGGGTAAGTCATGGTAGTTTGAAAGGAATGTTGTACATGATGGATGAGAAAATACCTACACTCTGACAAAGGATGGATTGAAACATGAGTTGAAGCCGTTGAAGGAGAAAGAAGAAAAGGTATGTAGAGCTGCCAGAATAAGTTTTGTTGATGGAAAGGAGTTTCTCCAAGGTATGAAGAGCATATGTATTTTGTTGTAATCTCAAAAGATGGTAAAGAAGAAGTAGAGGAGGCACCTACAGAAGTTAGAGATTTCTTGGGAGAGTTTCCAGATATTGTGTCAGATAATGTACCTAATGGATTACCCCCAGTGAGGAAGAATAACCATTAGATGGATTTGATTCTAGGAGCCATATTGCCAAATGAGGTAGTGCATAAAATGACACCAATAGAAAGTGGAGAGTCAAACAGACAAGTTCATGAGTTGTTGCAGAAGGGGTTGATTTGAGAGAGTCTGAGTCCATGTTTTGTACTAGTAGTATTAGCACCTAAGAAGAATGGAGAATAGAAGATGTGCATACATTCTCATGCTATCAACAAGATCACAATCAAGTACAGATTTCCATTTCCAAAGATGGATGATTTTGTGGAGTTGTTTGTTTCACAAAGATAGATCTAAAAAGTGGATACCATCATCTTTGCATCAGAGAAGGACACAAGTGGAAGATCTCCTTCAAGACAAGGGAAGGATTGTATGAGTGGTTAGTCATGCCTTTTAGACTAACCAATGCATTGAGGACATTCATGAGGATCATGAATGAGGTATTGAAGGAGTTTCAAGGTAAGTTTGTCATTGTTTACCTAGATGATATTTTGATCTTTAGCAAGACATTGGAGGAGCATTTGATGCATAGTCGAAGGGTGTTTGATAAGTTGAGGGAAGAAAAGTTGTTAATAAACCTGAAAATATATATTTTTGTGAAGGAGTTGGTGTACCTAGGATTTGTAGTTTCAACAAAAGGTTTGAAAATGGACCCAAAGAAAGTGTAAGTCTATCCTTGAATGGCCTACTCCAAAGACTATTATAGAGGTAAGATATTTTCATGGACTGGCTAGTTTTTACGAAAAATTCATAAGAGGTTTTAGTAGTATTTGTGGACCCTTGAATAAAACAATGAAAGGGGATAGGAAACAATTTAAGTGTATTGTAGGAGCATATATGAGTTTTAAATTGTTGAAAAAGAAACTTACAGAGAAGCCTATTTTAGCATTTTCAAATTTTAACAATGTGTTCCAAGTAGATTATGATGCTAGTGTTATTGTAATAGGAGTGGTTTTGAGCCAAGAAGGTAGACGTGTAGCTTATTTCACTAAAATGGTGAATGATGCCAACAGAAAATATTTTGTTAATGATTAGAAATTTTATGCTATAGTTCAGACATTGAAAAAGTGGAGACACTATCTTCCTCCCAAGGAAATTGTTTTGAATAAAGATTATCAAGATTTGCAATATTTGAATAATCAAGGAAATTTAAACCAAAGGAATTTGAAGTGGGTTGATTTTTTATAGAGTTAAATACAATTGTTTTTAAACATGGGTGTAGGAAGTATAAGAATGTTGTAGATGCTCTTAGTATAAGAAAACTTTTACTAATAGAAATACAAATTAGGGTGGTTGAGTCAAGGAACTCAGTAGTTTGTATCTAGAGGATCCTGATTTTGGTAAAGCGTGGAAGACTCGTATAGAACCTGTTAATCTTGACAAGACAAAGTGGTTGGATTTAATAATCCAAGATGGTATGTTGTTCAAAGAGAGTTAATTGTGCATTCCAAGAAGTTCAATGAGAGAGAATCTCATCAAGGAGAGGAATAGTGGAGGATTAGTTGGACACTTTGGGAGAGATAAGATCATTTTTGGTTGTTGAGAATTATTACTAGCCATAGTTGTAGTCATATGTGAAGTAGTTTGTGTGGAATTACATAGTATGTCATATGGTGAAAGGAGTGAAGTAGAATATAGGGTTATATCAGCCATTACCTATACCAAAGAAGTTGTGGAAGGATGTCGGCATGGGTTTCATTCTTGGATTACCAAGGACTTAGCATGGGCATGACTCTATTTTTGTGTTGGTTGACAAGTTTTCAAAGATGGCACATTTCATTCTCTGCAAGAAGACTAGCGATGTTGTTCATTTGGTAGAGTTTTTTTTCAGAGAAGTGGTGAGACTACATGGTCTGCCAAAGAGTATAGCTTCAAATCGAGATACCAAATTTGTTGGATATTTTTGGCATACATTGTGGAAGAAATTGAGGAAAGATTTGAATTTTAGTTCATTACATCATCCACAGATTGATGGACAAACTAAATTTCTGAATAGGAATTGTGGAAATTTGTTGAGATGTTTCATTGGAGATAAACCAAAAGGATGGAATTTGATTTTACCATAGGTAGAATTTGCATATAATAACTCTATCAACACGACTACTAGTAAATTACCATTTCAGATTGTATATGGGAGCAGTCCCATAAATGCTTTTGAATTGAGGCAGCTAGATAAAGGAGAGATAAGTAGTGTTGAAGTAGAAGAATTTGATGAACATTTGAAAAATCTCCATGAGGATGTGAGGAAGCACATTATCAAGATGAGTACATAGTATAAGGCTACTTAAGGCAAGTGTGCAAGGGATGTATAAGGAATTTCAGATTAGAGATGAAGTCATGGTTCATTTGAGAAAGGAGCATTTCCTAGTGGGTACACAATAAGTTGAAAATGAAGAAGTTTGGATCGTGCAAGATAGTGAAACGACATGATTCTAGAAATTCCTATGAAGTGGATTTGGCTGCTAAATTGAATATTTAACATTTTAGATTTGATAATGTTTTATGAAGGATGTGGTGGAGATGCAGTTGCAAAAGCACAGTGGAGTATTCCAGTAGCTAGTTCATCTACAAAGGAGATTGAGGAGATATTAGACTATCATGTTGGAAAAAGTACAAGGAACCAAATTTATGAAGAATACCTAGTCAAATGGAAAGGGAGGCTAGTAGAAGATTCATCATGGCTAGCAAGGGAGGAGGTTAATCGTCTTGGTTTTCCTCTGATTGCTTGAGACGTGATGGGGTCACTTCTCAAATCACCCTCGGCATCTGATATAGGAGCATCCTGGATGTAACAGAAATCTTCCATCACCCAAAAAATATTTCATTTTAGTTTTTTGAATAAGGGTTGTCTTAATGCAGAATTGTTGCCTATGGAGGCTTTCTACTTAGTGTATCATCTTAAACTAAAAGCACTTCCATGTTAAGAGTGCTTATCCCTATGAGTAAGTGTTCTGGGGTCATGTCAAGTGCCTTGACTGGGTTTTTGTATGGATCTACCTATTTACCCCTATTA
This sequence comes from Cupressus sempervirens, assembly GCA_028749045.1. Taxonomy (NCBI): domain Eukaryota; kingdom Viridiplantae; phylum Streptophyta; class Pinopsida; order Cupressales; family Cupressaceae; genus Cupressus; species Cupressus sempervirens. The sequence continues at coordinate 538,794,145 of CM053789.1, forward strand.
TGCTTCTCTCTCTCTCTATTTCTAGCCTATTTCTGACAAATTCCTTTGTGAAACTAAGGACTTTAGCCTCTAGGTCAAGGACGACCTTCTGGGTCAAGGTTGACCTCGACCTTAACTTAGGTCAAGGATGACCTTGACCTTGACCTAGGGCAGGATCGACCTCGTCCCCAGCCTGATGTCTCATTTTCAATATATGGAAGTTTTGGGATCTCAGGCTTTGGAAAGTTTCTTTTCTCACTTTAGGGTCAATTGTTTAAGGTTTCGCGATGGTAGACTCTTAAATTACAATAAATCTAGGTCTATTTCTAAGGGTTAAGGTTAAATGAGATTTAGTGCTCCTATATCAATTGTTTAAGGTTTCACGATGGTAGACTCTTAAATTACATTAAATCTAGGTCTATTTCTAGGGGTTAAGGTTAAATGAGATTTAGTGCTCCTACGTCAGCCTTCTCTAGGATTTTGTGCCCTAGATCACTATATAAGGAAGCCTTCTTCTCTCATTTTGACATCTACAATCTATGCATAATCAATCTACTTTCTATCCATTATTCATGAGCGCATCAATTTTCAAGTGAGAAAGCATTATATCATTCAAGCATTCAAGTTCTCCATTGAATATCAAGGATTGAAGCATTCAAGCCTTTGAAGGGATTTGGTTCAATAATTCATTATTCAAAACCCTAGGTCTAGCCATCATGGTGGTGTGATCTTCCTTCAAGATCCTTTGTTCATCTTCAAGATCTATTCATTCTTCTATTAAGGTGGATTCTAAGAATATAATCATGGAGGTTTTGATTTACATTTGTTAATGTTGTGTTCAAGCTTTCATATCAATATACTTGTTTACATTTCAAATACAATTGCATATCTATTGAATATCATAGCTTCGTAGTTAGATTTACTTCTACCACTTGCTAGCATTCTCTATTTCAATTCTATTATTAAAGTTGATTCCAAACTAGGGTTTGACCAAGGCAAACCCCTCATCCAAACAACAAAACCATTTTTCTTACAGATACAGGCATGGAACAACAAATTGGAGAATAGATTTAGTTACCCTTTTTGTCAAACTTGCGAGATCCATGAATAGAAATTTTGTCGAAGGAGTCTAGGTCAAGGTCAACTTTTCAAGGTACAATTATGCCCCAAGGTAGGATTGTGCCCTAATATCAGGGTCAAGGTCAACCTCCCTTCAAAAGGATAATATATTTCTGGGTTTTCTCCGTCTTGACATTTCCAGTTAGGAATAGATAACATATTTCCCAGAAACTGCATACAAGCATCAGAAAACAACACTTTTCAAATTTAAGGTTGATATTTGTCTTTTATTTATTTCATGATTTAAGCACATACTCCCCCATAATAGAAAGATTATATAATCTTCTTTCTACCTATTTTTCATCACATGATCCATTTCTGCATTGAACACTTTCTTGTGCTTAATCAATTTGGATCATGACAAAGAAAATAGGTTAAGAAAGGGAAACCTTATTTTCTTTCTATTCACTTAGTAAGTCAGACATACGATCTCAGAATGTCCTAATTTCAGAGATGGATATTCATCTTAGGTATATCAGCTTACTAGTTAAGTCTCAATGTTATATCATGAGTATTCATGGATTTATTGTGGATTTTGGTTTGCAAATTTGGTATAAAAATTTCAAGCTCACCATTGAAGCCTTAAATATGCCTAGATGAGGCCCAAAAACTTGACGGACGGGTGCTTGTGTGGATCCAAGCCTATAGATCAGTAGCTGAGGCTTTTGAAAAGTGGTCATAATAGCCAAATGGAGCAACGGTTCAAAAGTTATGGCCTTCCAAAGTTGGGTTGACCAAAATGTCCAAAATAAATGTCAAAGGTGTATTTGGCCCACTCTATATGTATTGTTAGGGTCTATCGGCCCTAGGTATTAAGTATGAGTGTCTAGAACCTTCTAGGGTGGCATAAAATTGCCTATTTAAGAAATGCTCAAACATTGTCTATGACAACTCAAGGTGATAGTTCGCAATTTTGTCTTGCAGATTACTATAATGAAGGCACTCATGTGGGTTAGCATATTGTAATCCTAAATTTTTTAATTCCACATTTGCGGCGATAATAAGAGACCCATATTTTGTTCTCGCAAATTGTTGGTGTTTCATTATTTCTATTATGTGTTTATGGTATTAAGCGGAGCACACTTCATCACTTTCTTAAACAACATCTTGATTACTTGCTTTCTTGTGGATGTCTTGAGCATTTGTGATAGGAAACGAAAGCCCCCGAGGCTCCTTTTATATTATTCCTTGGGATGGAAAATAACTCAGGTTAACGAAAGAGTTAATAAAACTAATTGGCAAACTCAATGCCTTTTGGGCCTTGAACCCTGCAATCACTATGGACTAAGTTGACTTGGGCCAACCTAGTCCATGACTAGGTCAACTAGGGTAGACCTAGTCCATTATTAGTTTGACTAGGGTTGACCTAGTCTAGACAAAATTGACTTGGGTTGACCTAGCCCCAGAGGATAGGAAAGGAAGGTGATGAAGGGTGCTCCCCTTAATACCATAAACCCATAACAGAAACAAAGAAACAACAACACGTGTGAGAACAAAAAATTGACTTCTTTTTATTGTCGCAAATGTGGAATTATAGAATTCACAAGTACAATATGTTAACCCACATGGACGCCTTCATTACATCAATCTACAAGACTAAGCTGCAAACTACCACCTAGAGTTGTCCTAGACGATGTTTGGATCTTTTTTAAATAGGTAATTTTATGTTGCCTGGAAAGGTTCTAAACATTGAAACTTAATACCTAGGGCTGATAGACCCTAACAATACATACAGAGCCGACCAAATACATCTTTGACAATTATTTTAGAAATTTCAGGTAGCCCAACTTTGGAAGGCCATAACTCTCAACCTGTTGCTTCAATTGGCTATTATAAACAATTTTTGGAAATGTCAACTCTTGATCTACAGGCGGCACTCTTAAGGACTCCAATGGTGAACCTGAAGATTTTTCTCCTAAATTTTCCACCGAAAATACGCAATAACTTCTCTAATACTTAAGCCAGAGAAATGAGATTTTTATGATACGCTTATAATTCTAACATGAACCCTTTTGTAGAAAATGAGAACAATTTGAGCTTGTATGAAAAATTTATTAAAAATAGTAAGCTCCCATAAATAGTAACGACCTTGTCTACTAGTCCTTATTAAAATAGAAAAGACTAAAAAGAAAATATTTTTGGGTGATGCAAGATTGCTCTTACACCCATGATGCTCCTACATCAGAAGGCCACAAAAAGCTTTAGAAGGAGGTACAAGTAAGATTGAGAGATAATGAGTTGATCAAGAGATATGGTCAAAAGAGTATCAAAGAAACACATAGAAGGCCATGTCAGAAAGTGAGAGATGACAAAGAAGCATGAAATGGAAGAGGAGAAGAGAAAAAGAAATCAAAACCATGATAAGGAGGGCTAAAAGGTCTCAAAATGAAGTGCATCCATTTTAAGATGGTATAAAGATCACAATGTTTGCAACAATGACTCATTTGGTGATAGAAATTATAGTTGTTGTAGGTGGCTGAAAGGAATTTCAAGGTACAATTATATTCTTATGTAACTGAATCCCTTGACTTTTCAATCAAAATGATTTAATTCTACTTATTGCAAAAACTAGTGCACAAGGTGCTAAGAGAATCGATCAAATACAATAGTTGGAATTGTTATATACATTGTGCATGTCAATTTTTATATGGCATGTGGCTCAGGGTTTGGGCATATACTAAATTAACATATGAACTCCATGGAATGGGCTTTTTGTACAGATGGGTTAGTGATGCAAGTGGTCAAGGTACTGACAATGAAGGTTACAAGAGTACAACCCACAAGAACACGTTAACAAGGTTTGAAAGCCCAAACAAGGCCCAAGACTTTGCACTTGCACCTTGACAACAATAAAGGCTTAACACATGAAACCTACTCCAGACATGGTACTATGAACCCAAACTCAAGGAATGTTATTTTTACATTAGCATGGACTATGTTGATAGAATTTGAAGACCCCAAATTAAGAAAGTGGCATAGTTCCTTCATTAAACCCTTGGACTCCTAGTAGCCCAAGGAATAAGATTCTAGCCTGTAACTTATATATTTTGAATGGAAGCAAGAAAACCAACCACCAGGAAAGTTTTGATTTCATATGTACTCCAAGATCCCAAAGTGCTGATATCACATGAACACAAATGCTGACATAACCCGTGGGGACAACAATTAAGCCTAAAGGTCTAATTAGGCCACTATTACAAAGGAAGTACTATTTAGACACGTTCCAAAACCACCAAACCAATTGGATAGATAGAGGAATGATCCAAATAGTCTAAATCCAAAGTTTGAGGCTTTAGAAATGAGTTTTAGTGTCTCAAATGTTGATTGTAGCAAAACAGTGAGTTGGTGCATACATGCTATATGCACCTAAGGCATCATCTTTCTCCCTTTTCCCTGCATGTTAACACCTGAAACCACAAAAATCTCAAAGAGCATTAAGAATACAAGGATCCCACCAAAGGCCATAAAATTCCTATGGTCGAATCTCAAGTTATAACGTGCTTTCAATCAAAACCCTTGAAACCCTCAAATTTCCGATTGTCAGCACTAAAATGAGTATAATTTGAGTTCTAGGGAATTTCAAGACTTCAAACTAGTTGCATTAGAAATATAACTCAAATATTCATCCAACCATACATGGCTCTAACTTCTATGCATCTGTCTAGGTACGTACCATGTAGAAAACTTGCCCACAATGCAGAAAATAGGGTTACTTTTATTGATTTCGATACCAAAAACTTACATTCTACCTTCCACCTGCCTCAAAGGGCTATATTAAGGTTTTCCCCAACTGATCCAACCAAATTTGAAAGTTTGTGACCATTGGAGATTGATTGCAAACATTTTTGCTTCGTTATGCAAAAAGTTACAAAGTTACATAGCAACTTTTGCACTTTTATTGCATTTTATTGCATTTTAAAGCCTTAAAGGCATTGCAACTATCTAAATGAGTCCTAAATGACTTAATACAACTAATAGACCCTAGATTATAAGAAAATGCATCTAATTACATAGATTGTGCCCTTGTGACCTCATTGAACAACAAGCATATAAAACACCCAAATTGTTAATGGGCCACACAAAAGGGTTAAAAGTGAACTTAGGAACCTGAAAACATTGTCTTATTGAAAACATAGAAAAGTAGACTAGAACAAGGCCATAAATAACCCAAACAACCTTATTTCATTGTTTCATGGAAGAGTGCTCCTACACCATGCTGCCTTGGGGAAAAGAAACTCAAGTTCTCACTTGAGGTGAGTTGATCAAGAGTGTATCCATGCTGCTAAATCTGAACTTTAGTCATCCTAGTGGCATCAATGGCAAGTATCCCCTTCCATTTGACCAAGTATTGAAAATAGGTTTGATTCCTTGTCTTTTTGACAATTTTGAAGTCCAAGATTGCTTCCAACTCTAAGGGTTGAGAGGGTGGTAGATCCTTCAACCTATCTCCATGTGAACCTATTATAGATGTACCTACAATATCAGAAGAATCCTTAAAAATAGTGAGGTCAGCCATATTGAAAATTGGTGAGATGCCAACGGTAGGTGGTAATGAAATTTCATAGGCATTAGGACAAAATTATGCAAGATTGTAAAAGGTCCTATCTTCTTCATCTAGAGTTTGGTATGATGACCTTTAGGGAGTCTTTCATTTCTCAAATATGCCCATACTTTGTCACCTATTTGGTATTGAACATCTTTCTTCTTCTTATTTGCTTGTGCTTTGTATTTTTCTAAAGTATGTTCCAATGTATCTTTCACCTTTTCTTGTACTTGTTTGATAAGGTCATCCAATTCTTCTCCTTGTGCACTAACCTTGATGTCATTAGGTAACTCTCTAAGTTCTAGAGGTCCCTTTGGATGATAGCCATAGACTATTTGGAATGGTGTCTTTCCCATAAACCTATTAAATGAATCATTGAAAGAAAACTTAGCTTCTGGAAGGATTTGATCCCAATGCTGTGCATATTGCTTGGTGAGGCATCTAAGGAGGCTTCCAAGAGATCTATTTACAACTTCAGTTTCACCATCCATTTGGGGATGGTAGGTAGAACTAAATTGCAAATTTGTGCCTAATTTCTTGTGCAAGGTTCTCTAAAAATGTCCTTGGAATTTAGTGTCTCTATCTGAATCAATAGAGTTAGGCAAACCATGAATTCTTACAATCTCTTTAAAGAAGAGATCGGCAATATGAGAGGCATCATGAGTGCTTTTACAAGGGATAAAATGTGTCATCTTGTTGAAACGGTCTACAACCACAAATATGTTATCATATCCTTATTTTGTACTTGGTAATCCCATTACAAAGTCCATAGATATGGCTTCCCAAGGTCTAGAAGGGATTGGTAGGGGTTGGTATAACCCTTGGTTAGTTGTAGTACCCTTTTCTTGTTGGCATATGACACATGACTCTACATATTTCTTGACATCATGTTGCATTTTTGGCCAATGATAATGTCTCTTAATATCCTCTAATGTTTTGTCAATACCAAAGTGACCACTCATTCCTCCACAATGCTTTTCCTTTAATATATTGACTCTCATAAAGAATTTTGGAATACAAAGTTGATGCCCCTTAAAAAGCAGTCCATCTTGAATAAGAAATTTAGAAAAATATGTATGATACCTATCCATAAGAGTAGTGCAAACCTGATATATTTCTCCAAAATTTGCATCATCTTTGTAGAGGTCCTTTAATGCTTTGATGCCTATGCTTTGAAATTGGATTTCCTACACCAAAATTATCCTCCTACTTAGTGTACCAACAAATTTTTTTACTTGGCCTTTCTTGTGCCTTATAGTGAAGGAATAGGCTTGTAATTGTTCCATCCATTTGATATGTTTGACACTCAACTTGTCTCGAGAATTTAAATAACTTAGAGCATGGTTATCTATAAAAACCACAAATTCTTTAGGTAATAAATAGTGCCTCCATTTATTGAGGGCTTGAACCATAGCATAATGTTCTAAGTCATAAGTTGAGTACTTCTTTTTAGCATCATTTAGTTTTTTAGAGAAGAAAGCCACGGGTTTATTGTCTTGGCTAAGGACTGCCCCAATTGCTAAGTTGCTTGCATCTGTCTCAACAGTAAAAACCTTATTAAAATCAGGAAGAGTGAGTATTGGATATTGTGCCACTCTTGATTTTAGATATTCAAATGCATCATTTGTTGCTTTAGTCCAAACAAACTTTACCTTTTTACCTCCTTTGGTTGTGTATTTGATATAGGTCCATATAAATGGTTGAAGTTCTTAATGAACTTTCTTCTTAATGAACTTTCTTCTTAATGAACTTTCTATAGAATGTTGCTAAACCATAAAAATTTCTTACATCACCTACATTCTTTGGAGGAGGCCAATTGATGATTGCATATACCTTTGTTGGATCCATCATTAGTGTTCCTTTAGATATCACAAATCCCAAGAAGGTGAATTCTTTCTGCATCAATGAGCACTTCTCAAGGTTGATCATTAGTTGATGCTCTTTTAGCCTTTTGAGAACCAATTCAATGTGTTCAAGGTGTTCCTCCAAGTTGCAACTAAAAATTATTATATCAAGATAAATAACCAAAAACTTGCCATTGTAATCATAAAAGATATCATTCATTAGCCTCATGAAGGTAGAGGGGGTGTTGCTTAAACCAAATGGCATTACTAGCCATTCATAGAGACCTTCTATGGTTTTGAAGGCAGTCTTCCATTCATCACCTGGCTTGATTCTTATTTGGTGATAACCAAATTTTAGATCAATTTTTGAGAAGTATGATGCATTACCCAATTGATCTAGGAGGTCTTCAATCCTTGGGATAGGAAATATGTATTTGATAGGGATCTTGTTAACAGCTCTACTATCACTGCATAGTCTCCATTTACCATCCTTTTTAGGAGCCAAAACTGATGGGACATCACATGGGTTAAGACTTTTTTGAATAAGTCCTTTATCTAATAATTCTACAACTTGTTTGGATATTTTAGCATTTTGAGCAGGGATAAGTTTGTATGGGGCTTTGTTAGGCAAGGATGCTCCAAGGATGAAGTCTATTTGGTGGCTTATATCTCTAAAGGGTGGGAGGGATGAGGGTAAATCTTTTGCAACCACTTCCTTGTATTCTTCAAGAAGTTTTTGAACCTCTTTTGGGACTGATTTATCCTTGCTAATTACTAGTTCATCCTTTGGTTTAAGAATTAATGCATATCCCTCTTTTTCTTCTTTGATTGTTTTTAACATTTTTTTTTTCTCCCACTATGATAACCAAACATTCTTTTTTCCTTTTTAGGTTCAGGTACAAGCTTGAGATTATAATTTTTTCCATACCTCACTATAGTGTATGTATATTTTTTGCAATTATACATGGCATCCATATCATATTGCCATGTCCTTCCTCAGAGAAGGTGGCAAACTTACCCATTTCTACAATATCACATAAAACTTTATCTTTGAAATCATCTAATGAGATTTCTACCATAGCTTGTTCAGTTACAAGTGTTTCTTGCCCTTTTGTTAGCCAAGAAACATTATAAGGATATGCATGAGGAATTCTTTCTAGTTTTAATTTTTCAACCATTTCTTTAGAAACTAGATTTTCTATTGATCCTGAATCAATTAACATATTACATACCGTTTCTTTGCATCTAATCCTTGTCCTAAACAAGTTCTTTCTTTGTGTTGGTTCTTGAGCATGAGGTGCTTGTAGGAATGATTGTCTCATCATCAGTGCCACCCCTTCTTCAACCTTTGGGTTTCTTTCTTCTTGCACCAACTATGTCCTTCTTTCTCCTTGATTGTTGTTATTTGGTTTCTCAGGACACTTGTTTGGATAGTGTCCTATTTGATTACATCTAAAACACTTAGGAGGTCCATTAGATCTCCATCTTCATCTATTCAAGAATCTTCCTCCTCTAGATCTCCCTCTCCAAATAGATTCACCATGGTATTTGTTTGTTTGCTCCATGGATTTGCCTTCATTGGACGATTGACCTCTTTGCCAAGAGTTACTTCTACCTCTACCTCTTCCTCTATTAGATTGTTCACTCCTTTTAAACTCCTCTTCTACCTTTAGTGCAAGTTACACACATTGATGCACGGTGGTTATTGTTGTCAAACTCAATTCATCTTGAATAGATAACTTGAAACCTTGCAAGTATCTTGCATACTTGATACTTTCAGATTCAACCTCTTGTGTCCTCATCACCAATGCTTGAAACTCATCAGTGTAGGCTGAAACTGTCATGTCCTTTTGCCTTAGATTCATTCATCTTTTATGAATTTGAACTTTATAGTCTTTAGGAACATAGGGCTTCCTGAATAACTTCTCCATCTTTTTCCATGTGGTTATTAGACCTTTGCCATTCTTCACTCTATCACCTTTAGTGATGCTCCACCTTATAAGAGTAGTACCTTTCGACTTGGACTTGGCTATCATTGTCCTCTAATTCTCAAGAATCTCATCACATTCAAAGAAACTATTTAGGGCATCCACCCAATCAACTGTAGCATCAAGGTTCATTCTCCCATCATAGGTTGGTAAGTCTAATTTGGCATCCATATTTCTTCTTTCCATGGACTTAAGAGTGCTCACAAGCAGCCTCTGATCTAGAGATATTTGTTCTTCTTCCTCCAAAGGGGTTTCTTCATCACTTCCTTCATCATATTCTTCAGAGTTCTTGGCCACCATTAGGCCAAGAACTATTTAGGCCACCATTACAAAGGAAGTAATATTTAGACATGTGCCAAAACCACCAAACCAATTGGATAGATAGACGACTGTTCCTAATAGTCTAAATCCCAAGTTTGAGGCTTTAGAAATGAGTTTTAGCATCTCAAATGTTGACTGTAGCAAAACAGTGAGTTGGTGCACACATGCTATATGCACCTAGGGCATCATCTTTCTCCCTTGTCCCTGCATGTTAACACTTGAAACCACAAAAATCTTAAAGAGAATTAAGAATACAAGGATCCCACCAAAGGCCATAAAATTCTTATAGTGGAATCTCAAGTTATAACGTGCTTTCAATCAAAATCCTTTGGGTTGTCAGCACTAAAATGAGTATAACTTGAGTTCTAGGGTGTTTCAAAACTTAAAACTAGTTGCATTGGAAAGATAACTCAAACATGCATCCAACCATACTAGGCTTAGACTTTTATGTATCCGCATAGGTCCATACCATGCAAAAAACTTGCCCAAAATGCAGAAAATAGGGTTATTTTTATTGATTTCAATGTTAAATACTTACATTCTAACTTTCACCTACCTCAAAGGGCTATATGAAGGTCTTCGCCAACTAATCCAACCAAATTTGGAAGGTTGTCTCCATTGGGGGACTGATTACAAACATTTTTGCTTAGTTATGCAAAAAGTTGCAAAGTTGCATAGCAACTTTTGCAATTTTATTACATTTTTTTGCATTTTAAAGCCTTAAAGGCATTGTAACTGTCTAAATGAGTCTTAAATGACTTAATACAACTAATAGACCCTAGATTATAAGCAAATGCATCTAATTACATAGATTGTGCCCTTGTAAAACACACAAATTGCTAATGGGCCACACAAAAGGGTTAAAAGTGAACCTAGGAACCTAAAAACATTTTCTTATTGAAAAAATACAAAAGGAGACTAGAACAAGGCCATAAATGACCCAAACAACCTTATTTTATTGTTTCATGGAAGAGTGCTCCTGCACTTGTTAGGGTTTTACGTTTGTGTTGCAACTTAGTGTTGTCAAGAAGTCATTCGAAAATTATTGATGCCACATATTGTGATGCTCAAATACAACAAGGGTTGCAATATTCTTAGGGCATAACTAATGGTGTTTTCACAAATTTTTTGTGGTTTCAAGGGGTATGCATACTATTTGTGCACAAGTTTACTTTCAAGCTTGGATAAACATGGGTTGGTTGTGTGAGAAGAAGGGATATGTTTTAGCATGGACCACACAGTTGCAAGCGTATTGTTTGATGTTATTATTATCTTTTTTTTAATTGCTTCTGGAAATTTGTAAGCACAACTAGTGGAGATTGGCGAAACAAGTGGGCAGGCAAGATTGTTGATCTCAGATCACATTGTCCTTGAAAATCCCCTGTTGTATATATTGTTTTGTTGTCCTTGTAATTTTCATACTCTTGTGAAAAGGAGATTGTATATTTTGAATATTAATTCAAGTATTCTAGATACTTCCTATAATTCTAGTGCTTCCTTTGAATTTTAATAATATTGTGATATTTGTATTGGTAATGCTTTTGTTTCAAAACTTCTCAAACTTTTATTAACGATAATTTTTTTATCCTTGTTATTTTTGGCAGTAACCAATTAGCTTCTAATTAAATAATAATAGTAAGGATCTTATTTTTGTGAACCTCTAATTTTATGTATGTTGGACTTGGTGTTATTTTTGTTATTTGGTCCGGGTCTATAATACTAACTTTATCTAATCAAAATAATATTAAGTTTTTTAAAAAAATTGATTAAGTGATTAACTGAAGTCACTTCCTCCTGCCTAAATTTTTCTCATTAAATTTGAAAACAGAGACCCAAGACTACAAAAATCAGAAGAAGACATCAAATAAAAAGATTTTTAAAAAATCACTTTCTCCTATCTAAACTTCACTCGTTTAAACATATTATAGTTAATAAAATGATACACTTATTAAATATATTTATTCTATATAGGTAGATTTTGATTTTTAATTCTTCTTATTAAACATATTATATTTAATAAATTGGTAAACTTATTGAATGAATTTCATTAAGTGGTTTTGCCCAAAAATATATTAAATAAAAAGACACTTCCTCTTGTTTAAACTTCGCTCATAAAATTTGACTAATTGAAGCATTTATTTTCTTGGTCTAGCAATTTACAAAATTTTATATATAATGTCACTTAGCTCAAGTCTATTATAGACCATACTTTACATGCTCACATCCATTAAAACTTCAAATTCAGATAAATCTCATCGAACCCAACCACTCTTACAAACATTGATTCAGCAATTAGTTAAAGTTTGTACTGATTGTTATCACTAATACACATGGGTATCTGTCCTCATCAAATTGTAAGCACGTGATGGTTAGAGTTTTCTCATGTTTGTCTTTGGATCTCTAGATTGTGGCCTCAAATGCGTACAAAATCAAATTAGATTTGGCTTCTCACATTCATACTTTTAACCTAATAAATCTTATGATATCTTTAGAATTCAATTGTGTAGTTCCCGAGTCAAACTCATTGACCCTTATTTCATGAGTTGTAAATCAGAAGAGTCCATCTCTCATTTAAAAGAATGGAATAATTAGCACTCATTGCATCTAGATGATGTTCATAAAGGTGAGGCATGGGGACTTCTAGGAGGTCAACCATCTCAATATACTTTAGTTCAAGCACACTAACCACAAGATTTCCTCCAAAGTTAAATCCACTTTGGTTGCAACCCCATTTGCAAACCATTGAACAAGTATTGTGTCTTGTGAACCATTCAAATGAAGCCCCTTAAGCCCATCATAAGTAGGAGACATTTTCCACAACAAGTCTAATTATGATATGTCTATTAGAATTCAATTGTATAGTTTTTTATTAAAAATCATTGACCCTTATTTCATGAGTAGTGGTTCAAGAGAGTCCATCTCCCATAAAATGAATGTTTCACTTAGCACTTAGTACATCTAGGTGATGCTTGTAGAGGTTGAACACTAGGACCTGTTGAGAGGTTACCCATCACACTGCTATTCGAACTTAAGCGCACTTAACATAAAATGACAGTCATTAAAATCTTATACAAAAAGTTTAATGTTGAAAAGCAAAAAATTTTAACATGTTATTTCACTTTTCTTATCTAACTTGTTTTATTTTCAATAGTTGTAAATATGAGTAATATTCTTAAATTTAGATTTTTTTACATAAATAAATAGATAAGATCTATATCAATAGATAAAAATGGTATAAAATTATTCAAAAAACTTCACTCTATTTTTGGATCTGACTCATGATACATTGACGACCTACATGTTTATTCCATAGTGAGCATGGGATTCATCTAACTTATGCTAATAATAATCTAGCAGCACAAAAATTAGTAGCATTTTAAGTAAGTTAATACCAAATGATATTGTAGGTGTTCATGTCAAAAGAAACTCAACAATAACTCTGTGAATGGAAGTTTCAACAATAAAGCCGAACATTTAGGGTCTGTTTGACTACGAGAATATAAAAATGGAAATAGGAATACTAATTCTCAAATAGAAAATGGGGTTATGTATTCTTATTTTTGTTTGGTTCACCCAGAATTTGACGCGGAATTTACGGACTTAAAAATTTATGTTTTCTAAAATTAAAAAAAGTGGAATAGAAATACGTATTCCAATTTCATCTATTTAAGTGAAATACCAAATGCTCATTTTTGGACCAAAATTGGAATATGTATTCCAATTCTGATTTGGTGCATCCAAACAGAAAATTCAAAATTTTAAGAATATATATATATATATATATATAGATATACATGCCTATTCCACTTGTATTCCCATTGCAAAACAGACATTAATACAAGAAATTTTGGTGAGAAAAACATTCATTGTAAATGCAGATTTTCAAATTTTCAAATTGGTTTTCTTAATGACCACTTAGCAATATTATTTGTTCTCCTTGCTTGCCACTTCTCCTTTATTATTTTACAAAATGTGTGAATTGGGGAGATTAAAAAAGAAATTGTAAAACAGTCTTGATAACAGAATTTTGTAAAAACATACCTGTTTCATCGGTGGCCTGAATTCCTTTAGATAGCTGTGTTTCTGTTGAGCGTCGACAATTAAAACTTCCACGTAGCTTTGCTATCAGACTATTGTAGAACCTTTTGATCATGTTGCTTTTATCTGGGCCATGAATTTCTTCAGCGTCTACTGTTTCTGCTGACCCACTACCTTCTCCTAATTAAAAAGGAATGTCTATCAGTTACAAAGCAGACAAATCCTCCGTAGAATTGCAGAGCCTACAACCATAAAGCAACTTATATGCTACCGGAATATTGTAAAACCATTTGGACGTACTTGTTCCCTCTACTCCCTCAATATCGACTACGGCGATTCCTTCAGCATCTTGAGCTTGTCGTGGAGCTACTGTTGTTTCTGCAGCGCTATTGGCTTCTTTGTAAAGTGCAAAACAGTATGTATATCAGATGCTCTAGTTAAAACATTTAGAAAATACAAAGCAGATATAAATGGCACTGGTTAATCTCTATAGAAAATGTATCAAACACAAACAAAAGTCAAATATAAGTCAAACATGAACCTTTTTTAAATTCAAGAGAACACAGCAAAAGAAATTCAAAATATTTTTTTTTTTCGATCACAAAATATACAGATCATGAAGATCAAATGCTGAAAATTTCAGAAATGCGTTTAAAAAAATTTATAGTATTTTTCATTTTTTTAAAATTTATTCTATGATACAATTTGTAGGAAGGATATCAGCCTCCAATATAAATATTCAAGATATAATCTTTTGTTTCATCTCTTACCTGAGATGGGAGTCACCGAGCTAGTCCATTCTCGACAAAGTCTCCATATAGATACATTTGGTCGTTCCAGCGGAGAAAAAAGATCATTGTATGCTCCATCTATTTCTGGTACAGAATCGTCTTCATCATCTTTCTGTGATTCTGAATGGCCTTCCTTACTCTGTTTTTGGAAAAGTCCCAAGTGTCGATCCAAAAAATTCCTTGATTGCTCTTCACTGGGGTCAGGAAGGTCTAATTGCAGTTGTATTATCTTTTGTAAATACTTGTCTGCTAACTTTCTATTTTTCAAGGATTTATCTCCATGCCTTTTCATTATTGCCCGTTGGATAAAATCTTTATCCATTCCTAGAACAACGCTGATTTGGCAGACAGCTAGTACAAGATTAATGATTGATAAGACCTGTGTATCATTAAACGGGTATTTTATCACTTTGATGATTAGGCAACTAAGGAAAAATGATATCTAAATCCATAGAAAATTTATATTTTCACTTTGTAATTAGGCAGTTAAGAAATAAGAAAAACAAATCATAGTACATTCACCTGAAGAATGACAGCTTCCTGGCATCGATCAAGATCATCGACAAATACAATTATTCTAAGATTATCACTGGGTAACAAACTAGGCACCTTGTCTCCTCTGTATTTAGAAGACCCTGTTATGAAATGCCGTATATAAGAAGCAACAGTGCAAAACCAATAAGGGTTTCTGCTAATTTCATTTTGCAAGAAAGTAATATCAGAGATTATCTCCTTTTGATAGCCAAGCTTTTCACTGTGGTTTGGAAGTCTTATATCATTCACTAATTGATCACTCACGGGACTTATGCTGCTCATTAGTTTCTTTGACAAGGCTAGAGCTACAGGAAATGATGCATATTTTAGCTCCACCGGTTCTTTGATGTTGTATCTATCCAACACAAGCCATAAAATCCAATTAAATGAGATGGCCAACAGAATCGCAAGGATGCATGGAATGATAATCTCAATCCAGACAGCATGTTTTTTCCTTCTCAGAGTATTTCTCAAACATGTGCTCAACCATTGGGCATCTGTCATTATTCCCTCTATTCCTTTTGTTATTTCCTCTGCGATTCCTGCTAATGCTTCTGACTCACTCCTGTATGTCCAAGCGTTATATCGGACGGTTAATATAGCAGGTACACTCCCCTCTGTTGGAGAATCATTTTCTGACTGTGATTTTTGACCTTTTACTTTCAACGGAGAACATGAAATAAACGAAGCCTCCAATCCCTTTGTTGGAGGGAGTGATTGTTGACCTTTCACTTGGAACTGAGAACAAATGTTAGGAAATAGTTAGACAAAAGAATCACCAGATTATAACAGAAGGCAATACACAATCGTTTCTCAAATTAAGAGATATACCATGCCCCTGCTATCCATAGCAGCTAGTGATTTAAATATATGATGATATTTGGCTTCGTAGTTGTTTAGAAACCTGCGAAATGTGTGCTCTTCCTAATAAACAACCACATTTAGCATTCAGTTAGAAGAAATGGTTTGACAAGGGTTGCATTGTTTTATAAATTAATATTTTACCTCGTTGTTTTGGCGTGTTTGTGTATTTCTTATCTTCATCCAGTTCAGAATTTGCAAGATGTTATTTTGATGTTTGGTGGGACCGACCAATTTATCTATGCTTTTCGCAATCTGGCGGTATTGTCTTCTGCCCTTTTCTGTATGTTCCAGAATTTGTAAACCGGGAAAACTTGAGATTTCGGAGGTTGACGTTTCAGATGGTAGCAATGCTAGTTGGGCAGCTGTCTTCAACAAGATGCCCTCTATCTGTATTGAATTGAAACGATCTAGACTTTAGCCTAGTCACTAATGTTTTAGATAAGCAGAAGACTTTTTCCAGCATATAATTTTAAACTAACCTGCAACATTAGGCTCGATTTTCCCATACCCCAGCTGCCAGATATACCCACTGTAATTGGAGGTTTTAAATAAGGGTTCAAAAGCAATGCGGCAAGACCATATGCAAAATCACCTCTTCCTGTAAAATAAGTACCTTTGGATAAGCGTGCTCAGTAAATATTTTAACATTTTTTGGGGTATAGAGAAGAAAACGGATTATATTTTACCCAGACTGTCCGACGCAGTTGGTTGATCATTTGCTTGTTCCGTAATGCTTTGAAGTTGCATCAAAACTGCAGACAAGCATGCGCGCAATAATTATATAAATATAATTATATAGAGCCTTTAAAAATATTAAGTTTATTGGAATACCTGTTTGAACGTTATGTTTATACCTGTGCCAAGATTTTGTTTTTCCCCGGGGCTTAAACTGCTTATCCACTGCTGGTCGTACCTAATGTCCCTGATTTGAGCACCCCTGGTAAGCAGTTCTTTCGTGAGGTCAATATCACCCAGACAGGCAGCTGTCTTTACCAAATTGCTTTCCTTTCCAGCTGTTTTAAGTTTTTCCGTGAAATCTTTCTTTTGTTGTAAAAGAAAGCTCTTGAGAGGAGAATCGGTTAAATTCTTGTCCGGAGTGCCTAGCCCTGCGGCGGAGGCCCAGAGCAAAAGCAGTTTCTTTTGATCGGATCCACACTGCTTTAACATCAGTTCTGCAACTTCTTTTCCATCCTCTCCAGTTAAATTTGACTGCGCTAAGTAGTGGAATACGGTTCGGCCATCACAATCTCTTTCAAGGAGGGGATGAGCTCCCCAGTGCAACAAAACTTTTATGATATCCGCGTGTCCCCCTTTTGCGGCTTTATGAAGCGCCGTCTGTCCAAACACATCTGTTTTCCTCACATATTCTTTTGGCTTCTCCGACAACTTGAGAAGGTAATCAGCTATACGCATTCTGCCCTCTGAAGCTGCCACATGCAGTGCTGTCTGCCCGCTACGGTCAACAATGCGCTCGTCCCCGAAACGATGTAGCGCGCTAACGGCCTTGTAGTGGCCTGCTTTAACTGCTTCGAAGAGAGCTGTTCGGCCATCTCTATCTCTTATTTGTCGAATATTGCTATAATCTATCCTGAAAAGGGAGTAGCACAGGTGTACATGTCCTTTCATAGCTGCAGCGTGGAGAGCCGTTTTGCCCATTTCATCTTGTTTCGCTACCCATTTCTTCTTCTCCTCCTCGCTCTTACACTTTTCGAGCATTAACTCTATCAACTTACGTGCCTTGTAATCATCTGGAGACATGGAGGCATGATGCAAAGCTGTTCGGCCCTGCTCATCGCAGACAAGTGGATCTGCTCCGCTCTCCAACAGTTGTTTCACAACTTCAATAGTGCCTTGAGAGGCAAACTCGCGCAGAAGCTTGGCGGAATCAACCTTATGAATATATGTCTGAAGGGCTTGTTGAGAAACCGACAATAGCTTTATTGTCAGCTTTATGTTGTTGACCTTGATAGCCATATCCAGAGGACTCGCCCCATCTTTGTCTTTCCAACTAATCATCTCCGCGCTCCTTTCATTGAAATCGCTGTTGCCTTCCCCAATCAGCACATCGACAATCTCTTCATTCTCTCTCTCGACTGCGTAGTGGAGGGGGATGCGTCCTCTGTTGTCTCGAATATCCAAACGTCCCCCGTATTCAACAATCATTTTACACATGCTTTTGTTCTTTGTACACGCCCAATGAAGAGCAGTCTTTCCGTCCTCGTTTGCTGCATTGGCGAACTCCTCTTTTGAATCACATTTGTCGAAAAGACTCCTCACAATTTGAGTATCATTTCTTCTAATAGCATAATACAGAGCCATATTCTGTTGGTCTGGGCCAAGGTTCGCTTGTGGCTGTGCGCCCCACTCTAACACCTTCTTCACCACCATGTTGCCAGCACCAAAACTTACAGCAAAGACTAAAATCTTATTGAGAACGTCGTAATTTCCAGCATGTCCGTAGCAGGAGAAGGGCGTTTTCTTCAGCATATCGTTGAAACGTTGCCGATCATCACCTGTTGCATCCTTGCATGCCTCCCTCAAACTCCTCTGCAACTCCGTGTCGACACATCTGTACAGAGTATATAGTATGGCAGTCGACATAAAGAAATCCCTTTCGCTTCTCGTCTGACGCCCTTCATTCTTCCATTCTTCCAACGCTGAAGCCAGAATTCCATATTGTACCAGTGCTGATAGAGTATTGGAGGAGACGATGTACCACAAAAACTTCCAGATGGCATCCGATGTGTCTCCTTGAGAGCCGAATTCTTGAAACCAATTCACTTTTGAACATTCCTTTCCTTCACTTACATAGCTGCTCTGACTATCTACCTGATCAAGAAAGGTTTGTCCAAGGATCTTCTTATGCTCCTGACTGAACTTGTGCCAACAGGAATTTCCCATGTTAAACATCACTTGTTTAATTGACTCGACAGAA
Organism: Cupressus sempervirens; assembly: GCA_028749045.1. Lineage (NCBI taxonomy): Eukaryota > Viridiplantae > Streptophyta > Pinopsida > Cupressales > Cupressaceae > Cupressus > Cupressus sempervirens. The sequence goes on from CM053789.1 coordinate 538,813,101, forward strand.
AAATTCCTCCTCATCGCTTTCTCACTGGGAAGTCGTTCTTCTCCAAGTATTCTGCCCATGTGACACATCACTCTGTTCATCTCTTCAAATTTGCTTTTATTCCCAAAAGGTATGTTGCCCTCTCTGACATCTTGCGGCTTGAAAGGCTCTTTTTTTTCCCAAAAGTTGAGCAGCCAGTACACAACTTCGTAATTCCAATCCTCAGAACACAAAAGCAATGCCACTTCTCTTCCTTTGAGGGTGAGGGGAACATCTTTATATCTGCTCCTGATCTCATGATCTGAGTTACCTAAACAACATTTTCATATAACGTTAGTTAAGTGCACCTGCAAATATTTGAATCTGAACTTAAAATAGAGTGAGATCAGTAATCAAAACAAAATACCAGAGTCGCTTGGCGGTGGGTGGAGTTGTATGAGAAGCATGTATCCCAAACAGCTTCTGAAATGATTTCCCATCTGGAAGTGATGAGATGGCCCGCCTATCCAGCCGTCGAGAAGACGAGCAGTCTGCCATTCGTTGAGAAGACACAGCTGCTTAATCATCTCAAGGTTATCAGTTGCTTCTTCAAAAGTTGCTAGACGCCAGCCTGGGGGAGTATGGTAGCTCCTCTCAGCCAACATCATATTACAAGGCAGGGCCTCTATATCCGAAGCCATAGTGAGGTTAGGCTTACAATATTGACGTTTCACAGTCAGCGTTTTACCTCGTCGGCCAACCCATCACGCGAACAAATGTGTAAGCAATACAAACGAGTATCCCTGCGAACATTTGTATTCTTGGAAGAGAGTCACCTGGCCCATGAGAAACGAAACATTTATCGTTTTTTTAAAAGGGAATAGCAAATAGTTAACTTAGAAGCTTTCTGGAGTGATATCAATTATTATTAGTTCCTCTAGGATACTGTTTTTACTAGTCCCTGCCTTTTAAAAGGCAGGGAACTAATGTTCTTTTTAACCCCCTATTAATTTATCCCAGACAAACTGATGATATTTTCCAAAGTCTCTTAACAGTTGATGTAAAGTTTGATTTAAAACTTAATTATTAAATATTTATTCTCATTTTCATTTTACGATTGGTTATGTGGCAATTTTCTGAAGTTTATTCTGAATTTCGTAAGTCAAAAATCAGAAAATTTATGAGGCGGCATGTGCAGAAGCTTCTAGGTTGCTCGATCTCGAAAAAGGCCTAAATGTTTATTATTAAGCGAAGTACTCAAAATCTTTTATCTTCACTTTAGGGTGTGGAAGATTGTTTCAATTTTCTTGCTGACAGTCAAGAATTTCCATGCCATTCACGACCTATACCGAATCCACTTTTGAAAATGTCGTAAATTTCTCAACTCTCGAATTCCTTAGCCCCGGGCCCAAATCAAGCGAAAATTCCAAAAACGTTTAATGGTCTCCATCATTAATACACCTCTGAACCTCCCACTGGGAAAAATAACGATTAAAACTCAAAACATGTGCTGAAATGCAAGCATTTCTTGCCTACCTTCAACTAAAAAAGTCCCGAACAAATTTATTCTCCCAAAAAAGTTCGCCACAAAAATAAATGTAGGAACACTTTAAGTTACAAATTTATTCATTTATTGATGCTATATATTGTTAATAATAATTCATTTATAAATTCTCATACGATCAAACATTTATCAATGTTTTTTTCCTTTATATAATTATGATTATCCAATATAAGAATATTATCTAAATAAGAAACTTTTTTAGACTGGCTTTTCTTCCATTTTATGATTAATTAGAAGTTAAATATAAATTATATTTTAAATAAGAAACTTTTTTAGATTCTCACTTTTTTAAAAGACAATACAATAAACATCTTACATTTTATGATTATTAGAAGTTAAATATAAATTATATTTTAAATAAGGAAATTTTTTAGACTCAATTTTTTAAAAGACAATACAATAAACATCTTACATTTTATGATTAATTAGAAGTTAAATATAAATTATATTTTAAATAAGAATAGATATTTTAGGATGATAAATAATATGTATTTTACTTTCAATTAATGAATCATTATGTTAGTTTTAAAGTGTAAACATAACACTATTTTAAAAATAAATAGAGTGAAATTTTAGTTACATATAAATTATCATTTTTTAACAAGAACCAGTATTTTCCATTCAATTAGGAGAAATTTCATAATGAATATTCATAATATCTTAGAATTCATTTTTTGAGCACTTTTTAATCTAGCGACAATAAATGTAATATAGTATTATAAAAATCTATGTTTAAAAAAAAGAATTCTATATTTAAAAAAGTGTTCTAAATCTTTTATTAAAATTCTATTTATTAAATAAAATAAAAAATATTTTATTTTAATACACAAGACATGTATAATATACTTATTAAATATATAAATAACATTTAATGAATTAATTGAAAATCATATTATCAAAATCAAGCTTTTAGATAGATTGCTAAAGTTGGGTAAACTTATGTCATTTGATCAAACACAGATTGGATAAACATATGTAGGCATAACATCAATTTGGAAATATTTAATCTGATAAATAGAATTTTATATTGTAATTTAATCTATCAACTAGATACTTAAAATATATTTATATTCAAATATACAAGAATTCCAATATCCTTTTTATACAAGCAAATTCAATTTCAATTATATCAACTAGATTAAATTTTATTCTTTTTTTTTGCAAAAAGAGGGGTAAAAATTTATTAAGACAGAAAGGAATACAACAAGGAGAGTTTGTTTCTATCAATTTTTGTATAAATTATTAATAAATGAAATATTTTAATTACTAACTTTTAATGAATTTTGAAATTCTATTATTTTTTATTAGAAACTATAATCATAAAATATTTAAAACTACAAACTAAATATAAACTATAATTTTTAATAAATACAAATGAACTTAAAATTTAAAATAGATAAATCAATAAATCTTAAGAATATGATAGATTTCATATTAACTATTAGTGTTTGAGTTCATGCTCCCTTGTTTTCAACTTTCTTTTTTGTTTGTTTTCAACTCTTATTATGTTCCTTACTCTCTATTTTGTTCCACTATTGTAAAGAAGAATGTTTTAAATACAAATATTCAAGATATGCATTGCAAGATCTCCTTTTTTAACACATACAGCTACAACCCCCACATACAGCGACAACCCCCACTATGACTCTAGCTCGCAAAGAGCTCTTGTTTTCATTCAATTCAATTTTTCAATTTAATTAACTAATCAATTCATAGGATCTACTTCAAATGTTTATATCTTGTTCTAATTTTTCATTATTTTATAAATCACATTTTTCGTTCATTCTATTGGATCTTATTTTTGGCAATGAAAAAAATTAATTTTCTCCAACAAAAATACAATTATTTTCTAACATCTCTATCATGTATCAATGAATGTATTAATTACAACTTTATCTTTTCCACATTTGTGATGAGTAGAGTAACTTTTTAAAAAACAATCATTTTTATCTTCCACCTCACAATGTTTAATCAATATTAATTATCACTATCTATTTTCTTACCAAGTTCAAATATAGAGTTAAATGTTTTATATTTCTTATTTTAAATACATTTATTATTTAAGATAGTTTATGAAGAAGAAGTCATATGAATTTAGAGTTAAATGTTTTTAAAGTTGTATAATTTAAATATTTTAATCAAATATTAAATATATTTATTATTAGTTTTACATTGATGTTTATTTTTCTAATTTATAAAATGTTATTTTTTTAAGTTTAAACTATATTTTACTAGCTATCTTACCAAGTTCAAATATAGAGTTATACATTTTTTATTTCTTATTATATATATATTTCTTATTAGTTTTACATTGATGTTTATTTTTGACAATTGTAAAATGTTATTTTTTATAGGTTATAATATGTTTTACTAGCTACTATTTTTCAATTTTGCTCAATTTTTTTTATACCATTAATACTAACCCTCAAACTTACTACATTTTTTAGTACTTTGATTTAAGTAGTCAACAATTTTTTTTTTAAATTAAATATTTCAACTTATAATTGAATTGGTAGAAATGAGTAGTTGATTCATATAATATAATTTTTATTATTATTTATATATTTCTCAAAATAATAAAATTATTACTATTGTTTAAATTCTCTTCAACTCTCTCTATTATTCTACCTTTACTTGTCCTTATAATAACATATCATTCTCTCTTTTAGCTCTCTCTTTATATACTTCCTTTCTATCTATAAATATATATTTTCCTTCCTTTCTATCTATAAATTTATATTTTCCTTCCTTTCTATCTATAAATCTATATTTTCCTTCTTTTCCAATTATATGATTGAAGTGTTCACATTTTTGTTAAAAATTGTAACTAATTTGATTTCCCCTTCATGCAATACTACTTCAGTCAACCCTAAAAACATGAAGGTAGGAACTTTGGCACATGCACCCCTTGTTATAAACATCATGATTGTAAAAATTTTGATATTTTAAAGAAAAATGGTCATATTAATTAATAATAACATTTTGTTGTGGGAAGAAATTCATTACAAATGATCATTCTACTTCACAAATCTTAACTTTCACTACTAAAGCTTTTATATTAATCAAGATAACTATTTCCCTTTCCGTACCAAGCTCGTACTCATACTCCGCTCTTATTGCTCTTGGCTTCCTAGATTTACTGCAAAACTATGTTACCAGAAACGAGAAACCTAACTGCAACATAAATGTGGCAAGAAACGAAAATTTGAAAGGTTGCGTAAAAGAAACGTGTTATATGTATATATATATATATATATATATATATATATATATATATATATATATATATATATATATATATATATATATATATATATATATATATATATATATATATATATATATATATATATATATATATATATATATATATATATGCTCCACGGGGACGCGTCCCCTGCCTCTGTACCCTAGGACCCGTACCGGGTATGAAACAGGGACGCGGGTACGGATTTTGGCCATACCTTGCAACGTCCCTTTTTGAGGGGAAAGGGGACGGTCCCTGAAACACCAAAAAAAGTTTCATAGGAAACTGGGTATGGATTTTTGTACCAGAGACGGCGTTCTCGTCCCTCGCCCGTACCCTTTTGCCCACACCGTCCCCTATTTTCCAGCCGGCCGCGGGTGAGTTAAAAAGTTTTTAAAAATAGTTTTTTTTATTTTAAATTTAGTCTTTTCTATTCCGCCTAGGGCCCACATGGATGTTAAGTTGTTAACCCTAATGTGTCTTCTTAAATAGTTAAAGTTGGAGTTCATTGCTCATTTGGAGTTGTTTGCAAGTTGGGAAGAGGAAGAGGAAAACATTCAACATTCAACAACAACAAAAGAGGAGTGTGTTTTGGAGGTGGAAGAGAAAGTTTTGCCTTCATTTCTACTTCATTCCAGGTATGTTTTTTATTTTCTTTTTGTTTGATTCAAACTTCATTGTTGTTTGTTGTCATTTTTCATTTTTTTCAATGACATAGAGAGGGCATGTTAATGGAACATTGAAATTTTTTTTTCTTTCTATAACTTGCAACGGTATACTATAAATCATTGTAAAATCCAAAGGCAAAAACATGAGCAGCAGTGAGAGTGAGGGAAGTAGTGATAGCATGGAAATTGCCATGCAAGAAACTCAAGTGTCACAATTACAAAGACCAAGAAAAAGACCTAGGGCAGCCATTGATGAGCCTAATGTAGATGTCCCTATGGAAGATGCAATGCCTAATCCATTTGAGTGCCCTTCCAAAGCCCTAAAACGATATGCCAAAGGCCCATTCAACCCTAAGAAACCTCTCCTACAATTTGTCACAAAAGTAGACAAGAATAAGAAGAAAAATTCGGGGGGTAGTAGGGAATAGGAGTGTCATTTATGTAAGAAGCATTATTTTGGGAGCTACACAAGAGTGTATTGCCATCTTTTATGGATAGGTGGGCAAGGGGTGAAAGGTTGCAAAAAAATTACGAAGGAAGAAAAACTTAGGCCAATAGGTTGTATGTGGAGGGGGAGTTATTGAAATCCGGGGGTCCTATGAGTAGCACACCCACACCCTCATTGACTCCCACTAGCACTGTTAGTAAAGGGAAGGGAAAGGCCAAGACTAAGAGAGATACCAATGTGGCTGATTTATTTAACATACAAGCAAAAGATAGAGCTGAAGAGTCCATTGGCAGATTTCTTGTTGCTCATGGCATACCATACCATGTTTCTCGTTCCTCATTCTATAAACAAATGTGCAAAGATATTTATGTTGCTGGTCCCTCATTTGTACCACCAGGAGAGACTAAATTACGCACCACTATCCTTAATAAAGAGTACTTAAAAGTAAACATTTTGATGGAGGATATGAGGCAAACATGGATGAGTGATGGATGTTCTATTATCATGGATGGTTGGACTGATATCAAACATCAGCCACTCATCAATCTTATTGTCACTAGTACACCAGGGGCCTATTTTCTTAGAGCCATTGATTGTTCGGGAAAAAAGAAGGATGCATCCTTCCAATTTCAGATTTTGAAGGATGTTATAGAAGAGGTAGGGACTTCAAATGTTGTGCAAGTAGTCACTGATTTAGCCTGTGTGTGTAAATCAATTGGATTGATAGTAGAGAGCACCTATAGACACATTTTTTGGACCCCATGTTGTGTACATGCATTGAATAACACCTTGAAGGACTTTGGGAAAAATGATTGGATAAAGACTATGGTGTTTGAGGCTAGAGACGTGCAAATGTTTATTTGCAATCATCACACATCTCTTGCATTATTTATAACATATATTAATAGTTTTTTATTTATAACATTATTTCACACAACACAAAAATTATTAATAATTTTTAAATTTATAACCTTATTTCTACACAGAAACAACCATTGCGTGTTGAGAAATCCGTTTCGCACTTCGCAACATGAAACGAGCTTCCCCGTCACATTTCTGGCAGCTATGCTGCAAAATAGCTCATTGATTTTAGCTCTAAATTCTTTCCTAGATTTTCACAATTTTCATTGCAGACATCTGAAAAGCCACGGATTGAAAGGTAACAGACTTTTCACCACTAATGGTTAAAAGTGGTCTGACCAATGCAGCATCATAATGCATGCTTTTCATATAGAGAAGCCTAATGTGATCACTTCATTCCTCCATTCTCGTTACTTTTATATATAATTTTGTATGTGATATCACATTGTTTATAACATTGTTTTTGTTGGTTTTTAAATCTTAGGTTACTATTCACAAGCAATGTTGTGTTGCAGGTTTCTGATGACATCATGTCAACGTTTACATATCAATTGGTAATAAAATGGAATATGATTATGAAGAAAGTTGCAGAGAGGCCTTCTGAACTACAGCTAATTATTTTTATTGACAGACTTGCAGCAGAAATTTCAATGAGGGTCGGATTGGGAATGGACTATTAAAAGATGGAAACGAAATATTCGAAGATATGAGGAGATAAGAGGAGATAATGAGCTGCATTATTCTATTATGTAGCTGTCAGGTTCCAGATACGATATTATTAACGAATAGATTCATTTTCGAAAGGAAATTTCAGATTTGGGTTTTTTATTTACTTTTGATCATTCCAAAGACTCTAAGACTTTTTCAGGTTCACATTCATCTTTTTCTACAAATAGATATATTCTCATACCCTCAAATCTGGGAGCTTGGAAAAGGAGTATAAGATTGAAAAGAAACACATGGAGATTACAGAAAAAAAAATAGAGCAAATCATGTGTTGATGATCTTCTTAGGATGATACTCTCAAAATAGAGAATGTTTCTTCAAATTACAATAACTTCAGTGACACAAAAGCAAATAATGAACAAGTGCAGAGTATTCTTCTTGGGAGGAAGAGAAACAACACATGTTGTCATATCATTGACAATATTCCTATTGGCACTCAACCAGGATTGGCAACAAATGGCTCATGAAGAAGCAATTGTTATCTGTAGAAACTACAATCACAAGATGGCTTCTTTAGAGATACTTAAAGTTGCAAAAGTACAAATGCTCTTCTTGATTGTAATTCTATTAAGAAATGACGAGCTTCAAATGTTCAATTGTTGCAAGCACTGAACTGTTGTGGACGCAATGTCTTCATACTCAAATTGATATAAATTTTAATATGTTTTAAATTTTGAATCTTTTGTCTATGTTAGTGCTGAACAGTGGTAATAGTAATGGACATTTGTCATTTTTTAATTGTCGCACTGAAATTCTCGGTGAGATTTGCCAGATTATAAGCCTATCGGCTAAAGAGAGAGATCGCTAATGGGAGAAGACGACCATGGACGAGAAACTTGCAGGACAGCTAATGTAAGCTTCCTACTTTGACCTTGTCTTATGAGAAAAACATTGTATATTGACACTATTTATTCCTCAAAATTTTGGACCTGCGATCTGGTTTCACTTAAGATCACAACCATTAGGGGCAAAGTAAACATTCTTTCAAGCTTATTTTGCATATCCTTCTAACTAATCTATTGAGATGTATAAAAAAAATTAGGATATGTAAGAAAATTAGTACCCAACACAATCTACTGAGCTCTGCTAGAAAAAACTAGAGATACATAAGACAAATTTCTTAAAACCTTCTTTTATATATAAAACTTTATAAAATACATTGAAGATTTTTTTAAATGTTAAAATATAATATGCTATTAGTATTAATTTATTTAGTAATTATTTATTTATTTATTTATTTAACCTCAAGCCCTTGTTATTATTATTATTATTTATTTATTTTATTTTGGGCATATTTCCTACTATTATTTTTATTAACGCCATTTTTATATAAAACTCTTTTTTTTTAATCCATCTACCTTTTAGTTGGAAAATGTAATTTTATATTAGTGGGCAATTTTGCATTTGATGTTTCCAATAATAGTGTGTGTAGCCACCCATGTTACAATGACCGCTACGTCTATCATTATAGATTCCCCCAATTACCGCTCATAAATAACCTCAAAAAATGATATCATATGTACTCATAGGCAATCAAATATGTACTAATAGTTTATCATTTTTTAACTTCATTGGTTGTTGATTGGTGCATTTGTGCAAAAAGTACTTTTTTTTGGTGAGCGGCTATTGGGGGGTGAACATAACCAGTTCTAGGCAAACGTTTTAGTAAAATGGCATTTTTAGAACACCTCACACTCCACAACTTCTACAAAGAGTTCTGTAAATGTGAAAAAAGCCAAAAGGTTAGCTTTAAGCTATTCACTCGCCTATGGAGGTTCATTGAAAAGATTGACAAATTTTGATGTATGGATTAGGAATTCTAGGTGCCCAAAGTTAGCTAGTGCAACTATTGGATCGTCTCCTCTAAGTTAGCTAGTGCGACTACTGGATCGTCTCCTCTAAAAGTAATTTCCACATTGACATTTGTGGCATGGTTGTGTTTTCCAGTTCTGATATTCATTCATAAGGGGAAATGTTAAGGTCTTATTCTAAAATCATTATTTAGACTATTTTTGTGTCCCCTCACTTGGAAGAAGGCATCAAAGATCAATTAAAGACCATCAATCACTTGAGTAGAATCAAAGAGACAACAACTTCAAAAAGTATAAAAGCTAGTTTATGTTATTGTAAGTTGTTTTGCGTTGTTCTCTCATAGAAGCTTAGTTTATTTGTTGTTATATTGTATGTCAAACTAGTGGCCTCTTTCAAGCTTTTGTTGTGATTTTAAGCTATGTATCATGTATTCACTCTAGGTCTTCATAACTAGTTGTCAATCAAATAGAGAACAACTTCAAAAAGTATAAAAGTTAAGTTTATGATATTGTAAGTTCATAGATGCTTAGTTTATTTGTTGTTATATTGTATGTCAAACTAGTGGCCACTTTCAAGCTTCTATTGTGATTTTGAGCTTTGTATCATGTATTTACTCTAGGTCTTCATAACTAGTTGTCTAAATGTTACCTTGTAATATCAAGTTTGTTAACAACTTGTGTTGCCTTCCATTATATTTTTTCCATATATTATTATTTACATTACAAATATATATAAACTGTGTGGATCATCTTCATAGCCTTTATGTAAACCTTACCGTTACTATTTGTAATGGTGATCGAAATGATAAAATGGTAGGTGTGTTGTATGCATCCATTAATATGGTCTATTTATCCATGTTTTTTTTGTAAGAATAATCCAACTTAATATAATTAATATTGGCATACCTTTACTTTTGTGATAATGATTGAAATAACAGGATGGTAAATGTGGTGCACACATTTATTCGTATCATTTTAAATCCATTAATACAAGTCAACAACTTGTCTTGGTCTACTTTTTGTGATGGCAATTGAAATGATGGGTGTGTGGAATTAAATACAAATATAATAAATTTAATTGAATGATTCATGTGCAATATATAATAAATATATTAATAATATTTTCATTTATATATTAAGCAATTATAGAGTTAAATATAGATTTTCAATAATCAACATATTAATAATATATTAATTAACATATTGTTACATGACAATATAAAATAATAATATTGTGATTAATATTTTAAATAATTATTGGATTAAATTTAGATATAATAAATATATAAATGAAATATTATTACATAACAATGTAAAATAAATAATTTATTTTGATTGTGGAGTTTAAAAGAAAGTCCCACACTTTAGAAGCTTTAGCAATTATAAATTCAAAGAAATTAGATATGTAGTTTAAATAAATTATATAATTATATATAATAAATAAAAATAATTATATATAATTATATTTTAAAAATTAAACATTAATTTATGCATTGATCTAGTCTTAGCATTAGAGTACAATATGATTTACTATTGGGGTTATGATTATATTTGGTTTGAGGTTATAATTCAATTTTGTATAATGTTAGATATATGCTTCAAGTTGGTTTTATGGTTCAATCTACTTCAGTGCAATGACTCAATTTTGCATAGTAGCATTACAAAAAAGCCCTCTTGAACTATCCTCTTGTTCAATCATCTATCAAAATCTTTTAAAGCCAATGACCATTAAAATAATTGATGGTAATGCTTTAGGGGATGTGCTTCTAAGAATCAAGAAAGACGGAAATACACAACCAAGTTTAAATCTCTATATTCCAAAATGATGATGGGCTAGTTGAAATCTCTATATTCCAAAATGATGATGGGCTGGTTTAAATCTTTGTATTCTAGGGAGATGGGAAATGCTCCGAGAAAAGAACAAATTTACAAATCATTAAAAAAAAAATCAAAATCCAAAATCCAATTAAAGATGTATAACCTAAAACCTTTCACAAACAAAGTCTTAAACTCTATACTTTTAAAAACATCAATAAACAATAGCTATGGTTGAGATGGAGTCCCTATCTTTTGTCTTTTGTCTAAACTACAAGATAGATTTGTTCAAGTGATAGAAAATAGAATTATCTCATTTGTTCAAATGGAATAAAAGGAGTCATAAGATATCATATGATCCATTTCAACTCATTCCAAAACAACATAGATTTTCCTAAGGATTTTACTATTTTTTCAATTCAAAATTAATAATAATAATAAAATCTCAGGAAGTTTTTGTAAAGTCTCCTTTCTAGAAGTCTCTTAGGATGATTCTCGCTTCACCGCTATTTCTTACAGATGGGAGCTCTGCCTCTCAACTCCACCAGAAGCTTCCAATCCCCCAAAAAATAAGGTTGTGCCTCTTATAAGCTATCACTGCAACAATGGTTCTTGCAATGACTTTGATACTCATTAACGCACAGAGTTGCCACCATGGTAGCCACAATGAAGATGCATTTAGCCACTACTAGAGATGAGTAAGAGAAGCTCATCTGCCCAGTTCCCACCATTTGAATCCACCCCGCCATCTAGGGCTTGATCAGATTAGTTTTGACTAAGATGCTTTCTTGCTAAAGTTTATTTTCTCAAAATCTGGCATACGATTATTAGTTTTGTCTAACTTATTTAAATTGGGAAACTTTTCTATAAGAGATCAGTTATTCAGAAGCAGACTTAAATTTTTTAGGCAAAGTAAGAATTGTAGAAAAAGGTTTCAAAATTTTGAATTTGCTTATTATTTTGCTTAAGATTTTCTACCTTACTGCCTAAAATTAAATCAAACTTTTTTAGACCAAGAAACCTCTCTATAAACTATCAATTAGCTCACAAACTAGCTTACGGTCATTTCAAAAGTAAGAATTATAGAAATGACTATTCTATTTCAAATTTGCTAGCACTTTTGTGCAAGAATAGGAAAAATGTATTGCATAAATTGGATTAGTCAAATTGGTCTACACTAGATGGAAAACTATTTTCAACGAGGAATAGGAGTATTAAATTGTGTAAATTCTAAACATTATTCCTTCTATTTTTTTAATAATAAAAATGAACAGTGAACAAAAAAGTAAATGCTATTCCCCTTAAAATTGTGTATTCAATTAATAATGATATTTTTTAAATGATTTATAAGATTCCTATGCAAGGAATTGTGGTCAATTTTGGTTTGAACTAAAGGAATGAAATAATGAAAATAAAAAAGGTGAGTGCTCAAAATTCATGTATAGGTTGTATACAACGACATGTAATAAAACTTATGGTTCTTTATGTTAAAAAAAAAATCTAATAAAATAATGATTAAAAGGATCTAACACAATCATGCTATGCCAAAGCAACACAATCAGAGGGAAGACTTAAACATAGTTACATATGAATTATTATAAGAAAAGTATAAAAAAATAAAATGGGAGTTTTATGTAATAGACATGCATAGAAAATCTAAAAGCACAACCAAGACATGCAACAATTATAAATCTAGATTGTTCGTAGCCATATACAAGTAAGATAACCAAAAACAAGAGGACTCAAAAAATTCATTTAGGAGACGATACAAATAAATACCATGAAGATTTCAAATATTGAATCAAGATAATTATACTTCTATAAATGATGTCTCTATAGGCAAGGAAATAACCTTCGTGGGATGCAAATTTCTTGCAACCACCCATGCTTGAGAATTGTGACCCTGTTTTTAAAGTCTATTATTATCATTTTTAATATCATTCAAATGTGTATAGTCTTTGGCATGTATCTCGCTCTTGCAATATGAGGATGGGCATTTAACTCATCTACTTTTTAACACTCCCACAAGGCAGGGACTCTAGCTCAACCAGAGTTCCTCTTAAAGCAATGCCAACATGTTATTTTTAAAAATCTTACAAAAGAACATATCCTTCAAAATGCACAAAGAAAATAGGTTTTACATAAGCACTCAAGAAAATGATTTAAAAAAATGTACATTAGAAACTTAACATTCTTAATTGAATAAACCTAAACACTTATTTTAAAATATTTTATAATAAATGTTAATCTTTTTCAATTATATGTAACTGGCAAACTAATTAGAAGTATACCCAAAAAACAAAGATGATACAACTAGAGATGCCCATTTAATGTTGAATTAATCCATACATTTATTTTTTAAAGTTAATAAATAGTTTGTTATAAATTAGGACTGAACCAAAATCAATACAAGAATAAAAATAAGTACCTAGAATTAAATACATTGAAAGTACTAGATTTCTTATAATATTTTTCTTTGAATGGCTTTGTGAAAAGATTTCTAAGGTTGAAACTTGCAAAATACAAGCAGCCACTAAAATTCTAAGACGTTGAAAGTCTTCAAACACTTAAAACATTGTTGAAGTTTAGAATTTGTGTGGACTTTTGTAATTTTTATAATATACATTTTCTTATCTTATATTTTCATGAATAGGTTTGGACTAATAAAGAATAAAATGAGCATATAGAATTTATAGGAAAAAAAATCATGATTCATTCAATATAACTTATATCTGATGAATGAAACAATAAGAACGTAGCAAGGAGTGCATTAAACACAAAAGTTAGGTTAGAGTGTTGACCCCTCATAGAACTTTTGGATGGAACTTTCAAATGCAAGAGAAGTTTGATTCAACTTCATAAAGGTGAGAGAAAATGTGCCTATAAAACAAGGAAGATGAAGGGAATACAAAATCATAAATAGTTTTAAGATGTGTTTGAAAATGTGTGAGAAAGCCTTAGAAGTTTGCCTAAAAGGAAGAATATTATACTGATTACCTTTACTATAAATGCTAATAATTTTCCCAAAAAAAGTTTCACAATGCAAACTGTTGTTTGAGAGAGAGAGAGAGGAAAACAGTAATCTGGCATTATACGCATAAAATAACAAATGGAAGCATATTTAACAGGATGATGAAATGAAAGAAACATAGAATAGATCATCACCACTAAAGGTCAAGCAGATACGTTCCCTACTCTGTTAAAACGAAGGATGTAACTATTATCGCACTTACCAGAGTTAAAATCTTCAGCTGTCTGAGTTTGATCTTCTCAAGTGATTTGCTATTTGCTACCCATAACCAGGACCGCTGATTCAACTGCCCCGCGACACATTGGTTCAGAAGTCCTTTTGTTTTTTTCCTTGTAAAATCTCACCAAAAGCTCGGCCTTCTCTACTGTTTCCTGCAATAAGAATGTATCATGTAAATATTAAAAAATTTCAAATGCATATAAAAAAAGTGCGAACCTGTAGTACTCACGGGTTTCCATAAGGCCTCGTTTGGTTGCTGGAACATGAGTGGAATAGGAAAACGAAATTAGAATATGTTTTATATTTGCTGTTTGGTAAGCTCAATCGGAATTGGGAATAGGAAGACATATTCCAATTTTGCCCCTAAAATGAGCATATGTCTATGCCAAAAAATATCTGTTATTGGAATAGGCCATTTCCATTCCCATTCCGATTTTCCATTAAAATTTTATTTATTTATTTATTTTTTTAATTTAATTTTTTTTTTTTGAATTTTTTTTTTTGAAATTTTTTTTTTTACTTTTACTTTTTGAATTTTTTTTGTTAAATTTTTTTAATAAAATTTGTTTAAATTATATCTATTTGTTTAAAAAAATGAAAATGAAAATGAATTAACTAAAAAAATAATAAATTAAAAAAAAAATTAGAAAAAATGTTTTTAAAAATACAAAACTTAACCTTATTCGTATTCTATTTTTGTACAACCAAACAATAGATTAACATATTCCCAGTCGAATTCCAAGTGCACCAAACATGATTGGAATTGCCTATTTCTATTCCCATTCCTCATTTCCATTCCTATTCCATTTTTCTATTCTAATTTTCTATTCCTATGCCAGCAACCAAACGGGGCCTAAGTGAAAAGAAAGAAACCTACTCATGATAGTGCAACTACTCTTGCAGGTGAGTTACTGAGAATCGAATATAAAAACTATTTCTTATTTACCACCATTAAATTTAAGCTATTTATCTCTTCATACGCGGAGTGGACATTTCTTGCAATGGCAAACAGTACGCATCGTCGTTAACCTGTGAGGATCTAGCCATACATTTAGAAGATTATACAGAGCACTCTTTCCAAAGAGAATTGTGTCCTTGCTAACATTAACTTCTCTCCATGTGAAGAAGAGACAAGTATAGATATATGAATATAAATATAGTTTATAGGACAATTTTCTCTAAACTAACTTAAGTAATTATGTGTGATTTTGAGTCAAACTCATTGACCCATATTTCATGAAGAGTGATTCATGAATTTATTTCTCGTGAAAATAAATGGATCTATTTTTAGTGAAGAGTGACTCATTGGATTTGGTAATTTGAGTTTGTTTTTTTTATGACAATATTATGAGCCCATCTAATTGTTCAATGTTCTCCATACCATAAACTAACTTTAGTAATTTGGTTCCTTTTTTTGTAAGGTTGATTATGAGCTCACCTAATTGCTCAATGTTCTTCTAGTTGAATAAGTAGTACCAAGAGCTATCGGATATAATATTTAGAAATTCAATCATGACCATCTTTTCCTTGTATGCATTACATTCTAAAATAAAATGATGTTCACTTTCCACCTTCTGAGAATTACAAAACATGCAAACTCTCTCTTCTTGAGGCTCTATTGGCCTCTTCCATAGCTCAGTCTCATATCGGAGCAAGTGAGAGTCGGTTCTAGGCTAAGCAATAAGAGTTTTAGCTCTCCAAGAAATATTAGCCTCTATGTACACCTCTTCGAGTTGGTCGCATGTAGGGTTGAACTCAATGATGTGATAAGTCTTTTTCCTTCTAGCCCATTTCCCCAATTACTCTTATAGAATTTCTCCATCACAAAGACCTTTATTTCTTTTTATGTTTGCATAGAATATCATCAAATACCACTTTATGCCACCTACTTGAACACAATCTTTCAATTCTTTTAAGATAGCTAATGAGGTCAACTATAACAAGAGCCTCGAAAGGTGCATCTCTCATTTCACTAAGCATGATATCATATGAAATATTGCTTTTGATTTTAAACTTCTTTGTGATCCAACGCTTTTCAATCCTCTCAATTTGTTTTTGTTATAAAGTTGAAGTGTTATTGACTCTTATTTCACATCCATAAAGAACAATCAGTAACACAAGACGCTCAAAAATAATTTGAGTAGTTTCCCAATCCCAAACCTCTACATCATGACACCTATTTTAAAGTGCATAAAGTGCCTTCCATCCTCCTAAAACGCTTTTTTTTTGTTGAAGTCAACCCTAATGTATTTATACTCCACAACTTTCTCAAGAATATTGTCCTCAAAATAGAACTTATGCTAATGTTATTTTTTGCTTTTAGAAAAAATTATGACTTTAGACTTATTCATATTGACTCGCATCCCTATGAATTTGTAAAAGAGTTCGAGTTATAATTAAATGAAATTAAAATATATTTAATGATTTAATTTAATGGTAATTTTATAAAGAAAATTCAATATTTAATTATATTTAATTAATTCAAAAATTAATTAAATAAAAGAATTACATTTAAAGATTTTATTAAAGTTCTAAGTTTGGAGTGTTTAGATTTATTTAATTTAATAATTATTATTTAGTTGTTCTATTTTAAATAATAAACTCTAAATAATATTATTAGTTGAATTAATAAATATATTATTGAAAAAGTGTCTCGTGATTAAAAAGAGAGAGTAAGCAATAATTTAACAAAGTTTATTTTAATTAAATTTCATAAAGGTTGTGCATGAAAATTAAAATATAATAAAAGATAAAGATCAACAATTCTTCTCACATGATTGCACAATCAAAGCCTTAAATGTAGGGAATAACTCTTTATCAGAGATTTAGAGTTTATTTTTCAATAACTGAGTTTTGGAGGAGCAATTTTTCAAGAAGAAGGGTTTTAGAAAAAGTGGATTATTTGTGTACTCTGTGTGATTATTGTTTTGGCATCAGATCCAGGTAGGATCTCGTGGTTAATTTGTACAGTAGTTTTGTTCTTCGAACTTATATCTTCTCCATGTCTATTGTGTATTATGGTTTCAGAATGTTATTTGGGTTGTAACCCTTGTATGCAAATTTGTTGTGCTTTGATTGAGAAATATCTGTGTATTCTTTGAAAAATTGTAAACCCTCGTATTGAAATTATTGCTCTTTGTTTCTTGATAATATTGGTGAATGAATATAGTCTTGAAGCCCTTGTTTGATGAATTGGGGGTTCGTATATGGATTTGTTAAAATCGAGTTGTACGCTTTGAAAAGAAAACCAAGTTTGTTTTATCAATTTCAGTTGTTTATCCCAGGTTTATATATCATATCCAATAGGTAAATTGATGTGTGTGTGTGTGTGTGTGTGTGTGTGTGTGTGTGTGTGTGTGTGTGTGTGTGTGTGTGTGTGTGTGTGTGTACTATGTGGAGGGGTTGTTGTTCTTTAATTATAAAAAAATACATATTAATGTCTTTGGGAGGTATGAGCCACTACCTCCTCCCCCCACCCCACCTATCTTACCCCTACCAACATGTAGCCTGCTGCTGCAATGACTCACACTACCTTAGTAGCATTGAGCGTTGCTCAATAGTGGCTCATGTTGCCATGGCATCGTTGAGCACTGTTGTCGCAACATTCATGCATGGCATGAAAAGCCCTTTGGGCTATAAACAAAGTTGTTAATATACTTTTTTAATTATTATGTTTTTTTATTAGTTTTCGTTTAAGTAATTTAAAATTATTAAATTTTATAATTTAATAAATTCTTAAGTATAGTTATATTTTTAATTATTATTAAATTAATTCAACTTTAATTAATTAAATTAAAAAGTATTATAACATTAAATTACTCAATGTTATTTTATTATTATAGTAATGATAATTATTAATAAATTGAGATTATTTATTAATAGTTAATTATTATTATTTCAATAGTTAATATTAATTATTTAATTTGGTTCAAATGAATTTAAATTATAGGTTAGTTTATAGGATGAGTTTTGGGAATGGTTTTCTGTGGTAAACCTATATGATTATTTTTGACTTATTTATTTTAAGTCTAAGATTGATTTAAATAAATAATTATTGTTTTGTAGAAATGGGTAAGTTGCTAAAATTGGGTTTTGCTTGATGGTACAATTTTATATGAAAATGATTTACTATACTAGGGATATGTTATTATTCGAAATCCTTGGTAAATATTATACTTTGAAAAGATGAAAACTTTAATGCCTATGTTTACTAAACTCTTATGTTTTTGATGACGAATTGAAATATGAAACAATGTTTAAACAACTTTGTATGAATCATTGAATCGTCTGAGATTCTAGTGAACTTAGAAACCTTAGTGAATCTGGCAACTAGAGAAATAGAAACTGAAACCCAGTTTGAGATTGAAAACATTACGAACTCTAATATTTGGAAATGAAAATGATAGCTTGAAAACTTAAATGTGATTCAACGTCATTGGAGCCTTAAGAATTGTAACTTGTTTTATGGAATCTTATGTATATGCTAATGCTTCCGTTATATTATTTCTATTGTTCTTAAGTTATTATCTTCTTTTTTAAAAATGTTTCGCAAACTTAGTGAAACTTTAGGTTAATTTCTTTTGGGTTCCTTGGTGGAGCGTTACAAACCACGTGCAATTTTGGCAACCAAAATGAGATTGTCTGCATAGAGGAGCAACCTTATTAGAAATTCACCTAACTAGATGCCCTCACCATTTTTCATGCCTAACCATTTTCAAGTTTGTCGATATATTGGCCAAACAGAGGAGGCAAAAGAGGACAATCTTGTTTGACCCCTATATCACTCCTAAAACACTCTGAAAATGTCATTTGAAGTTCTGATTTTGACTTTCACCTCTTCATACACCCTATGAACAATGACTCTGAGATTCGTAGGAATCCTCAATTCTTCAATCTTGAGCCAAAGTGTATCACTAGGGATGGTGTCAAAAGCCTTTTGAAAGTCAACTAAGCAACAAAAAACCTCATCCTTTCTCTCACATACTTTTTCGATAATGTATCTCAGGGTGATACGATGATCAACAAATGAGTGTTTCAGCCTAAAATCAGCTTGTCCTTTTACATGCTTATAATTTTCCTCGGTCCATTTTTTGATTTTGTTTTCTATCATGTTACCCAAAAAAATTGCAAATAAAGGGTTGGTCATTATAGTCTTGTAATTAGAGGGATTGTTAACATCATCGCTCTTACAAAGGGGTATAGCAAGGCTAATCGTCCAATGTCTAGGGAATCTATGTTGGCTGATATTAGTAAAGATTTTTGTAATGTGTTGTCCAAGGGTTTTCATGCCCCACTTGAGATACTTTTCTTGAAGTTCCAGCAAGTATTTTGCCTTATCAACACCCAACTTCTCAATACCCATCTCAACCTCCTCCATAGTGAAAAGGTCTTTCATATTGCTAACCAAGGGTGGCAGGTTTATCTCGTCTTCTTTTTCATAAAGTTTCCTAGCATACTCAAACCATTGAGTGGTTGTAATAATATTTTCAGTTTGTTTGTTCCTTGATTGTAGTTCTCTCCAAAATAGTTTGGGGTTCTTTTTACCAAGAAAAATAAGTGTTTCTCTTCTTGTGATTATAAAATCAATTTACTTCTTCTTTAGGATTAGCTAGTACACTTTAATGTTGAGGCTTATTTTATTAGACTCTCTTAGTTTTCTCCTAGCCAATTTAGATTCCTTATCGAATCACACATTAGTTAGACCATAATTTGTTTTGGATTTTATTTTCTTGGATCTTTTGCACTTGGAAAGCACCTTGTGCTGATGAGATTCAATAATGCATGGCTATTGACATCATGCATGTGTATTCCCTCCTCCTTATATACTATCTCAAGTGTAGTACTGAAGATGTCCACATTTTTTGAGGTCAAAAAAAATTGCCTTGTGAAGCTTTTTGTTGAGGGTATTGGACTTCTCAAATAAATGCAAGTATGAATTGAAAGCTATGGGTCCCTAAAGTAGGGTTTTCTAAAATATCTAAAGCATCAGGGTTAAGTAAACTTAAAGCTATTTGAGAGTATGAATATTAGGGAGCTTTTTAAAATTAAATGAAAAATAATAATAATTAAAATATCAAACTGTCAAAAGTGAAATAAATGAAAAAATTAATATTTTTGATGATGTTTATAAGATATCATCAGTCTAAAAGACCATGAATCACAACCTTACAAAATCTCTCTCTCTCTCTCTCTCTCTCTCTCTCTCTCTCTCTCTCTCTCTCTCTCTCTCTCTCTCTCTCTCTATCTATCTATCTATCTATCTATATATATATATATATATATATATATATATATATATATATATATATATATATATATATATATATATATTCTAAATTTGATCTCTTGCTATTAATCTTGACCATCAAACTAGCAATCTACCTTATATTATCCTCCACAAAGAAATTGGATGTGCTTATGTTAGCATCAGGAAGTCCTCTTACTATGTCTCGATATCTTAATATGTCATACATACACTCAATAAGAAAGTGACATTCAGTCTTAATTGCATCTTTTTGGTAGGACTTGCAAATCTTCTCCTCTCACTCACCTTTGGATCTTTCCCATCTACACGTCTTGCATCTTAGATGATGTGAGTTAGTCCTCATTTGAGTTGTTAACACCCTAGCCTTACCTTTAACAGTCGTCCCTAGGTAAGTTTTATCCCTATGTTCCTGAAATAATTGAAATTTTGATATAATGTATCTTTTTCAACCTAGGTTGTGATACCATATAGTAATTTGAAATTTTCTCATGATGAACTTCTTTATTATTTCACAATGTAACAAGAAATTGACCATATTGATGAAACAAACATGTTTGTTCAAATTTAATAAAAGTTGTATCCAAATAAAGATGCCAACCAACTTGTTGTGCATCATATACCATGAATAATCTATATATAACAAATACAAGACCTTGAAAGTCAAAATGAAACATGATACCAAAATGTCATCGAGCAATTGTCTATCTACATATCCTTCTCTCATAATCCATTAAAAGAATGCTCATCTATAAATATGGATCAAGCACTTTTTTCACCCAATCATGGAGAGGTTATCTCACCCGTGGCTCATTTTGAAATGAAGAGTGTACCAACCCCACCTTAGAAGCTTGGCCAAATGAAACTGGTGGATCAAAATGAATATGGTTGATAGAACTATGAAACCAACTACTTTCCAAATACATCTAAGTAGAACTAAATATATCTAAGTAGAACTAATCATAGATATAGAAGGGGAATGAAAGAAAAACCAACATATTTATGGAAACATATGCCAAAATATATAGCTATGGCCAAAAAAATTTAAGATACTTGACTTCCAAAAGAAAAAGAAAAAAATTATCCTCCTGTAATTACCTTCATATTCTTAACACCTTTTTCCATTTTTCATTTCAATATTATTCTCATAATATTATTATTCTTTCTAAAAAGATGTAAGTAAAGAAACATAGTTCTCATAATGAAATTTGAAAACAAAATTACTTTCCTTGCTACTCTATTCACATTCAATTTTATAAATAAAGATGTATTTTGACAAGATTTCTATATTATCAAAATATTCTTAATTACAAAAATCCATGCAAAGTTATAACGATTTCAAATCTACTAACATTGTACACTTCTTGAGAAAAACACAAGTAGTTCTATGACTAGGTTCCTATCATTGTAATGGTCTAAAGATAAATTGCATTTACTATTTACTTTTTTTGTATGATTGATTTCCTATTCTTTTTTTCAAAGTTCTATATCATGATTTTTTTGGAAACTAATAAATTGTATTGAAATATAGTGTCTCCATATTCACTGATATCTTATTCTAAAAATTAGTTGTACCAGTATTGATACTAGTCTCCAACATCTCTATGTACCCCTATCTCCCAATGTTATATCCCTTTTAAGGATTACCCTAAATTCAAATGAAGAAAATAGAAAAATGTAACTAGCACTTGCACCTTCAAATGGTGCAAGGGTTAAGATGCTAGTCTTGCATATTTTTTATGATGTTCTTAAATATTTATTCATAAAATCTTTTTGCCTAGTTCTTTGCCCCTATATTTATATCTTAGTCTATATTTATATATCTCTTTATTTTTATATCCTTGTGTCTCTCTTTCATGTTCCATTACTTGCAACACAAACCTTATGGACCTTACCACATATAGTTAGATATTTAGTCCATCCATTTCCATACCATGTTCAATTACTCCCTTATAATTGTAAGTGACTATTCGATTTTCATTACCCTATTTTGCACTATTCCCTTCTAATCCCACCCAAGAATTAACCCCTACTCCATTGTGTATTTCATTATCCCTTCTTAATTCAACTCTAGTAACTAATTATATTCCTCATATTTATCACTATCTCTTCCCAACGATACCTTTTCACCTAGTCATAGCTTATCCTAATTTTATTCACGTCTCTCTATTCTACAATCCACTCCTAATGTGTATCTTGCCTTTTCCATCCCTATCTATTGCTTCAAGTCCTCCTCTAACCTATTGGATGTTGAAACCATTTCTATGTAATCTTAAAAATTGATTATAGTAATGATGTTTGTACCTAACATATCCTTAGCCCCTCTCATTGTCACCAAGGCAAAGACAAATTCAGCATACAAAGTCTCATATCCATTTATTGTGTTAATTAATGTAATCTATCAAATTTTTAATGTATTCTTTACACATGACCTTGGATTAGTTTTGAAAGAAAAAAATAGAAAATCAATATTTTAAAATAAAAACAATTTAAGTTTTTGATATTATAATAAATTAGATTTTTTTTTTTAATTATAAATATTTTAAATAATAAATATTTATGTACTACATCTTATCATCTTCACACTCAATAAACCTATTATTACTTAACTTTTAAACCTTCTTAAACGTACTAAAATATAATTCAACTTCACAAATAATAGCATACACAAAGGGTGTGCTTAACAAATCATCCTTTCATGAGATAAGTCTTCACCTTTGAAAGTTAATGATTCATATAGATCCATCGACAATTGCCTAATACTTCCTCCAACATTATCTTTTATTTAATTTTGAAATAAATATAATTACTTAATATTAATTTTTTTTAGAAGGATCTATCAACAAAGACTCATAGAAAAAATCTTCTAAAAAACTACTATGTAAATATTTTCTAGGGCATCATAATTCAAAATACTAACGGAAAAATGATTTACACAATTATTTTCTTAAAAGAGTTTTCTATACAAAGAATATAATTTATTTTTTAAATGTATCTACGAGTCTTTTTACATAAGTGCATGTAAGATATTTTTCACTCTTATAAAAAGTCATAAATGATTATCTTATTTGAGAAAAAACTTGTCATATATTAAATTAGATTATATTGAAAAATAATTATTCTAGAATGATGATCCAATTAATGTATTATGTACTGACTTACTTATTTCATTTTTTGTATGACTTACCATTAACTCACCTTATGACACAAATGTATGAGAAAAAGCCACCCTTTTTTTGTTTTTTAATTGTCTATGTACACCTCTTTGGGCATACTTATTGTGAATAAAGGTGCAATTAAAATTTATGATTAAATTATAACATATAATCACTAAAATAAAAATTTAAAATCTTAATAATAAGTTATTTTATTGAAAATATATTTTAAATGTATTACAATACTATTTATAAATAAATTAAATAGTTGCTTTTATAATTATGATCATCTTAACAAATATGACATTTCAAATAGTAGTGCAACAAGATATTCAACTAATTGATGATTTATTTTCCTCTGTCGATAAATGTTGCTTTATTTATTTGTCTGCACAAAATCAAAAATTTCATCCCAACCTCGACATTAAATCCAATGGAAGATCTAAACTAAAAAAAAGCTATGAAACTAATTTCAAACTTAAATTATAATAATTATTTTATCAAATTATATCAATTTACAATTATTATATCTACATTTATTATCTATTTTATTTGTTACAAATATTTCTTGGATATTTAAATTTAACATAGAGTACTAATGTTTAATAGTCTAATTTGATATTAAATATATTGAAACTTTGTAGTAATTAAAATCTATTTAAGTCATGTTTCTGCAAACATGTATACTTAGTTTAATTACTACAATATGAAAATTATAAAATAAATGTGTAAAAATAATTATTAGATGTATTTTTATAGCTAAGAGCTATAGCGATCACATGTTTGAATATATTTTATAAGACACAAAGATAATTGCACGAGGTGAATTCTAACAACCAGTTCATTTGTTACAACAATTTTAAAAATGGCTTTATGTCTCGATCGTGTGAGAGAGTAAATGCACGAATGCAGTATGTTTGCCAATAAAAAGGAAATCATCACTAGTTTTTGTTCACGAATTTTCAGAAGGAAGCTGTGAAATTGTTGTTTAACATCCATATTTTACAAAGAATTGTACCAAAATAAGTTTTTAGAAGGTATCATGGAGAGTTCTGGTTCAACACATTTCTTAGAAGATTTGCAAGCTCCTCCAAGTACTCCATTACCCATCTAGACATACATACATAGATATCTCAACAAGGTTTATAAAACCCCCTCAAGAATGATCATTTAGGAGTATCAATCATTTAGCAATATCGAATGCGATAAGGGAAGATACACTGGTAAGAATGCAAAATTTTGTAATTGGGAATAGGAGGTCGAGAAGTACTGAAGGTTACTATTGTTAGATTGTGAGCAGGATGAGTCTTAGAGAACATTTTTGGGTTTCGAATAGTATAGTAATGGTGCAGGATATAATGTGTAGAATTGTAGAATTTTTTGGTAAGATATAACTGGTAATAGCATTTGGGGTTGGAACGAGATGAAGGACAAAGGTATTATAATGCCATTGGATTGGACAACGAGGAAGATTTGATTGGGGAAAGAAAGTAGATAATATGTCTTTTGTAAAATTAAAAAATGGAAGATAGAAATGTAATGATGATGTAAACATAAAATAGCTTTATTACGAGGGCTTGTTTATGCCATGGTTATATGTTACATTTTAAAGTGGGTTGATTTGTGACTTTATATTAGGACTTCAAAATAATGCAATGTTTATTTGTAATTGGACTAGGATTGAAGGGTTTCTTACTAGTTTCTTCCCTTCATGAGTCTTTGAACCAGAATATTTTAATATAAATATACATTTAGCATATTTCACTTTCACCAAAAAAAACCAAATTTTTTTCAAAGTATAACTAAATATTGAAACATCATATAGTTAAGTTTACTATGTGATAGAATTTAATATAATTAAAAATATATTTTAATTATTTGTATAAAAATTACTTATATCCATACCTGTTATAGAAACCTAGCTAAAATTTGTACAAAGTTTATAAATTATAAAATAAATTATCTTCTTAAGATATGTATAAGATAATTAGTCTACCATATAACTTTATTTTAAGAGAAAAGATCAATGAAAGTTGATCTCTTAGTATAAAAAATTATAATGTAATTCATAAATCTTTAAGATCAATTACATAAGAACAAACTAAAAATGTTCAAATTAAAAAATTTCTTTAAAGTATTGGTAATTGTATGAACATAACTTGTTTAATTAGGTTTACTATAAATTTAAGAAATCATATACAATTCACTCTATTTAGCTTTGTTATAGAGCTACTAATGAAACATGAAACTACAATGAGCAATGGTGTGAAATAAAATTTCAAGATATTTCTATATCTATAGAAATAACCTAAATCTAAATTTCCATCCAAAAAAAATTGCAATTCTTTATAGATTCTTTAAAAACTTGAATTTTAATTATATAATTTTTTATTGCTATAATAATAAATTTTAAATTTTAATTCTTGAACTACACATCCTAATAGATTAATTTCTTAAAACATATAATATTTTATTCAATGTATTGTTCCAACTATATAGACCTCCGAAGAAATGATGTCACCTATATTACATGTTTGCATATGGAATCAAGTTTTTTAAATGGTTATATTTAATTGCATATAAATTTTTGACAAACTTTTTTTATAAAATCTAGATCTTTATATTATTAAAGAAAATATATCGTTATATTTCATGTTTTGAATTTCCTTTTTGATCACTTTATTATGATGCACAACTCTCTAACTTTTTCTTCTGTGCACATGGACTTTTGAAATAGCAACCAATGTTGCTAGACCAATCATAGCTAAATGTCCATTCAGCATTTATGTCATGATGAATATATTACCTATCACTTGCTCTTTGTTGATATGCTGCTACTGACAAAAAGCCTACAATTACCAAAATACACAACACCCCCAAACATGGATTGTGTTTTATTCATTATTATTGTCAATTTCTTAGCTGTTCTTTTTTTGTCAACGTCTGACAATGTCAGATTGTCAAAATAATCTGGTGGAAAGTCTAATAGAAATAAGCCTATTGGCTTAATTAGAGATGACAATTCTTACACCTTTTATATTTAAAAGAATTGGAAAATCCTCATTTATGCTCACAAACTAAGTCTGTTGGACTCTTCCCCTTGGTGCCCTATGAGATATTTATAGTTTCACCATTGCCCTCCAGTCAAAAGTGAAATCCTGATCTTTACCGCAACCCCTCCTAAAATCCTATAAATAGGAGGAGGATTCAAGAGCAAAAGGACCCAAGTTTTAGGCATCTGCACTATAGGCACATTTAGAGTTATCATCTTTTAGATTTGTCATTTTGGTAGCACTTAGCACTCTTTTTATGTTATTTAGTATCATTTAACACATATTTAGTATATTTTATACTCATATTATAGCATTCTAAGGTTAGCATACTCATAAAATCTACATTATCACATAGATCTTGCATACATCTTTGTAGATTTTCATTCATGGAATACTCTCATTCTAGAAATGTCACTGAGATGTTGGTATGAGAGCAATCTTAGTATTTGTAGTTAGGGAAACATGGGATGTTTGTAGATTCTCTATTTGACAATGATTTCTTGGGTTTAGATTAGTTCATTGTCATTCTATTTGCACTCTTCTCAAAGGTCTCATGAATATGTGAATCCATTGTGTACAAATTGGTGCCCATCGTGGGCTTTGTCTCAAAGCCTCTTTGGTCTTCAAGTTTTCTTGCTAATCTTTTCTTTTCCTCTTTAGATCTGTGTTTTTCTCTAGTTTTTGGTGCAGATATGACCCATTGCAAGTTCTATAGCATTTGGGAAGCTTCATAAGAAGATCAATAGAATCTCAAAGACATTTCCAAGCTCACAAAGATTAGATCTGCCATTTTCCTGACACTACAATGCTTTTAAACATTATTTTAACACTTCCAACCAAACTTTTAACACATTTGAAGTGTTTTGTAATGTTTTTGAATATTTTTGTAGTGTATTTTATTATTCTTACATTGCATTTTCTTATTCTTACAACACATTTGCATTATTAAACAACACATTTGATTATTCTTATAGTGCATTTAAAACTTTATGTGATGCATATGATGTTATCTATCATACATCTGATATGGGCTATTAACCATCACATCTAACATTCATATATGAATTTTGGTTGTTTACAGACCTCTTCTAAGATTATAGGCACTCTTAAGTTGCTAAAATCGCGAGCCAGGAATGAAGACCCTAAAAAATGTGCCTAGTCTTTGCTATCTTTGAACCAGGTAAGTAGACCTAGACCCTCATCAATTGGACTATGGCATTTCTAAATCAATAACATAGTCTAAGTAGCAAGTTTGATCTCACTGATCTAATTGGAAGTAGGCCATTGCTCTCAACTAACAAGAGTTTATTAGAATGCCAAACCTTTTGTGAGGGTTAGTAACAGTCAAACAGGGAATGAACAAATATCTAGCTTAATTAGGAGCCCCTTTTTTCTTCTGTAGTTAAGGGCTCAAAATTGAACAAATCTTGTCTATCATGTTTAGGAGATCAAAGTAGTAGGGATATGCTCTCATTCTTCTAGAGTGATCAGACTCCCAAACCTGTTTTCAATTTCTTCTTTTCCTACTTTTTACTAGATAAGTTTGTCCACCATAGAAGGGCTACCTCCCAAGATTTTCCTTAGCAGGGTTGGTGAGAGGGAATGCCTTCCAATATTGCAATCTTAATTGAATGCAAGCCAACCATGTTTGAAATATAGCCTTCCTCTAGTAGTCTCAGCAAAGATTGTGCCAAATCTCCTTAGCATTGGTGGGAAGCTCTCTATCACAGAGAGTTAAATTTGAACATTGTTGGGTAAACACTAAAAACTTGTCCAGGAAGCCATTTCTTTCATTTCTAGGTGTGTGCAGGCTTAATTCTTTGTTGTTCCTACTATGATTATGTGTGAATGTGTTTGCGGTAATACATAATAATTTCAAATTTTCATACCACGACCCTTTCAAGAAGATGCAAGGACAAACTAATATGAAATAGAACTTAAAAACTACTGAACAACCTAAAAACAATGCATCCAATTCATAAAACAATGCATTTGACCTCTTCTATAATGCATTTACATCCTGAAACAACACATATGACTGATGAAATATTGTATTTGAATATTTAAATAGTGCATATGACGTGCAAAACAATGCTTGTGAACTATGAAATAACGCATATACTCATTGAAATAGCACATTTGAGACTTTCTATAGAACATTTGAGGAAAAAACTAAAACAAAGGCTACCTGTAAGTGCAATCTTTACAAATGAACTATAGATTTGGATACTCTTTTCCCTTGTCGACATTCTACCAAACTGAGAGATTATGAAAGTGACTATCACAATTATTCAAACAAGCAATGTTCTAACTCCAATAGAGACCCTTATCCAATAGTTATTGTTATTTCAGCCTTGCATATCAAGCCAGAAATGAAAAGGAAACACACATTTTTTCCCTATCCGACTTCGTGAGTTTGAATTTCACCATTATCAACACTGTCAAACATCCTTCCAAACATAGCTTATTGCTTAACAAACTACGGTCTACAAGGAATTTTCATGTTGTCAAAATACAAATGAACTAAAGGAATCCTACCTACATCTCATGCTACTATGAAAAACCAATGTATCTACCAAACCAAAACAATCATCTTTTGTGGTTAAGTGCACAAATAGCCAAGAAAACTATTAAATACACACAATCTTTGAACCTCGATGATCCTACTACACCTACCAGTTATTCACCAAATACAACTACCCACGAGTCACCCTTTTTCAACCAGACCTCAAAGCCCTCTTTCAAAAACCAACATGTGGGATGAGAAGAGCATCAAAATAAAAAATGAATATTTTTAGCAGAACCCTAAGCTCGTTGATATCATGGACAATATACTTGGAAAACACAAAGAATGCTACTTGTTAGCATTAACACAACGGGTTGCCAAGCTACCATCTAATTTTGACATTTCAAATCTTAAATGAGATGAGGAAGAAACACCATTAGATGTTACACAAAAACTACAAGACTTACAACTAGAATTGGAAAGGATGAAAAGAGGGAAAATCCAGCCCACAAAATTTAGCCTTGATAAGGTGTGCTCCCTTCCTTTTGACAAGAGCATCACCTTTATGCCTTTCTTGTAGAACATGCAACTACCAAAATGCAATAAGTATTTTGTTGCATCTGATTCTTGAGATCACCTTAGACAATTTTATACTCTAATTATGGAATTTGTCTATGACACATCTTACTTAGTTTAGTTATTTGCTAGAAGGCTCAAAGGACAAGCCATGGAGTGGTTCTCAAAACTCCTCTCCAATATCAAATCATTTGATCAACTAGCTACTGTGTTTATCACACAGTACTCATATAATATTGAAAGGAAGACCACCATGATCGACCTATGTAACACCAAAAAACTGCCAAGAGAATCCTTCAAAATGTTCCTATAAAGATGGAAGCATACCTTTGCCAAATATCATTAGGACATTCCAGATAAAGAAAAACCATTCATATTCATTAATATCCTCTCCAAACCGATGAATTATTAGCTGCAATTTCAAGGTCCTAAGGACTTTAAAACTACATTAGAAAATGTAGCCAAAGTAGAAGAGGCCCTAATAAACAACAATATCATCAAGATATCAAAAGATGGCAAGGGTTTCTCAAAAAACTTCTCACATACTCACAATACATCTAATCGGTCTGTCGATAAATAAAATTTATGGTGGAGAAATAACAACAAAGACACAGTCAATGATGGGGTGGTTGAAGCTAATCCTATTAAACCACAAACTCAAACCCATCCAAACTAGCAGTATCCTATCGTCAATAACACCAATGTGAATATGAGACAAGACCCACCCAAACAAGATGATGTTCATCCATTTTACCTATACAACATGGATACTCCTTCGGCATCCAATCAATAAGTAGCCTGTAATCAAGATCCTCCAAGAGGATACCAACACTACTACATTTAACATCATTTTTCGACCAAAAATTTTGACCATCAACTAAATAAATTTAGGGTGGTCGAAATGTAAAGGCAAAATTTTCATTTTTTTACATACAGGACCCGTGTTGGTCAAAATTTTGACCAACACAGGGCTTATACATCCGCAAAGTTCAAAAAACATTTGTCCAATTACATTTTTCGCACCCGGTTTCATTTGACGTTTTTGGAGCATTTTCGCATGGTTTTCTCTGAGCTCAGTTTCGTTTCAGGTTTTCTCCACCCACTTGATTAATGATGCCTGCTAGCCTTGGGAATAATATGAAAGGGGGCCCTGTATTTGCATCAATATAGGGGGGGTGGAATAGTAGTTCGAAACTCTCGATATTGTATTTCTTTCATTCTTCCTGATGTGCTCAACTTCAAAAGTTGTTCCATTCACGACCTCCAATCACACCTGCATCTCTGGTGGTTGAGCAGAGGGATTTGTCTTCGAGCATATTTCCATAGGTACATGTGTATTTTTGTTGTAGGTTTTTATGATAATATTGAAGATGGAAGTGAATACTGTTACTATCATTATTATTTTTTATGCCAAAGTTCAGCGATTGTTGTGTAATATAAATGGGAGAGTCTCCGCTCAAGTGTTTTTTCTCAGTGATGTTTTGATGATAAGTGTTAAAAAGAGTCTAGTTGCAAAAAGAATGTAATGTACTTGTTGTTTCATTTTATTGAAAGTGTGTAGATGCAGATTTATCATTTGGAATGTTGGTCTATTGTAACAACTATTATACTTTTTGTTATAGTAATGAAAGAAAAGAAAGGAAATGTATATGCAGAAGCTATAGTTGTAAAAGCTTAGAAGAAATAATAATGACAATTTTTTTTTTTTATAAATATCGTTGTGTTGGTATCATATTTTTCTTGTATTTTTGTTTTAATAATACATAATTATATTGTATCATTTAGACAATAGTTTCATATTCAAAAAAAGAACAAAAAGAAAAAAAAATTGAGTGTATTTCTCTCTTCAACTCTAGAACATTCAACTTAAACATCAACACATAAAGATAATAATTTGAAATCTGGTGTGTTTAGTGCTTGGAGTTGTACCCTCAATACCTAGGCCATGTGGGCTATAAAACATGATATTCATGTGATTCTATGTTAGATTATGATGATGATAATGAATAATCACCATCTACTACTAGCTCATGTAGTGATAAAAGGTCTTCAATGCACCTCTAACTACAAGTATGCCATGGAAAACTTGTGATGGAGATGACTCCCCAAACTAATAGACTATCATGGAAATTTTTTGATGAAGATGACACCTACAAATACTGGACTATCTTCAAAAACTTATGATGAAGATGGCACCTAAATTTACTAGACTATAATTGAATTGATGTACTTTGGATCCTTCACAAAAAGTCTCTGTCATTTTGTTAGAAGATGATTTATCTTCTAGTTCAACCAAAAGAATCTCTCTCCTATATTTCAACATTACATTTAATTGTTGCATTGCAATTAGGTCTTCCTACAAGGGTTTCCATTTGGATGAATAAAAAATTTCTTGGTGTTTTAAAACTACTAAGCAACAAAATGCTTAATACCAAGATGACAATACTCACACAGTCTAAAGACTAGCCAATTCTTATTATCAATTGTATGTGCACACCATTTGGGCCAAACTTCTACAAAACCAAGGGTGGTTTTCTACTCTTTTGGCTCTGCAAAACCAGGGTGGGTATACCCAAGGATGATACAAGACTGGAAAAACTGTATGAGAATTATCTTAGTTTCATTCTGATTCTCATCTCAAATTCTCCAATACATGTAGGTTTGGTGTTGTTAGTGTTGTGTTCAATGGGTGATGCACATATGTTCAATTAGTTCATTTCTATTGGTGGCTAGTTTTCTTTGGCATCTTGGTTTGTTTTTTGGCCTTTATGGCACCTTGTGGGTTTTTATTTTATGTTTGTTATTTTGGTTTGTTGTTCTTAGTTTTTAGCTAGTTCTTTTGTTTTGCATTTTAGTTTTTCTCGATTATGGTTCTATTCAATATGTGTCATTTCTCATGATCTTATTTTCTTGTTACCTTATCTATGTGTCATTAGACTTGATGTTTTTTTTTTGTAAGGGTTCAGGCCCAATCGTTCTTTACTTAATTAGAATAATAATTTTGGAATAACATCATCACATGATATTTTTAATTATTCATCTTTGTGTTAATTCTATTTTGTAAGGTGTCATAGCTTGTGAACATTTTTTCCTTCCTTCTGTTGGAATTAGTGCTATGTTTTTTAAGAGTTTGGGCCACCTCCCTCTTTTCTTAATTAGAGCATCATCACATGCTATAGGTAATATATATCATAAGTGTTTATTGTCTCTTTTCTATTTATATTTTATATGGATTTCAATGGTACAATATTTTGTTGATATACATATTTAGGTATATATGCAAATGTGCATCAATGGTTTAATATATGCATTCCTCTAGTAACTTGTGAATGTTATAATATAAAAATTATGTATCTTTTCTATTTATCATAATTAGCTTTGATAGGGGAATGATGATGTCACATAAGGGAGAATAGTGATGAGGTAACTTTCTAAGCATGTCACTCCTTGCCATGTGATAAAGGAGTCCCATAGGGCCAAAGAGGGACAAGGGGACTACCTTTGGGACAAGGAAGGAGGGAATTCCTAAGAATTATATTGTGAATAATCCTCACAACATCTATTGTTGTGAACTAATACATATGCATTATCAACCAATAATAATAAGGTAGAAGTGATGAAGATGAGGAGAATGGTGACAAGTTCACACACTAGGTACACCACCCCATTTGTATGGAAATGGAAGCATAAGGATAAAAGGGATGGTATATCATTTCTTAGGCCTAGGTAGGGGTTTCTTGGATTCCTTATCACATCGCCTAGTTTTTTACTTCTATAGTTAAGATATCTTAGAATGTGATTTAAGAAATCCACTTCATTTGATATATATTTCCTTCTAAATTAAGAATGTCTAATTATGATGTGTGATGATAATGTTCCCTAACTAGTTGTAAAATTTAAATAAAATCCAAAGGTACTCTCAAACCCTCCTTAATTTTATAATAATCCTTAAATCTAGGGAAAATATATATATTAATATCTAGGGGATATTATATATCCTCATGTGGTCATAGCCATACTTGTAAAGTAGCATATCTAGTGTAGCAGGTACACACTTCCCCTCCACAATGTTATTATTCTCTCCCCTTAGATTGGGATCTCATTGAGATAGGAGGGACATGATGAGATTCCATAATTATATTTGGCACTAGAGTGAAGAGAAGAAACTTTGTCTCCCTTGGCTTCATGTTTCCTTAATCACACTCATGAGGTAGAATAAGAGCCTATACAATATTTTCCTCCATCACACTATCCTTATCTCCTCTCGAGGATCTATTTCTTAATTACATTAATATTTAACCAATATAGGCTTGGGAGGGATGTTGCAATAGGGTTCCCTTAACTCGACCATAGCAACATAATATTTTTCCACCATGGCTTAATGTAGTACTTAACCAATATCTTCAGGTGGTGTACCCAATCATGCCTCTCTATTTACCCTTTTGCAAATTCTTTTACTTTTCTAATATTAATTGTAACTACAACAATTCACTTTGATTTATTTATAGAAATTTCAATTTAACATGTATTATTTACATATTATTAATATAAATGTATATACTCTAATTTTGATATAATCATCATAAGCATGCATACATACATACATACATGTGTGTGTGTGTGTGTATGTGTGTGTGTGTGTAGACACACACACACACACACACACACACACACATATATATATATATCTATATATATACATATACGTATCTCTCTCTCTCTCTCTCTATATATATATATATACACACACACACACACACACATTTCTCAGTTGTACATGTATGACTGCTTTTGATGTTCTTTTATTGATTGTCTATGCTACATTTTTATCTATTCTCCTACCTTACTCATCGATTATAAATTTGGTTCAACTCTAATTATGTTTGCTCTTATCCTTAGAATATTTTCTTCCCTAGATACAAAATATTTTATAGACCTCTGTAAACCTTCTCTTATTAATCATACAGTTATACTATTATCATTTAGATCTATATAGTTTTGTGAATGAATAGATAGATATTCATTGTGCCTTTCAAATGAGTTGATCTTTGATTTATATCTTCAATGGTGGGGATTCATTCATCTTCATCGTTTCTTCCCTTTGAAATGGTCACAACCTTTCAAAATTATTATCTTTTAAAAGGGCCATGATCCCTCATTATTGACTCCCTTTAAAAGAGTCACAACCTTTCCAAATTATATTTTTTTGACAAGATCGCAACCCTCAATAACTATGTCTTTGGGAGGATTCAATTTTTTTTTCTTATTCCTATTAATTATTTCTTTAATGACTACTTCCCTTTGATCTTCACCCCTCTCTCCTCTTTCAAAGGAGTTCTTCTCCCTTCTAAATCCTATGTTTAGGGAGTCACAATTCTTCATTATATATCTCTTGAACTTTAGTTTAACATAATTAATGTGTAATTGTATTATACTATTTTGTATTATTTATTGAATTTTATATTCTAATTCTATTATTACTATTAAATAATATTTTAGATACCAGGTATTAAAGTTTTTCATTCCCAAAATGACTTGTCATCAAGCATCTCCAATTTTATCAAAATACTTTAATGCGAGTATCTTCTATTGCACAACTACTATTTAATCAACACATTGAGAATTTCTAAGGTTTTCAATTTCAAGAAAATTTTTCTTTCATCACTCCAAGAGAAGGAAAAATACTTTCTTATAACAACATCAAATGGATTTTGATTGACCCAACCTTTGCACAATAGCATGACTTATGAGCTCAAATTTAATAAATTTATATATTTTTGGTTTGCTCTATTTATTTTCATATTCTAGATCAGCTAAAAATATAGAGCCAAGACAAAAACAAGACACTTCAAAACACAAAGTATACCCATGAATCTATGAAGAAAAAAAGTACATAAAGTATAACAATGAATATATCAAATAGAAGTGCATACATTGTTAGATAAATTTTATTGTATTGAATACATTTTTTGGTTTACCCCTAATGCTATCAAGAATGAGTCTCTAATAACCACTTTTGATGCCCCTTGTTGTGATTTTCCTAAGTTTTTCTCTAAATTCATTAATCCAAATAAAGAAAATAGGAAAATATAGCTAGAGATATAATCCTTACTCAAGAATATACTTCTTATGGAATTAATTGTAATGAGGGTTGAGATAGAAAATACACAATGAGGTGTCTTAATTATCACCATCCCTAGGCCCAATAGAATAAACTTTATCCCCCTTGGTCTCATATGGTCATTACCATACTCATGAGTTGGCGTACCTAGCTGAGCATGTACATCATTCCCATACATCACCCTATCATTCTCTCTTCTTATTGGTCCATAAATATTCTCATTTAGAGAGGAAGTGCATGAAGAGGTATCCTAACTATCCCCAACCATTTGCCTAAGAGTAGAAAAATTATCTTACTTGGCTTCAAATGGTTGTAACCATACTCATGAGGTATCATAGTACAAAAATATTGTACATAATTCCCCTCCACCGGGCTATCTATCTCTCCTCTTGAGGACTGCTTTATTAGTTACCTCATTAAATAACCCTTACAAACTTGGAATACAGATTTCAATAGGGTGCCCTTAACTCAACCCTAGGCCCAAGAAGAGAATATTATTGCCCTTTGGCCTCATGAATTCCTTAACTAATCTCATGAAGGTGCACCTTGTGAGGCCTCATTGTTTCCCACCTTGCACTGTATTTCCTTCCCTAATATGGTTGATTATTGCAACAATTCATTTTGATAAATACTTATATATTTGGATTCAACATTTATTATTTGCATATAATTGATCTATACATATATACATATAATTACACACACACACACACACACACACACACACACACACACTCAACTCTATATTATTGAAAAAATCACATACAATATTTTTCTATACCATAATAATCTAAGATTTAAATAGATTGCTTTACTTTATATATGGCTTTTTCTATTTTCTGTATGGTTTCTTCTATCGTTCTTATAATGATTATACCAATTACAAGTTTTATCTATTTTTCCTACCTAGTTTGTTGGTTCTGAGTTTGGTTCAACGTTGTTTATCTCTTCTCTTACCCTTAAAATATTTTGTTACATTCCCCCCATACAAAATCTATTTTGGACTAATGCATATCTTCTATTATTTATCATATAGGTCTACTATCATCTTTCAGGTCTACTTACATTTATTCTTATGAATAAATAGATATTCCTTGTGCCTTTCAAATGACTTGATCTCCTCTTTATATTTTTAATGGTAGTGAGTCATGCCTCTTCATCATGTCTACCCTTTTTAATACCTATAACATGTCATGGTCACCACCTATTGAGAGTAACAACTCCTCATCAGTGGGGCCCTTTGAAATACTCATAACCTTTCATAATTAGTAAAAGGGTAAAAACCCTTCATACATCATCTTTGGAAAAAGTCACTTCCTTATTTTCTTCTTATTCATTTTTAATTGTTCCTTGGATGAAACCTTCCCTTTTATTTTTCTTCTCCTCGCTCCTTTCAAATGAACTCTCATCCTTTTTAAATCTTATGTTGAGGGAGACACAAATCTTCATTATATCTCTTGACCTTTCATTTAACTTTTTAAACCTATAATTATATTATATTACATTATATTCATGTACACTGATTTATTTTTACATTTAAATTGTATTATAATCATTATTTATTATTATGTCATATTTTAGAAAGCATACATTGCATTCCTCTCTTCAAAAGAAAAGAATTCCTCAAGCAATGATGCATGAGCATATTGGGTTCTTTGGCAATCTTGCATTTACTAAAAATATTTTCTATTTTATGTACTAGTTTGTTGTTTGGGAAAAATATTTCCTGTTTGCTTTCTTTTTTTTCTACATAGTTGAATTATTAATAAGGACCTATAGTGGATCATCATCCTATGTTTCAATCAACTCATTTGATCTTGTCAAAGAGGTATCTTTATATTTTCTTGAGGTGTGTTTATTTTTGTTGGTTATAGAATGGTCTTGACATTCGAGTGTCAACACACTTAAACATTTTCATAATGTATGTCGAGTCAAAATATCAATAGGTGTTGAGTCATAGTTCATGTCGAACAAGTTAGAACGTAGTATGTGCCGAGTGACTCAGGAAAGTTTGTGTTGAGTAATAGAAATGTTTAGATGTCAAGTGATCCAGGAACATTCATGTGCCAAGAAATACAGAGTAAAACAAGTACCAAGCAAACCAAGAATGTAATAGGTGTCAAGCAATCTAGAAATAGTTCATGCCGAGCACCAGTAATGCAATATGTGCCGAGTAACACAAGATCAACATAATAGTTTGTACCTTCAAAAACTAAGATGCAAAACCATTTTTGCATGACTCAAGAAAGGATAAGAAAATAAGATCAAAACTTTGCACTTACCTATGAAATCAACGTGCAGCCAATCAGAAAATTGGAAACAACATGCAACCAATAGTTAAAAACCAAAGATTTGAGTGGGAATTTTATGTTTGTGATTGCATTGAAAACCCTAAGTCTAAAATGTCTTTATAAGGAGACTATGGCAACATAATTAAGGTTTTTGAGAAGGTTGCTAAGGTTATTGAAGGAGTTATCAAATTGCAGAGTTATTGTTGTAGAACAAAGAAATTAGCAGAGGTGTTAAGGACTTAGTGAAATGGA
Source organism: Cupressus sempervirens (assembly GCA_028749045.1). NCBI lineage: Eukaryota > Viridiplantae > Streptophyta > Pinopsida > Cupressales > Cupressaceae > Cupressus > Cupressus sempervirens. The sequence goes on from CM053789.1 coordinate 538,851,665, forward strand.
TAGCAACTATACATCTAGTTGATCATAACAGAGCAAGGGATACATACAAAGATTAGATCAAGCAGGGATCATAATAGGAAGAGAAGATCCAATACCTGGACCCAACAATTAGAGATTGCACTCTATCAGGTCAAATGTTCTAATACTCTCTCATAATTGTATTGGAGATTGAAATCCTATATTGATAAGTTAGCTTAATAGCTAGGTAGGAGAACCTTTGGAGAAGGTGATGGAAATCCTATTGAATTAGGTGGGTTTAACAACCTATTTGTAAATCCTTTAACAGGGTGACACTTCTTGTAAAGTGTTTGTAAATCCTTTAACTAGGTCACTATTGACACAGTGTAAAGCCTTTAACAGGGCAGACCATCATAAGTGGTTGAATATATTGCTGCAGTGATTTTGTGGGTGTCATCCCCACCCCAGTTTTACCTTCTTATTCTTGGAGGGTTTCTGGGTTACCAAATCTCTTATGTCATATGTGGATGCATGCTTTCATTTCATATTTGCTTATATGTTTACTTGCATACACTTTACTTTTAGTTGTGTGTTAATGAGGGTTTAAAAGGATAAAAAGTTGTTACTTCTGATTCACCCCCCCTCTCAAAAGTATTCATCCCATTTGAACATTCCAAAAATTGGTATCATAGCTTAGTTCTCACAAGGAGAAGCCTAACAACTTGGAGAAAAAGATCAAAAGATGGAAGTCTTCAGACTTGGGAAGATCATAGACAATCAAGTGATTGATGTGCACCTTGCTCTACACAAGGTAGAGGAAGCCAGAGAGGAACTGAGAAAATCCTTAAAAAGAAGGAAGGACATAGCCATAGCTGAGAATGACATACATTACAAGGAGATTGACACCACACAAGTGTTTGCTGATGGAGAATCCAAGGAATTTGACGTAGTAATAGTAGAATTGATGGAGAAAAATAGGGCTCAAGTAGAAGAGATAAGATCTCTTAAGATGGAACAAGAATCAAAAGACATGATTCTATGTGAGATAACTGAACAAAAGAAAAGAGTAGTTGAGGATAGAGCCATGCTTAAGGATGACAAGAGAAACCTTGCAAACATACTTGACGAGAAGTCCACAGAACTCACAAAGATTTCAAATATGTAGTTGGATACACTTAGCTAGATGATGAATGCTCATCATGAGCTAAACATGAAGGACATTGAGATCTCTACTCTGAAAATGCAGAATGAACAATTGCAAAATGAGTTAAAAAGAGAAAAGGAGATAGCAGAGAGCTTCAACAAACCAAGTGAAGCCATCAAGCACTTTGAGCAGTTGCTAAAATCACCAAGATCAAGAAATGACACTTCAGGACTAGGATTCACCAGTACTAAAGAAGGTGAGACATCAAAGAGTGCTAAGCAAAGGAGTGACAAAGGTAAGAACTCCAAACCCACTTGTCATTTCTGTAATAAAAAGGGGCACATTGCTAATGTTTGTAGGAGTAGGAAGACCAATTAGCAGAACACACCTAAAAGCAAAGGCTATTGTCACAAGTGTAACATGCAAGGACACCTAACACAAGATTGTAGAACCAAAGTCATAAGGATACCAAGATTTGATGGTCACTACTACAACTACAAAAAATATGGACATAGAGCTTTTGAGTGCAAATCAAAGCCTGTGTGGACACCTAATTAGCCTACAAGGAGAAACAACTATGCACACCACTACAATTGGGACTACAATAAAAGGAAAAGTTGTCACTACTGTCAAGAATATGGTCATGTTCCTCAGAACTGCATAAGAACACACTTCAAAGGAAATTACAGCAGGTGGTTAAATCAAACTACATGTTTTAGTTGCTTGAAGACTGGACATGTCAGCAGGTATTGCCCAACAAAGGCCAAAGTATTCAAAATAGAAGTAAATAAGGGTAAAGAAAAAGTTGATGTGGAACACATCAAGGTAGAAATGAAAAAGACATGGCAAAGGAGAGATGGACCAAACACATCCAATGGAGGGGTCACTTCACCCAAGAGGTCAAGTGATCACATCTCATCCAATTAAACACAAGATAGATACATGGGGCTAATATATACATAGATATATCACACATTAGTCCCAAAAGAACATAGAAGTGTTGAAAAGAAGAAATCTGCATCAAAAAAGATGCCAAGTTAAAACTTAGAAATTACAAAGATGATGCTGAGCTACCTTTGGATGCCAATTAAAACTCTAGTATATGCCGAGTTGAATAGTCTAGTGGATGCGAGATATGATAGTGGTTTTCGAGTAGTGAAAAAGAAAGAAAAACTCATAAAGAAGATCAAGAAAAGATTTGGAGTTGAAGCAGTAGGAACTACAAAGGAAGAGGAAGCACATGAAGAAGAAGATGAAAGTGAGAATAAAGAAGATGAGCCAAAGCAAGGGCCTTTACAATTAACACAAGGCCTAGGTGAGGACAAAGAAGAAGGTGCTGAGGAAGAAGAAGCTAAGGAAGCACCCACCAAAACCAAATCCACCAAGAGGAAAGCCAAAACTTACCCTGCACCATAGCCTAAGGCAAAGAAAGGGGCAAAGCCCACTACAAAGAAGCCTACTACAAGAGCCACCACTAGAGCCACAACTCAAAAGGCTAAAGAAGAGCAAAAAAGAAGAAGAAAGCCACAAAGAAAACTGTAGATGAGCTGAGGAAAAGAAGGAAATATGTGGCCTAGCCTAACTCAGATGAAGAGAAAATAGAGTCAGATGATAATAGTCAATTCAAAGTGGTAAGTCATCCACCTAAGTCTACCATTGATAAATTATGTACAAAGATTAGGAATGGAGACTTAAAGGATTTGAAGAATTTAGATTTCAATAAGCTCAATAAGGAAGAGAAAAATAAGATAGAGGAATATGTGTAAGCAACGATGGCAAAGTATAAGCACACACCTCTAGAGTTAGATGGAACAATGCCCAAGGAATTGTACAAAATAGTTGAAGATAAATGGCATTTTTGCCTACAAATAGAGAAGGAAATTAGAGAATCTACTCTAGCTAGATTGTTGCCTGACTTGACTAAGAGTCAAATAGCTAATGCAAATAAAAGGCACAATAGCAGATTTACACCAAAGTATAGGGCATTTTGTATTCTGAAAAATAAAATTGAGGAGGTTGTAAGAAAATCCACAAAATTCTGGAAGATAATTTATAAGAAAATTGATGATGTGCTTGATGAAGAATATAAGGCAGAAGCAAGTGCCAAGAGAAAAGAAATAAAAGAAACGGGAAGGAAAGAGGAGAAGAAAGGTGAAGAGAAGAAAGATGAAGAAGAAAAGAAATATGAAGAGGAGAAAGAGGAGGAATTGGGCAAAGGAGAAGAAAAGACAACAAATGAACAACAAGAGAAAAGTGTGCAAGACACACAACTGCCACCTACTAGCCCTCCTCATGCCACCATCACACCTTCAGAGAGCATTAAGATAAATGATGTCATTAACACTTCTTGTCAAAACATCAATCCTTTAACTGTAGAGGATCTCACAAAGATCCTTGACCAATCAACACAACAAGCTAGATTATGCTCAAGTCCAATACTGGTCAGTATTGATGAGTTGTGGAAGTTAGTAGTAGATTCAAAAGAAGTCAAGGTGCAAACACAAGAGCTACCTTTGACCACTCAAACTACTAAACTTATCCTACTTCCACCACCATCTCCACCAAGAGCAATAACTGATGCACTTCAGGTGTTGAGTGCAGCAATAGGGGAAGACACAGGAAAATCAGAACAATCAACAAGTACACCCCCAATCATTGATAATGATAAAGAGAAACAAGAAGAAGAGAAGAAAGAGGCAAGAGATGAGGAGCAAATTGTGATACAAACATTGGTTGAATTACCAAAGATAGGTACTCCCACTCAAACTCTTCAGAAGCTAAGCACTGACATGTTAGCATTGCAAGTTCAAACATCAAGCTCAAGCTCAACTAAGGTAGCCATGACACTTCACTATGGAATTCCTAAGCTTGATGAAGAAATTAAAATACCTTACTATGAATCTAGCACCCTCACTAAAGAAAAGATTAATGAAATACAAAGTGCACTGGATACTGGATAGGAGAAGGAGACAAGAGGTATTAAGAAGAGAATATTGTTAGATTATGGTGATTGATCAGGAAAGTACTGTACATACTTCATAATTAGTGGGGTTCGGGGCATCACCCCGAGAAAAAAAATTGGGCCCTATTTTATCAAGATTAATATATTCACCATTCGTAGATTCGGGCTGACATGTTATAACCCTAAAGTGGTTTAATACTTGTATAAAAGGGCTTAGGGTTAGGGATTGTAATAATATATGATGTGATGCGAAATTTCTTCTTGCGGTAGTATTGAGCTGTAAGGAATTACGGATTGTAATCAGGTTGTAATCACTGGATTGTAATAAGATTGAACTTGCTATTTGGTGGACGTAGCCCAGGGATTGGGTGAACCACGTTAAATCTTGGTGCCTTGTGTTCATTTCTGTGTGATTTAGTATTTTTTGTTATTGGTTATATTTGCATATAGTTTTTATTTATGTCCATGGTTTTATCCTAACAAATACAAGTATAGGAAAGCACTAAATCAGATAAAGGACATCTTTATGGATGCCTTCAGCTTGCATTCATCAAGGCCAATAGTAGAGCAACTATCAGATATAGTTGATGGTGACAAATGAAGACCAAGATACAAATGTAAAATTAATGGAATGGTCAGAAAGGAAATTTCAAGGTAAAGTTAATGAAAAAATATCTAATGATATAGCATTATCACAAGTGGATTTGGCTAAGAAATTGGATAGAGTGAAAATTGTACTTGGGGACATATTCTCCCTATACAACAAGTTGTTTGATTTTTCCAACTTCACACAGGAGACTAGCCAAAGAATACTAAGCTTGGAGAGAAATCTAAAGATTTCTAGCATGCAACTCCCAACCAATCCAACTTAGAGTGAGAAGAATTTTGCTCAAACACTTCACACACAAAGGGAGTTAGCTATACTGATAGTAGAGGAGGCAAATACAAAAGCAAAATTGATGCAAATTCAATCCTCTATAACCCCACACTTAGAAGTCCTCCATAAGGAGAAAGCGTATGTAGAGACAGTCCTCAAGAAAGATCCAGATCTTTCTACCTTGGATGGACTTGTACACCTTGCAACAGAGATTTCCATCTAGCATAAGTCATTGGACATTGCACTGAAAAATTGGGATGCAGCTCTGAAGATACTCCTGGAGGTAAACAATACATTTTTCGCTAAGCGTGGTATTACTCCATAGCACCCTTTGACATTAGTGTCAAAAAGGGGGAGATGTATACATTAGGGGGAGATATATGTATATGGGAGAATGCCAAATTGATATATGCAGATATATGGGAGAATACCAAATTTTGATCATTTTTTATTACATTTTTCATTCATTTTGAGAATAAAGTGGAAAGTTTGTAAATATCCAAAAAAGGGGAGACAAGTAATAAGGAGTGAGGGGGAGATTGCAAAATTTTGGCAATCATATGGAAAATAAGGACTTCATACAGATCAAATACAACATACAAGCTCAGAATGAAGAAATAGGATAAAGGACAGAGAGAATCAAGCACATCAACACAAAACTTTCAGTTTCAAGAATGGACAAGGCATAATCAACTCATGGGGAGTCATAAGGTATTATTGATATTCACAATTTTTTTGAAAGTTTGCATGAATGCTGAGTAAAATAAAGAATATACTTAATAAGGTCAATGCTTAGTTAAGTGTTTTTGACACTCATGTCAAAGGGGGAGATTGTTGGTTATAGAATGGTCTTGACATTCGAGTGTCAACACACTTAACCATTTTCATAATGTATGCCAAGTACACAATGTATCCCAAGTCAAAATCTTAATAGGTGTTGACTCATAGTTCATGCCAAGCAAGTTAGAATGTAGTATGTGCTGAGTGACTCAGGAAAGTCCATGTGCCAAGTAACATAAATGTTCAGATGCTGAGTGATCTAGGAACATTCATGTGTTGAGCAATATAGAGTAAAAAAGGTGCCGAGCAAACCAGGAATGTAATAGGTGTCGAGCAATCCAGAAATAGTTCATGGCAAGCACCAGTAATGCAATATGTGCCGAGTAACACAAGATCAACATAATAGTTTGTGCCTTCACAAACTAATATACAAAACCATTTTTGCATGACTCACAAAAGGATAAGAAGATAAGATCAAACCTTTGCACTTACCTATGAAATCAACATGTAGCCAATCATAAAATTGGAGACAACATGCAACCAATAGGTAAAAACCAAAGATGTGAGCAAGAATTTTACGTTCATGATTGCATTGCAAACCCTAAGTCTACAATGTCTTTATAAGGAGACTACGACACCCTAATTAAGGTTGTTGAGAAGGTTGCTAAGGTTATTGAAGGAGTTATCAAATTGTAGAGTTATTGTTGTAGAATAGAGCAATCCATAGAGGTGTCAAGGACTTAGTGAAATGGATAGCAACTACACATCTAGTTGATCAAAACAGAGCAGGGGATACATATAGAGATCAGATCAAGCAAGGATCAGAATAGGAAGAGCAGATCCAGTACATGAACCCAACAATTAGAGATTGCACTCTATCAGGTCAAATATTCTAATACTCTCTCATAATTGTATTAGAGATTGGAATCCTATATTGATAGGTTAGCTTAATAGCTAGGTAGGAGAACCTTTGGAGAAGGTGATGAAAATCCTATTGAATTAGGTGGGTTTAACAACCTATTTGTAAATCCTTTAACAGGGTGACACTTCTTGTAAAGTGTTTTTAAATCCTTTAACCAGGTCACTATTGACACAGTGTAAAGCTTTTAATAGGGTAGACCATCAGAAGTGGTTAAACATATTGCGTAATAATTTTGTTGGTGTCATCCCCACCCTAGATTTACCTTCTTATTCCTAGAGGGTTTTTGTGTTACCAAATCTCTTGTGTCATATGTGGATGCATGGTTTCATTTCATGTTTGATTACATGTTTACTTGCATGCACTTTACTTTTAGTTGTGTGTTAATGAGGATTTAAAAGGATAAAAAGTTGTTGCTTTTGATTCACCACCCACGGCCCGCGCCCCCCCCCATACAAGTACTCTTCCCATTTGAACATTCCAACAATTTTCTAGCATATCAAGTAGCATGTGGTTATTTTCTTGTGTGAGGTTTTGTGATTTCAAGGCTTTTCATGGCCTTCAAGATATCTTCTTGCATATGTGAAGACCTACCTTGGTGCCTACATATGTTAGTTTACTTAATTATGTGGTAGTTGGTTTCCCCTTTGGGGCAGGACCTATAGTTCTCTAATAAGTGGTCTAATAGGCTGATTTTGGTCTTGTTGACTATATATTTGAGATCTAGGATCAGGTTAAGTAGTGATCAAGTAAGTAGAAGATAGACATAATAAATTTAGCTCTATAAGCCTAAGCCTCTAAGCTTGCAAATTGAAATTTAATTGTATATGGTTACAATAAAGTAGGCCTTATGCATGTCACATTGTAAGGAGATTATCTGCATTAGTTGTTTTTATTTCATGTTGTGTTTGCTTTCATGTGTATTCTCTATAATTGTTTTTGGAGTCATTGTTCTAAAGAATTCCAACAATGGGTATTAGAGTCATCTTCTTAAGAGGACTAGTTTGAAGGTACTAGAAGAAAAAGACCAAGATGTCAAAAAGAGAGGTACGCAAGTTTAACAAGGATAACTTCCCTACATGGCTAAGTCTAATGAAGCTACACCTAGGAGGTCTTGGAAATCATGCACAATCTACCATCATCACTGAGCATGTTGATCCTATTGAAGATCTAAAAAAGAAGAAAGAATACAACAAAGAAATTTTGGAGATTGCCTCTGCCTTAAGTTATTCTGAATTCAATGATATCAAGGGTTGTGAAAGTGTAAAGAAGATGTGGGATGCTCTTCACACCATTTATGGAGGAGACACAAATGTTTTAAGAGCTAAATCTGAAATTCTTAGAGGTAAGTTCAATGATATGAGAATGCAAGAAGGTAAGAATGTTGGTCAATACTACTCCAAAATAAAAGATGTTGTTAATACTATAAGAGGAGCTACTGGTAAGATAGATGATGATACTTTATTAAGAAAAGTTTTGAGAATGTTTTTGCCCATCTATGCTATTAGAGTTTCTTTCATACAAGAACTAAGATGTATACTAGGTTCTAATCTAACTCTGGAAGGTTTGGTAGGTAGACTTACTACCTTTGATCTCTCTAATTTTGATAACTTCAAATCTGACAATGTTGAATTTGATTTCAAAGATAAGTTGTCATTAAAGGAACCTAAAGAGAAGAAGAAAAAGGTAAAATATGTTTCTAGTGACATTGACATAGATGAAGAGGATTTAGAACAGCTTGAAGCACTACTAACAAGGAGATTTCATAGAGGAAAAAGAAAATTTAAAGGCAAGTTACCTATCATGTATTTCAATTGTAATGAGGTTGGTCATATTGCTGATAGATGTCCAGAAAAGAAGAACTATAGAAGTGGAGACAAATACAAAAGTAATAGAGACGAGGAAAACAAAGATTACAAAGACAAAGGCAAGAAGAAACCAAAGATGGATATGATGATCATGAAGATGAAGTAGTGTATATTGCAATGAAGGATGATTCTGATGAAGATGAGGCAACTACATTGGTATCTTATGTGAACAAGAATGACATATGGATCATTAATAGTGGGTGTTCACATCACATGACTGGAGATAAAAGTAAGTTCATTACCCTGAATTATTATGATGGAAATAGTGTAAGCTTTGGTAATGATATTGAACCTTGTCTAATAAAAGGAAAATGATCTATCAAACTCACAATAAAGATTTTGTTCAACAATGCTTATTATGTTGAAGGACTTAACTATAATTTGTTGAGTACATCAAAACTGAATAGTTTAGGTTGCAAGGTTGAGTTTGAGAACAAGATAACTAAGATCTATGACACTGATGGAAAACTAATTGGGAAAGGTGATCAAATTAGAGGTAATCTATTTTATCTTGATATGAATGATGCTACTTGTCTTTTTGCAGAATTTTTTGATGTGTGCTTATAGCACAAGAGTTTATATCATGTTAATTATGATAAATTGTTTAGTATTGGTAACAAGAAAAGAGTTACAGGTTTGCCTAAATTGAAGAAGTGTGACAATATAATTTACAACAATGTCAATTAGGAAAAATGAAAAAGTCTAGTTTTAAGATTAAGACTCACACCTCTAAAGAAATTTTGGAGATTTTTCATACTGACTTGTGTGGACCAATTGATGTGAAAAGATACAAGGGTGACAAATACATTATGTTATTTATTGATGATTATTCTAGGATGATGACAGTTATGTTTCTGAAATAGAAATATGATGCTTTCCAAATGTTTAAGTGGTACATAGCAAGAGTTGAAAAGGAAACAACTAAAAGCCTGAAATGTTTAAGATCTGACAGAGGTGGAGAATTTATATAAAATGAGTTTGAGATGTTTTGTAATGACAAGGGAATCAAAAGACAAACATCTACACCTAGGACCCCTCCACAAAATGAAATTGTTGAAAGCAAGAACAGATCTGTAATGGACTATGCTCGAAAACTCATGATGGGGAAGAATGTTACTTTGAAATACTAGAGAGAGGTTGTAAGTACAACTATCTATACCTTGAACTATGTGCAAGTCAAGAAAGGTACTCATTCAAAACCTTTTGAATTATGGTATGGATACTCACCCAATGTAAAATATTTTAAGGTATTTGGAAGCAAGTGTTATATTCTTAAAGATTTCAGAAATGGTAAATTAGATGTTAAAAGTGAAGAAGGTATATTCCTTGGCTATTCCACAAGAACTAAAGTTTATAAACATTTAAATACTAACACTTCTAACAAAGTTCTGGAAAGTACAAATGTGAAGTTTGATGAATATATAGAGGTACATAAGGCTGAACGTATGATGGAACCAAAGGAATACAAATTTTTTGTATACTTTTATGTAGGTATGCCTGCTAATGAAGATGATGTAAATCAAGTTGCAAATCAATAGCAAGTTTTAGTGGTTGCCGGGTCACATACAATGAATGTTGAGTTGCATTCAGGAACTGAGTTGCAATTAGGTGCCAAGTTGTATACTAAAATTGAGACACATTCTAATTCTAAGATTAGTGTACATGAAAGAGATGTTCAATTAACTGATAGAGAAGTACATAGTGAGTCAGAAGTTGACAAACCTAATGAGGAAAATCGAGCATAGCCAAGATTGTCAAAGTATGTCAAGAGACATCACCCTGCTAAATAAATTATTGGAGATAAAAATGCTAGACCAATGACAAGAAATAGGTTGTGGAATGATACATTTTTATTGAGTATGCATGAGCCTAAGACAGTGAAAGATGCCTTAAAAATGAGGATTCGAGTAAAGCCATGAAAGAAGAGATTGAACCGATTGAGAAGAATAAGACATGGACCCTAGTTCCCAGACCAAAAGACAAGAATGTGATTGGAACCAAGTGGGTGTATAGAACTGCATGTTGAGATGACAAGTCTTTGGCATTGTTGTCAAAGAAGGAGAAATATCAAAGGGAGAAATACATAATACCAATCAAAGTGAGAAAGAGGGAGATATAAGAACAGGGAGAAATAAATAATATCTACTCAGAGGGAGATGGTGTACTTGATGTTTACTAAAGAAGGAGAAATGACTGAAAGAAATACATCTACCTAGTAAGAGGGAGAAATTATTGTGGGAATCATAAGGATGACTTGATTGTCTGTTGGTTAGAATAGAATTTTGTAGCCTATATAGAAGATGAAAGATGCTAATAGAGGAAAAGATTTCAATACAAGGAATTATTTTCTTTTTGGTATTGTTGTTGGTTCTGGTTTTTCATCAATGCCAAAGAGGGAGATTGTTGAGCAAGATTAATACAATTATGAGAATGTATTTCAATCATTTTTTTGTCACTGATGTCAAACCTGTTACTTGTTGGTAAGATAATTACTTAGTTGATTTGAGTACTATCATTTGTTTGATTGATGGAGAGGTTTTGATCAAATAAGATAACAAGAGAACCTTGAGGAAAGGTTGAGTTATGGTGTTAAAAAGGAGTACAAAGATCAATTAAGACAATGATGACATAGTGTATTGATTATCTACTTAAATCTACAAAGGATGGATACACTAATTAAGTCCAGAAGAACAAGTAAGAAGAATTGAGTCTACCAAGCGTGATCGAGTAAATAGTAGGTGCCAAGCGAAGTTAGTGCAAGCTGAGAAAAAAAAAATCACTTGGAGCCAAGTAAAGTGAAGATTTAGTGTATGCCAAGTGAGCTTAGTGTAAGCTGAGTAAAGTTTAGTTGATGTCGAGCACCAGTAGACTTTAGTGCTTGTCAAGTTATCTAGTGGAAGATGAATGGAAGAACAGTATGGAAGATGAGTGATAGCATATTAATGTTGAGTGTCAGTACTCATGTCAAATCATAGGTTTGATGAATCTAAGCTGACTATTTTGTTTTCTTGAATTGTGTGAAGCATATGGAAGATAACTATAATGAGCTAGTGGCACAAAAATCAAAGTAAACCATTTTGAGGCAAATTCAAGGGAGAGGTTTCTAGAGAAACCAAATGAAAAGTGGGTAGATTCATTATATCCTACCTAATCCTACCTAACCCTAAAATGGACAATTGAGGTTGAACAACAAAAGATCTTAAATATCTATTTATAGAGAGAGTTGGTCAGAAGAAAAGGTTATCGGGTGCAAGAACCTAAAGAAGACAAGGAGTTTAGGGTATTTGCTTCATTTAGTGGCCAAATAGAAGAGACTACTATTGGCAAGCAAAGCAAGAAGGCTTAAGAGTATGAATGTTTGAAGGGTGAACAAGCTATCAGAGATGAAGTGAGTGAAAAAAAAGCAAAATGAAAGACTGAAATAGAGATCTATGATCTGCAAGTGAGTTATAATTTGTTATCAAATTAAGCCTTACTACTACTCTCTAATCATTATATCAGTCTAGGGTAAATCCTTTGGATTAGGGTTGACCTAATAGTCATTTGTAAATCCTTTAACTAGGTGACATTCCAAGTGAATGATCTAAAGTCCTCTAACAAGGATCACTCCTAACAAGGTGATTGAAATCCTCTAACCAGGTCACATTTAACAGTGTGTATTGTAACCTTTAACAAGGTTGGCCTTTCACAAGGCATCACTTCAGAAGAGTGAGAATTAGTAGCATGTTACTGGTGGTTTTTCCCCAAATTTAGTTTCCACATAAAATCATTGTGTCAAATGTGCTATTGAATTTGTTATGTTTCATGTTTATATTTTTGCAAAGATGTTTTGACCTAGGACAATAAACTACAAAGTTTAAGTATTGTATGATCTAATGGATGCATGCATGCATGAAAATGTTTTATGGATATGGGCTCACTAAGCTGTGAAAAGCTTTATTTGTACATCTGGACCTTGGATAACTGATTCATCCCCTCCCCTCCCCTCCCCTCCCCTCCCCTCCCTGCTCAATTATAATAAAGAATTCCAACAATAGATGCTTGCAATTAGAGAAGAAATAACCTAAATATTTGGTTTTTCATTTAGTATGTGTACATTGTGGTATTTTTTTTGTTATGAACAAATATGTATTTGGAGATCTATAGCCAAAACAATACCCCTAGTTAATGTCACAAGCATCAATATTCTAGTGTGTGATTGGAATTCAAATTTGAGAAAACCTTTCCTTAACATTTTTTATTAATTATCTAGAACATATTATTGGATTCCCCTTTTATGCTCATCCATCCCCTTGGTAATGTTTATCTATGAATATAATAGAAATAAAAGAATGATGAATTGAAACTAATAATGATTGATCAACCACATGATCAAAATGACTTAGTAATTGTTTCAAAAGTGATGTAAAACCAAAGTAGAGGAAATAACAATTAGAAACTAGGTAGCTAATGGAAAGATATTGTATGTTTTTTGATCCCTAGGAAGAGATTTAGAGATATCTTTGTCTATCAAAATTTGAACAAATGTGGAGTGACCCCTGTAAGAAGAAATATGTCCACCTTCAAATGAACAATCAATGGCTTTGATAATAACATCATGGTACTAGTCTCTCTCAAAATAAGAAATGTAGATTTATAGGCCAAATCCAAAATAATCTAACCATTTTTCCAAATACTTTACAAAATTAACTATAAATAAATAGTTGATAATGAAACTATGTAATTAAAATATGTAATATATGTGATTATTAAAATACATCAATGGGCCCTTGGTCTACTAGTGAAGTTGAATGGCTCACAAAGAGTCCACCAAGGATCAAGTCTTGTTGAGTGCAAGGCCCAAAGGCATCATAAGGGATGAGGTCGGGATTGTGCCCCAGGCAAATTTGGTAGGGAAGATGCTCCTTAGTCCTTGGCTCTTAGGCAAAGAGAATTCAGACACGAGTACCTAAAACTTGTTTATGGATGACCTCCATCATATATATATATATTTAAAAAAGTTAAACTTTACAATGAAAATTATAGAAAAAATTAAAACATTTTTTAAATATATATATATAAACATTTTTATAGTGTATATATGTATGTATGTAAGTATAAATATTATTAAATTAATAAATCAATTTTTTACTATATATTATATTATTCTTTTATTTCTACTCAAATTATATATTTTAATTAAATAATAAATTATTTTTAATATTAATTATTATTATCATCATTATATAAATTAATTAATTTAGGACATTGAATTTACAAGTAAACTTAGAGTCGTGTACAATAAACTTATAATTAACATATTTGCAAAAAAAGGGGTAAAAATTTATTAAGACAGAAAGGAATACAACAAGGAGAGCTCAACAAGGAGCTCGATCCTGAGCAACAAGATCATCAAATTCTTGCACCATCTCAAAGGACAGTTGCCCCCTATCCCTAATATTCCAACCCAGATCATGACTAGAAGCCCATTTGGCTAAACAATCAGCAGGTCTATTCCATTCTTGCGGAATATACTTGAACCTAATGAACTGAAAAGAGGAAGAGAAGAAAAGAATCTACTTAACAATAGTGGCCAGCTGCCAACTAACATCCTCAAGCTCTTGCGAAGAAAGCATGTTCACCACCACCTGGGAATCAGACTCACAAATAATCTTACTCCATCCCCACAAGCAACACTGTTCCACAACATATAAAATAGCCTGAGCTTCCATGAGATTGTTAGTATAATCACCCTTATGAATTGAGAAGAAAAATTTAACATTCCCAGAACTACAACGAGCCACTCCGCCAATACCAGCCGGACCAGGATTCCCACGAGAAGAACCATCAGTGTTAATTTTTAGAACTCCACAGGGAGGAGGAGTCCAGTGCCCATCCCGGTTGACCCGACCCTTCCTCTGATGGTGAAGCTGCCTGGACATAGAAGGAAACCTATGAGCCGCAACCCCATCCTGCAGATGAAAATTGAGGCGATTACAGATAGCAAGATCAACCGGATCCATACCCCCATCAAGCTCACACTTCACAAGAATAGTTTCCTGGAGAGATTGTGATATTTTCCACCAAAGATGCAAAACACCAAGCCGAACATCTTGGAATATGCGACAATTCCTCTCCAACTAGATATGCCAAAGCATGAAAGATGGGCCAGCAATCCAACTAGCATGGAGAGAAGAAGATTTGGAGGGAGCACTACCCAAGCGAGCCCAGAACTCAGGCAAAGAGGAAGCATGCTGACAAGAGCAACCCCAAGCGCTCCACCAAAGGTGCCATATCTGAGTAGAATAGGAGCAATGGAAGAACAGATGGGAGATAGACTCCTCTCCATTACCACACAAAACACAATAAGAGGGGCCCTGAAATCCACGTTTACAAAGATTATCCCAAGTAAGACAATGGTTGTGAGCCACTAGCCACATGAAAAAATTGCACTTGGACCAAGAAACTTTATTCCAGACTTGCTTCCACCAAGGGACCTCAGCATCCCCAAATAATTGTCTAGTTATCTCCTGATACCCAGCAGAGACATGATATTTACTAGACAAGGTACCGCCCCAAGCCAATACATCTGGACCAAGCAAAGAGGAACACTCTCTAGAGGCCAGAATTTGAGAAAGCTCCTGACGATCCATGTCTGTACCTCCAGGAGGCCAATCAGAGGAATGCTTCCATCTATAACCAACAACAGGTCCCAATTGATAAGGAGTCTTGTAATGAGCCACTTTATCCCATCCAGCGGCCAGAAAAGAGTCACAAAGAGGCTGAAGATGAGGGTATATGGATAAAATGGAAGGGAATCCATCCCAAGCATCAGACCAAAACAAAGCCTGAGAACCTCCTTTACATATCCAGAACAGACCCCTCTTCACCAACATCGCACCTGTCTTCAAAGTATGCCAAACCATTGAGCCACGACCTTCAAGAGGAAGTGTAGAAACAGAGCAAGGATCAGCACCATGAAAATATTTATGATGATAATACGAGCCCAAAGTTGATGCTGTCCAGAGCACCATCGCCAATAAAGTTTAGCAGCCAAAGCTTGTCTACTCAATAGAGCAGAACGAAGACCAAGACCACCCTCCTTTAATACTATATCGATTCTATACTTTAAATCTTACTAAATTATATACTATATTAATAATTAGATGTCATTCTTTTATTCATTGTCCAAGATCTGCAGACTCCTTGATATAGCTTGATAAGGTAAGAAATTGGTGGATTAATATTTTGTGTAAAGCCAGATTCTACAATCTTTGCCAACATTTTACCAGCATGGCGAGAGTGGAATATTGAGAGCAAGGTATGGGCATCCATCAGTAGATAATTGGAAGTGGATTTTTACCAAATGTTGTAATTACGAATGCCCTAATAGACATGAACATAAAATGTGGAAGCATATAGGAGGCATCTAGCACATCATTTCATAGCTAGCACATCATTTCCCACAACAGAATTGTGCTAAGATGCACTCATGCCAGCAGAACAATATGCGGCCTACACCATCTGTGAGGCAGAAAGAACATTTCTATCACAAAACAAAAGCCACACTTTTATGTGAACCTAACTCCTGCATCAGCACATAACGAATACAATGTTGGTAATTTAGGATAGTCCATTACCTGCGATGTTGATGGAAATCCATGAGTAGTGAATTCCACACACTTTGTGAACTCGCCAACATCAAAATGCTGGAAATTAGATATGTTACCAACTCATAATCTTTCAGGGGACACTCAAATGTAAGTACTATTTAATTAGGAATCCCTGCTAGTTCTGTGATACCCATGAACCCCTCAGCTATGCAGCGAGGTGGAACATCGCATGGCCGCATACAAGGGACTACCATCAGATGTTTGACAAAATGCCAAGAAGGGCACACCAATATGATAGAAAGAAAATCAGAAACAGAGTAATCGTGCTATGTGAAAGATAGTTTTTTGAATTAGGATCCAATCAATATGGTTTCCACACTGTGCATATCCCTTGAATTTCTGATAATGCTATCATCGAGCCGCATATGGCCTTTGTACAATACAAAGACCAGGTAATTCAAATAGAAAATATTGGCTACACATCAGTGTTGAAATGTTCTCCATGCTAAATTATAAAATTGCAGTATATATGGCGATGAGGTGGAAGATTGGCAGATGTTGATATCTACACATACACAGTTGGATTTATCACCGATCATATTAAGGATACCCATGATGCATGACAGAGGCTTCAAGCGTACTAATTCATCTCCTATTACTTCAAGACTAATTTATCAATTTTGATAGAGTGCGAAGAACCGAAGGATCAATTACTTCTAAAAGGTCATCTTCTAAGGCTTAGATTTAGTGGTGAAGTTAAAAAATTGATTAAACTTTATCCAAAAAGAAGACAAATAAGGGTGTCCTCTACGACCGTTCATGCACGGATTGGGATATATTTCGACTTCCAAACTCGGGCTTAGGTTAAATTATCTAAATATAAGAAAAATACCAGCATCAACGTTGTAATCATAACTTAGCACAATAAATAGGGAGTTTGCTTGGTAATTAATCATTACCAAAATCTGATTAATCATTGTAGAAAATATCAGAATAATTAATAAGAACCAGCATCTAAGGCACCCCACGATGGGAATAATCATCCCATTCCCGACACGCTCTCTTCTATAGAACAGTCACAGGGAGATTTAAGAACTCACATCTTTAGATTCTCAAATGTTTGCACACATATTACCCACACAAAATAAGACTTGGATGATTCTCAGGTAGAATCACCCCTTCTGTAGGCTAAGAAGAACAATTTGGGTAAACAGACAATTCTAGATAATTTTTTGGATACGTTGTGCATCGAATTTAACAGCAAGTTCGCACTTCTTCAAAGGGGACTGATCATGAATTAAAAAGAAGAAATTCTCAAGAGGAGGAAAACATTCAAGGAATGAGGAGGTCTACCAGATAAATAAGGCTTCCAGCCAACTAGTTCTCTGATCATGACTTATTATATAGCACAGATGTAAAACACAAATTACTGATCCCTGATCAAATTGAATCTTGAGGCATAAATTGTGTTCATGAATACTTCCAGTTTATCAAGCTGCATACTTGATACAATCATCTTCTTTGTATTGTTCTTGACTATGTTTGTTCTGATGCTTACTTTGTAATGACAATAAAAGGGTACATTTATGAAGGATATGGAACAACTGAAAGAAGGATTAAACCTATAAGTATGAATTAAAGAGAATGTTGACCTATAATTTGCAATCAAAATATGATATGTTACTAATTAAAATATCTGAATTGTGTTTTAGTCTTCAAGGCACTGCATCAAAATTGCATGTAGGGATAAAAACAGGAAATCTTTGCTTTACCATCTATTTGTGTTGTTGCTTCAGTCATAAAGGGATATTCCTTTAAGAGAGGTAAGGCTTGGTTGAAACTTTAATTCATTCAGATATAAACGAATTATATCTTAGTGGCATTTATGTTTGAGAAATTTAGTGGACATTTGTTGATCATATTTAATGGAATTTTTGTTTTGTCAGGTGATCGAGTAAAATATCAATCCCCAATAGAAATCAGGCCATCCCACTCCTCAAGCTCCTTTGAGGTATGTTATTTGAAATCTATCTAGATAAATTTTTGCAAACGTGAGTCTATGTAGCACTTCTTAATTATAATTTTTATATAGCTAAAAAAAAATTTTTTTATCAAGCTAAAGGGCATTTTCCTTATTTGTTTTGGTCAGATAACTCTACTGTATACTTTTCTACTTTGCATTACTAGCTACTATAAGAAAAGTTATTCTTGATATTGTTGTTTATCTTAACAGGGTAAATCTTTTATTTAGCCTTTGCATCCTTCAATAATTTGATGTTTATTTTCAACTTGGAGCCTTGGGTAATAGAGCTTTGATGACATCTCCACCTATTCTTTCCCTAAATCATTTTATTTTAAAGTTCAATATTAAAAGGCTTTTTTTTCAAGAGCTCCTCCACATCCAATCATCTTTTCTTCAAATTCAAGAGTGGCTTTTCTCCTATCTAATTCTTTCTATGTACCAATTGCACTAAGAAATGTCTTTGAACTATTGTAAAATATTATTTATCGATTTCATATTGTTTGGACATCAATAAAGCATTCATTGTCAGCTAGTCAATTGACATTTATCTTGATAACTCACGCTTGAACTTCTTAATATCATTGGTAGATCCATTAAAAATGACTAATATCTCAATTACATGATGATCAAACATGGTTAAATCCATTAAAAATGATTGATATCTCAATTAGATGATGATCGAACATAGTTCGTGAGATGAACTTGACACAACCCTCCTCAGTACATATTTGAAACTTGTGAACATTCAAATAAAATCTACCAAGCCTACAAGCTATGGTAGACTATTTTCTACCCTATTTTTCTTATTCCACCAAGTGAACCATATACGATTGGGCTAGTTATTGTTTTTTCAAGGGGACAATTAGGTTGTAAAGCCTTTCACACTGTGATAAAAACAAACTCATTACCTTTCCATGAAAAAATATTTCCTCCAATTTTGTCCTCTTAATGCTCTATTATGTTATAATTGTCCAATAACCCATGGAATTATAGGTAACTTAGAGATATTCCACCTCGAAAGTTAACATCTCTGAAGCACACAATATTTCTATTCCAAGTTTCATATTATTACTTTCCACAATTACATTAAAAAAAGCCCCACCTTTCTATTTATCAAGATTAGAATAGAATAATATGGCATCAATCTAGGTGTGTCTTAGGTAGCATTATGGATTAATTAAATGTATTACCTATTTGACAATTTTTTCAACCCTAGATGCAAGCACTAGATTGTCAATAGTTAGGGCTTGTAGCAAGATTTCTATATATCAACAAAGTAAAATATCAAGGACAAACAAAAAAATTTAATGCCTATTAGTTAAAGTAGAGACTAGTATTAAATTACAACATAATTTGAACAAAAAACACGCATGAATGAGAAGGAAAATTTGATGATACAAGATGTTAATTAAACCAATCTACTTCTAATTTTCTTCATTGAATTACATACATGGAGTCATAGCTACACAATCATTTTTGTTGAACAATGGATTTTGTAGCATAATCTGAATAACTTTCATCAACATTCATACACTTCAACAAAAGTAAATTAACTCGACTAATAATTTTTGCCACATAAATCCAACATCAATTCTTATTAAAAATTATGTGTTCAAGAGACCTATTTATAAGCTCTCAAGAGTCAATGTTCAAAGGAAAAATAATTTTATAATACTCCCAATAAAGCTATACTTTTAATACATCATTCGAAGAAACAAATAATCAAACAAAAAAAGAAGTAAAACTTAATAATAGATGATTGGCTCTACTATGCACAATTAGTTGGTGTAGACAAGTAAATGCACACCCCTGGTGAAGAAACTAGTCCTCCGTTAAGTATCCTTTTACTTCTAGGAAGGCTTATTTATTTATCGACTAGGGATGTTTGTATTTGGATGATGTTAAACTACATGTGCAATAGAGGTATTTCTAGTTATCTTTTAATTCATAAAAATAAAATAGAAGTAATGTTAAACAAGGATCTAGTATTCATAGTGGTTGTTGCACACAATTGTCCAAGTGAGTGCAACAGTGACCACAAGCAAACCAATTTAACAATAAATAGTAGAACATCTTTATTACTAAACTGTATAACTCAACAAAACATAACAACATGATTAAACAATTTTGAAATCACTAATTAATTAACTATTAACATAAGAAACTATTGAACAATAACAATGCAACTATTATTCTATTAAAATTTTAAACAAACTAATTTATTCTAATTCACCAAGAGAGTTAATTCACCTCAAGTGGCCCCTTCTTGAGGGGTTATAATCTTAGACAGTCAGTAACTCAATTCAGTGAAACCACAGTCTAATTTCTACAAGCACTAGTCTATGATTAACAACCTAGTTATTAACTTTCTTATATTCTATTCATGTATCTTGTATTGTAGCACTCCCTTGCTTAGTTTTTCCTCTTGAGATGTTGGAAACTTGAAATTATTTTTCTTCTTGAATAATGCATCAAATGGACAATGTAGAGTTCTAGTGTCTATGCTCACTTGAAATATGCTAAATAATGCCAAAATGTTGTAAATTGAAGAATGATTTTGCTAACCTCAAAAGTGTATCTTTGGACATTCAATTTTATAATGTTTTTAATTTCTATTATATAGGATTCTTAAAAAAAATTCTAAATGTTCCCTATTGCATATGAGTTTATTTATCTATTATGTTTGTACCCAGGAAAAATTTGTGATCAATTGAAATTCTAATTAGAATTAGGTGATTATTTCTTGGTTATGTATATTGACTTGCTTTTAAAGAAAGTTCTAGGGAAATTTATTATCAACAATAAACTGCAACATGTAGTTTTTTGGAATACTATTATTGAAGCTAGAAACCCTCTATTTTTGCTTTTAATTCCTATTTTTTTGGTAAATGAGAGCTTGAAAATTTGTGTTGTAAATAATCCTTTTATATAACTTTTTATCTTGTGAGCCATGTTTTTTAAGGTATTTGGTATCAATTGAGGCCACTTCTTGTTTCATATTATCATTGATGCAGTAAATAAACCTTTCCATGACAATTCTAGGAGCAGTTTTTCAATGAAATACAGATCCTTTCTTCTTGAAACCATCCCAACTTTTAATTGGGTATTGCCAAGATCACAGTACAAATTACTTTATGGATTATGAATGTCTTAAATAGAATCTTAGTAGATCATCTGCATGGAAAAACCAAAGGGAAAATCTTGGATTGGGAAGCCCATTTGAACATAGCTTTAGGAACTACCCAAACCTTGGAATATTTTCATTTCTAGGTTGGTGCCAATACAAGTTGTAATAGTACTAGAACCGTGCACCCTTTCCAAAGATATCATTATAATTTCTCTATATTTTGCTTGTTGCAATCCTCAAAGCATGCAACAAGGCCCAAAATTCCATTCTCAATCTGACACCACAACTGTGAAGTACAAATTTTTATATTGCACCTGAATTTTATGGATACAAGCAATCTAGAAGAAAATAGTAATTCTATTCAAATATTATATACTTGTGTCTTTCAAAAAAAAAATGTTGATCTCCTCCATCCATAGTGCTTTTATCATTTCTATGTCAAAAAAAGCATTCAAATGAACAGAAGATCCCTGTAAGGTTGACCTAGGTACTGCCTTTCCCATATTTTCGACCTTATATTCCATGATTATGTCTATTCTCCTTGATCCATTATGTTTATCAAAATAAATCTCTTGTTTGTATTAGTGTAATGTAATTTTATAAGATTAAGAGGAAGGAAAGTTTAGGACCTAAAAATGATCGAAGCTATTTTTTTAATTTAAAAGAGGTTTTAAATACGTTAGGACATGTGAATTAAATCCATGTACTCTGCATTGACCATAGTATCCTAGAGATATGGAGATCTGCTATCAGGACTATCAGTATTACCACCCATACTAAATAGTCCACCAATATCATAGCAATCTGCATGCTTCAATTGTCTGTTGGGATACTAGAAGGAAACATCATCCACTACATAATGTTATTTCTTATTGATAATCTGGAAGGTTTGACACTTATAAACACAAATTTGAATTTCACGTGATGTTTTAACTAACTTAAAATAGGCTACAACCATCCTATGCACCCCAAACCAATCAATAACCAATTATTCAATTTAGGTTAGTAGAAGTAAAGAGAGATTAGTTGCCCTATTTACCTGACTGTATCAAAGACAACCTCACTAAATAGTTGGAAGCATGGTAAACTGGTTGTGATCTTATGGCAATAAAATCTGGTTGCACTAGACAAATTTCTCCAAGAAGCAAAATAAAGCTTTTACGTTTTGCTATCTAAATATTTTAAAATAGTGGACAAAAATTAACAAAAAAAAAACCTTGCTTTCCTTTTTCCAAACACTTTAGTTGTATAGAATGAGAAATAAAATCGAAGTAACATTAGTAAATTCTACCAGAAAGTGCTTAGAAAAATCCCCACAATTGTCTCCTCTACTACAATTGCATCTATCGTGCATCAAAATCAAACACCCTATGAAACTAGCAAACTATGCAAAGGTGGGAGCCACATGGTTCCTATTTAACATTGCAACTACATGACTGACTATAGACAAACGTTCAACAATAGCTACCCACATGGACCCAAACCAATTGTACATTTTATCCAACACAAAATCTTGCAATGATATACAATCAAGCATCTCTACTCGTTTGACATATTCGAACCCACCACCTCTCCAAATAACAAAGAGTTAGTAGACATGTACAAAATATTCTACTCTAAAGAACATTCCATCACTACAATTCAAAGTTTCAACTATGTATTCTAAGCAATTATGCTCAATTATGTTTTCCAGTAAAGTTGTACCTACTTGTTGGAAATATAGGAGTAACTAAGAGGGGGATGAATCAGTTACCACTAAAATAAATCCCAGATCCCTTAGATGTCAACAATAAAATTTAGACTAAAAAATTGATTGTTTTTGTTACTTAGTAAACACACTAAAAATGTTGTAACTCAGTAAATGCATAGTGTGAACTACTTTTAGCTGATCTTAAAATATTAACAGTAATTAATTTGCAAGCACAAGAGAAATAACATGAACACATGAGACACTAGGATTTAATGTGGAAACCGAATATGAGAAAAACCAACAATCTAACTAATTGTTATTTTTCACTCTTCTGAAGTGAGCCCTATTAGGAGCCAACCTAGTTAAAAGTTACAAAACACACTGTTAGGTGTGACCTTGTTAGAGGATTTCATCACCCTGTTAGGAGCAGCCTTGCAAGAGGTCTTAAAAAAATTCAATGGAATTGTCACCTTGTTAGAGGATTTACAACTGGCTGTTAAACCAAATCTGTTAAGAGATTTTGGATCACTGCTACAATGGTTAAAGAGTAACAATGAAATGGCCTAGTTGTGATGCAACTGAATTGCTGATTACAGATCTCTATTCTACTTCATACTTGATCCTTCCTGATCGAATAATACTTTTCTGCTCCACAAGGATACTTGCTCATTCTTCTAGTTCACTCTCACTTCTTTCCTTCTTAACTCAATCAACACACTTGCACACACACTAAAAATCTCAACTTGACCTTCATTTGTACCACCCAGATTGTCAAGTTGGCTCAAGTTCAAACTATAATAACCAATAATCATCACCATAGTCAGCTAGAAACAATACTTAAAATAATTAAGCTTCTTATGCCAAAACAACAAAATCCTTCATTGGCCAACCTTGCTCGGTAAACATTGGTTCTGAGACGATTTCCTATGTTAACCAACAAAAGCTTGGTTAACACTACGAACTTGCAAAAATCCTTTGGTAACTAAGTGAACTCGGTGAACACTGACTCTATCCAACTTTTCTTTGCTAACCAAGTGAACTCGGTTAACGCTACTTCCTGCCATAATTCCCTTCGATGCCCGAGTGAGCTCGGTAGACACTGTCTTCACAGAGTAATCTTCAGGAATGCTCAGTAGATAGGGAAAACTGACTTGCTGACCAAGTGAGCTCAGTAAGCACTGACTGACAACTGATATGACATTTGTGTAACATCAAAGACAACACACAATTAGACAATTATATCCAACAATCTCCCTCTTTGGCATTGATGGCAACATAGCATGTCATAGCACAATGAAATTTGAGAATAGGAATTTCTCTGATAGAAAGTTTTTCCCTTTTAAATTTTCACCAAAAGCTTCTTCTTTTTCATGCAGTAATCTCCCCCTGTGAAGGAATTACACAGCTTCTATGACAGTATACTTTTCTTTCAAAAAAGATAGAAAACAATATTTCAAAAAGATATGACAATAATCTTCTCCCTCTTTTACAATACATGCCAAAAATAACACATACCAAATTAGTATCAATGTACCTTGAGTACTGATTCATATGCAATATTCTTTTTGACTATGCTACATCAACTGATCGATCTTCAACTTGGTTCTTGTTGATGCATCACTAAAACTTTACTTAGTGAGCTTCAGATAGGGGAATGACTCCTAACTTACCTCTTAGATACAAGAATGCATATTTGTTCTTTTGTGTGAACATATTCCAATCTGATTTCTTTGTCCTGTACCAATTCTTTGACAAAATTATATTTTATAGCAATGTGCTTAGTTTTGGAATGCATCACTAGGTTCTTTGATATGTTAATTGTGCTAGTGTTATCACAATACACGAAAATTGGCTCTTTGATTTCAACCTCCATGCCTTCCAACAATTGTTTAAACTAAACATTGTTAGAACAATTTACTGTTGCTGCAACATATTCTACTTCTACTGTAGATTGGGATGTGTAGTTTTGCTTCTTGCTTGTCCAAGATACCAATCTTTTACCAAGAAAGAATGCTCCATGACTTGTGCTTTTTCTATCATCAAGATTTCCTGCCCAATCAGCATCAGTGAATATCTTTAGGTCTAACTTTTCTCAAAGTTTGTACCATAAACCATAGTCTTCAGTACCTTTCAGATATCTCAAAATTCTTTTCATTGCCATCATATGATTTCTCTACGTTTAGCTGAGAATCTTGCTAGTATCCCAACTACTAAAGCAATATCAGACCTTGTATGAACTACATACTATAATTTTCCAATCATTGATCTGTATAAGGTCTGATCTACCTCTTTTGAATCACCATCTCTGGTATGCTTTAGTCTAGTACACACAGGGGTTCCAACTAATTTAGAATCTTCCATTCCAAATTTCTTGAGTATCTCTTTGATATACTTAGATTGAGTAATGTAGATGCCATTCTTGCTTTGTTGTATCTGTAATCCAACAAAGAATTTTATCTCACCAAACATGGACATTTCAAACTCTTTGTTCATTTGTTCTAAAAATTCTTTGCATGGGTCATCATTCCCTATAAATAAAGAGTCATCCACAAATATCTCTGCCAATACAATCTTGTTATCTGGTCCTTGCTTGACATACAAACTATTGTTATCATTAGTTCTCTGAAAACCAATCAGTATAAGGTAGTTGTGTAACCTTTCATACCATGCTCTAGGAGCTTGTTTCAGACCATATAGTGCTTTGTGTAATTTGTAGACCATGTCCCTTTTGTCTGGATCAACAAAACCTTCTAGTTGTTCAATGTAAACTTCTTCATCAAGTATACCATTAAGAAATGCAGACTTAACATTTATCTTATATACTTTGAATTCTCTGTGAGCAACATATGCAAGTAGAGTCCTAACACCTTCTAATCTTGCAACATGAGAAAAAGTCTCACCATAATTAATCTAGTCTTGCTTTGTTTCTTGATACTTGTCCATCTTCATTTAGCTTATTTTTGAATACCCATTTTGTTCCAATCACATTTTTATCTTTAGGTCTAGGAACAAGGGCTTAAGTTTTTTTCTTCTCTATTTGTTCTATTTTTTTATTCATAGCTTCAATCCAACTTTCATTTTCCAATGCATCTTTAACACTTCTAGGTTTAAAATCAGCACTTAAACATGTACCTTTTAGCTTACTTCTTCTCATAGTACCTTCTGATTTATCTCCAATAATCTAATCAGGTGCATGATGCCTTCTAACATACTTGGCCAATATAGGTCTTTGCATTTTGAATGAATTGCACTATCTTCATTTTGATTTTCAACTTATGGCTCGAGTTGCTCAGACTCGGTAGGCATTGGCTCGGTAGCTTTAGAATGTGACTTAGTTTGAACTTCTTGCAACTTGGTAACTGAGGAAGACTCAGGAAGTGAGGTCTCCTTATTGATAGATGTTTCTGGCTATGTATCAAGTTTGAAGTAAACAAATCTCTTGTAGTCTTCTGGTTCCCTTTTGCTTTCTTCTTAAGTCTTTTTCTACAAACTCATCAATTTTCACATATGCACTTTCTATGATTTTATGAGCAGACAAATTCAAACATCTATATGCCTTACTTCTGCAAGAATATCCTAATAATATACCTCTATCACCTTTCACGTCAAACTTGTCTTTTCTAGACTCTTTCAAGATATAACATTTACATCCAAATACTTTTAGGTAACTTACATTGGGTTTATAGCCATACCATAATTCATAGGGAGTTTTATATGAGTCCTTCTTCAAATGTACTTGATTCAAAGTATGAACTGCAATACTGATGGCTTCCTTCCAGTATTTGATAGCAACATTCTTTTCAATCATTAGAGTCCTTGCACAATCCATGATGGATCTATTTCTTCTTTAAGCTATTCCATTTTGCTCAGGAGTACCAGGGGCTGATATTTGTCTTTCAATTCCTCTTTCAATGCAAAAGTTATTAAATTCATTGGAGATGAATTCACCACCTCTATCTGATCTTAAGAATTTCAATCTTTTCCCTATTTCCTTCTCTATTCTTGCTAAATACCATTTGAATTTCTCAAATGCTTCTTACTTTTCTCTAAGATACATAACACTCATCATTCTGGAATAGTCATCAACAAAAAGAATGAAAAAAATTTCTCCACTATAGCTTTCTATTCCAATGGGTCCACATAGGTCAGTATGCACGATTTCCAAGACATCTTCAAACTGATAGTTTTTGCTCTTAAAACTAGTCTTTCCCATTTTGCCAATCTGACAATTTTTTGCATAAACCAACATCTGGTTTCTTCAAACTAGGAATACCTCTTACTTTTCTGAATTTTCTTATGTTGGCCATATTATCAAATTTTACATAATATAATCTTCTATGCCATAATCAACTTTCTTCCATTTGAGAAATAAAACATGAACAATCACCAAGATCAAGATAAAATAGGTTACCTCTTGTTTGTTTGCATGATCCAATTAGATTCCTTTTATCATCTAGCAGTCTTCCCTTGCAATGCATGAATTCTACCTTGAATCCAGTGTTGATTACATGTGCCACACTCAACAGATTATGTTTTAGTCCTTCAACCGAATAGACATTGTCACATACAAGTTCTTTGGTTAATGAGATTCATCCTTTTCCTTTTATGCAACAAGGTTCATTGTTTCCAAACCTTACACTACCTCCATCATAGTGTTCAAAATTTGTTTTATCTCCAGTCATATGATGTGAAAATCCACTATCTATGATCCATGTGTCATTTTTACTAACATAAGAGACAAGTGTCATCTTATCTTCTTCTTCATCAGATTCATCTTTCACAGTAATGTATACTATTTCATCTTCACTGTTATTAGAATCTTTAGCCATAAAACAAGTCTTCTTACCTTTGTCCTTGTATGATTTGTGATTTTTGAAATCCTTCTTGCCATTGTACTTGTGATTATTCTTTTCATCCTTGCTTTCTTTGTTTGGGCACCTGGCAGTAATATGACCAATTTCGTCACATGAAAAATAGATTAGGGGAAATTTAACTTTGTATTTTCCTCTACATCTAGAATATTTCTTT
This sequence comes from Cupressus sempervirens, assembly GCA_028749045.1. Taxonomy (NCBI): domain Eukaryota; kingdom Viridiplantae; phylum Streptophyta; class Pinopsida; order Cupressales; family Cupressaceae; genus Cupressus; species Cupressus sempervirens. The sequence continues at coordinate 538,879,633 of CM053789.1, forward strand.
GCAAGTAAAGCTTCAACAACTTCAAGGTCACTATCAAAACTTTCCTATAATTCCTCTTCACTTTCTAACTAAATGTCCTTTATTTTCTTGCATCTCTTTGAGTGAAAGTTTGGCCTCAAATGCAAATTCAATATTTTTGAAAGCTGGAACATAATTGTAATAGTTGTCTAGCTCAAAAGCTGTCAATCTTCCTACTAAGGTATCCAAATTTATCTTGTGATTAGACTCACACCTCTTTTCTCAAATAGAAGATACTCTAATTGCATAGATGGGAAGCAATGTTATGAGAATTTTACTTACAATGGTTTCATCCTTGATTTCTCCTCCAGAAGCTCTGATTGCACTGACACTAGCTTTGATTCTTTCCACATATTTGGCAACATTTTTATCTACTCTCATTCTCATCTGATCAAACTATCCTCGACTAAGGATTTTTTCTTTGGCTCTCCTCACATTTTCATCACCACCATAGATATCCTTTAGCTTGTTCACGTAGCAAAGGCAGTTTTGCAGTCTTTAATCTCATCAAATTCATCATACCTAAGAGCAGATGCAATATCAATCATCATGATGTTATGATTCATTTTCTCAGCAATACCTCCAATAGATAATGTGCCAGTAGGGGTTGTGTATTCTTCATCAAGGTACTTCAAGCTTGAATCACTAATGGTGGCCAGATGAAGTCTCATGAGTCCTTGCCATGCTAAAAAGTTGTCTCTATTTAGCTTTGGAATCTCTCTCTTGTAAGACATCCTGATCTTTAACTTAGGTCCTTGAAACCTTTCCTACAAGCACCAAAATCTCTAAGACCAAATTTTTGAAATATAGGAGTAGCTGAGAGGGGGGTGAATTAGTTACCACTAAAATAAATTCCAAATCCCTTAGATGTCAATAATAAAATTTAGATTGGAAAACTGATTGATGTTGTTCCTCCATAAACACACTGAAAATGTTGTAACTTGGTAAATGCAGAGTGTGAACTACTTTTAGTTGATCTTAAAATATTAACAGTAATTAATTTACAAGCACAAGAAAAATAATATGAACACATGAGACACTAGGATTTAACATGGAAACCCAATATGGGAAAAACCACCAATGTAACTAGTTACTATTTTTAACTCTTCTGAAGTGAGCCCTATTAGGAGCCAACTTGGTTAAAGGTTACAAAACACACTGTTAGGTGTGACCTTGTTAGAGGATTTAATCACCCTGTTAGGAGTGGCCTTGCAAGAGGTCTTAAAACAATTCAATGGAACTATCACCTTGTTAAAGGATTTACAACTGGCTGTGTTAAAGAGTAACAATGAAATGACCTTATTGTGATGCAATTGAATTGCTGATTACAAATCTCTATTCTACTTCATACTTGATCCTTCCTGATCGAATAATAATTTTCTACTCCACAAGGATACTTGCTTATCCTTTAATTTCGCTCTCACTTCTCTCCTTCTTTATTCAATCAACACAATTGCACACACACTAAAAATCTCAACTTGACCTTTCATTTATACCACCCAGATTTTCAAGTTGGCTCAAGTTCAAATTGTAATAACCAATAATCATCACCATAGTCAGCTAGAAACATTACTTAAAATAATTAAGCTTCTCATGCCAAAAAAACAAAATCCTTCATTAGCCAACCTTGCTCGGTAAACATTGGTTCTAAGGTGTTTTCCTATGTTAACCAACAGAAGGTTGGTTAACACTATGAACTTGCAAAAATCCTTTGGTAACCAAGTGAACTTGGTGAACACTAACTCTGTCCAACTTTTCTTTGCTAACCAAGTGAACTCGGTTAACACTACTTCCTGCCATAATTCCCTTTGATGCCCGAGTGAGCTCGGTACACACTGTCTTTGCATAGTAATCTTCAAGAACGCTCGGTAGACAAGGAAAACTGACTTTTTGACTAAGTGAGCTTGGTAATCATTGACTAACAACTGATATAACATTTTTGTAACATCAAAGACAACACACAATTAGACAATTGTATCCAACACTACTTTCCACTTCCCCAAACACATAATTTATTCAAAGTTTTTCTTATTAGACAGTGATCACTCATGTTTTCTTTTCCTTTTATTTTCATATATATATATATAAACACACACACACACACACACACACACACACACACACACACACACACATCTTGGATATGATTATACAAAGTATTTCAAATTAGACAATGATCACATCTATTCTATTTTCCTCTTATTTTCATATATACGGGTTGGGTATTAATGTAAGCATTATTACAACCTTTGGTAACATGTGATCAAAATATGGTTGGCACATATTTTATCAGTGATATTTGCATTGATGTGGTTTAAGAAATGCCTTGTATTCAGAATATATTGCACTATTTTTGATCTCTTAATCACACATGGTAGTGTAGATTTATGTGCTTTTGTGCCTCGCCACCTCTCCAAATAACAAATTCAATAGACACAAAACATTCTACTCTAAAGGACATTCCATCACTGCAATTCAAATTTTCAACTATGTATTCTGAATTGGAAGACATAAAGCATTCCACTCTAAAGGACATTCCATCATTGTAATTCGAAGTTTCAACTATATATTCCAAATAATTATTCTCAATTATCTTTTTTTAGGAAAGTTGTACTTGCCTTCCACTTCCCCAAATGCATAATTTATACAAAGTTTCTCTAATTAGACAGTGATCACCTTTGTTATGTTTTCCTTTGATTTTCATATATACATCTTGGATATGAATGTGAGCATCAATACAATCTTTAGTAGCTTGAGATCAAAATTTGGTTGGCACATTTTTTATTATTAGTATTTGCATTGATGCGGTTTAAGAAGTGCCCTGTTTTCATAATATATTGTCGTCAAAAACAAAATACTAGCTAGTGTAAGAACTACCATATCCATAAGAAAGAGAAATAGTTTAAAAGCAACCCACTAAATATTACTTCGAGACATAGTGTAAAAGCAACCCAATGAACATTACTTCAGTGTACCCATTGCACCTTCTAGTGAGATTGCTAGTTTATGTTTTGGTTTAGTTTTTTCATCAGTTTTCTTTAATGAAAGAATTAGTTTATATTTTCAATTGAATACTTCTTTTAAAACTCTTTCCTTGTTATTAGATTATTTGATTGTAATAGGGAATAAAGAATATATTCTCCCCAATACTTGTTTCAAGTTATATAACTTTGATTTAAAGCATCTTTATTAAACTGTATAGTTTCAAATTTAGATCAAGGAAATCTGATTATGTCTTTTAGAACTATGTTACCTACTTATTCTATTGGAGTATGCTTGATTTTTAAAAATAAAGTACAATTTCATAATAATATTTATGATTGGATGTATAGATTTGAAAAAGGATCTTGAATCTTAGTTTGTTTTATTTATTTATTTTGGTTGAAAGGATAGAGGTAATTTGTGATGTTAAATTAGAATAAATTGATTGAAAAGTTATTTTTAATTAGTTAAAACTTAATCTAATTTTTTGATAGAGAGGAAATTATTTTTAGAAAGTAAAGGTAATATTATAATTAGTAATTATATTAGTTAGTTGATAAGATTTGCTAATTTAATTTATTTATTAATGTAACATTACATAACTAGTTATAGTAAAAGGAATTGAATCACTATTTGTTATGTTCTAGTTAGTGAGTGTAATAACCTACTTAGTTATACCACATATTTTCTTCTATTATTGAGATTTGTTGTGAGGGAATTTAAGCTACAATTCCTATTTGCAAAATAATGCTTTCCTTTCTAACAATTTAAAAAGGATCCTAATGGTTTCAATAAATTGAACATGTAAACCCTATTCAATTGTTATTAAAAATGGATCCTATGAAGACTATGATCATTTAGAAATGTTGTATACTAAACTTATCCACAAGAATGTCTTAACTGAAAACAATATCACATAGAAGCTAAATATATATAGAGAAGATGGATCAAGCTTGTCTTGGTACTTGTCTAACTATGAAATTAACATGTGGAAGTTTAAATTTGAGAAAGGTACAAATAAATTAATAATATTATTATTTTATTTAACATTTTGTAAGTGTTCTTAATTTTTTGCAAGAATATATTACCTTTAGCAATGAAAAATAAATCTTTATCATAAGTATTACATTAATATTGCATTTTATATTTTTGGCCTTTCATTACCTATGTAATCCAATATGTTATTTTTCTTTTTCTTTTTGCAGAAATGTTTTGATAAACTCAAAGAATTAGGATATAAAGTTAAAGTCTTGGATCCATATGATGGTCATGTTTTTGGCATTGGGATTATTCACTCCTTGTCTATTTTACATGGAGAAAACCTGAATGGAAGTGGAAATGTCAACGTAAACATTATAACAACCACAAGTAATGTATCGCTTTCTTATGAATATCAAATAGATGGAGTTGTTTGGCTCAAAGAGAAAGAGGGAACCATCACACAACGACCACCGAAGTATTTGGAGAAAATGACATAGTTGATCAATGTGTTATTTGTTAAAACAAATGGCTCATTGCTTTATATTCAAATATTTTGAATGCGTTGTTTAAATATTTTAACTATAGAGGTGTATTTGAAAGAGTTAGAAATTCTTAGTCAATTTTAATTTTTTTTAATCATATTTATGTGGATACTCTTTAGACAATTTCAACATATTATTACTTATATATACTTGCATTAAATTTTTTTATCCCAAGTTACATTTTCTTATCATGATATTGAATCAATCTTTTAATTTTAGTGTTGTTCATGTGTAATATTTTCATTTGCTTTAATGTTTTAGTTCAACTCTAATATCATGTTTTTTCTTATTTTAAAATTTATGGTATTGAATAAATTATTTATTTTATAACTATATTTGGTACTAATTAATGGAAATGAATAAATCAAAGACCAAATTAACTATCAAATAAATGACTAATCAACTACCAAATATACTAGCAAATATATTGTCAAATATTCTACTGAATCAACTACCAATTTGACTACCAAATCAAATATTGAATATGCTACCAATTCGATTATCAAATCAACTACCATATATACTACCACATCAACTCTCATGTATACTACCAAATATACTACCAAATCAACTACCAAATTAACTACCAATATATTACCAAATCAATTACCAAATCAACTACCAAATTAGCTACGAAATCAATTGCCAAATCAACTACCAAATAAACTACTATTTAATAATAAACAACTACGAAATAAACTACTATTAAATAACAATCAACAACCAAATCAATGATTAAAGTAGTTACCAAATTAATGATTAAAATATTTTAGTCATAAATTTGGTTGCGATATCAATGACCAACAATAAACTACCAATGGTCACCTGATCAAAATTGGTCATATATCTACAATTTTTAATAGTTTATTTAGTCATATATTGTTTTTTTTGTACTAGTGAATTTTGCTACTATATCTTGTTTGCATTTTTCTATAAGATGTTTTTCATTTGTTATTAGTAAATCATCAGCATACAAAACAAGAATAATCATATCAGCTTCAACTATTTTGAAATATATATTAGGATTAGCTTCATTTTTGGAGTATCCTAATTTTGAAAGATGGTTATCTATCCTTTCATACCATGCCCTAGGGGCTTGTTTAAGACCATACAATGCTTTCTTCAGTTTACATACATAGGAATTTTTGTCATGAGTGACAAATCATTTTGGTTGTTTGATGTATACTTGTTCTTCAATTACACTATTTAGAAATGCAGTTTTAACATCCATTTAATATATCTTCCAACCTTTGGATGTTGCAATGGCTAAGATGGTTCTGAAAGAAGTGGGACCAACAATTGGAGAAAAGGTTTCTTCATAATCTATTCCTTCCTTTTGTGAAAATCCTCACACTACAAATCTGACTTTGTATTTTTCAATACTACTATTTGGTGCATGCTTGATTTTGAATAACCATTTAGAGGAGACAATTGATTTATCTTTAGGTATGGGTAAAACATCCCATACATTATTTTTTAGTATGGATTGATATTCTTCAATCATCACATCTTTCCAAGGTTGACATGATAATGTTTTGATGAGTTCAAATATTTGTGCAACATAACACGAAAGGCTCATTGTTCTCTTGTTTTCCTTTAATATTTCATCAAGTTTTTCTTGATTTTCTTCTATCATTTTTCTTGCCCAAAGTGACCTCTTTTCAATGTTAGGATTTTCAGAATTTTCTATGTTAGAACTTGGAGGTGCAAGACTTCCAGAATCACTCTCCCTCTAATTCTCTAATGTGGAATTTTCATCTAATTTGATATATGGTTCTGAGTATGATTCATCAATGTTCTTTGAGAGATTAAAAGCAATGTCTTCTTCAAATTTTACATCTTTGTTAATTTCAATGGTTCTTTGTCCAGGGACATTAATCATGTAACCTTTGGATGATTTAGTGTATCCTATAAATATGTCTTTCTTCTCTGATGGTTCTAGTTTGGTTCTCTTTTCCTTGGGAATATGAATGTGTATAAGACATCTAAAGATTCTTAGATGACTTAAGTCTGGCTTATTTCCATTGAATAGTTCTTCAGGAGTTATGTTTTCTAATATTGAATGAGGGCATTTATTTTGGATGTAAATTGCAGTGTTAGAATTTTCAGCCCAAAATGAGATGTGGAGGTTTTGATCATGTATCATGGCTTTGGAAGATTCTATAATAGATCTATTTTTTTCTTTTTGCAACTCCATTTTGTTGAGGAATATATGGTAAAGAAAACTCCCTCTTAATCCCAAAATAGATGCAAAATTCTTTAAAGTTATCTGATATGTATTTACCCTCATTTTGATTTTCTTCCCAGTTTGGTTTTCAGCTAGAACTATAAACTCTTTGAGATTGTATACCACTTCATTTGATTCCTTAAGTTTAAGGAAGTAAATCCAATTTTTCCTAGAGAAGTCATCTATAAAAATTACATAGTATAGACATTTTTTTAGAGAAGGCACATACATTAGACCACACAAGTCAATGTTAACATCATGTTGATGTCAGCAAATCACCTGATTAAAATTGATGGACATGGGGCTATCATAGGAAAAAAGAGAGGCCACGTGGTACTTGTTGAGCTATCAAGATGACATGATAGGGGCCACATGATAGATTCCAATGAGGCACCTGTGCCATGTGGCAGCCAGAGAATAGGCCAAGTGTGTACAACTCTCCACATGTGCAGAGAGGCCGTAGAGTGGCGCTAAGGTGGAGAAACATAATGCAAGTGATAGTGGAGCTACAAAAAAGGGCAGTGCCATGGGCCATGGTGGGTGGTGGGAGGCCTGTTAGTGGCGGTTAGGTTGCAGTGTCATCGCAGTCATCCTATGGTGGTACGGTTGGCTAAGGCAGTCCCTAGGCTGAGCACAAGAGGTGCAGTAGTGGCGCGGGGGTGGCTACACAATGGCCGCTAAGAAACGCCATTTTTTTTTGAAAAATCGTCCGTACAATCCTCCTGGTGGGCTAAAAAAGTTTGCCAGACACTACAAAAGCCAAAAATAGAAAATTTATATGAATCTTGACTGTTATGAGCCTTCTAAACTCAATGACAGTGTCTATTTAGGCCCAAAGTGCTCCGAAAAAAGATCTTCCCCCGGATTGAAGAAAAAAATCACAAACAAAGTAGGGTTTGTGTCTCTGAATCACGGCTTCAAAGATCCTTCAACCAAGAAGTAGTAGGGAGGATCTGATACCATGTAGAAGTTGATAAAAGCCAACTTCATAGCTCACCAAGATCACCTGCATGCAAATAACCTGTCAAAGGAAAACCAAAGAAGGAAGAGGTGGAGCTTGGAAAAACTAAACAGACTGAGAGAACAAATATTGCAAAAATGAAAATGTATTTCTATAAAATATGCCTTGAAAATGAGTTATGAGTTGAAAATACGATAGGAGAGCCCAAATATATAGGCCTCAAGGAAGCTTCTAGAACAAGCTGGAAAGTGCTAGAAGATAAGGTTGACAACTAAGCATACATCCACAAAAGGTGGAATATCCTCAATCAAGGTGAGGAGATAAGTATGACTTAGATAGGAACAAACTCTTGTGTTTGTCAACAACCCCTAGACTACAACTAATAAATAAATGCATTAACCTAAGTAAACTTAAGTAAAAGAATAAATAATTATTTACTCTAAGACCCCCCTTAAGTGCAACTTAGGAAAATGCCTTAAGCTCACAAAAACTAAGATGAAATGTAGAATGGGTCTCAACAACAAGGCCATGTTAGGTACCCATGTATAATGCAAATAAATGCAACCTCTAAAAATAGGGAAAGAGAGAAAACCACATGGGAAAAACCCTCCCCCAAAAAGAGGTAACTGAAAATCTAGTAAAGGACTGAAGAAGCCTCCAACTAGAGGAATTTCCCATAAAATAGGAACAAAAAGTGATCATGAAGAGCATCACTAAAGCATGAAGAAGCCACAAACTCTATCATTAGAAAGAAACTATTGATCTGAAGAAACTCCATGAAAAATAGAAGACACGAACTAAGCATGTCTATATGGTAGATGATCCATCTCACCAAAATGCATAGGTAGCTAGCCACTACAATTGCCTAGTATATAGGATCAAATATTGAATACATAACTCACACTATTGAATCATCAATCCAAGGAAGCATTAGAACAATAGAATAACCCCCCCTTAATGTAGATGGGGTGAGGTGATAGGCAATTAAGAAAGTGGGCCAAAATCCTCTGTAGAAAGAACTAAGAATGATAAGAGAGTTGAAGAGGTACAAATACCTATAAAGACACAGTCACCGACTCTACATGGGGCTAATTTCATCGAAGGGACACACACTTGACAAAGGAAGAGGGCACAAAAATGGCAACAACTATCCCCCCATGGTGCTTTATAAAATAGTACAAGTACAATTGTCTCAAAACAACATTCATGAACCTGAAATGCAAGAGTGGACTTTATCTCAGTGTGTTTACATAAACATGCTTACAAATGATATCAACAATGATCAAAAAGGAAAAAAAGTTGATACAAAAGATAGTAGAACCCAAAACAAAAGATCTCATGCAATGAAAATGATACTTAAACACCCAAGATATCCACCATAGAGAAAAAATGCCACAAACATGATAGAAAGAGCATGAGAAAGAATCTAAAGGAATTGATAGAATTTCTAAAAAGATGACAAAACCAACTTTCCAAAAATATAACATTTTCAAAAAATGGAGATGGGATGCACAAGAAAAGCTTGTCGAAGTAAAAAATAGAACATTCAACTTTGACTACAATAATGAGCCATAAAACTGCATCAAAATTGAAAAATACCTATACCAATGTCTCCGTACTGGAACTAGCTTTTTGATGCTTCTTTCAGATCAAAAAAATACCTCCGTATGCTCAAGTTATGGCCAAAAAATTGCAAGTAGGTCAAAAAGGACCCTAGAGAGCCTGCCAGTGTGATGATGTAGCATTGACATCATGCTAACATCAACAAATCACCTAATTAAAATTGATGGCCATGGGGCCATCATAGCAAAAAAAGAGGCCATGTGGCAAGCACATGGCAGTTGCTGAGCTATCAGGATGATGCCAATGTAGCACCTATGCCATGTGCTAGCTGGAGAATAGGCCAAGTGTGTACAACTCTCCATGCAAGTAGAGAGGTTGCATAGTAGCACTGAGGTGGAGAAACCCAACACAAGTGGTGGCAAAGCTATGAAAAAGGGTGACATTGCAGGTCACAGTGGGCAGTGGGAGGCCCGACAGTGATGGCCGAGCTGTGGTGTTGTTATGGCGGTCCTACGATGGCACAATCGACTATGGTAGTCCCTGAGCTGAGTGTGGGAGGTGTGGTGGTAACATGGGGGTAGCTGTGCGATGGTTGCTAAGCAGCACTGTGTTTTTTTTTGAAAAATTGTTCGTACAATCCTCCCAGGGGACTAAAAAATTTTGCCAGATGCTACGGAAGCCAAAAATGGAAAATTTTATATGAATCCTGACTATAATGAGCCTTCTGAACTCAATGACAACATTTTTTTAGGCCTAAAGTGCTCTGAAAAAATGCTCTTCCCCTACATTGAAGAAAATTTTAATCACAAACAAACTAGGGTTTGTGTCTCTGAATCATGGCTTTGAAAATCCTTCAGCCAAAAAGTAGCAAGGAGGCTCTGATACCATGTAGAAGTTGATGAAATCTAACTTTACAGCTCACCAAGATCACCTGCATGCAAATAACCTATCGAAGGGAAACAAAAGAAGGAAGAGGTGGAGCTTGGAAAAACTAAACAGACTGAGAGAACAAATATTGCAACAATGAAAATGTATTGCTATAAAATATGCCTTGAAAATGAGTTATGAGTTGAAAATACAATAGGAGAGTCAGAATATAAAGGCCTCAAGGAAGCTTGTAGAACAAGTTGAAAAGTGCTAGAAGATAAGGTTGAAAACTAAGCATACGTCCACAAAAGGTGGAATATCCTTGATCAAGGTGAGGAGATAAGTATGACTTAGATAGGAACAAACTCCCATGTTTGTCAACAACTCCTAGACTAAGACTAATAAATAAATGCATTAACCTAAGTAAACTTAAGTAAAAGAATAAATAAATAATAAATAATTATTTACTCTAACAGTATCCTTCAAAAAATTTAAAATTGTCTTTGAAACATGTTATATGATGAGATGCTCCACTGTCTATTATCCATGTATTTTTGTTGGAGTTGAATTTACTTGAGAGGGATAAATAAAATGCAAGATTTTCATCTTTTTCATTTTTGACTTCCATTAGGGTTGCTTGAATTTTCTTCCATTTCAGACAAATGTTATGAGGATGACCAAATTTGTCACATTTGAAGCATTGTACTTTTGACCAATCTCTTATCTCGTATATTTTGTTAAATTCCTTTCTTTTTCATTTGAATTTACCTTCATTTCCCTTAAAGTTGGTTTTGGCTTAAAGGGCTTGAATTTCTCCCTCTTGATTTGGATTGATTCCTCTTGAAATTAATCTTGACTCTTCTTGAGTACATTCATTTTTTAGTTGCTCAAATTTTGGAAGTTTAAGTCAAGAGCTTAGTCCATGAATAAAAGGTTCCCAAGATAAGGGTAATCCTTTTAGTGCTATGATACAAAGTTCTTTGTCATCCACTTGATTTTTGATAGTCGCAAGTTGATCTTTTAACTTTCATATTCTTAAAAAATAAGATGTAATAGACTTTGCATTGTTCATTTTGATGTATAGTAGTTGTTGCTTCAATGTTATTAGTCTACTGGTATTATTATTTTTGAATGTTTTCTTAATAGTAGCGAACATCTCGTAAGTTGTTTTTAGGCTTGATATTGATGGGACAATGTAATCTTTGACAAAATCTATAATGATATTCATAGCTTTATTATTATTATGTATTTCCAGGTTGTTTTGTCTGGATCATTCTCAGGCATAGACGTATCTTCCTCTATGTATCCTTATAATTCCATTTCTTGAAGAATGATCATTACTCGTATTTTCCATGATCCAAATTTTGAGGCCACCTCAAGTTTGTCTTCTAATCTTACTTGATTTACCATGGATTCATATTGAAGATAATTTAATATATTTAAATTTGAATGTGACTGAGTGTGATGCTCTATCAATTAGGCTATGATACCATGTAAATGTACTTAGATCCCTGGTAGAGAACAATAGTATTGATTTTCTCAATCACTAATAATTCAAATCTAATATGTATGTATATATAATACAGTTCTAATCTAGTAGACTATATATATATATATATAATTGCTATATCGGTAATTATAGATCATTGTTAATGAAAGGAATATTACAATTGTTATTGATATCCTTCCTCAATAGATGATCTTGTATTAATATGAAACTATGTTCATGTCCTCGTAGGGTTTTGACTCTATGTGGACCATGATACATAGTCAACTCTTCAACACATATGATGTTGGTTCAAAAAATGTATTTCAAGCTCGATGGATATGGAAGGAATTTGATTGACTTTAAGGATGTTTGTGTGTGTGTGTGTGTGTGTGTGTGTGTGTGTGTGTGTGTGTGTGTGTGTGTGTGTGTGAGAGAGAGAGAGAGAGAGAGAGAATCAAAAATTCATATACTAAACATAATTGTACTTTACTTCTACTAAAGCTACACTTTAACAATTTTTATGTTTTATGAAAATTAGCCTATTTTAAGTCTATTTTCTTATTACTTTATTGAAAATTATAGTTAAATATTAAATTTAATTAAAAAGCCACTTCCAATAAAATTTAAGTCCCAACATCATAAAAGTTGACTTAAATTAAATTAAGTGGGGATTTTGAATCCATTTACACATGTTACACATATAAGTTCATTTTAATGATTTAATGCAATTAAGTGAAGCTTTTCAAACCTATTGTTATAGTTTTTCTTGTTATTCAAATTGGTGATATTTAGAAGCCTAATTACTAGGTGAATTTTCCTCTACAATACCCTAGTTTGTGGTTATTATCTGATCTTGATTAAGTTTAATTTTGTTTAAATAATAAGGGAAAATCAAGTACATATGCATGGATAAGTACAAGAACTGAAACCAAAGTACACATTGTAAGGAAATAAAGTACAATATCATGTGTAGCTTTGAATATCATGTATATATTCATTGAAATGTCAAATGTATACAAGAGAAAGTACATGTGATGATTAAATAAAGTACATGGGCTCACACAGGTTGTGAGCATGGCCAACAACATACATAATGTGTTGAAGATAAATACATGCATACATAAAGATAAGAGAGATATAGGGTACCAGACATTGCCTGAGAAGAACATGAACATGTAGAGGTTGATCTTTTGATTTGACTCCCACATCCTTCTAGTAGTTGGCTTTCCTTAGAACCTTCATTGGTTTCATGAATGAGAAAGGGATGGGTTAGATCTAGAAGACATGAGCAATGCCTTATCATTCAAATGATCTTATAATCATGCATATGTATATGCATGCCTAAAACATCAAATACCTAGCTTCCTATGCATAGAATATGTGAAAGAAACTCAAAGGATGTTACAAAGAGGAGAGCACCATGTTTTATCTAACTTATTTTTTCCATGTGCAGATGAAAAGATGCAAAACATTTAAAAGCGATAGGAACTACATCATATTGATCTTAGTGCTACACAAAGAAGTCACAAACCCACATGCAGCAAAAATGCATGATTTGGAATATGGTATGGGAAGTACAAATATAGGTGTGGTACCAAAAATAATGCATCAGAAAAAAGGTGTGGTGATGCACAAATGAAAGTACATCATCAAGTATAGGTACAATCACCTCTTGCAATCTTGAATGTACATTATACACATTACAACATCATGCATTCCAAGATTGCAAGAGTGAATGAGAATACATGCATAAGTACATCATCATAAAAGCATATGTTTTTTCCATTAGTGGTTGTAATAGTATGAGAAATCTAACTAATGTGATAATACAAAGCATGCTCCAAAATCAAAATGAGCTACATGAGGTAGCAAGTACAGTCATGGTCATGAGAAGTGGAGATAGTACATTGGGATGTGTTGAAGTGAGGATTAGAGAAATTGCATTTTTCTTGTGTTGTTGAGTAGTTTTCCTTTCCAACCCATGAGCTTTTTTTGGATGTATTATGTTGGATCCTAAAAAAGCCTAGGTTAACAATATAAAATAGCAATCACCACGCCCTAGTTGAGACCCTAGGAATTAGCTAAATTAAATACCAAAGAGACAACAAAAGGGTAGAGCAACTAACAAGGTTTCTTACAAACGTTCTATACTTCAAACCCTGCAAGACTTAGGGGGATACCCTGATGCCATAGCATTTTCATACACTTGCCTCTTTCTGGGAATCAATAAATAGGTAACTCCATTGTTCAACTACAACATACCAAAAGAGAGAAAAATATGAGCTAGAAACCTTAAAATCTACCTTTCAAATGTGGAGGGTGGAGCTAGAAAATAACATATCATGCATCTAGCTTGGCATTTCCCATGTTATTTAGCATTTTAATCATTAATATTCCTTGTGGATTGATGAAAATAGTGCCCATTTGACCTGTGACTAGTATCTGATTGATCAAGTCCAACATTTTCAACGAACACATATCTATAATAAGAATATCAAGCCCCATATTCATAACCACATCCTAGCTGGGTGCCTCATGTGACCAAAATCATCCTGCACAATTTTAGTGTAATAGTACCTCATCAAAGTAGTTTGTGAGGCCTCACCCAATCCGTCATAGTACCAACGAGATAATTGTATTACGATGATTTTTAATCCTATGTATTGATACACTTCTAAGACTGTAGGGTTATGTTATCTGCATTTTGATGATCCGCAGTGACTTCTACATATTATGACCTAATTGATGCATTTAATGATTCTATTCATGTTTTAAGCTATTGACATTTCTTTAATAGAAATTGAATGGTAGAAATGCTTGTAATGTAAGAATGTAATGCTTAAGTGGAAATTAGAGTTAAAAAATAAATAAATTTTGTTATGCATTGAGACCTAACCCGCATACCTAGGAATTTAATAGTTGTGGATTCAACATCTTGTCACAATGATAAAAATAGACTATGAAGCTATTCATAATATTAAATTGACCATGTTATGATAAGTAAAGTTTGATGTTATAGTATTTTGAGCATTTTACATGGAAATTATTAGAAAAAGTAATTTAATTAAAAAGAATGAAGTATGGAACTCAAATGTCGAATGTGATATGTAAGTTTGATATTTTAATATTTTGAAGGTTATATTTGAAATGATTAAGAAAGGGAAAGTTAATTTGAGATGATGAAATATATGCAAGTCTAATGTTGAATGAGATAAAGATTATTTCACTTATGTACTTATTGTTTACATGATTTTCTTGGACTACTGATGCTTGAATTTAGTGTGCAGGAATTTGACCATGGGTTTAAAGGGGAATTAAGGCTCAAACTACTACAAATATGACATAGCCAAGGTTGAATCAGTGGAAAAGATTCAAACCTCATTGTAATGTGTTTTATTTTGTATATGTGAATTTATATGTGTGTAATAGCTTAGTTCATGCATTATTGGAGTTAAGTCACTTTTAATGTAATGTGTTGTTTTGTGTGTGTCATTTGACACTTGTGTTGTCCATGTAGAGATGCCATGTCATTCAAGGTTTGGCAAGAAGTAACCTAACCTAAACCTAACCCCAATGTTGTACCCAAGTTAACCTCACATAGAAAAAATTCCATGAGGAGTCTCAATCAAAGGAAATTCGAATTTGGACTTGGCTAGGGTTTTTAGGGGTCATTAGGTGGTCCCTGAGTGTCTTTTAGGTGAAAATAAGTTACCCATATGATAGTACATCATGTCAGGGACCTATTTTTGATCATGTGAGTGCCTAGATAGCCTAGGGAGCCCCTTTACCCATGCATTCTTCCATCAATTCGAATTTGGAGTTGTCATATCCATGTTCCCACTTAGTCAAAAATAGAAAAGTTGGAGGAGACAAGTTTGTAAGAAGTAGTGGCTTAGTGTTTTTGCTAAAATAAGTTAGTGAGAAGGCTTTATTAGAGGGTCTTGGCCAAACTAGTGGGGTGCCTACCCACTCTCTAATTTTAGAGACTATTAGGTTTTGGAGGGAGATTAAGGGAGCTCTACTACAACTATCCTTACCATAGCTTGGACCAAGGTTGGTGTCTCAAAACTTGTCTCTTTCTCATTTCTTTCTTTTAGCATGGTTAAACAAATTTGCAAGTGTGAGAGTTCATTAATAGAGTATGCATTTGCATTGTAAATCTTGTGATATGGATTTTTGGGTATTGTGTGAAAGTGTGGTGTTCTTGTTGCATTATGAGCATTGGTTATGTATTGTGACAATGTGAGAATGTGTGATGTTCTTGTAAATTTCTTGGTTCACCTTCTTGGTTTTGTTTTTGTTGGAATGGAAAGAGAATGTGTTTTGTGCTTTTGGAGATCCTTTCTTGGTTTTGTTTTGTTGTTCTTCATTTGTTTTGTTGTTGTTCTTGTTTGAATGTGAGTGTTGATTGTGATTATGGGTGTGAAGGCTTCACTCACCCTTGGGAGGGCAGAGAAGCCTTGGGTGAAGGGCATAAGTTGGGCTTGACATTGCAGGTGAGAAAGAAAATTTTGTTTTTACCTCATGATGAGGTTGTTATTATGGAGCATGGGCTCCTTCATGGCCATGAATCTTGTTGTTTGGGAGGTACAAGGAGGTTTGGTGGATGAGGAGAAGATGGTTGTTTTGAAGGCGTTGAGAGACAATGCAGTGGTAATATGTTTTCTATGTTGTGGTGGCCTTTAGAGGCAAAATGTATTGGCAATATGATATTTATGAATTTCTCCTCCTTGAAGAGCCCACCTTCACCCAACGTTTTATGATTCCAATGGTGAATCATTGTGCAAGCCATGGGAGGGTGTTGATTGTGTTTTGTGTTGTGTCTTCATGCAAAATTTTGTGATGTATGTGTGAAACCCGGTTTGAGCCTTGTTCCCCTAGCACGGGGGTGGTCTCCTTGGAGGCCTATGGTTGGGTGGAAAGCACCCATGGTCCTTGTTGTTTTCTTTGTGATGCATTTGCAGATTTGTACCCAAGGGAGAAATGGAAATGGCTTGGAGTGACCATCTTGCAAATTGATGTTTGGAGGAGAAAACTTGACATTGTGCACCTCATTTGTGAATCATCTTTCAATGATCATGATACTCATTGTTCATGTCTTTCAATGATCATGTTTCATATGATTTCGAGAGGTCTCATGTTGTCTCATTGTGATGAAAGGAGATTGTATCATTGTTACCTAATGTATATGTAGAGGAAAAAATTGAAAATGTTGTATCTGTATGTTCCTTGTTAAGAAATGATCATGAGTTTTGGAAGAGTAGAATACCTTGGCATCATTGTTCCATTGGATAATTGTGGAAGGAATATGTCAGTAGGTAATGTGGTTAAAAGAAAAGAAAGCTACTTCCTATTGTATTTAGTTGTGATTGTGAAATCAATTAGAAAATTGTATACTGTTGTTCTTGTATGGAAATATGTTGTTGTATGAAAACATTGATTGTGACGGAAGACATGTTAAAATCTGATGCACAAGTTTTTGCACATATGAACTTTTCTTGTTAGTTAAAGTCAATCCTCTCCAAGACTTTATATAGGATAATCCTTGTAATATTATGCAAGGTAGATTTAGCAAAAGTCATTGTAAGTTTCGCAATTAGAGATTTGATGTAATTTTGGAGAAGTTAAGTAATGAGACATTCTTTCTTATTAGAAACATTTCATAGATTATTGTGAGGAAGTTTTTTTTTTTTTGATATAGTTGTCTCAATTTGAAGCATAAGTGATGGGCTTGTAAAATCCTATGTTATCACAAGAAAGCATTATATTGTTAATGGAACATTGTATATGCATGGTAAATCGATTCATTTGTTTTCAAGTCCTACTAGGTCCTTAGATGAAGAAGAAATATCAAATTTGCAAATTAAGAAAAAATAGTAAGGAAGTCAAATTTGGTCATTTACAACTCACGGACATGGCCTCCTAAAATGAGAAAAGAGAAAAATGCCTTAAACTTGGAGTAAAGTCTTCCTGTAACTACACCTTTTATTCTCTAGAATTTGTATGAAGATGAAAAGGAATGAGTTCTCCTAATACAGACCTATATTTTATTCAGGAAGAATATAGTTAGAATCTTGCAAAAATCAATGCATATGCTATAAGAGATAATAGCCAAACAAAATAATAAAAATAAACCCCCAACCCATAAGAATTAGCAAGTAAAGTCTCATACAAATCCCGTGACCATTGTGTCACTATTCCACAAGAAACAACATAAAATAAAATATATACACATATTTAATAAGATTATGTCAAGTCAATATGATGGAAGGTCTCGGTAACTACTCATAGACCTAATAAGGAAACCCAAGAACATTCATTCTATTAAAGCAATAAGGAAGGTAAGGAAATGAAAGTAAAACATAATAATAATAAAATAATAAGAAGGACTACCTAGGCGCTGTAAATTAAAGAAGTACAAGTACTTAGTGTGATAGGGGCAGGGGTCCACGCACACATTCAACCTAGGCAATGACACCATAAAAAAAAGAGTTTGATGAATGATTAAATGTCACCCTGACGTGCAGTCAGAATGCCCTTGATCCCTAGGTGCCTTGGATAAAGGTGACCTAGGAATGGAAGCATAAGGCCAGCGCAAGATTAGAGGACATGGGTCCCACGACTGTCAAAGTTCCCAAGCATGTGTACTATCCCTTGTTTGGCATATGGTTATGTTGCTTAAAAATGCAATGCTCTCCCCTTAGGCGCCATCTTTTTTGGGAAAAGGTAAAACTAGTATTGTGTGTTTAAATGTTTATGTAAATGCTCTTCCCCATCACAAATCGCCATCATGCCTTGGGAGAA
Source organism: Cupressus sempervirens (assembly GCA_028749045.1). Lineage (NCBI taxonomy): Eukaryota > Viridiplantae > Streptophyta > Pinopsida > Cupressales > Cupressaceae > Cupressus > Cupressus sempervirens. The sequence continues at coordinate 538,898,067 of CM053789.1, forward strand.
TCCCCATGTCATAACCACTTGTATTAACGCCTCCCTAGAAGCAAGGATACCTCCTGATTGTCTTGTCTTACTTCAAACTTTTCAAATTGATGCTTTGAAAGAAGTTATGCAGATTTGACCACATTTAGGGATAAGAGATAAAAGTAATTTCAAAATATTTTGAAAGCTTTGCAAAAAGACACGTGACTCTCTATAAAATTTGATTGGGAATTAAGAATAAAGTTTTGGACATAGTGGGTTAGAAGATTAAAGGTTGGGATGTTAATAGATAACCTTAATAGTAAATGGAAAATCGAAATAGTAGGTGTTTATAAATTGGATAGAAATAAAAATCATATGACTAAATTATCTAGTGTAATTCTTCTTCATAGGGAAGCTTAATGGAATAGAGTTAAACTTGAGATTTGTGGATGCTTGAAATAGCTAATGTTTGATTTCTTGATTTAAAGATTAATTTTTGGGTAGTAAGGTTAAATGGATGGATAAGCATTGGTTAGTATCATATGTTGTTATTCTTAAGGATTAGTGAAGGTAAGGGTTGGATGTTAGGAGGTGGTAGAGGTTAAAGTAAGATAGTAGTAATAAATGTGGAGATATTTGCTAGGGGTTAGTGAGTAAATGATCTAGTTACATTTATTTGGGGTAGTGGTAATTAAAGAAGTTAGACATTAGAAAGAAAACTTTAATAAAATGAGAGGATGATAGTCTTAAGGGACACTATGCAAATCCTTAGTAATGATGTTGGGTTAAGTATAGGAATGCTATTAAAACTAGCTTTAAAGACATTAGGAGAAAATGGCTTCTAATTTAAAATAGAATGAATAATAAAAAGGGTAGTTAGTATTAATTGGCCAATAAGATGTTTTAGGTTAGGATATGTTAGAGTTTAAAGCTAGTTAGTTTGAATATTTGGTATTTTTATATTGAATGTTGAGGTATTCCTTAGGAAGCAAAAAGAAAAAAAAAATTGTTGTGTTATTCTTGACAGTAAATTTTGGGCATGACATAGTTACCCAAATAGTTACATATGTGGCACCTCCACTCAAATGAAAGATTTTATAAAGCTGCCCTGCTAAGAGTCCGACTTAGAGAAAGCTACCTTTCTAACTTCCAAATACATGAAAACTCCCCTCGTCTGAAAGTGCTCAATCAATAGGGGAAAAACCTTCACTTTCAAACCTTTATAGCTATAAAAAGTATTACATCCATTACAGTACATGCTCTAGTATTATTTTTATTTTGTATAGAGCTCAAGGCAATGTTTTTATCTGGTTTCTATTTATCACTATCTTAACTCAAAAGTGAAGATATATTTGATGCACCAAATTTGACCAAAAAAAGAATTTTGACTTCATTCTGTTGGGATAAGGTGATTTAGTCTTACCATAAATTTATTATTTTATTTGTTCTTTTTTGAAAAGTTGTTAAATGAAGTAGGATACTTCCACAAGAAAAGACTTGAAGTAGAAAAACATAAATTTTGTGTTTTTTGGTGATTTATTCTTTTGTGCTTTGTTTTTATACAAGAGTTATGCATAAGGAAGTTTCTAAAATAATTTGTTGATTTTTTGAATGTAGATGCTTTAGAAATAGTTTCCACTTGTATGAAAACTCTATAAGTACAAGGCATTGTTGTGGAGAATTAAGAGAGAGATGAGAAGTTATTTGCACTAGGTTATGTTGTTAGATTTTCTCTAGAATGGAGTAAGATGTAAATCTTCATGTGAAGGTTGAAAATGTATTGTAACTTGTTTTTGAATAATACATTAGCTTGATGGTTTGGAGGGTGTGGTTTTTACCTGAAAAGGGTTTTCCAGTTTTATGATTGTAGAATAATAATCTGTAAGTCATAATGCTGCTGAAATTTATTTAGATTGGTAAATTGCAATCACTTTCCTTTACTGTTTTAATTGTGGGAAATCAACTATGTTTGTTTCCACTTTTATGGCATAGTAGTATTCACTTGTATTTTCTTATTAGAATCTATTCAAGGAACTATTGTAAACAGGGTGTGCATACTAATCTCTAATGACTTTCTGGGGTGTTCTCTTTTCCCTTTACATTCAACTAGCCTTTGAGAACCCATTGAACAACTTTAACATTACAATTTGTCAAACTTGAGCATCATTTATTCATTCATAGACCCTAATTTAACCATGTTGTAAGGTAGTACAACTGGATGCAATTGCCTCCTTCCACCAGCTATAAAAACTAGCCAAAACACATTTTCAGCCCATGCCATCTAATGGGCACATCCTTGGTCCACACAATTCCATTCTCCAAGGTGACATCTCATGAAAATTTATGGGCCAAAATATTTTAACGGTCAAACATACCCATTTGACTCAGTCTTGTAAGTGATCATGTCAGAAAATAACAAATTGCATCTAGATTTAGCTTCAAAAACTTGTCAAACAACCATCAAAATATATAAAACTTTGGGCATTAGTTTACACTAGTATGATGAGTATGAGAACAAAATTGGAGCTCATGAGAAATAACCGGGCACATTTGGTGAGTGTGCAAAGTTGGTTATCGAGATCTACAAAACTTGATATATTGACAAAATAGAGATTTTTGCATATGGAATGGCTTTAGAAAAGTGTGCAAAAAGATTTGTCAAGCTTTGAAAATCAACACACTTGAATTATTTTAAAAGTAGAATCCATGGGTACAATCAGTGCAACCTCACAACTCACAATTTCCAAGATATGATCTCACAAACATGGCTTTCAATAATAAGCATATCTGATTAATATTACAATAGTGAAATTGTAATTGGGTTTGCATTAGCAAACTGATTAAATGGATTTGTCAAGAGCTACAAATTGGAACACATGGTCTCTAACCCCTGAAATGCAATGGAAAAAGAACTTCTTTATTTGGGTCAACTATTTAAAAGTTATAGTCATTCAAATAGGGTTAAAATGAAAATGTTATAATTGACAACTCGATAGTTTTAAGTTTTTGTAAATGGAATTGACATGGAAAACTTATCAGATGGATGTATCAAGGCTTCAAATTGCACATGGTGGATGTCCTTTATGATTACAATGTAGTGATATGGCCATTTATTCAAAAGACTTAATGAGTCATAAAATACAAAGCCTCAAAGTAGGCCCCTAATTACAAACAACATAGAACTTCTAGAAAATCTAAACAAATTGCATTTGGAATTTGTCTTGAAATGTGACCAAACAACCTTACTAGGATATGAAACTTGACACATAAGGAGTCTTTCAAGAATACAACACAGACCTCAAAGTTTTCTATTGAACAATTATGGATAATTTGAAACTTAAGTTGTCTGATATGCAGTAAACAAGACCTTAAGTTAGTACCTCATGACAAGAAACAAGGCTCAAAATATATGCTTGCATATTTGTCCTTTCACAACAAGTTGACACGTAGCCAAAAGTGCAGATTTCTCAAGCACATAAAACATCTAACCAAATGACTCAAAACTTCAAACTAGTGACCTGAGACATGTGTATGTTAAATGCAATGTATGGAGCACTTGAAACACATGATAGGACTCAAAATGACAGTTAGGTACATAGGCACAAAAATCTCTTGTAGGGGTATTTTTTAAAAGGTTCTACAAGGTACTCCAAAGTCCTTGTAATTTTTTGAGTCCCAAGTCATTCTAGGATAGTATACCATAAATCAACTCCGACTTCCTTAACAATAAGAGGGAGCCCCAAATAGATAGAGGTGAGGTTAGTCAATTGATAGCCCAAATTTTAATAACCTTCACTCATATCTCAATATATATATTGAAGAAAAAAATTATTCTCTTTTGGAAGTTAATACTTTTCCTGGAAGCTCCAGTGTACCTATCTAGTAAATGCTTACATTTCCTAGCTTCAAGTACTGTGGATTCACCAAAGAATAATGCATCATCCACAAGTTGTTGAAGCAATGTGGAGGGGAGGGTTGAAGCATGTTTAATACCTTTAATTTTTCTTTGATCTGCCTGATTTTGCATGTCCATATTATGGACCTTTACAACCAAGATTGGGGAAGAGAGGGACTCCTTGACATAGACCTTTTTCTTGGGGGGAAGAACTCACCCAAGGAATAAAAAATAATAAAAAAGTAACTCACGATCTTAAAACATTCTTTAATAATTGAGATAAATTTTTCATTGAATCCTAGATGAGCAAGAACTTTGTATAGAAAGGACCAATTGACATTATTGTAAACTTCAGAGATATCAAGTTTGAGAGCCATAATTTCCTTTTTAAAACTATCCATAGAGTGTATAATTTCATATATGGAAATAGTAGTGTCCAAGATTGTCAGCTAGGAACAAATCCTTTATGATTTTGACTTATGTTTTTTTCCAATAGAAACTTGATTATGTCCATTATTACTTTGGAGAATATCTTGTAGAAGTTGGTGCATAAGCTAATGGGTTTGAAGTTGCTCATGGACTTGGGGTTGTCACATTTAGGGAAAAGCACAATAAAGGTTTGTGTTGTCTTAAAATTTTACCCATCCTGAAGAAATTCCTTATGGCCCTAGAGACATCCAGTCATTAAATGTCCCTAAATTCCAAAGAAGAGAAGGATGGAGGGAAGTCATTTGGGCATGGGGATTTGTAATCTCCCATAGAAAAAAACTACCATTTTAACTTCTTCATCAATAAATTGAGAAATAAAATTAACATTATCTTTTTCATGACCATGCTTGGAAGGTGGTTAAGAAGACATTCATGAGGATGGGTGTTATCCCTCCCTATAGTAGAGTGGAAGTTCTTAAAGAAGTTGGTAGCAAAGGGACCAAGGATCTTTTTGTCATTGATATTTAACCTTGCCTCATTTGAAGATAATAAATGGTTTTTCTTCTTCTGTGGTTAGTTGTTGATTGATGGAAGAAGGTAGTGTTGTGATCTCCCTCCCTAAGCCATTGCACCCAAGAGCATTGCTTCTAGTAAGTTTTTTCATTTTCAATGAGTTGCTTCCATTCCTACCAAAAATTTTCTTCCTTATTTTGCACATCCAGATATGCATTCCCCATGGCCAGCTAGGTTTGAATGTCTTCCAAAGTGTTGGATAGGTCTTTTTTCTTAGCGAAGATGTCACTGAAATTAGTTTTAATTCACCCCCACACTTTGGTCTTGATAATCTCCAAATTGGCAACAACTTTGTACATAGAAGAGCCTATGATTGGTGTAGTCCACCACTTTTTGACCATCTTAGTGAGACCTAGATCTTGTCTTCCTCAATATACTTTAATGGATAGTCTTGATGAACTTATTTTGTGTTATTCCTAGAATGATCTTAGACAATCTTCCTTTTATCAAAGCATTACTCATAATCCTGATGTAAAGAATTTTCTTGATGATTTCCTCCAAGAATATTAAGTAGACAAGAAGATCTTGATAAGTATTATTTTTCTTCACCACCTAAAGGTGATAAGGATAGTAATAGGAACTTCTCTAAAGAGAATATTCCTCTTGTTCATCTATACCACAAGTTGAAGATGTATATCCTTCACATTCCACAATAATACCAATTATAATGTGGGATATTGATATCACTACTCAACAAGGTTACAATGGATTGGATCTTGGCATTAATTAACAAGGTATTAAGGATCTTATATATCCTCCTACACAAGTCATTAAGTGTGGTATAGGTTTCATACCCTAGGATACTACATTGTCACCTACATTACATTAAACTCCTCCACTTAACATTCTTTTATCAATGTCATTTGTTGTTATACCTCATGTTGAAGATGGCTTGGATTTGGCTAAAAACTCTTTTGGATAATTATATATGGTTAATTTCAAAAGAATCAAAGGCATGTTAATGGTGAGTTTTTTAATTTCTTTCATCATAGAAATAAACAATCCTTTGTTGATTGTGTCAAGTTTAGACAATTTGTTTTGGATGTGGTTAATAGATCACTTAATTATTTAACAATAGCTTTTTTCCTTTTACTCAATATCAAAAACATACCTTATCATCTCTTTTATCCTTTTATGTTTCTCTTCATTGTGAAGATTTAGTAGCTTTCACCAATGGGAGCTCTTGGCTTTGTGTAATGTGCACTTTACTCATCATAATAGGTTTTCCTCATTATTGCTTCACTTGGGAAGGCATTTTTATCTCATCTTCATTCTCCTTTCAAATGATTCATTACCTCACATTGGTTTTTTACTACAATGTCCATCCATACAAAGAATTTTTTGTTTAGGATCTTTCTATAATCAGATTAATATCATTTTTACAAACTCTTCCTTTCATGGAAGTGTATATCTTATATAATTGATTTATCCACTTAATTTGTATAATGTAGCATTGTTTCCCCTTTTCATTGTCTCTTTATGCATTTGTATTTCTTCATGGTGGTACATCATTTTTAGTATGGCTCTTCTTTTTATGTAGAATACTTGTGTCCTTTCTTAACAATCTTGTTTCAAAGGGCATGTTTATCAAAAAATGACCATCCATTTAAGAACTATATGTTGTTTCTTTTTAAATCATTAATCTATCCCCTTATTGACTTATTTCTTTTATAGTATGATGTCCTCTCTTGAATAAATATGTTTGTTTTACATCAAGTGTTGGAATGTTCAAACTGGGAAGAGTACTTCTGAGAGGGGGGGGTGAATCAAAAGTATCACACTTTTAACCTTTTCTAATCCTTTAAATCAAATAACTGAAAAGCAAATTGCATGCATGTAAATACATCAAATAACCATAAAGTAAATACATGCAAGTAAACACATGACACCAGATTTGGTAACTTAGAAACCCTCTAGGAATAAGAAGGTAAAATTGGGGTGGGGATGATACCCACAAAAATCACTACAACAATAAATGTTTGACCACTTCTGATGGTATGCCTTGTTAAAGGCTTTACATTGTGTCAATAGTGACCTAGTTAGAGGATTTATAAACACTTTACATGAAGTGTCACCTTGTTAAAGGATTTAGTCACCCCTTCAAAGGATCTACAAAGTAGTTGTTAAGCTAACCTATCAACATAGGATTTTCACTTATCTAATACAATGGCTAGAAAGTATTAGGAATCTTTGACTTGATTTCTTACAATCTTCAATTGCTAATTTCAGGCACTTGATTTGCTCCTTCTAATCTTGATCCTCTGAGATCTAATATCTGATCGTGTCCCTTGTACTATTCTAATCAACTGGATATGTAATTGATGCTCTATTCCTCTAAGTCTTTCTTCCTTCACACTGAATTTTGCTATAGTTTACCCATACATTGCTCTCTTCCACATATGCAATTGGGTTTTTGACCTCCTTTTAAATATTGTGAAGACTTAGGGTTAGGTATGGATCTACGATCCATATTGAATCTTGATTTCTCGCTCATTCCTTGCATTTTCCTCATTGGTTGCATGCCTTATCCATTTTTTTGATTGGTTGCATGCTGATTGCATAGAAAATGTAGAAGATTCATCCTTATCCTTTTTCTCCTTTGAAATCTCTTTATGTCAGCTCAAAAAATGGTTTACATCTAAGTTTGTGAGGGCACAAACTCCTATGTTGATTCTATGTTACTCGGCACATACTGGACTAGTAGTGCTCGGCACATATACTATAATGGCTTGCTTGGCACCTATTTCATTTTGTCTTGCTCAGCACATGTAAGATCTTAGATTGCTTGGCACATGTATAGTTCTAGATTGCTCAACATTAATTGTGACTAGGCACCTATGTATCACTCGACACATATATACTGCTCGGCAGCTGAAGTCACTCGACACCTGTTGGAAATCTAACTTGGTACACACTGTGGCTCGGCATACATATTGTACTTAGCTTCAATGTGGAAAGTGGTTAAGTGTGTTGACAGTCAAATGTCAAAATTATTTTAAGACCAACAACCTCCCCCTTTGACATGAGTGTCAAAAATAATTAACTAAACATCACTAATTTGTCCTTATGAGTACCTAATTCACAAAATGTCAAAATTTGTTTAAAATTTTCTCAAAATACCTTATAACTCCCCCTGAGTTGATTGTGCCTTGTCATTCTTTTTCCTTTTCTCTATATCTGTAATCTATACCTATGTGTTGTTTCATTCATAGCTCCCCCAAAACATGCTCAAAATACCTTATAACTCCCCATAAAAGAATGTAATCAAAGTTTAGTATTTATCTCCCTTAGATATATTTTCCTTACTTGTTATTTCCCCCCCTATCTTCCTCAAAACATTATTTAATCTCCCCCTTTTTGACACTTATGTCAAAGGGTTCTAAGGAGTAATACCATACTTAGCCAAAAAATTACTATTTACCTCCATTATTATTTTCATAGTTGCATCCTGATTCTCCAAAGCAATGTTAAGTGACTTGTGCTAGATGGAAGTCTCTACAGCAAGGTGTATAAGTCCATCAAGTGTAGAAAGATTAGGATCTTTCTTTAGAACTGTTTCAGCATATACTTGCTCCTTGTGGAGGACTTCCAAATGTGGGGTGATAGAGGATTGAATTTGCATCAATTTAGCCTTAATATTGGCTTCCTCTACTGTGAGTACAACTAGCTCCCTTTGAGTGTGAAGCGATTGTGCAAAATGCTTCTCACTTTGAGTTGGATCCTTTGGCAGTTGCATGCTAGAAATTTTCAAATTTCTTTCCAAGCTCATTATTCTCTGATTTGTTTATTGTGTAAAATTGGAAAAATCACATAGTTTTATGTACAATGAGAAAATGTTCTCAAGTACAACTTTGACCTTGTCTATTTTCTTGGCCAACTCTACCTATTCAAGTGCTATTCCACTTGATATCTTCTCATTTACTTTTCCTTGAAATTTTCTCTCTAACCATTCCATGAGTTTAATATTAGTATCTTGGTCTTCATTAGTCACCTAGTCAACTATATCTGATAGTTGCTCCACTATGGGCTTTGATTCTTCTAGTGATTGCAAGCTAAAGACATCCATGAAGATGTCCTTAATTTCATGTATTGATTGCTTGTGTTTGAACTCTTTCCTAAGTATTTCCTGCCTCATCCTTCTGTCTAATGCATTTTGTATTTCATTGATTTGTGCCATTGTGATGGTCTTGGAATCATAGGAGGGTATTACAATATCTTCATCTAGTTCAGAGTCTCCATAATGAAGTACCCTAGCCACTTTGGTTGAGCTTGAGCCTAGAGTTGAGATTTGCAAAGGTGTAACTTCAGTGCTCGGCTTGTGAAGGGTCTTTGTAGGAGTGCCAGTTTTTGGTAGTTCCACCAATGTCTGTATGGTGGCCTACTCCTTTTCTTTTGAGGTATCCTCCTTCTCATCTAACTTTCTTTCCACTAGACTCAGCTTCTGAGTAGTATCAGTTGTCGCACTTGGTGGAGGTAGTGGTGGAAGCATCAAATTTTTTGTACAAGTAGCTATATAAGTGAAAGGTGGTTCCTTTGGTTTCACCTTTTCTCTTTGTGGTGTTGCTACTACCTTTCATAACTCATCTACACGCACTAATATAGGGCTTGTGCATAACTGTTCCTGTAGAGTGGATTGGTGAAGGATCTTGGAGAGATCCTCTACAATTAAGGGATTGATGTTCTAAGCTGAGTTTTCAGGAACATCCTTAATGATTATTGTCTCTACAGCTGTAATGGTTACATGAGGAGGACTAGGAGGTGGCATTTGTGTGTCTTGCACACTCTGTTCCTCTTGTTGCTCTTGTTGTTCAACTATTGCCATGTCTTCTTCCTTAGCTGATTCCTCCTCTTCTTTCTCCTTATTCTCTTCCTCTCCTTTTGCTTCCTCACCTTTCTTTTCTTCTTCCTGCTTCTCTATTTCCTTCACATTCTCTTGCTTCTCTTCCTCTCCTTTGTTCTCTTCTATTTTTTTTTCCTCTATCTTTTCCTTGGCACTGGTCTCTACCTTATTTGTTTCTTCTTCCTTATCATCAATTATTTTGTAAATTGTTTTCCACAATTGTATGGATTTTTTCACTACATCTTTTATCTTGTTCTGAAGGATGCTGAAGGCTCTATACTTAGGTGCAAATTTTCTACCATGTTTCTTATTTACCTTTGTTATTTGACCCTTTGTCATGTCAAACTTTACATGAGCCAAGGTAGATTATTTGATCTCCTTTTCCATTTTTAGACAATAATGCCATTTATTGTCAATTATTTCATACAGTTCCTTGGGCATGGTATTATCAAGTTCTAGAGGTGTGTTTTTACATTCTGCCATCATGGCATACATACATTCCTCTACTTTATTTTTCTCTTCTCTACTAAGCTTATTAAAATCAAGAATATTTAAATCATTTAAATTTGCATTCCTAATCTTTTCACAAAGTTTATCAATTGCAGATTTAGGAGGATTGCTTACCACTCTAAATTAGCCGAGGTCTTTTGACTCTGTTCTCTCCTCATCATCAGTATCTGGCTATGCCACATACTTCCTTCTCTTCTTTGGCTCTTTAGCAAGTTGTTCAATGGCTTTCTTTTTCTCTTTTGTTTCCTCTTTAGCCTTTTGTGTAGATGCCCTTGTAGTGGCCCTTGTTGTTGGAGCTAGTTTAGTGACCTTATTAGGCTTGGGCTGAGCTGTAGGCTATGTTTTTGCCTTTCTTTTCTTTTTCTCGGTAGGTGTAGGTGCTTCCTCGGCTTCTTCTCCCTCGACACATTCCTCCTTGTCTACTCCTAAGCCTTGTGTCAACTCTACTAGGCATTGCCCTTGCTCTTCTTCTTCTTCACTATCTCCTTTTACTTCTTCTTCTTCTTCTTCTTCTTCACCTACTTCTCCTTCAATACTTGCACCATATTTCTTCTTTATCTTCTTCACTATTTTATCTTTCTTCTTAATAATAGAAGTTGTCTTCAATTCAATTTCAACTTTGGACTTGACAACATCATATGTTCCAAAGTGAGGAGCCTTCTTATCTATTTCTTCTACAACAATGTTTTGATTGTTGCTAAGGCTTCATCTACATCAAGCTCATATCCCAATGGCCTTAGCCATCTTACCCTTGGTATTGTTGCCTAGATGTAGGTTTTGTCAATGTCAACCAAGAAGCATATGTCATTGACATGTTGCTCTACTAATGAAACTAGTATTCTAACCCTTTGCTTCATAGATTTCTTAAAATCTTCAAAGTAACTTGTCATTTGTGCCTCAAAATTGTCACCCATCTGATCAATGAGCTCATTGATTTGTGTAATTGTAGTTTTGTTGGGGTTCCAATTCACCATTCCTATAGAAGGAAACTCTTCCATAATATAAAAGAATATACACATAAGAACTAAACCAAATTTGCATTGGGTAGCTTTTGATCTCCTTATTGATCCTAGGTTTTCATTAATTTGCTACAACATAAGTTCTGACAGATCATATGTGTGATATCTCTTTACCAGTTTGTAGGCTACATCAACAACTATGCATGGCAAACTGTTCAATCTACTAGATTGATAGAATTTGTGGGATATTATTCTCATAGAAAAATTTATAAGAGGATCATTTATAGTATCAATGGTCACACCCCTCTTGTTCCATTTGGCACCAATGTTCTTTTCAATGATCTCTTTGGAATCACTATGCAAGGTCTTAGGCCGATCTAGGGTTGGGAAGCCTGTAATCCAATGCACTATCCTTTTAGTGATCTTTATTGGTCCTGTTTCTAGCCATAAACATCCATTTTGAATTCTACTTAAAACAATCTATATCCATTCAGTCTTAAACACCGTGGGCAAGACGAGGGCATTTGTCAAACCCTTTTTCTCAACCATCTCAAATTCATTTTTTAGAATCTTGTTTTCATAGAGTTTATCATAAGCTTGGAATATCTCTAAATCACCTATGGCGCCAATTTTTCAGTTATAGCATTTTCTTACATCTTGCACCACGACAACTTTAGGTGGGATAATGGATAATGTGCTAGCTGGGTCATTTCTGTAGGCAACTTCAAGGATTGGCCTAAATTTGGGTTACTTTACCTCATTGCTAACTAATTGGACCTCATGACTCTGTTTTCCTTTGGGGTTTCTTGAACTAGAGGCCATTTTACCAAACTAGGGTTTAAATGTATTAAAACTTTAACTTTTGCATAGCTCAGCACTTGATAAATACCTTGAATCAATGAATTTGTGCTAAATTGCTATTGAAATCAATGCAAATGGCTATTGGGTCGTTGCTTGATCACTTTTTCACTCTTCTCATCTTTGCTTTGTGTTCGAATGGCATGAAAATGAATGAAATTCAACCTTATACCTATCAAAACCCAGCATTAAATGCTTAGTGCATACAACTATAAACTCGGCACTTGAAGGTTTCAACACAACTCGGTATCCATTAAATTTCATTTACTCGGCGTCCACTAGACTTCTACTTCACTTGGCTTTAACTATCAACTCGGTCGCTATTAGAAACTCAACATCCATTGGAGATTTAATGGGGTTGCAAGCTTTGGTTTTAACCATGGAGGAAACTCTGTAGTTAAGTGCACTCAAGTTGGAGTAGTACTAGAATGGGTGACCTCCTAAGAAGTCCTCGTGCTTCACCCCTGTGAGCATCACCTAGATCTAATGAGTGCTAAGTGTTCCATTTATTCTCATGAGAGATGGATTCATGTTGAATCACTACTCATGAAATATGGGTCAATGAGTTTGACTCAAAATCACATAGTTAAATCCTGATAGCAATATCACAATCTGAGGATAGTTCAACACTGTTTGCAAAAACTTCAAATTTTTGACTTGGCATCTTTTCTCATGCAGATTTCTTCCTTGTAGTGCTCCTTTGTTCTTTGGGACTGATGTATGATATAACTTTGTATATCAGTCCCATACACCTTTATTTTTCTTAGTTGGATGAGATGTGATCACTTGACCTTATAGGTGAAGTGATCCCTTCATTTGATATGTTGCACTCATCTTTCTTTTTCCAAGTCTTATTCATTTTCTCTCTTATTTTCTCAACATCAATCTTCTATTTTCCTTTGTTGACTTTTATCTTGGGTGCTTTTGACTTTGTTGGGTAGTTCTTGTTGATATGTCCAATTTTCAAGCAACTAAAACATGTAGTTTGACTTAACCATCTGCTATAATTCCCCTCTAAAATGTGTCCTTATGCAATTTTTAAGAATTTGTCCATACTCCTGACAATAGTGATAGCTATACCTAGTGTTGCAATCCTAGTTGTAGTGATGTGCATGGTTGGTTCCTCTTGCAGGCTAATTAGGTGTCCACATATGCTTTGATCTGCACTCAAATGCTCTATGTCCATATTTTTTATAGTTGTAGCAGTGACCTTCAAATCTTGGTGTCTTCATAGTCTTGATTCTACATTCATGTGCTTGATGTCCTTTCTTTTTGCACTTATGATAAAAGCTTGCATTTGTAGGTTTATCATGCTGATAACTATTCTTTCTCCTACATACATTAGAGGCATGTCCCTTTTTACCACAAAAATGACAAGTAGGTTTAGTGTTTTTACCTTTGTTACTCCTTTCTTCTGCAATCTTGGATGATTCTCCTTGTTCAGTGCTGGTGTAACCAAGTCCTAAAGTATCATTACTAGTCCTTGGTGATTTTAGTAGTTGTTCAAAGTACTTGATAGCCTCATTGGGTTTGTTGAAGCTTTTTGCTATCTCCTTTTCTCTCTTCAATTCATTCTACAATTATTCATTCTACATTCTCAGAGTGGAAATCTCAATGTCCTTCATGTTTAGTTCATGATGAGCATTCATCATCTAACTTAACTTGTCTAACTGCATGTTTGAGATCCTTTTAAACTCAATTGTCTTCTCCTCCAGTCTATTGGTAAGATTTCTCTTGTCATCTTCTATCATGGCCTTGTCTTCAATGGCTCTCTTCTTTTGTTCAGTCACTTCACAAAGCATTATGGCTTGTGATTCTTGTTCAAGCTTGAGTAATCTAATTTCTTCAGCTTGTCCTCTATTTTTCTCCATCAGTTATGCTATTGCTACATCAAATTCTTTGGAATCTCCATTGGAGAACACTTGTGTGGTATCGATCTCCTTGTAGTGTATGTCATTTTCAGCTATAGCTATGTCCTTCTTTCTTTTTAAGGACTTTCTCAATTCTTCTCTAGCTTCTTCCAATTTGTGTAGAGCAAGGTGCACATCAATCACCTGATTGTCTATGATCTTCCCAAGTTTGAAGACTTCCATCTTTAGAACTTTTCTCTAAGATATTAGGCTTCTCCGTATGAGAACCAACGCTTTGATACCAATTGTTGGACTGTTCAAAATGGGAAGAGTACTTCTAAGAGAGGGGGGTGAATCAAAAGTATCACACTTTTAACCTTTTCTAATCCTTTAAATCAAATAATTGAAAAGTAAATTGCATGCATGTAAATACATTAAATAACCATAAAGTAAACACATGCAAGTAAACACATGACACTAGATTTGGTAACCTAGGCACCCTCAATGAATAAGAAGGTAAAATTGGGGTGGGGATGATACCCACAAAAATCACTACAACAATAAATGTTTGACCACTTATGATGGTCTGCCTTGTGAAAGGCCTGCCCTATTAAAGGCTTTACACTTTGTTAATAGTGACCTGGTTAGAGGATTTACAAACACTTCACATGAAGTGTCACCCTGTTAAAAGATTTAGTCACCTCTTTAAAGGATCTACAAAGTAGTTGTTAAGCTAACCTATCAACATATGATTTTCACTTATCTAATATAATGGCTAGAAAGTATTAGGAATCTTTGAACTGATTGCTTACAATCTTCAATTGTTGATTTCAGGCACTTGATCTACTCCTTTTGATCTTGATCCTCTAAGATCTAATATCTGATCATGTCCCTTCTACTATTTTGATCAACTAGATATGTAATTGCTGCTCTGTTCCTCTAAGTCTTTATTCCTTCACATTGAATTTTGATATAGTTTACCCATACACTATTCTCTTACACATATACAATGGGGTTTTCAACCTCCTTTTAAAGATTTTAAAGACTTAGGGTTAGGTATGGATCTATGATCCATATTGAATCTTGAGTTCCCGCTCATCCCTTGCATTTTCCTCATTGGTTACATGCCTTCTCCATTTTTTTGGTTGGTTGCATGCTGATTGCATAGGAAATGTAAAGGATTCATCCTTATCCTTTTTCTCCTTCAAAATCTCTTTATGTTGGCTCAAAAAATGGTTTACATTTGAGTTTGTGAAGGCACAAACTCATATGTTGATTATGTGTTACTCAGCACATACTAGACTAATAGAGCTCGACACATATACTATCCTAGCTTGCTCAGCACCTATTTCATTCTGTCTTGCTCGGCACATGTAAGATCTTGGATTGCTTGGTACATGTATAGTTCTGGATTGCTTGGCATTAACTATGACTCAGCACCTATATATCACTTGGCACATATATATTGCTCGGCACTTGAAGTCACTCGGCACCTATTAGAAATCTGACTTGGCACACACTGTGGCTTGGCATACATAGTGTACTCAGCTTCAATATAGAAAGTGGTTAAGTGTGTTGACACTCAAATGTCAAAACTATTTTAAGACCAACATCAAGAGCCCCTATTTTACTATTTATTTTTCTTGAAAGTGCATGTCTATAAAAAAATTATTACTTAGGGTGTACAATGTATTATGTTTACCCTTGCCTTTATATGTGGAAAGAAAAGTTTTATGTGTTTGTATTACTCTCTTTTTTTTCCTTCTAAGGATCTACTTTTATCAATATAGCAACATTCATTTATCATGCGACATTCTTTTCTTATAAGGAATTTGTTTTGTTTTAATTTAGAATTCTCTCTTATGCAAGAGGTGTGCATCATGTATCAACTCCTCTTCTTTATTTGAAAAATTATGCTCATTTTAAACAGATACCCTTACTTTTGGTCTTGAAGTATGCTATCCTTCATTGAGAAATTATTTTTCATCTAAGGATAGGGGCTAAAAGGGTGCATTCTCTTTCTCTTCCCCTCTGTGTCTTGAAGATGTTATATTTATTCAAGAACTTCTCTTGAAGGTAGATGTCTTGCAACCAAAATTTGTTCCTATCAATGGTCCATTCCCACTTGCATAATGTCCATTCATGATTATATATTTTCTTCACTAACAAGACTTTTCACTCTTTTCTATTGTTATGGCATACTGTTGATGTAAATATGTACTTTACTATTTATACTTAAGTTTACTTAGGTTAATGCATTATTTTATTATTTTTATTTGTGAGACACTTAGGAGTTTGCACACCTTGTGAGTTGTCATGTTGACAACACAGGAGTCTGCAACTCTATTTGAGCACATGGTGTCTACAACACTATTTTGCGTGTCCCACCCTTGTAGGCTTATCCTCTCATCACCGCACTTACTTTCGTGCTTAATGGAGGATAATCCATATCTAGTGGACATGTGCTTGGTTGTATGACACATCATGATGCTAACTTCTATGCATTCTAGAAGCTCTCCTAAGGCCTTTATATTCAGGCACTCCTAGTGTACTCTGATGTACCAAGTTATTGAATGCATTGTTATTCTAATCATACTCTCCATTTTTGGTCTACAGTTGTGCTTGTTTTTGAGTTCTTAGTTCTTGGGTGAATTTTTCCCTTAGGAAAATTCTTACATGGTACCATAGCAACTTGGAGACTTTCTCATCACAAGTCGTTTGAGACCTCTAGTTTGCTTCATCACCTCAGCCTGAATCCGGAGTGCTGCAAAAATTGGGAGCATCCAGCATCAGATCTGACCTCTCCATTGCATCTGGAATGCTGAACTGGTGAAAATTAACTATAAGCACGCCTATCTTGGCTCAAAGTCGACCGCGAGGCAAATAATTTTTGCAAATCGAAACTTGGAAGCCCTAATTTGTGGTATGGGTATGATCATTTTCATAGATTTATTTGATTAATTTTGGATCTACAATTGTTTATTTCTCTGTAATTTCTGTCATATTTCTATCAAATTTTCAAAAATTATTTAGCCTTCAGGCACCCACACAGAAAATTTTTTGACAGAGCCGAGCAGTGACATTCGGATCTGCCATTTTGAAAATATTTTATTTGGTTGTAGGAGGTTATTTTATTTATTTGGCACACGGGGCTTACCACCAAATCCGTAGCCCAAAGCACCTTCTTCTGGTGGCCTCAACCTCCATCACCGGCGGCTTATGTTTAACAACATGGCTGCGGCCCCTTCTTTATAAAGGCCGTAGACTTCAGTCATATCATCGATGTTGGATTATTTTAACTAATCTGGCACCTACTTCTTGTTATTTCTGGCGAGATTTCCAACTACCCACGTTGGAGAATCGGCACCCACAGACTTCTCCTGACACCACTGTTTTAAGGTTCTCTGGCATCGCAAAGCCTTTCCTGGCGCCACTGCTATTTTCCCGCCAATGACCATGACTTTTTGGCAAGGCAAATTTTTTCAGCTTTTTTTTTGGCATTTGTTAAAAATTCTGACCCCCGCATCTTGTTTTTCGCCTGTACGATTTAACTCCTGTCGACAACCTGCGACAACCTTTTGGATCGGCCAACCAGTGCCTGTGACCTGTACACATGGATGCTAACCTACGACACATCCTCCAGTCATAGTCCACCATGTAGATAGTTAAGGATCCAGTTAGACTTGTCTACCACTTAAGATAGACAACTCAGTCAGTATTGCCACATCACTCATGGACAACCGGCCCTTTGCCATGTGCAAGCTCCTAACTTGGACATCCAGACTCCGATTCAAGTGTAATTTTTTTTGAAATCAGGTAGAATTTTTTGAATTTTCCAGTGGTGGTGTTGTTTTTTGGTTTTGGTGCACATATTTTGTATAAATTGCATTTTTTGGCAACTATACCTGCATAATCTTGCATTTTGCAACTTTATAAGCTCCGTACGGGCATATCTGGTCACTTTTTCAGGTTTTATTTTTTTTGAAAGTGCATGTTTTTTCATCTAGTTTTCAAATGTGAAGTCAAATTCTAGGTTTGTGTGGAGAAATTTCTCACTTTTAGAATTAGACCTTCTTTGGCATTGTAAAGCTTTGGTTCTTTTTCAGAATTGTTGTAAAACTAAGCTACAATGCTTAAGTGACAGATTTCAACCTTATAACGCAGTTGTAAAAGAAAAATTAGAAAGTCCACTTCGTACATTTTGACAAGTGGCCCATTGTAAATGCACTACTTATAAAGTGTCAACAACATCTCTTTTGGGGGGTTCTTTTATTTGAGTGAAAAGGGGGGGTGTGTATTGTGTTTTTGTGTCTCTATTTTGTGCTCTTTAATTTCTGCATCATGGGTTTTAAATGTCCTCCTTTAACTTCACACAACTATTCTACATGGAAATATATTGCATGGAGTAGATTAATGGAAAAAGGATATAGTTTATATGTTGATGGTACAATTACCAAACCTATTGATGCTAAAGAACTCATTGATTGGAAAAGACAAGACCAACAAGCTTTAGGTGTTATCAGGAGTTGTGTACATGGGGATCTTCTCTTTCACATTAAAAATTGTTCAGAATCTAAGGAAGCTTGGGATAGACTTGAACAGTTGTATGGTAAAGTGGATGAAGAAAAGGGATTTCAGATTGAGGATGATCTACTTCTCTTGGATCCTAAGAATTATGACACAATTCAAGATTATATCATCAAAGTTAATGAGTATAGGAAACTTCTTAAAGATTGTGGAAATCACAAAAAGGATGATAGGTTAATTCATCACATCCTGAAAAAGCTACCTATTGAGTATGCCAACTTTGTTTCAAGTTTTAATACTCACAAGTTGACCATGGGATCTGCTTACCAAAAGTCTTCCTTTGATGGATTTGTAGACATGTTGATTGTTGAACAATCTCACTTGGTGGATTTTGGCCTTCTCAAGTCATCTAAGACCAAAGCCTTAGTGGCTAGTGATGATCACAAATATAGTCAAGGGGGAAAAAGCAACAATAAGAAGAAGCAATGGAAGCAAAAAACACAATCTGAGACACAATATGAATCCTCTCAACAAGGTGGTTCTTCTTCAAACAAGAAAGGAAGTAATGAAAAGAAGGAAAAACTCTTTTGTGCATACTGCAAAAAGCCAAATCATGATGAGCATCATTGCAAGACAAAAAGAATCGATGAGTTAGAAAATCTACTCAAGAAGAATAAGATTCAAGTGCTAGGTACTTCCAAGGATTCTACTCCTAACTCTTCAAAGGGTAAAGGTCAAGCACTTATGTCCAACACAAGTTCTTCTTTGGAATGGATACTTGACTCAGGTGCCTCTTACCACATGGGTTCTTCAAAGCAAGATTTTTCTTCATTGAAGCAGTCAAAGGTACCACACATCTTCGTGGGAGATGATGCTAAAATGGAAGTTGAAGGGAAAGGACATGTTGAAATGGAAGATAGGGAATTAAAAGATGTTCTCTATGTTCCAAGTCTAAGTTCCAATCTCCTATCAATTTACTAAATCACTCACCTTGGAGATGGAACTTCCTGATTTACTGATGGTGCAAAGTCTCAAAGATGATTCATTGGTAGCAGTTGGGAAATTCAATGATAGCAGGAGGCTTTATTCCCTCTCCCACTTTGTGCCTAAGAGTCCTTCCCAAGCCTTGTTTACTCACTCTAATTCACAAATCAACTTATGGCATGAGTGGTTTGGTCAACTTGACTTTCGCTCTCTTCAGCAACTTTGCTCAAAACACATGGTCAAAGGTCTACCCAATATCAAATTTTCTAAGGGGGAGTGTTCATCTTGTTCAGTGGATATGCATCTCAAGGAGAAGTATGATAAAGGGAAGTCTTCTCAAGCTCTAGTTGTTCTTCAACTAGTTCACATGGTATTAGCAGGACCATTTTCAGTGACTTCAATCAGTCAAGGCCACTACATACTCGCATTTGTTGATGAGTTTTCAAGATTCACTTGGGTCTTCTTCCTTCATCATAAGAATGAAGTAGTTCATAAGTTTCAAGACTTTAAGACTCATTTTGAACACAAGTCAAGGAAAGCCATCAAGGTATTAAGAGTGGACAATGAGAACATATATGTTGACAGAAGACTTAAGAACTTTTGCAAAATTGAGGGGATTGGTCTTCAGAACTCACCAGCATTCAGTCCACACAAGATAGATGTTGCAGCTATGAGGATTAGGACTCTCAAGACCATGGCAATTTTCATGATAAAGGCCAAGTCTCTCGATCCTACACTTGAAGTTGAAGCCATTAGCAGTGCTACTCACATACTTAATCGGTCTCCTCATCTAGCCTTAGATGGCAAGACTCCTTTTGAGGCATGGTGCGGCAGAAAACTAGTTGTGAGTCACCTTAGAGTCTTCAGTTGTCTAGCATGGGCAAACCTATCTTCCAGGAGTTGCAAGGCACTAACACCTAGGCCTTGTACCTTTATCAGTTATGAAGACAATGCAAAGGCTTACAGACTTATGGATCCAAAGACACATGAGATTTTTGTGGAGAAGGATGTTCATTTTAAAGAAAGTTCACCTAGCTTGTCCTGTACTCCTCTTCGCACTTCATACACAGTGGAAACTGATAGTGACACTAGCG
Source organism: Cupressus sempervirens (assembly GCA_028749045.1). Taxonomy (NCBI): domain Eukaryota; kingdom Viridiplantae; phylum Streptophyta; class Pinopsida; order Cupressales; family Cupressaceae; genus Cupressus; species Cupressus sempervirens. The sequence goes on from CM053789.1 coordinate 538,918,547, forward strand.
ATAGTGCTTCAACAGGTTCAGACATGTGGGGTTCTATCAACAGTTATAGTGAGAGGTCACATCAGTCTAGTCCATGTGCTTACATTGCCACAGTGAAAGGTCCAACACAACATGGTACATCTCGTCTTCCAGCTCTAGCTTCACTTGACTTGGGAGACAAACTTGAGGACTTACATCTTCTCATTGATGATGATTCTTCTACAGTTGTTGTGAGGGCTCACTTTGATCCTCAAGTCCATTCTCTACATGATCAATCTTCACAGGTTGGCATGATTGTGGATCCTTATGAATAGAAATTAGTGGACATCTCTTTGTCAGTAGAGAAGATAGATGGTTCAGTGGAACAGGTTCAGCAAACATCCTTGCCAGATCTGCATTCATTCTTTTTAGCACAATTGGAAGGGGTGAACTTCAGCATCAGTACAAGGATACTTGCGTAGGTTTCAGGGCCACCACACATCTTTAGGATTGTACCTTTGGCATTGTTTCTTCCTAAGGGGAGGAACACTATTTTGCATTCTTGGACCAGCTTCTTCATCGGAGCGGCTTTCACTTGTTGGCATTCTTCTTTTGGTGGGGGAGCCTATTTTGTCTCTCTTCCTTTTCTCATTCTCTTTTGTATATACTAGATGTATGTCGTAATGGGGGGGTCTTGATTTCTCCATCCATCGATGCATCCTCTTTTATCTCTCTTTTTGGGGGAGGGTTTTTCCCATGAGGTTTTCCTTCTTTCCCTAATTTGTGGGAGATTTACATTTTCATTATGTACATGGGTACCTAACATGGCCTAGCAGTCGAGACCCATTATGCATCTTCATCCTAGTTCGTAAGCTTAAGTGCATTCCCCTAACTTGCACTTAAGGGGGGGTTTTGGTGTAAATATGTACTTTACTATTTACACTTACTTTAGTTTACTTAGGTTAATGTATTATTTAATTATTTTGCATTATTTTATTATTTTTATTTGTGAGACTCTTAGGAGTTTGCACGCCTTGTGAGTTGTCATGTTGACAACACAAGAGTGCGCAACTCTATTTGAGCACATGGTGTCTACAACAATGTTTTGCGTGTCCCACCCTTGTAGGCTTATCCTCTCATCACCACACTTACTTCCATGCTTAATGGAGGATAATCCATATTTGGTGGAAATGTGCTTCTATGCATTCTAGAAGCTCTCCTGAGGCCTTTATATTCAGGCACTCCTAGTGTACTCTTATGTACCAAGTTATTGAATACATTATTATTCTGATCATACTCTCTCCATTTTTGGTCTACAGTTGTGCTTGTGTTTGAGTTCTTAGTTCTTGGGTGAATTTTTCCCTTAGGCAAATTCTTAGACATACATTGTTTCTTTAAGGATATCTTTTTCTTATTCAAAGTAGGTATCTCAATTCTATTTCCTTATGATGTCACCTATGTTGTCATCATAAGAAGGGGGCATACATATGACCTCTATTATATATTGTGCATATTTTTGTTTATCAATCCTTAATGAGGCAATACTTTCCTTAGGAATGATTGTTTTTTTTTCATTTTTATGCTTTCCTTTGGACAACCCATTTATTGACCCCTAAGGAGAGAATATTTCCTTAGGCATTATTGTTTAATGGGCCTACTTACTGATAATTCTTTCTATACGACTTGTCTCCTAAACTTCCCTTTTGTGCAATTTTCCAAAGCCACCCCTATGCAAAAAATTTCAAGGTATAATTTAATAGCATAACACAACTTCTTAGACTGTCAATTATTCTTCCTCTCTCATTTGGGATGAGTGGAAATATCATAACACAAATTACTAACTACTCTACTCTTCTCCTCTTCTTCTCCCATGGATCACCTAGCATAATACAACTTGCTAGCTTATTGTACTTAGTGTCTCTTTCTCTCTTTCCATTCTTTCATAGTTATGCTAGTGGGTTAGATCATTATGTATTATACCACCTTTGGCAATGCCCTTGCCCTTTCACTGTGGTCACTTATGTTCTTGCACTAGATTTTTGAACATGATATTAGTGGTTAAATGTTTTCAATTGAAGACTTTTCTACTAGTTGATTTGAAATTTTGTTTTCACTACTAACCCCTTTGTGTTTTGTGTCTTTTGTCTTTATTTATCCTTTTTTTTTCTTTGCTTTGTTTTTCATGCCCTTGTGCATGGATGTTCAAGTTAAGTTTTTTTGTATCCTTAAATTTAATGGTGTCTAATCTCTATACAATTTGTCTATGATCATTTTTCCTTCTCTTCTACCTTTCTTCCTTTATCACAAGCATGATTTTGTCCTATAATCCCTCTAAACTGGGGGGTAGATGTATAATCCTAAATTGCAAGCACCTAATTTGTGTTTAATTTAAGGACCATTGTGTGTCTACTTTAGTTTATTTCACATGGTAGCACCACATATGGCACTTACAAGATACCTAAATTCACATATGGGTCCCTAATTCCTCCTAATTTTCTTAAACTTGAGGATGACTTTTATTTTTAGATGTAATCCTCTCTTTTTTATCCAAGCCCATAATTTGTTTCCTTTCCTAGGTTCTATATACTTATTTTTGGCTTTCATGACCTGCCTTGACCCTGATATGAATTATAATATAAAATCCCCCACTTACCTTATGTTCCTTGCACCCAGACCAAATTTGAGCTCATTCGTTGATGGATGTGCCACCACTAGCCACCTATACTTGAAGAATGGAGCCTAAATTTGGCGTAGGAGTCCATGTCAAGATTTATGGGGAAGATTTGGTCCTATCAACCTACTCAATTCTTGACACCTAAAATAATGTAAGACCTATATACCCAATGTCTATTGCAAGGATTTATGATCTACCTAGTTACTATCAAGCACACATTATTGTCAAAGTATTCTAGAGATCAAGGAATTCATGGTATTCAATACAAGGAAGAAAATCAAGCAATTCAAAAGCCATCAAGTTCAAGATATCATTCTTCTCAAGAAATTAAGGTGTTTTCCTCCTTAGTTCTAACTTCTCCATTGGGGGACAAGGAAATAAGTTCTCTATCAAGGAAGGAGATCCATATCCATCTAGCTTCATTCAATTCTTCTCTTTCTTCTCCCCAATCAAATATTGTGGCAAATTGCAACCTATATTCAATGTGATTTTTCCTTTCATGATTTCCTTTTATATTTTTTTGTTTAGTCAAATCTATTATGTCAAAACATTTGATCACATTCAAAAAAATATTTGCATCTACAAGATATGATATGCTTTGTTTCCAAGATCAAGCATTTACTACATGACAAAACACTTTCCTTTATTTCATCTTACTTCAAGGTTGATTTCTAAATATGGATTTTTTCATGGGCCCTTAGTCTACAAGTGAAGTTGAAAGGTTCACTAGTACATTTGGGTTCCATTTTGACCTAAATTTTTGAAGACATGCCAATTTGGCTTGTCAATTTTACTTTTTTTTAATACTATCCCAATAATGTTTAAATTTTCACAATACTTAAGTTTTTAGTCAAAATTTCAAAAACACTTAATTTGATTGTTGAAATGTTGATGTTTTTGGCATATAAAGAAAAAGAAAGTGAAACTTTATTTTATTTCATGCAACAAAGTGTAGGCGGGAGGGTTCAACGTTGTTCCTAGGCATGCCAACAATCTTCTCAACATTGTTCAAGTTAAGTTCATGGTTTTGTTGAGTTGGGAGAATGTTAGGGAAACTAAAAGTCATTACATTTTGATTAATTCACTACAACATTTGGGGTCAAATTTCGATGACAATTTATGATGGCAGTATAATTTATGGTAATTTTCATGTCTTTTTTTGCAATTGTCCCCAATGTCATTGCAATGCCGACATTGGAGTCATAATTAGGATGCCCGTGTAACTATAAACAAAAAAAAATGACATAAATCATTCTCCACTTGTTTTGATTGTAGAGAGTTGTGCATGAAAGAGGGTGGAGAGCTATGCATGAGGCTGGAGAGCTCTGAATATTGTTGTGCCCTTGTAATCGGTGAATTTTGTTGTCATGCCCTTGTAATATATGCATTTTGTTACCATGCCCTTGCTCTACAATTTCATTTCCATGTCGTGCCCTTGTGATCTCCATGCCCTTGCTTTGCAATTTTCTTCAAGGGCTATTTAAATGTTCTTTTATTTTCCTTCTAAACATGCATCTCTTTATATTTCCTTCTAAATATTTATATCTTTATATATATAGAAAGATATTTTTTAAGGTTCTTATTACATATTAGCACAACAAAAAAAATTGATCCAGCTACATACAAATTCCAGAATCCAAATAATAAAACAATAAAACTCACTCAACCCATGGGAAATGACTTACCTCAAGATCCTACACAAAAATAATGCAAACCAAGAAAAATGGGTAGAGTTCAGAATAAATTTTACAAAAACATATCATAGCCAATATTTTTAGAAAGAAACAAGCCATAACCTAGTTAAATGGTTCTAGTTCTTGATTAGCTAGGTTAATTACAAATTCTAGTAGAACTATCATTAGATTAGGTACAATAAAATGAACAATCAATTCTTCCCAGCTAGTAGGATCAAATATAGTTGTTCGAGGTGATAAAATTGCATATGAAGATGCATCACTTGCATGCCACGCATGAAGTGCATTCCCCAACTTATAATGAATGGTTGTATATAAAGGCTCCATATTCTAGCCCATAAATGGAAGCCAAGGATGTAACCATGCATGTATTGGCACATTCTCCCTATGAGGATCCAAAGTATCTACTACTACTATTAATTTGGGCATCACTATATGATCCATAATGTTATGAAGTAGTGAAGCCAATAGTAACTTATCCCATGTCTCCAGAAAAGGTAGCATAGGTTTAGGGTCCCTTGGCTCCCAAGAATTTTTAGCAGCTATTCTCATTTCTAGAAGAATAACTTCAATGAAGAGTTGAGTGTAAGGAGTTGAAGAAGCAAGTTTTGCTTCTATGTAAATGCCATAATCAGGAGGCTCATTCCCTTGTAGAGGCCTATACCATAATGACATTGCTTCTAAATCATGGAAAGGATGTTGAAGTGGTTCCCAACCTTGAAACACTCATATAAGCAATGGATACTTGGGATCATCGCAAGGAGACTGTGCTAATACTTGAAACACTCTTATAAGAAAATGTAGATGCAATACATGAAAAATTGCACAACTTGTAGTCCTCCTGATATTTGGACTATAAATTCTCAAAGATACTTGCAAGTGATTCCAGTGTCATAGTACCTACTACAACACTTTCCTCAATTCTATCTAGTGGCTCCCAAAATATTCTCTATGTTGTTTAGTTGTTGTTTTTGTCGTGTAGTCTCTTTCTAAATTCACTCCTTCTTCTTCTCATATATTGCTAAAGACTCTCTCTTGTGCCTTAAATTTTGATTATCAAACTTCTTAATATCTGCCTCTACTTTGTCTAAAATCAACATCATATTGTTATGTAACTCTGGCATAGGTGTTTGATCATTGATATCTTTCATTTCAGCATTCAAGATTTCAAGATTGGTCAACACCCTCACTTGTAGACCTCTCATCTCAAGCACTTTTTGTACTATTTCAACCCCATGTTCTTTCTTCTAAGCTAACAATTCTTCAGGCACATTTTCTTGTAAAACATTAATTTTGTTGAACAATTGTAAACTCTTAGAAAGTGTATGATTGTTTTCATGTATGTATGTATGTATGTATATGTGTGTGTGTGTATATGTATACGTATATGTATATGTATATATATGTATATGTATATGTATATATATATGTATGTGTATATGTATATATATATATATGTATGTATGTATGTATGTGTATATGTATATATATATATATATATATATATATATATATATATATATATATGTATCTATGTTTCATTTAGGTATGTGTGTATATATATATGTATGTGTATGTGTATGTGTATGTATATATATATATATATATATGTATATATATACATACATATATATATGTGTGTGTGTGTGTGTGTATATATGTATATATATATATGTATATACAGAGAGATCTTGTAGATTGTAGATTATGGATTATAAACAAATAAAAAAACATATATATATATATATATATATATATATACAGAGAGATCTTGTAGATTGTAGATTATGGATTATAAACAAACAAAAAAACATGACATTAATCATTCCCCATTTGTTTTGATTGATTGTGGAGAGATGCATGTGAAAGAGGGTGGAGAGCTCTAGGATTTCATTATCGTTCCCTTGTGATCACTGCATTTCATTTACGTGCCATTGTGATCTTTGTATTTCATTGTCATGCCCTTGTGATCTCCCTGCCCTTGCTCTGTAATTTATTGTCATGTTGTGCCCTTGTCGATTTTCTTCAAGGGGAGAAGAGGTACCTATATAAATGTTCTTTTTTTTCTTCTATACATGTATCTCTTTAAATTTCCCTCAGCGGATGAATAGAGAAGCTTCTCTATATGTATATGTATGTATATATATATATATACATACACATACATAAGTGTGTGTCTATGTATGTATGTATATATAGAGAATATTCTCTTTATGTATATGTATGTGTATATATACATACACACACACACATATGTGTGTGTCTACATATGTATGTATGTATGTATGTATACAGAGAGATCTTTGTTAAGGTTCTTATTACATCTTAGCACAATAGAAAAATTGATCCAGCTACATACATATTTCAAAATCCAAATAATAAAACAATAAAACTCACTCAACTTGTGCTAAGTGAATTACCTCAAAATTATGCACACAAATAATGCAGACTAGAAAAAATGGGTAGAGTTTGCAAGAAATTTTACAAAAACATATCGTATTAGATATTTTTAGATAGAAACAAGCCATAACCCAGTTAAATGTCTCTATTTACTGATTAGATGGGTTGATTAAAAATTCTAGTAGAACTATCATTAGATTAGTTACAATAAAATGAGCAATATGTTGTTCCCAACTAGCATAATTTAATACAGTTTTCCAAAGGATAAAATTGCATATGCAAATGCATCACTTACATGCTAGGCATGAAGTGCATTCCCCAACTTATAATGATTGGTTGGATATAAAGGCTCCATACTGATGTAGAGGTAAGGGTGGTGGGAGTCAAAACCAAGTTAATCCCACTTAAACCTATAAGGGAAGTACAAGGTTCCCCAAACCCTCTACAAAGAAAAAAGTACACAAATAACTCCAACACCTCCCCAATGATTAGGATGGGTGTCTTAGGAAAAATCAAGGTGGATTCAAAAGTTTTTAGCCAATTTTTTTTCCTCAAGTAACATCCAACACCCACATCCCTCAAATTGTCCTAGAGGCCTAATTGATTTCCCAATAGCCTTGCAGTGACACAAAAGTGAGCATTCCTCTTAAACTTTCCAAAAAACTCCCCCAAATAAATGGTGGATTTAGATACCTATTAAGACATACTACAACATATCAGAAGGGTTCCATGTGTTCCTTTAAACCATATCCTATTGTTACCATATTGTTGCTCAAAAATGCATGAGAATAGAGAAATTTAACAAAGCAACTACAAGTTTCTTTTATTCCCAAGACCCAAAAATTTTGATAATATCTCCTTATGTTTCAAATATTCCAAATCTAGAAGGAATTAGTCCCAAAACTTCTGTAACCCCAAAATCCCCAAATCAGTCTTCTACAAACCCTCAAAGGTAGGGTTTTCTAAATCTCTAGCTTCCAAGCACCTTCAGACTCAATTGAAGGTTGTTTCACCTTTTCTCCAACCTACCAAAGCACTTCCAATCATTAAAAACTAACCTATAATGGTTAGAACTCCTGTTGCTACTCCATATCCATAAATTTAGTGCCCTTTACTTCACAAACTCCAATGGTGATCACCAATCCTTAGAACTTCCTGTTAAAAAATTGTTAGATATGATTTGTACATACTATTAAAAGTTAATTCCATGAGAAAAATACTCCTATATTCATGGAATGATCAACATTTCAAGTAGAAACTCAAACTTGTTAATGAAAATAATGAAACCCTTAAAGCAGCGACAGCAAACTTGAAAGGAATGAACTTCACAAATCTTAGTGCATTAGGAATTGATCAAAAAATATGCATAAAGGCTTATGAGATCATAAGACTACAATAAACCAATGATAGTCAAGCCACCATGTACCAAATTCTTAAAAAATGAAGTTTTTATTGGATTGCTTTACACAGTCGTTACAATTGATCAATCCCAATACTACTCTCTACATACAATGCCTCAAACTTGACTTAATAGCATCCCTCACAACTATTCCAACTGATCTAGATCAATTTCAATGCTTGGTTATGCATAAAACTCATTTAATCTAATTTCCCTCCAAAATGGAACTAACCGTTGGGATTCAAATATTTAATTTTCCCAACTTATAATTTATTGAATAAAATAATTAATTAACCCACTGAACTTTTCTATTAGGTCCTCAAGACCAATTTAACCAATCCTAAACTATTCTAAGACTCCTAAGGTCCCAATCAACTCCAATATGCCATTATGCCCATATTTTAGTATCAAAGATCGTGAGGTCCTTAACAAACCCTTTAGGATTCATTACATTTTTATCATCTTTAAAGCCTTCTAAGGCCATGATTGGCTTCAACACATGCCAATTGATTAGTTTAAACTCCTCCTTGCCTTTGATCCATTTTATTTTGCCTTCATTAGGGATCCTTGCATGTCCTTATGCTCCTACATCACATACCTTGGCCCAACAATGGAATCCAAGGATGTAACCATGCATGTATTGGCCCAGTCTCCCTGCAAGGATCCCAAGTATCTATTGTTGTTGTTAATTTTGGCATCACTGTCTGATCTAGAATGTTATGAAGTACTAAAGGTGGTAGTAACTTCTCCCATGTCTCCAAAAAATGTAGCATAGGTTCAGGTTCCCTTGGCTCCCAAGAATTTGTAGCAGCTATTTTCACTGTTGGAAGAATAACTTCAATGAAGAGCTGAGTGTAAGGAGTTGAAGAAGAAAGTTTTGCTTCTATGTAAATGCCATAATCATGAGGCTCATTCCCTTGTAGAAGCCTCTACCACAATGAAATTACCTCTAAACCATGCAAAGGATGTTGAAGTGGTTCCCAACCTTGAAACACTCTTATAAACAATGGCAAAGCAAATGCACATGCAATACATTTATTACTATTATTTATGTATATGTATGTATGTATGTATGTATTTATGTATGTATTTATGTATGTATATACATGTCTATATGTATATATGTATATATACATATATATGTACATATATGTGTGTGTGCCTATGTATGTATGTATGTATGTATATATACAAAGAGATCTTGGCACAACAAAAAAATTGATCCAACTGCATACATATTCCAAAATCCAAATAATAAAACAATAAAACTCATTCAACCCATGCTAAGTGACTTACCTTAAGATCCTACACAAAAATACTACAAACCGAGAAAAATGGGCAGAGTTCACAAGAAATTTTACAAAAACATATCATAGAAGATATTTTTAGAAAGAAACAAGCCATAAACCAATTAAATTGGTTGAGTTTCTAATTAGCTAGGTTGATTACAAATTCTTGTAGAATTATCATCAGATTAGGTATAGTAAAATGAACAATCAGTTGTTCCCTGCTAGTAGGATCAAATACAATTTTTCAAGGTGATAAAATTGCATATGCAGATGTATGTATGTATGTATGTATGTATGTATGTATGTATGTGTGTGTGTGTGTGTGTGTATGTGTGTATATGTATGTATGTATGTGTTTATGTATATGTGTATATATGTATGTATGTATGTATATATATACATGTGTATATATACATACATACATACACAAATGTGTGTCTATGTATGTATGTATGTATATATACAGAGAGATCTTGTGGATTGTGGATTGTGGATTATAAAGAAACAGAAAAAGAAAACACAAAATTAATTGTTCCCCATTTGTTTTGATTGATTGTGGAGAGTTGTACGTGAATGAGGGTGAACTCTGAATGTTGGTGGAGATTAGTGGAGATCTAGGATTTCATTGACATGTCCTTGTGACTACTACATTTTGATAGAGAGATCTTGGCATAATAGAAAAATAATAAAACTCACTCAATGCATAGCATGGCCATAGATGCGATGGAAATGCCTATTGGTAAGTAGATTCCTCTTTTTCTCTCTCATTTTTCATGTGTTTATTCCAATTGAACTATTATTTCTTAGGGGGCATTTTGTAATATTGGATTCATTTTATGTAGGAGGTGATGAGGACATTCCTGAATGTACCTGTGTTAAATGTACGGGAACACTAAAGAATTGTGATGAATTTCTCATGAGAAATGAAGATGGACTTCCGCTGAGAGTAGCCTAATTTCTAGGTACTTTAAATATTGATCCTTTCTTAAATATTTTAGATGTTAACAGGGGATTTAGATGTTAGGAGGGTGGGGCCAAATGAGCTTCCACCTTCACTTGGTCTATTATTGAAATCAAATGAAGATCAACATTAACATATGATTGCATGATAGTTAACTATGTGAATCTCTTAGTTTCAAACAATGCATAAGGAGGCCATAGTTCAATATGCAATCTCAATTCATATGCATATGACATCAGGTGGAGCTAGAAAATGCAACAGGTTTGCATTTTTGTTAGAGTTTTTTAATTAGGTATTTTAAGTTATAGACCATCACAACCATTGTAACTTTGACTCTTATAGGCAAGGGTAATGTCCTCAGCATGCAAGCAAATCAAGATTTTCTATGTGTTGTCTTGTTGAGGACATTCTCTTGGTCATAGTAGCTGTATTTTTTCAGCTTCTCCTATTGTCCATGCATATAGAACGCAGATGCATGTGCATTCTCAATTCAGAGTGGTAGAGTTTTATTTTGGATGCAACAAAAAAAATGACATGCACCAAAAGATGGGAAAATGATGTCACTTTTGCAAGTCTGGAACCTTTTCTTGTACTTTAAAGATTGATCCTTTCTTAAAGATTTTAGATGTTAATCAGGAATTTAGATGTTAGCATGACGGGTTGGGGGAGAGGGGGACAAATGAGTTTCCACCTTCATTTGGTTGGACCTTATTAGTAGAGAATACTAAACTATTCTTGAAACTAAGTGAAGCTCAACATTAACCTATGATTTTATGACAACTAACTATGTGAATCTCTTGGTTTCAAGCAATGCAGAAGGAGGCCATAGTTCAATATGCAATCTCAATTCATATGCCACATTTTTGGGTCAAAATGACATTTCTACAATTTTAAATACTGCAAACATAATAGTTAAGAATGAGCTTTAGACATTGAAAGGAACACTAATGTATGGCTACTACACTTAACCAAGAGGATAAGTATGTACCAGGACAAAGTAGACTAAGTAATCTTTCAACAATTTCATCATCCCAAGATGACCACTTAGACTCCCACGTGAGTATCTTTTTTTGTCTTTAAAGATTTTATAGTGTTATGGGTTCCTATTTTGAAATGGATACATGTGATCAAGCATTGTTTTAACTCTTTGTTGGTTGATGTTGCACTTGTAGTTGAACTTAACACCTAAAGAGGTAGTTGAAATAGAATATGAAGTAGATGGTTAGTTCTATGTGAGTAAACATATTTAATAAAAAATAATGTATTGCATCTCTAGACTAGCCTATTTTACTGGCTAACCTTGTATATCTAAATTATTGCAAGGAAAAAATGACCTGGAAGAGATGGTAAAATGCTTGGATTGGTCTGTGTGCTTTATGTGAGCCCTTCCTAGAGTAGATTTTATGTACAAAATAAATAGATATGTGACTATTTAGTCCCAAAATTATCTAAATTTAGACATGGTCTAGCCTTGTCATGTGTGCATTATCATCTGAGTTTTGGTAGTTTTGTTTGAAAGTAGATGTGCATTTAAAATATAACACCCACTCAAACATTAGAAAATCATGCAGCAGGCATGTATAAGATGTGATCTATTGGACTTTTATTCTATGTTGCTCTAAAATTAGAGTAATCCAAATATGTGTTACTTTTAATGTGATTTATATTTATTGACCAATTTTTCCAATATGTTAGAGTCCTCAACTAGTCCTTGACTAGAATATACTAGAAGATTGAATTTAACTTCAGTTCTTGAATAACATGTCACCTAATTATGAGACTTATACATGTATTGTTGAATGCTTCCACAATTAACATGCAAAATGTGTTTATTGTCTTGTCTTAACATTTTGCATTGTAAATGTAGTTTGAAGAAGATATTTGGTCACACACTAAGTAGTAGACTCAAACTTAATTAGATCTCACTTTAAAGAAACTGCTTTGTATATTTCCTGACATTGCAAAACTCTAGGCATCCTTTTGGGTGTGTAGTTCACAAACATTTTCATGTCTTCTTCTTGAGCTATGCTTCAAGAATAATACCAATCACTAAAATTGGGGTCAGAATGGTTGAAATGTGTGTTAGGATTAGCCTATGGTAGTTGCCCAAAATAAAATCCCAAATTTTGTTTCTCTCCACTATTGTTTTCCACATGTTTCATAACCCCCTTCAAAATAGACACAATATGGCACACTGCCTTTAAATAAACATTTAATCTATGCTTTTGATTTATCTTTCTTTGAATCCAGATGGGGATAACAACTTACTTAGATGGAAATTGTTGTGGATGACATGGGTTCTTCATATACATCAATTCTCTTTGCACATACACTAGTGAAAGAAGTATTTTGGGTTTATGATTCTTGTACACTAGCTTGGAAGGTGGTAATTCTTTGAGATATTGGTGTTCCTTTTAATGGTCTAGATCAAATTATGTCAAAAACATTGTAACACATTTTCAAACTAATTGAAATAGCAACAAATCTAGATGACCAAAAAAAAGGGTTTACAAAAAAAGCTAATAAAATGGGCAACCAAGCAACATAGAGAGAAAAATACCTAGGGCCAAAAAACCCTTAATAACTTTGTCTAGAAATAATGAATTGTTCTTATAAATCTATTCTACAACTTAGCTTTTGTAGGCTCCAACATTCAAGATGGCACAATATTCTTATTTCAATGGAAGGACATCTAGTAATCAAATTGAGGGGTATAACATTAATTTACTATTTTTTTCTAATAATTCAGTTAACCATCACAATTGTGATGACACATTCTGATGGCTAGTCATCACTTGCATAGCATAGTTGTCACAAGATTGTCACCATTACTATAGCTAGTTTTGATGGATCAACGTTGCTTCCACAACATTGTTGTTGCATGGACATTGCAATTGTGATGGCGTCAACATGAACTCTTGCCCCTTTCTTCTACCAATGTATGAAAATTTTATTCATTGCAATTGTGATGGATGCCCTTGCCATCACAATTTGTGATAAAAAAAGTCTGACACCCATTCGATAGGAGCCAATTCATGGTTCTATTGCTTGGGCAACAAGTGGTCATCACAATTGTTATGGCCTTTCATTGCAATTCATGCCCAAATGTAGTAATGATTGTGTTATAACATGGTCTTCCCCTTTTTATCTATGTCTCTATTGTGATCTTTTTCATTGGAAAAGGAAGAAAAGGAAAAGGAAAATGAAGGTTTTTGTATACATAATGTAGTACAAGTCGCTTACATACAACCAAATTTAGGGCCCGTGGGAGTAGCAGGAGGCTAGGTCAATACAGGTGGCTTGCATATATTAAAGCTTGAGGGATTTCATTTGATGAATATGAATCCTTCTAATCCATGTTACAACATACATATCTTGCAATTATAAAATCTTAAGATCTCTATGTGTTTTGATATATGCTCATTATTGATTACTTGCTTGGAAATTTCAAATCTTTTTCAACCAAATTTGGTAGAACTAGACTGTATTTGAGAAAATGCATGGGCAATCTCTACACCATCACATTAATCTCTATGCATCCAATTATAATGTCAACTTCTTTTTATTATTTGTGTTGCTTCCTCCCTCATCCCTTGTCATGCCCCTTCCCTATTAATTTTTATGGAAATGTATCCTATCCTGGCCGAACCTTACAGGAACACCACAAGTTTTGGGATAATATTAGTTTTTACTGAAATATGGAAGATTATAATGGATGATGTATCTATATTTAATTCTAATTTTGAAGTTTCAATTGTTTGAAAGAAAAACTTGTTATAGATGACCATTTTAAAGATTTGTTATATCATTCATGCACATCTCTTGGAAGGTATTTTGAGATGATAATACCTTGATTAATTTAATTGAAAAAAATTCATCATCTGTATAGAATTCTTTTGTAGTAATTTATTATTTTTGAGTATTTGATTTGCTTATTTCTTGGAATGCACTCAACAATAATGGAACCTTGTACACCCACCTTTAGTAGTTGAGCCACAAGCTATGATTTGGTATTTTGGTCATATATTGTATGGTATTAGTGACATTCAAGGTCAATAAATGTCGCAATATAAAAAAATTATATGATGTATTAATTTCAAGAAATGCACATTGGTCACACACACACACATATAAAGATATGAATGTAGTGGAGTGAAAAGACAAATACATGCACTATAGAAAAAAAGATGTTAGGAAACATGGTTTTCTATTTCAAACAATGTTTCTTGTTTCTTTTAGAATGTGGAAAGGCATTGTTTTCATTATAAAAAATATATATATTTTCTTATGGAAGGTTAAGGTGTACTTTTTATCTGAGTTATTTTTCAACCACTCAAAACCTATTTGGTTATGTGTGTTCAAATTTTGAGCATTGAAAACCTTCTTTCATTAGGGATTTAAACATCTTGAACAACATTACATATCTTTATAAATTTTTCATTTTTTTCACAAAATAAGGCTCATTTTTTAGGTATAAATGATGATGATAATTAATTAATTAAAATCATTTTAAAAGATAACTTTAATTATTTATTAAAATTTAAAATGAGCCATGTATTTTGTTGAATAAATAGACCTTGATTGTTTTAACATTTGACCATACAAGGAACATGAGAACAATTGGCTCTAACTACGGATATTAATTGTAAAAGGATGTAGGAGGAACCCATAGAATGCATAATTATCAGTGTGTTATCCAAAGAGTCATAGAATCATAGGGAAACCAATAAAAGAGACAGCTTATATACTAAATGGAAAAACTCGAGGAATTCCAAAAATGGAGCTGACAAAAAAGAAACTTCTACTAATGTATTTACATGGTAGGTGAACCGTTACTTTAGGTAGCTCTAATGAAACTATGCAAACACATTGACTTGTTAAGTAAAATAAATTCCATGGCAAGCTAACCAGAAAAAGTCTAAAAGTATCGATGAACTTATTTGTTGTCTCACTCCTTCATATTTGGTTTTAATATCCCTAAAACACACATCATCTTCATGTTAGGTAGCATATATAAATAACCACACCTCATAAAAAAAAATGAATTTGGAATTCACTCTTCTTCCTATCTCGTGTCATTTACAACTGCTTCTTAAATAAGCTAAATTATTATAATTTCAAGTCTTTTAGTGCACCTTTGATTATATTCACATCTATAACTTGGTGAATTGAAGAATTATTTTCTATCATTAGATTAGAGCAACCACATTTAGGACCCATGGGAGTAGCAAGAGGCTAGGTCAATACAGGTGGCTTACATATATTAAAGCTCTAGGGCTTTCATTTTGTGGATTTATCCTTAGACCCTCAAGTTATAATATTACCTTTGTATTGTATTGAGAAGTTTTTGGGATAACCACCACCAAATACAAAGTTTAGTTTCATTGCTAAAAATATTGGGTCATTGAGAAGTTTTTTTCAATTATAGTTATATTTGGTTGCACCAATGAAGTGGTCATTAATTTTCCATTCAACATTTATATGTAGATTTTGTAAATTTTAGGTAGATGATTGCCAATAAGAAAAATATTGATTAATAACTTTTCATTTAAATAATGGTAGATGCATTCCATTAGGAAAGTTTGGTGCTTCAATATTATTATGCTTATTGTTTGGGCATGTTTAAAATGTGGACATTAAAAATCAAAAAATTGTTAGATCAATGTCATTTTTTTGTGACACGCAATGTTGATAAATCTAGAACTTTGCATTTTTTGTAACACGACTCCTCAAAAAGAGTGACATCTCTAGTAATACTCTCTCTCTCTCTCTCTCTCTCTCTCTCTCTCTCTCTCTCTCTCTCTCTCTCTCTCTCTCTCTCTCTCTCTCTCTCTAATTTCATGCACACCTTGCCAAAGCCATTAAATTGACTTGACTTAAATTTGGAAACTTAAAACAACCATGAGATTCAAAATGCAAGAAAGTATTATAGTATTCTTCTTGATGCAGGGGACTCCTTGTACATGCCACAAAATAACTACTACAAATTCAATTCATGAAGATATCTTAATGAGCTCTCAAAAAACACCACATTACCACACACTTATAAATTAGAAACCTCTCTTAGACAGACATTGCAATACAAAAATGCTTCAAACAATTGTAAAAAAATTGCAAACTCCAATGAAAATTACTCCAAAACAATTGAATTGATATGTCAATATAGAAAGTTGAAATAACATCAATATGACAGCCATAAGGGCTGATAAAATCATCACAAATTGATGTAAAATTGTCCCATCACAACAACCTCATGGAAGCTTTAAATTTGGAAGAGAATTGGAAAACTGTTTGCATCTCTAAGTCTAAAGGCTTCACAAAAAACCTTCAGTTTTCTAATTTGACATCAAAACCACCTTCAAAAGAAACTATAACACAAAATCCGCTTACCAATTTGATTAAAAACTTCATTCCTTCCTTTTCCAAATCCAAATCAGAAAAATATTACTTCAAATGGGATGTTTGGCTTCTTCTATCTCTACATTCTTTACCTTCAGTGATCTTAATTCAATGGTGAATTTAGTTGCAATAAATAGGTATGTGGAAACTACAAGTATATTGAGAAAAATGGGCATTAGAAAACTCATAACAAGAGTTGTATACATTAAAAGTCCCCAATGACTTACACAAAATGAGTTCTATACATATATCTATAATCTCGAAATTCTCAGGATTCCAACCAATTCAAAGTGAAGAGTTTCTTGGAGAAAAAAAAAACTACAAAATTACAAAATTCCAAAAAACTATGAAATTGGATATCCCAACTTGGTGGAGTCATAAGTTTCTATTTGGTGCCTAGAATTTGAAACTACTTACATTGTTAGAAAGGTATTGAAGAGATCTAATCTTGGTATTATAAAACTATGCCAAAATATATTTTTTTAGTAGTTTTCTTTCCAAAAGATAACTACTTTGTATAGATTTTGAGGATGAACTAGAAATGGAATTCTAACACGTGGTTGGATTCTAACTAAGTGTTGGAATTTAAGTTCCACTACTTAGTATTCTTGCAATTTTTCCATCCTTGCATTTTGAAGGGTTTATAAATCCATGTGAGGATTAAAATTTTTAGATGATTAATGTGTAGCTCTACATATTTTGTACCTTGAACAAGTGTTTGCTACATTTGAGAAGAAAGTGTATGTCAAGAAAGTCCACGCCTAACAATATGACCCAAAACAAAATAAGGTGACAATTGCTAGATTGTGTTCTTAGTTCAAAAGAAAAAGTAATGTAAAATGTTATTTTACTTGCAAAAAATGTAAGGGTTTAAATAATAGAATAATTCTAATCACAACAACTCAGAGACATTATAGGAAACATGATCACATTAAAGGGGGAAAGGATTTTTGTCCTTTGGTGAATGTCGATTTTGAACAAGTGGAACATGGAGGTGTGAATTTTGAAGTAGAAGGTAATGATCCCATGCAAGAAGATGATCATTAGGGAAAGAACACAATTGAAGATGTTGGTATTGGTGCAACTGATAATGTGCCAAAGAACAGGATTGAAGAAGATGTTATTGGTGCACCTGATGAAGACGATGATAGTAGCACATATAATGATGTTGATGAAGAGAACCCTGATATACCTATAATTGAAAAGGCATATGATCCACTATACCAAGGCTCCCAAACAATGCTTCTCTTTGATGTATTATTGTTGGTAAAATTCAAGGTTATGAATGGTATATCCAATGTAGCAATCTCATGTATGTCGAGGTATATTGTCATTTTTTTCATCTTCTATGTTAGCATACCATTAATGTTCTTTATATTAACAACTTTTTTTCCATAGGTTAATAATTGAGTGTTTGTTACCACCATCAAGAATTCTACCTCACTCTTACCAAAAATTATTGGCCATTATGAAAGATATTGGAATGGAGTATAAAATAAAACATGCATGTCCCGACGATCATATTATGTATCATAAACAAAATGAATTTGCAACACAATGCCCTAATTGTCACATTAGTAGATATCAATCAGATCAAATAACCAAAGAGGTGACGTGCAAGGTTCTTTGGTAGATTCTCAATATTCCACATCTAGAATGATTATTTAGGTGCACTAGCTTAGCACAATTTATGGATTACCATGCACACAATAGAATTAAAGATGACATTTTGCAAATGCTTGTGGATGGTTTTGCATTAAAGGACATAGAAGATAGGTGGCTAGTATTTAAAGAAGAACCTCGTAATCTAAAGCTTTCATTGGCAGAAGATAGTGTCAATCCATTTGGAGAGATGAGATCTGTTAATTACTTGCTCTAACCTATTTTTATTATTAACAATAACATTCCTCCTTGGATGTCCATAAAGAGGGAGCACATAATGTTGGCAATGATTTTACCAGGTATTTTTTCCATTTAATAGTTATCTAAATTAATTTATAAATGCAATATCAAAATGACCATAATAATTGTGTTTTACTTATGTCACTACAATGTTTGGGGTCAAATTGCAACAGAAATTTGTGACAGGTGTGTAATTTGTGGTGATTTTCATGTTTTCTTGTGCAATTGTCCTTGACATCATCACAATACTAATGTTGGCATGGTAATTGCAACACTCGCATGAGTATTAAAAAATAACATAAATCATTCTCGATTTGTTTTGATTATGGAGAGTTGTGCACAAAAGAGGTGGAGAGCTCCAAACAAGGGTGGAGAACTTTGAATGTTGCCATGCCCTTGTGATTGTTACATTTTGTTAATTTGTCCTTGTGATCTCTACATTTCATTTTTGTGCCCCTGCTCTATGATTTTTTTGTCATATTATACCCTTGTGATCTTTGTTCCCTTACTCTATGATTTTCTTCAATGGGAGAAGAGGTTCCTAGCTAGCAGGATCAAATACTACTTTTCAAGTTGATAAAATTGTATATGTAGATGCATCACTTTCATGTCAAGCATGAAGTGCATTCCCCAATTTATAAAAAATGGTTGGATATAAAGGTTCCATATGTTTTCCCAACAATGGAAGTCAAGGATGTAACCATCCATGTATTGGCACAATCTCCTTGCGAGGATCCCAAGTATCTATTGTTAATATTAATTTGGGCATCACTATATGATCCAGAATGTTATCAAGTACTAAATCCAGTAGTAACTTCTCCTGTGTCTCCAAAAAATATATCATAGGTTTAGGGTCCCTTGGCTCCCAAGAATTTGTAGTAGCTATTCTCTCTATTCAAAGAATAACTTCAGTGAAGAATTGAGTGTAAGGAGTTGAAGAAGCAAGTTCTCCTCCTATGTAAATGCCATAATCATGAGGCTTATTCCCTTGTAGAAACCTTTTCCACAATGATAATATCTCTAAACCATGCAAAGGATGTTGAAGTGGTTCCCAACCTTGAAACACTCTTATAAGCATTGGCAAAGCAAATACAGATGCAATACATGACAAGTTGCACAACTTGATATGCTAGTCATAATAGAAGTAGCAAGACAGTTGCTGGCATATGAAAAGATACAATAAAGTGCAAGCACACATTTGGGATGTCTTTCCCTTCTCATATTAGAAATTCAAGCAAGATCTACTTGTTAGTCCTAGCGTAGAGGCAGATGAGAAATAATTTTACACTAGGCCTATACAACACTGGTCCCAACTTCAATCCACATCATCAAATTCAAAGGGCATATGAATTCAACTATAAAAATATATAGCTCACATTGAAGATCATTGGATTAAAACATTTTTTTACTATAGCTCACATTGAAGATCATTGGATTAACACATTTTTTTACTATAAGGAAAAGACCTATAAAGATTAGTGGATTTGATAGTAAATAGATTATAACTTATTCCAAAGTTGTTTCAGGAGGATGGAAGCTATTTCCAAAGTGATCATGACACAACAAGAAAGAATGTAATTTTTGCTATAGATTGGTCGAACAAAGATGAAGTTTTGACACAATAATGATTTGTGTTTAACACCATTCACTCAAACATGGATAAACCAATAGATGTCTAAGTTGGAGGAAAAAATAATTCCATTGAAATATGAACTAATCAAAGATGTAGAAGAACCAAATGAGGAATCGTGTGAACAACTCCCTTAATATTCAAGAAAATAAGAAGGCCAAACTTGCAAGAAGATTGGAGGGAGTGCCAAGGAGTTACAAACAAGAGGAATGAAGAGGAAGAGGATAGAGGTCAAGGGGCCACCTCAAAAGAAGAAAAGGTCAAAAGGAAAGATGGCTTCACAAGTTGTGACTGAATTAGAGATAACAACAAGTTCAAGTTTAGGGTACTCACCCTTATGTCCAAGTATATTGCCACAAACTCTTTCTCGTGTCTTAAATTTTGATCAAACTTCTGAATATCCACCTCTACCATATCTAAAATAAACTTCACATTGTGTTGTGACTCTAGAATAGGTGTTTGATCCTCAATAGCTTTCATTTCAGCATTCAAGTTTTTAAGATTAGTCAACACCCTCACTTGTGGACCTATCACATCCAACACTGTTTGTACTATTTCAACACCATATTCTTGCTTCTAAGCTAATAGTTCTTCAAGTGCATTTTCTTGTAAAACATTAATTTTGTTGAACAATTGTAAACTCTTAGAAATGTATTCTTGTTTTCTATTACCATTGTCGGGCTTCCCTTGAAGAAAATCAAAATGAAGAGGCATAACTACACCAAAAAAAAATTTCAAAACCATATGTGCAAATATAAACATTAAGTACAACATGTCCAATATTTTTTCAGATATACACATTAATTACACCAAATTTTTCTTTCAAAATCATATGTGCATATATAAACATTAAGTACAAAATGTCCAATATTTTTGTAGATATACACAATAATTACACCAAGTTTTTCTTTCAAAATCATATGTGCAAATGTAAACATTAAGTACAACACTTGTCCAATACTTTTGCAAATATACACATTAATTACACCAAATTTTTCTTTCAAAAGCATATGTGCAGATATAAGCATTAAGTACAACATGTCCAATATTTTTGAAAATATACACATTAATTACACCAAATTTTTCTTTCAAAATCATATGTACAAATATGAACATTAAGTAAAACCAACTCAATAAGGGTACAAGAATAAGTTATTCCCATGAAGAAGGATCATGTCAGATAATATAAGGGAATTTGATCAAAATAGGGAGACAATCACTAGATTATTGTCTAACTTTCAAAGAGAAGGTGATGAAAAATGTTATTGTCCTTGCAAGAGTTGTAATGGCTTAAAGACAAGAAGAATAAAAATCAAAACAGCTAAGAGACATTATAGCGAGAATGGTGATGTTGAAGGGGGGCTTGATTATCATCCATTGATAAGTTGTTTGTTATATTATTTTCATAATTACTAAACATATGAACCATAGAATAGGAGTTTGATTATCGTCATTTTTATATAGGTTGATCTCCCCAGGGTAGTACATGTGATATGGATCAACACATCTCAGAGGAACATGGAGGTGTGAATATGGAGGAACATGGAGGTGTGAGTATTGAAGGATAAGACCATGATCCCATGGAAGATGTTGATCATGTGCAAGAAAACACATTTGAAGATGATGATACGAATACATTGATCCATGACAGATTTGGTATTGGTGTTGTTGTTGTTGTTGTTGTTGATGATGATGGTTATGATGAAGATGACATTGAGGTTGTCCATGATATACCTCTACTTGAGAAGGTAAACATGACCCTTTACAAAGGATCCCAATCAACTCTTCTCTCTGTTGTATTGATGTTGGTTAATTTAAAGTTTATGAATGCTTTATCCAACATAATGATTTCACATATGCTAAGGTTTGTGATATACATCATTATAGTCCATAAAAGGTGAAATATGTACCATTAAGATTGTTTACACTAATGACTTATGTTTTTTTTGTAGATTGGTAGGTGACTATTTATTTCCACCAACAAATGTTCTCCCTCACTCATACTAAAAATTATGTGCCACTATGAAACATATTGGAATGGAGTATCAAGCAATAGATGCTTTTCCTAAAGATCATGTAATTTATCATAAAGAACACGAAAATGCAATAGAATTCCCTGAATTCCTTACAAGAAGATATCAAGATGATCACGTGACAAAAAAGGTCCCTTGCAAGGTTCTTTGTTACATCCATGTTATTCTACGTCTTAAATGATTATTCAGGTGCAGTAGCTTGGCACAATTTATGGATTACCATGCACACAATAGAAGTCGAGATGACATTATTTGAATTCTTGTGAATTGTTCATCATTTATGGACATATGGGAGTGGCCACACTTTAAAGAACCTTGAAATCTCATGCTTTCTCTGGCAACTGACAATGTCAATCTATTTGGAGAGATGAGATCTGTTTACTTAGTGTGGCTTGTTTTTGTTATCAACAATAACCTTCCTCCATGGATGTCAATAAAGAGGGAGCATGTTATGTTGGAAATGATTGTTCTAGGTATCTTATTATTTTATTGTGTACCTACATGTAATTCTAAGTCTTGGAGTGAAATGATCATAATAATTATCTAGTGTTTTTCATTCAACTAGATAAGTACCAAGTGAAAGATATGAATGTATATATTGTGCCTCTTATCAAAGAATTTCTAGTGTTATGGAATGGTTTCACTACATGTGATATCTCTAGACCAATTGAACAAAAAAAATTCAATTCCATGCAATTCTTGTGTGGACAATTCATTATGCCCCATGGTTGACACATTTATGTGGTATGTTATGCTAAAATCTAGTTGTATGCAATAATATTAATTCCAAAAATGAACATATTAAATCCAATTGTATCATTATCTTGTAGGTCTTCAAACAAAGGGAAAATTTTCATGTCTAATGTGTGGTCCAAAGATGAAATATTTTCATTCCAAAAGTTTAACAAAGAAGGTGTTTGATGAGAATAGGCACTTCCTCCATAGAGATCATAAGTATCAAAGTGACAAAAAACACCTTTTCAATTGGAAAGAAGAGACTACATCAAAGCCACAAAGAATGAAACCTCACCTATGGTAGTTGGAATATAATAGAATTCAAGGTAGTAACACTCCATCTAATTGTTTATGTTTGGAAATTATATATTTTGATTGTGTTTTGTTGGCTAATTATGAAATTTGATGATCATGAATGTCATCAAGGCATCACTGACCACCTTACAAAGGGACTAAAATGTTATCCCAGATAATTTAGTAGGCTTCCCTACTAAAATTAGCTACAAATTGTGCATTTTTTTGATACTATGCATATCAGAAAGAATGTAACAAAGAAACTATGAAAAATATTGGATGGAAGGTGTGACAAAGAAAAATTTACCAAAATTTATAGTGACATTCATGATTCCAGTGATGCAATGAAAAATATCATTGAATCAAATAGCAATGAAGACTAGATTAATGCACGTGCCCTTCCTTGGTTATTAACAAAATAGAAAAGTAATGTCATAAAAGAAGTCATACAAAAAATTCAATTTCCTACAAGATTTTCTGCAAATATAAGAAATCTTGTATCAAAGAAAAGTGAATTTGGGCCAAGGTTGGAAACACATGATTGGAATACCTACATCAAGGTAAGTCACAATCTTTTGTATTTACAATATATTTGTAAAATTGCATTCAACTTTCATTTTATAACATTAGAAAAGAATGAAATGATCAGTTGAAAATTGTTGTAGTATGTACTACCCCTATCACTCCCAAACAACTTTGACAATAATATCAAACAAGTGATATATGTTCTTGGAAAACACATGAGGTAAGCAATGATATTTGTTCAATATTGTTGGTGTAAATAAGTATTTACTTATTACACTTACTTAAGTTTTACTTAGGTTAATGCATTATTTAATTATTTTGTATTATTTTATTATTATTTTAGGTGAGACACTTAGGAGTTTGTGTACTCTCATTGAGTTACGCAACTCTAATTATGCACATGGTGTCTACAACACATGAGTATGCATCATTCACTGAGTTGTCATGATGACAACACAATTATCCACACTCCTCATTTAGCACATGTTGTCTACACCACTGATTTGTGTGCTACACCATTGTAGGCTTATTCTCACATCATCACACTTAATCTCGTGCTTAATGGAGGATAACCCATATCTGGTGGACATGTGCCTAGTTGTATGACATATCATGATGTTGACTTCTATGCATTCTAGAAGCTCTCTTGAGGCCTTTATAGTCAGGCACTCCTAGTGTACTCTCATCAAGTTATTGAATGAATATCGTCATTCTGATCATACTCTAGCTATTTTGGTCTACTGTGTGTTTGTGTTGAGTTCTTTAGTTCTTGGGTGAATTCTAGCCTAAGCCAAATTCTTACATGGTATCAGAGCCAAGGGGGATTCTCATCACGTAGCCGTACCTCGACACGAATCCAGAGGATCTGCAAAAATTGGGAGCATCTAGAGCCAGATCTGACCTCACCATTGTGTTCAGAGTGTCGATTCGGTGAAGATCGACTATAAATTTGCCTATATTGGGTGAAATTTGATCATGAGGCAAAAAAAATTTGCAAATCGAAATCGAAAGGCCCTGATCTGTAGTCAGGTATGATTCTTTCATTGATCTAATTATTTTATTATTGGATCTGCATTCAATTTTTTCTCTACAATTTATTTCCGTATCTAGTATTTTTAGAATTATTTTTTGAAATTATTTCTAGACAAAGAAAAAAATTTACCGAACCGGGCAGTGACACCCCGGCTCGGCACTTTATATTTGGCGGATATATTATAATTGTAAGGTTTAATTATTAAACTGCGAGAAAATTTGGAATTATTTGGGCTCAAAAAATCCGAGCCATACTGCATAGATATCACAATCAGGCAGCCATATCAATTTCCATCGAAATTTGGTGAAACAACCTGCGGCAACTGATATCAATTCCAGCAACTGCTATTGGGAGAAACCTGACATCTTACGCTTTATGTTACAGTTTGTGTTGTTGGGTATTTTTACTACTCCAACCATCATTGTATAAGCGATGTGGGACTAAGTTTGTCCCTCGCCATTTTTTAAATTTTGCGACGACTACAAATTTAATATCCGCCGGCCGCAATCATAAAACTCAGCCACAGAGAAGCCGACACCTGGCCATTCCTAACTCATCGCCCCTATGCACAGTCATCACACACGTGGGTGAAGGGTACAATCCTTGTCAGTGCCACGTTGGATTCACATCGACATCATCAGTTAGCCGTACGCATTGTTAGCTAGTCCAGTCACTCCGACACAACTCAGCTCGTACGCCCAGTCAACTTACATGCAGGCATCCTGTCAACCTGCACAGTTAGCGACACCTCATCGGTGACTAGACAGACACGTCACCTTGCCACACTGTAATTTTTTGTATCGATTGTACATTTTCATACAATACAGACATTTGTATCATCTGCCACGTCATCAAAGGGTAAAATTTTTTGCTGACATCATCTGGTTCGTGATCCTAAATTTGACACCCATTTGGACGTCATTCTAGGGCCAAATTATAATTGTTGCGATGGTTGTATGACCGTCAAATTTAACCCCATGATTCACTAATGCAACCCCTCTCCAGATTCATTTTGGTTTTTGTAGTCCGACTTCAAGAGGCCATAACTCGCACATTCGAACTCCAAATTAGGTGTGATTTTTTTTGAAATTGGGTAAAATTTTCTAAAATCTTTAGTGGTGTAGCTATTTTCTAGTTTTCATGCACAGATTGTTCAAAAATTGCATTTTTTGGCGACTGTACTTGGATAATCCTACAGTTTGCAACTTCAAATGCTCCATACGGGCACATCTGGAGTCGAAAATAGGTTCTATTTTTTTTGAAAGTGCGTATTTTTTTGTCTACTTTCTAGATCTGGTATCAAATTGTAGTGTTGTGTGGACAAAATTGTCACTTTCAGCAATAGGGTCTTTCTTTGCTTTGTAATGCTTCAGAATTGTAGCACGTTGTAAAGTTTCATATTTGTACTCTATTAAGAGGTTCTAACAAGAAAAATCAGAATTCCACGAAGGCCAAAATTAGTAAGTGGCCCATTGTAATCGCACTACTGATAAAGTGCCCAAAGCATCTATTTTGGGGGGTTTCTTGATTTAGTGAAAAGGGGACAACAATAATAAGGAGAAAAAGAAGTGTGCTTATTGCAAAAAATTGGGTCATGAAGAGCATGAGTGTTATCTTAAAAAGATTGATGAATTGACCAACATCATGAAGAAACATAATGTTCCATTGCCTAATGCTTACAAGGAGAAGGGATCTTCTTTAGATTCCAAGGGCAAAGGGCAAGCACTCATGGCAAATTTAAACTCTTCAAAGGAATGGATATTTGACTCAAGTGCCTCATATCATATGGGTTCTTCAAAGGATGATTTCTCTTCATTGAATCACTCAAAGGTACCGCACATCTTCATGGGGAATGATAGCAAAATGGAAGTTGAAGGGAAAGGAAACGTGGGGATGAAAAATGGAGAGTTTCAAGAGGTTCTCTATGTTCCAAACCTAAGTTCAAATCTCCTATCAATCTACCAAGTCACTCACTTTGGAGATGGACATAGAGTTGAGTTCCTTCCTGACTCAATAAAAGTGCACAGTCTTAAAGATGATTCCTTGGTTGTAGTGGGGAAAGTGAATGATCACAAGAGGTTGTACTCTTTCTCTCATTTTGTGCCCAAGTCTTCTTCAAAGGCCTTGTTATCACAATCCAATTCAAACATGCAATTATGGCATGAGCAGTATGGTCATTTTGACTACCACTATCTTCAGCAACTTTGCACGTACCATATGGTGAAAGGTCTACCTCAAATCAAATTTTCTAAGGGTAAATGTTCAACAGATTCAGTGGATATGCATCTAGAAGGAAAGTTACACAGAGGGAAGTCTTCTAGAGCAACAAGTGTTCTTCAAATGGTTCACATGGTATTAGCAGGTCCTTTTGCATTTAGCCAGGGTCGCTACATACTCACCTTAGTTGATGACTTTTCAAGGTTCACTTGGGTCTACTTTCTTTATAGCAAGAATGAAGTGTTGGACAAGTTTCTAGACTTCAAGGCTCATGTAGAACAAAAATTCAAAAAGGCCATCAAAGTACTCTGCATGAAAATGGAAGCATGGATGTGAATAGAAGACTTAAAGACTTTTACAGACATGAGGGCATTGATCTTCAGACTCTACCAGCATTCAGTCCACATAAGACAGATGTTGCAGCTTTGAGGATCCGAAATCTTAAGTCTATGGCAAGTTGCATGATTCATGCCAAGTCTCTTGATCCATCATTAGAAGTCGAAGAAATCTCCAATGCCACTCACATTCTTAATCGTTCTCCTCATCTAGCCCTAGATGGAAAAACTCCTTTTGAGGCATGATGCGGTAGAAAACCTATTGTGACACACTTCAGAGTCTTCGGTTGTCCTGTATGGGCAAAGAGATATTTCAAGGGATGCAAGGCACAATCATCTCGGCCTTGTACTTTCATTAGTTATGAAGATGGTGTGAAGGCATATAGACTTCTAGATCCTGAGACACATCAAATATTTGTGGAGAAGGATGTACATTTTGAGGAAAGTTCTCCCAGCTTGTCCTCTACTCCTCTTCGTAGATCATACAGTGTGGAAACTGATAGTGATTCCAGCGATAGTGCTTCAACAAATTTAGACACATGGAGTTCTGTCGACGGATATAGTGAGAGGTCACTTCATCAGTTCACTCCGCATGCATACATCGCCATAGTGATAGGTCCAGAATAGCAAGGTACATCCAGTCTTCCAAATACAAGTTTAGTGACAGATTTGGGGGACAGTATTCATGATCTGCCTCTTCTTCTTGATGCAGAATTACCTTCTTTAGTTGTCACGAGGGTTCCAAGCTCTCTTGTTCATTCTCTACATGATCAATCATTATAGGTTGAAGTGATTGTGAATACTTATGATCAGTAGTTGCAGCAGGGTTCTTCATCAGTTGCAGAGACGGACAGTTCTTTGGGACGAGTTTTTTAGCCAGTTGAGCAGGTTTCAGGGACATCACTTATCTATGGGATTCTTTCCACACACAGCGGAAGTATCTCATTTGTACCCTTGGCATTGTTTCTTGCTAAGGGGAGGAAAACCATTGTACAGTCCTGGATCAGCTTCTTCATTAGAGCAATCATTGTTCAGCATTTTTCTTTTGGGGGGGGGGGGGGAGCCCATCCTATCTCTCTTCCTCTTCTCATTATTCTCTTATGTATATACTAGATGTATGTCGTAATGGGGGGTATTGATTACTCCATCCATCCATGCATCCTTATTTATCTCTCTTTTTGGGGGATGGTTTTTCCCATGACGTTTTCCCTCTTTCCTCGCTTTATGGGAGATTGCATATCATTATGTACATGGGTACCTAACATGGCCTAGTAGTTGGGACCCATATTGCATATCATCCTAGATTTCCTAAGCTTAAGGGAATTCCCCTAACTTGCACTTAAGGGGGGTTGTTGGTGTAAATAAGTATTTACTTATTACACTTACTTAAGTTTTAATTAGGTTAATGCATTATTTAATTATTTTGCATTATTTTATTATTATTTTAGGTGAGACACTTAGAATTTTTTTTACTCTCATTGAGTTACACAACTCTAATTATGCACATGGTGTCTACAACACAGGAGTATGCATCATTCACTGAGTTGTCATGATGACAACACAGTTATCCGTACTCCTTATTTAGCACATGTTGTCTACACCACTAATTTGTGTGCTACACCATTGTAGGCTTATCCTCACATCATCGTACTTAATCCTATGCTTAATGGAGGATAACCCATATCTGGTGGACATGTGCTTGGTTGTATGAAATATCATGATGCTGACTTCTATGCATTCTAGAAGCTCTCCTAAGGCCTTTATATTCGGGCACTCCTAGTGTACTCTCATCAAGTAATTGAATGAATATCATTGTTCTGATCATACTCTGTCTATTTTGGTCTACTGTGTGCTTGTGTTGAGTTCTTTAGTTCTTGGGTGAATTCTGGCTTAAGTCAAATTCTTACAAATATATCAAACAAGTAGTATATTGTAAAGCCTCATATTTATATGTTTTTGTGTCTTGAATTCCTTGTAGGTGGTTGTCATCTAGAGAAATCCATAAAGAAGATGTAAAATATTGGAAGAAAAGAATTTGTCTACTAATGTGTGAAATGAAAAGTGTTTACTTTCAACTTTTTTTAATGCACACGAACACTACCTCATACACCAAGTTGAGGAGATTGAATTGTGTAGACCTATACAGCTTAGGTCAATGTGGATAGTTGAGAGACACTTGAAATTTTTGAAGGGTTTGGTTTGAAAAAGAGCATATCCTGAGGATTTTATGATTGAGGGATATATGGTATACCAGATGATGGTGTACAGTACTCAATATCCTCCTAATCTTGTAGCAAAGACCCATATAGATTGCATTTTGGATCTCGACTCCATTAAAAATTTTGAATGGGAGTACTTGGTGGAGAACTGTAGATTTAGGAAAGTGAAAGGTAATGAATTATGAGATGTTATTATAGCTAATTAATTCTTAATCTTCAAAATAAATCTGTTGTAAGTCATATATTTACTTTAGTATAGTTGCTAAAGAGTGGGATGCAATACATTAGTTTATTGTAAACAATCAAAGATTGGATGACGGTATGGATTGAACGATGTCAACATTATGGTCATAGATTAAAATGGGAATCAGTGTCTTCATTGGTTCAACAAGATCATTGTAATGGAGATCACAATGTTACACAAAAGAAAATAGATTTATCATGTTGTTTAAGAGATCTCTAGGTACTTATAAATTTGTTAATCAATCGTATGTTTTTGAACTTGTGATACAATAATTTATACATGTTTGACATTATTGTAGGTGAAACACCACAAGGATATGTTATGCAATTGCTATAAATTTTGCATCAAAGATTTTGATGACATAAAGAGAACTTGTGATTTTGGGATAAGTGCAACCTTCTAGGTGATGAATATTTCATCTAGAAATGACTTACATCCTCGAGAATCTCAAAATTTATGCTATGGCATTTTGGTTGATGTACTTGACTATGACTTTAATTCCTTAAAATTAGTTCTCTTCATTATCAAATGGCATAGAATATGACTCAATCAAAATGATTTTTATAGAACTATTACTGAGTATGAGAATGGATTTCTAATTAGTAATACAAGGTTGTTTGAGCCAATTGGGGATGAGCCCTATATTGTTCCAAGCCAATCTGAGAAGGTATTTTACTTAGAGGTTCCACATTAACCAGGTTGGTTATTTTTTGTTAGACATGATCCAAGAGGAAGGTCGATAAAGTATAATGTGATGGAAGAAGAAGATATTGAGGAAGAGGAAGAAGTGGATCATGATCGAGATTTAGTCAATGATGATCCTGATGCAAATGATGTTGCTACTAATCATGATGATGATGCTTCTACTAATCACAAAATTTGATGATGATGACGATGACGACAATGATGACCACGATAGTGGTGGTGACAATTTCGATGATGACAATGATCCTGATTATGAGATGGATGAAGAATAATATCAATGATGGGTGGGTTTGATTAGCTAACATTGGAGGGGGTTTGAATATCAATGAGAAGAATGAAATGTACAATTATGTGATCAATGCCTATGTTATTCAATATTCAATTCTTGGTAGATCATTGATTAATTTGATTAACTTTCCATGTACCTTTTACTATTTATAATAAATATATGATGCTAATATTCAATATAATTTTGAGTATATGTATCATAATTTTTTTAGCTAACACAAGACAATCGATTTACTATGCAAAAACCTAAAGCCCTTTCATGAGCATCCAACACAGTCTCATGGATCATTAGGTATAAGTCAGTACACCCCATAGAGATTAATGTCTTTTACCATTTGTAAAATATCTCTCATTTCCTCCTATATCTCTTATTTTGTTAAGTGTAGGTACTAACAAATAGGTATTTGTCAAATTTATCTTCCTCGAGTGAGGAAAATGTATGAATGGAAAAAGAGAGTGAGAGATTTAGAATGTCTAAATCAAGGAGATTGACTCGAGGTCAAAATATTAGAAAGAAATTCAATAAGTGCATGAATTTTTTCCTTTCTCAAGGGGGGTCATGTTCTTATGATGATGAGAGTGAAGGCAACTCTGATGTGCCCTTTAGGTATAAACATCTACAGAAACAATGGGTCCCTAATGAACTTTCTCCAATAAACACTGATTTTTGTGTTGGAGAGAGGATACATTGCATAGAACCACCCTCATTACATGGCTTGGGCCTATTTTCCATTGATGGAATAAAGATCTCTTACAACAAGGTTGTTGAATTGATGGAGTATGTCGAACATTGCTATGATTAGAGTAGTTGGATGTAGAATGTTAGATATAAAAAAAGTATGTGTAGGTATGCACTCGTAGAAAATTATATACAATAAAAAGTTAGTGAACAAAGAAAAATAGTAGCTATATACATTGATAGAAGGCTAGAAGAATTAGGGAATATTGCAAGTTTTATAAATAGTAGACGACTTGCATCAACTAAGAATCAACCCAATTGCATATTTGAGGCATGCAAGGGAAATTGTGTATTTGAATGTGCGATAAAATCTATATGTGTAGGCAAAGAGTTTCTTATTGATTACATTTTGAATCGCATAGATACAAAAAAAAAAAAAGCCACGATCATGGGCGAGGTGGTATGTACTATGCACATTTAAAATCAACTCCAATCAATGAATCCAACACACCATTAATTTTTCATTTTTTTTTGCTAACTTAGCATAATAACACATGTGTTTAACATGTCTCATTGATTTTTTTTGAAATACAGGGCTATAGTATGGATCAACAGCCACAAGATATGCACAATAGTGATGGTTCTCATGAGACTTATTCCTGACAAGTAAAACTCATTGTTGTTGTACAAATTAGATACAAGAAATATCTTAATTCAAGTTCTTTATTATGTTTTATTCTTCACTACTATTTTGGATTGATTTTAAATATAGCTACAATAATATTGCTCTTGCAAACAAGTGTTGATCGAGATAAGAGAAAGGAAAAAGTAGTCCATGAGGTGTTGCACAATGAGGAGGATGAATTCATTATTGATTTCGTGTTAGTCATTGATCTTGTTGTTGTAGTGCAAGAAGGATTTCATAGTTGGCATCAACTCAACCTCAGACTCCTCAAATACAATAGATAGAGGACAAGTTGATGCACCTAGTTCATATATATACAGTAAGTATTAATGTGGTTTCTAATTATAAAAAATGTTCAATAATAGTTTTTATAGTATACTCTTTTATTTTTGTCATTAAATAAAATGCATATGTGTTATTTTTATAGAGGATGCTAAGGACATATAAGGGCGATGCCCTGGAGGATGATACTCCAACTAGTTCAACTACATCGTATTTACTATCCTACACTTGTGTTTTCCTCGAGCAATATTTTTTTTAATAGCTCTAACAATCTCATTTTCAGCTCTTACAATTGATCCTATGTTCACTACACCGCATGCTACAAGGAACATAATCAAAGAGGCAATGTTGACTGCAAATTTGGCAACATGTAGCACTACGATAGATGCGGTGGCAGCACCTATTGGTAAGTAGATTCCTCTTTTTCTCTCTCATTTTTCATGTGCTTAGGGGTAATTTTGTAATATCGGATTCATTTTATGCATGAGGAGATGAGGACATTCCTAGGTGTACCCGTGTTAGATATACGGGAACAATAAAGAATTGTGATCAATTGCTCATTAGCAATGAAGATGGTCCTCCCCTTAGAGTATCCCAACTTCTAGGTACTTTAAAGATTGATTCTTTCTCTTAATATACAATCTTATACTCATAATCAAATGCACTAACCTCCCATGTAGTCCTTTGCAATAACTACTAATCCCATTATTATTTTGTAGGGAATAATCTATTTTATGAAAAAATTAATGATGAATATTTGTGTATATTTGGGCCAATCATATGCACAAGGTATCATATTTTGATTTCATGGCTAGATCATGTTTCTTTTGATCAATTTATTCAAGTAAATTAAAAGGTAGCTTCAGTTCATTTATGAATCTAACAGTTTTTTTCTTTTCTTAAAAGGTGGAATTTTCAAATGAAAGTGTGAAAGGATAAAGTCATTGATGCCATGACAACAATTTTTGGACCCAACGTATTTCAAACACTTAGGCTCCTTGAAAAATTGGGCCAAGCTTTGAAGTATATTAGGTACAACTACAAGACCCAAATGAAAAAAAAAAACATTATTATGAGTGGCCCCCCTATATTCCTATTATTGAGTGGGAGAATCTTAAAAAGGATGCCACTGAGAAAAAAGCAAGAGATGGTGGAGAAATGGTACCACCCGAGGCAAGAATGTATGTCATAATATTAAGAATGAAATTATGTAATAATTACTCTTAATACTTATATGATCTAACATATTTTAAACTTCACATAGGTTGCCTAACACATCAAAGGTAACTGAAGCAAGAAAATAGAAGCACAGGTAGCACAAGCTCAGCTTAGGTGGATATTCAAAACTTGTTGCACAAATTGTAAGTATAATTAAATGAAAAATTATATGCAAATATTTATAAATTGTAAAATATTTCGTCTTGATGAAATTAATTACAAAAAAAATCATGATACCAACAAAAAATGTAGGCCATGGAGTTTTAAAAAACAACTTCTGAAGAGGAAAATAAATTAACCTATAGACAAGGTTATACAGTCGTAGTTGAACAACTCTAAGTAATGAGTGTGCAAGGTTCTTTTGCTAGATCTATCGATGACGTAAATAAGTTAATTGATTTTTATTTCAAAATGAGTACTTTAGCAATTACTACATTTGATATTAAGTTTAAAAAATATAAGTCATTATATTTTTTTAAGGAAAAAATAATTATATATTTGTTTAAAAGTTTAAAGTGAATATAGTTATATGTATTAAAATGAATGATAAACATGGTGGAGTGGCAGAGGAAACCAAGGTTTCAAGACCATCGAGGCATAAATCAATTTTAGATGAGCAGGGGCCTTCAAAATAGGGTTTGGCTTCCATGGAAGCCACTCAAGTATCAACCTAAATCCCATTTTGGGTTGAAGGAGTGGAATCAGCGAGGAGCGAAAAGGAATAGGGAGGAGGAATTTGCACCCCACAGAGAAAATCTAAGCTTTCCTCAAGGTAGAGCGAATAGAAACTATTGGAAATAGGTTAAGAGGGAGGAGGAGAGACAGGTGAATGAAGCACCTCTTACCAAGGACCCCTTGAGGACTATGTAAAATAAGTCAATTAATATCCAAGTAGATTTAGAGGAGTGGAAGACATGATTTCATTGCTTAGGGATAGGGCCTTTTTCATGAAATGGTGGGGGGGGAGGATGTTCATCCTTGAACAAGATTAAAAAATGGATGGAAGACATCTGGGGGCCAAAGACCATAGTTACGACTTTGACTAATGATTTTTTTCTAATCATTATGGAATAAAAATAGGAAAACTAGGCTAATGTTTAATGGACCCTTCTTGATGGATGGAGTGGGTTTCTTCATCAAAGACTAGGTTCCAAACTTTAAACCTAAACAAGCCAAGGTGGAGGAGGTTTCAATTTGGATTAGGTTGTATAATCTTCCCCATGAATATTGGAATAAGGATATTTTTAAAATGATAGGGGATAAACTAGGAACTTTCATCAAAGAAGATGAAGCTATAGAGAAGAAAGACTTTAGTCAATATACAAGGATTTGCATCATGTGGAAACCCATCCCCTACTCCCACATGCAATAGAGATAAGAATGGACAAAAAATTTTGGTGGCATGAGATTGAGGTAGAGGAATCCATCAACCATTACAAAAGCTCCAAAATCTAGGGACACGTGTTGGAGGACTACACGATAAAAACAAAGGGTAAAGAACAAATGGTGGGAGGGAAAAGTGTGGTTTTTTGGGACCCAGGACCATCAGAAACTACAAGAGAGGATGAACCTCTAATGAAAAAAGGTAACACAGAGACTAGTATGCACCTTGAAATGGCAATGGGTATGGAACTCCTATAGGGAAAAGAAGATAATAAAAAAGTGGACATCTTGGAAATTGAAGGCCCGAGGGAAGACACCTACAACCTTGATCAAAAATATCTTAACAAGGAGATTATTGCCAAGACAACAGAAGAGGATATTGAGAAGGCATTAGAGGGTAGAGTAGAAGACACCAGTAAACCTAGGATGGGTATGCAGGAAGAGGATGAGGAAAATGAACCTATGTAGGTGCCAAAGACAATGGAATGTCATATGAGCCATGAGGAAGCAAATGGGTAAGAACTTCTTTCTTCTCCCATAAGAATGATGGTTCCTTATCTGGGGGGATTCTAGAGATAGAGGAACTACTAGGAGAAGGAAAATTGGTTAAAGAGGATGGCATCAGAATCTCAGACCTATGCACTATCACCTAGTCAAAAACTAAAAAATAAAAGAAAAAGTAGGAAGGATCATAGAAGAAAAAAGGAAGGAAAAACAATCAAAAATTTCTTGCTAATGCGAGGAATATGCGAGGTCAAACCCATTTGAGATTTGGGAGGGAAATTTTCTCTCTTGGGTATCTATGAAGCTCCTCACGTGGAATGTCAAGGGCTGAAAAACCCCTGACAAAAGATGCTTGATCAAGAAAAAGCAAAAATTGTGCACATTGAAGAGACCAAGATGGAAGTTGAGAAGGCAACAAAGGTTTTAGGTGTTAGAAAGAGATGGTCCAATTTTTTTGTAGAGGTTGTAGGGGCTTTGAGAGGGATGGGTATCCTATGGAATCCTAGGCTCCTTAAGAGAGATCATGTAATGAAGAAAAGCTACTAGCAAGCACTTCATTTTTTTTCCTTGACAGTAAACTTTTCCAGGGTTTTGATCAATGTGTATGGCCCCACTAAAATTGATGAGAGAAAGGTTGTCTGGGGAGATATATCTTCCTTTTGTGCCACATTGGGTAATGAATTAAGGGTGATAGTAGGAGGCTTCAATGCTACCCTTAGTACGGTGGACAAGAAGGGGGGAGTTAGTTCTCTAGGCTCTGTACAAGAGGATTTTCAACACTTTGTATAGAATAATATGCTCTGGGAAGTTCCTACAAAAGGAGGCAACTTTACATGGACAAATAGAAGAAAGGGATTCTCTCATATAGCAGAAAGACTTGACAGAATCTTCTTGGCAGGGGACTAGTAGTCCTTGCCCATCGTCTTCAAAGGAAGAATATTGGGCTTCTCAAGCTCTGACCACTTCCTAGTTTCCTTAGTGGTGTAGAAAGATGGAATCCTAATCAAATGTCCTTTTAAATTTGAATTAATGTGGTTTAGGGAAGAAGGCCTCCATGAAAAGGTGGAGGACTGGTGG
This sequence comes from Cupressus sempervirens, assembly GCA_028749045.1. NCBI lineage: Eukaryota > Viridiplantae > Streptophyta > Pinopsida > Cupressales > Cupressaceae > Cupressus > Cupressus sempervirens. Next base: position 538,955,309 of record CM053789.1, read on the forward strand.
TCTAACGCACCAGAGGAAGATGGTAACGTAGCTTTCCAATTCCTATCTAAACTTAGGTATCTGAAGCAAAAGCTTAAGGAATGGAATAAATTTCATTTTGGGAATATCTTCTAGGCGAGAGCAGGATTAGAGGCAAACCTGGCTACACTAAACAGCAAAGTTCTAGAGAATGGGATGGATGAGGTTGAATTTCAAAATGAGTAAGACTTTTTGGGGAAATGTAAGGAAGTATTAAAGAGGGAAGAGATTTTCTTTAAACAAAAATCAAGAGAGAACTATTTGAAGGCTAGAGATAGGAATATAAAAATTTTCCATAACTTGATGAAAGTCGGACACAATGTTAATTGAATACTGTCAATTGAGAACAAGAACGGTGTTCTTTTGGAGGATATGGATAGCATACATAAGCAAGCAGTGGACTTCTTTTCAGAATTATGGCAAGAGGAATAGCTGGATAGGAGCAAAGCCCAGGAGAATATTTTGGGTGTTATCCCACATATTATTCTAAAGAGAATAATAAGATTCTCATGGACCCTATAAAGATAAGTGAACTTAAGGAAGTTGTTTTTTGGTTGGGATTCTTTCCAGGCCTTCTTCTACCAAAAATTCTAGGATCTTCTGAAGGAGGACTTAGTGAAAGTGATGGAAGAATCAAGGAGGAAAGGATTCATCTTGAAAGACTTCAACAACATGTTGATTTCCTTCATCCCAAAGAAAGTTTACCCGTCAAGGTACAATGAATTTAGACCAATCTCTCTTTGTAATATAATTTATAAGATTATTACCAAGATTGTAGCAAATATAATGAAATGTTTGTTGGACTCAATAATCTCCCTAGAGAAAAGTGGTTTTACACAAAATAGAAGTATAGTGGATGGAATCATTGTGGCACATGAGGCAATCAATACAGCTAGCAAGAGAAAAGAGATGAAAATCATGCTCAAGTTGGACATAACTAAAGTTTATGACAAGGTTGATAGGGTTTTCTTGATAGCAATCATGAGGAAATTTGGGTTTGGTGAAAGATGGTTGAAGTGGATTAATAGTATGATCTTCGATTTTAGAGTGTCAATGCTAGTGAATGGAAGCCCTCAAGGATTTTTTAGTACAAGAAAAGGCATTAAACAAGGAGATCATATGTTTCCATTCTTGTTTATTATTTTGGTGGAGATACTGGGTAGATCTATCTCAAGAAAGCATGTTTCGGGTTCTTGGAAAGACATCTTGATTGCGAATGGGATAGAAGCCTCAATGCATTCCCAGTTTGTGGATGACATGTGCCTCTTTGGGGAAGCTTTGATGGTAGAGGAAAAGGTCATGAAGCAAGTCTTGGATGACTACATCATGGCTTTGGGGTAGTTTGTCAATTGGGATAAGTCAGAAATATATATTTTCAACACAAAAGTGGGGTCTCAGAGGATTATAGCAAAGTCTTTTGGAGTAAGAATTGGAAAACTCTCAAGAAAATTTTTATGTACACCATTGTTTGGTGGTGAAAGGAAAGGCCCTATATGGAATACTTTGGTCAAGGATTGTAGAAATAAGATGCACAACTGGACAGGTCAGTGGCTCACTTTGGCAAGGAGGATTACAATGCTCAGGGAAGTCATTTTGGCCATGCCGATGTGCTCTATGGCATGGTTCAAAATTCCAAAGAAAGCAATTTAAGCTATTTAGCGAAGCATGCACAAATTCATGTCGAATGGATCATAGGAAGGTGACAAGATATCCCTAATGGCATGGTCAAAATTTTGCAAATTGAGAGGAGGCGATAGTGCTGGGATACAGAACTAGACATTCTTAAATATCACCCTTGGTGCCAAATTAGTTTGCCAAGTGTTCAGTGCAGGCAATCAGAAATGGGTTAAGATTCTTATAGCCAAATATTTAAACAGTATAGATGATGACTGAATCTTGACAATGGTAGACCATCCTTAGGGTTCTACAATTTGGAACTTCTTATTGAGCTACAGATATTTAATCATAGACCATTTGACCTGGAAGATTGGAGATGGTGTGAAGGTGGATTTTTTGAGAGATTTGTAGGATGGGGGATAATAATTGGATAAGATGGGAGTCTCAGAGCAACTTATTGCAGCAACACAGTAGTAATGGGGTCTCAAAGTAAGAGATTATATTAAAGATGTGAACTAGAATAGGGGTATTCTAGGATAGTGGAAGGAGACCTCTACACTAAATTTTAATGTTGTAGGTCAAGAGAGCATGGACTAGATACTTAAGGAAAGAAGGTTAGTTTCATCTAACACCAGGGACCAGTTGATTTGGAGTGGCTCCAAGAGTGGAAAATACAAGTCAAAATTGGATATCAACTCCTGGAGGGTATTCATAACCATATAGCATGGGAGAAGGATTTGTGTTTGGATAGTGTGTGCTTGCCTAAGGCAGGTGCTTTTACTTGGTTGGCAAGCAATGATAAAATTCTAACCGGAGAAAGATTGAAAAAGATGGGCTTCAAAGGTCCCTTTAGATGCCCCCTATGCGAAAATGTGGAAGAAAATATAGATCATTTGCTTCTCCACTTCAATTTTTCTCAAAAGGCATGGGAAATAATCATGACTAAACTTGGTTGGGCAAGTCCATTAATAGAAACGTTGAAGGGATGGTTGGAAGCATGACCAGTTAAGAAGAACAAATAGGTGTTTGTGTCAGCATGGAAGGTAATCCTGATAGTAACACTATGGGAGCTTTGGAAAGAGAGGAATAGGAGAATTTTCTAGGAAAAGGAGGGTTGGCCATGTTTTGGGCAGTGACTAGAGCATTTCATAGAAAAAGCACTATCATCAGCTTCTTCATCCACAAGGTCCCAAAACATGACATTTACAAGGCATGATTGACAATTATAGTCTAGCTTCCCTACCATCAAATTATGGCTCATTAATGGGCTTGGTAGGGTTAATCCTAATCTAAAAATGGATATGGTGTTTTGGACACTGCCAAAGGAAGGATGGGTTAAAATAAACTTTGACGATGTTGCTTAGGGTAATGTAGGAGTATCGGGGTATGGTTGTGTAGCAAGAGATCATAAGGGCAACATTCTTGCTTTTGCAGCCAATAGATTGAGTGATGGCATAAACAACGTGACAGAATGTGTTGTAGCAAAAGAGGCTTTACTATTAGAGGCTAAATTGGGTATTTAAAGAATTCATATTGAAGGGGACTTGGAGATTATCACTAATAGTATAAAGAAAGGGAGGTTGGAAGCGTGGCATCTTGACAGATACATTCAACAAATTATATTCTTGTTAATGGAGTTCGAAGACTTTAAGGTTTCCCACATTTATAGAGAAGAAAACAAGGTGGTGGATAAGATGGCTAATATGGGTGTGAATGTAGATTTGGGGATCTTGAATAAAATATTCGAAGACCTTAGACTTCTCAAATCAGATTAAAGAGAGGAAGAAACAATGAAGAGGCCATATAAAAAATAAAGTGTTCTTGCTGATCATTTTGAGAGTACATATTCCATCATGATTCAATACTCTCGATGGCATTCATGAAATTATGGCTCTTGAGATCACATTCTCTAGCACATGTCAAAGAAATAAATAATTTATTGACACCCCTATGAGAACTTGCTTCTAGATTGTTTAAAGAAATTGAATTTAAGGAGGGAAAACAAGGTACTCCATAGAGTTTTTTACAAGGAATCTGGAAATGGATGCAAATTTTGCACTAAGATCTGAGAACCAAATTCAAATGTATGAAGTGTTGAGATAATGGGTGTTGCACACATTGCATAATATTGTTATATTTTATTATTTTATTTTATTATGTAATGTTGTGCCTAGATGGACGTGCAACATGTAAAGATTCTCATGGAATATTCTTGATGAGTTGTATTGTAACATTGTGAAAATATTTCATGTAATTATTTAATATTGGGGAAAAGAATTAAATGCCCAATATTAAATGTAGGGTCAGTGGGTTAGGTAGCACATGGTTTTAGCACATGGTTTATGTAATACCACTTAGTGGTTTTCTGGGACTTGCTACTATATAAGAAGCCACAAGGGTAGTTGTTGTATAGAGAGTGATAGTGAAAAAGGCAAGAGTCAAGCGGTACAAGGCTTGACAGGTTAGCCAAGGCAGCATTTGTGAAGGTTGGAAGCATGGCATGGGATGTGTGGATTCATGCTTGTTCACATAGTTTGCTCGGTTGTGGCTATGGCCATGAAGGCTTCCATGGTTGTATGGCAATGTTATTTTTGCTAAATAATACATGGTGATGAATGCTTTTGGAGGTTGAGTTTTTCCCTCAATGAGGGTTTCCTAGGGTATATCTTGTGTCACATTTTGTGGGTATGTTGTCTATTCTCTTGCATGTGGATTTTAATTCCGTGTTTGTTTCAGATCTATTATGGGTTATGTGGAAACGGTTATATTTTTTATTGCCAAGTTTCCTTACATGAAGGAAAGAGTACAGTCCAGGGGTTGAAGAATAACTTCATGTTCAATGATCAGGAATTCTTGGAGAGCATACAACAAATGTACAAAGTAGAGTACCTAGACTCTTACTAGAAGTGATGTTCTAACGTGGACATGGCTTTACTTTTTGTGGTGTTGGCATTGGTGGTGGGTGATTCCAAGGAGGAAGTTTGTAGGGTCATGGCAGCTTGTGTCGACCCACAATGGCTGTAGGGGTTGGAAGAAATTGTGGAACATGTTGTGCTAGGTGTGGGATTAGAAATGGGACAAGAGTCATGGTATTTGATTGGGGGTGGGGAGACTTCTTTACAACCCTTGGTCGTGTGTTCTTTTGGAATCCCAAAAGGGGTGCACACCCCATAGGAAGAGAAAGGATGGCAAAAAATAGAGGATTTCCTTGAGGCAAAGATTTGGGTTTCGGCTAAGGATAGGTGTGGTTTTATGAAAGCTACACCACACAAGAGTGGTTTAGCTCAAGGACAGCCCAAGTACAACATCAAATAGTGAGAAAGAACTAGAAGGGAGGGGGAGAATCCATTGTGTAAGGCATGTGGGTGGACATTTCCTTGATAGAAGAGTCAACAACAAGCATCACTGAGTTGCCACTCCGCAAGGGAAGATAAGGTCGAGGTCTATGCAAGATGATTGATCCATTCCAACCTTTAAACGGGAGGAGGCAGCTTGATGGTTCAAATATTAGCCATAGGTGGCAAATGAAGGAGGATAGTGTCAGTTCCTTGGGCACCAAAATGTTACTTTTAGGTGGTTTAGTGGGTTTGGGCATTTGGTGCTTTTGGCAGGGTGTTTATGTCCAATTTTTTCTTTTTATTGTACGTTCAAATGATAATGTATGGCATTGGGGTTAGGTAGATATAAGTGTATAAGGTGTTAGAAATAGATAAAAATGAGAGAGGGGTGAATTAATATTCTACAAACTTTTTCCCACAACTGAATATTGTTAATTACTTTATAACTTGCATATGAAAGTAAACCAACAATGTTGAATAGTAAATATAACCATGCACATAGAGAACTCATAACACCATTATTTTTTAACTAGGGAAACCCTGGCCAAGGTAAAACCCTAGTGGGGATGATACCCACTAGATGATTGATAAAAAAAATAGGATCTTGTTAAGGATATTGACCCTGTTAGAAGTCTATGAAATACATATAGTGTCACGAGTCCTTGTTAGAGGACTAGGCCTTGTTAGAAGCCTCAACCTTGTTAAGATTTTCTTTAACCCTATTAGGAGTTGGTAGAAAAAATACAATGTATGTAAGAAGATCCCACTACTCTAACATGTAATTATACAATTCAATTCTTCACAAGAATAGATATACATACAATACTTTCTCACTGTTGTACTTTGCACTTCTTCTTATCATACATCAGAAATCACATCACATAAGGCTTGCATATATTTTAGATAGTTTGCACAATATTTTGCATATCATGCAACTTCATATATAGCTCACATATCACATATTATCTATGCAAGATAAGTTTAATCTTTGCTTATACCTTGCATATTAGCAAAACTCTGCTCAGTCGGCCTTCATGTCTTCACATGTTTGATATAATATGAAATAACTTATGGAATAATATCCACATAGTTGGCTCATCATAACTTATTAATTATTTAGTAACCAAAATAATTCCTAAATCCATACAATCCAAAACTCTGCTATGCTCTGTTTTGTACTATAGAATATCCGCACTGGTATTTCACCTGTAACTTGCATCATAATATTCATACACATATGCGCATTGGAATATGTCATCATGACACTGTCATAGATATTTCCTCAATTTCACATGATCTAACTCTCAATGAGTCATCCATACACTTAACATATGTATGTGTACTACTACAAACTATCTAACTCTTAGATAATTTTCTTACTCTAGATGAATAAACAAAATGTTGAATACATGTTGCCATAAATGACAACCATCAAGACATCTATTTGACCATATTACCAACAATATCCCCCTTTGACATTGATGGTAACATTTGGAAAAATTGGTTAAGTCCCAAAATGATGCCATACATAACAAAAACAAATAAAAGTAACTACACAAAATTGCCTTCAAAACATAACAATTTTATTCATGTTATGATGGATCATTACATTCCTTATCACTCCTTTACATTGATACATAAGTGTACTCCCCCTTACATATATAATATACTACTCAAAAACTATACAATTTTCCTTTACATATTACTCCCCCTTAGACATCAATGGCAGAGGTGTCAAAAATTATATCAACAAAAACTAGGTGGCCTGATGCTGATCAACTTGATATTTTGGAAAAGTAATCTGCATTACAAGTTTCAGTCTTTCCACTTCCTTCTTCCATTTCTCCTTCACTGTATCTGAAATATTGATTAGTGTGCATAGTGCATAAGATGCCACTTCAACTATGCTCAGGTCAGTATAAGCAAATTTGTCATAGAAAGTCTTTGTCGCAAGATGTTCCTCCAATTGCCTTTGCAAAATGTTGATCTTTCCTAACAAATTTTCTCTAAGACTAGAGAATCTCTTTGCTGACTTCTCCTTGTCAAATTCCAAGCCTCTAATCACATCATGTATCTTCTCAAATTTTTCTCTAGATTCCTCAGTGCTGGTCTCTATGAGTTGTAACTTAGCAGTGAGTGTTACAAGTTTACTCAACTTACCTTTTATTTGGCTCTCAAAATTAGTTAGGTACTTGTATGACAAAGCACATTGTCCATATAACCTTTTTCCTTCATCAATGTGCTTTCTCAATTCCTTGATGCTTCTATCAAGTGCTTTAGATCATTCCTCACATTGGTGCATAATGTATTAAATAGTGTTGCATCATGATTAGAATGTGCCTGCACTAAAGCTACCTCTTCTAAAGTTGTGAATTCATAATCAAAGGTTTTCACCAACTCCTTGAACTTGACTTGCAAGTCTAGATTTTCTATAGTTGTAGTAATTGTCTTATTCATCCTGTCCAAGACTTTAGTTAATGTCTTCTCCAAAGACTTTACTGATTTGTTCTTCTCAAACAACTTGCTCAATGAGCTCATCAAACCTTTCTAATCTTCATCATTTGATATTTCTACTGATGGGCTAGTTGATGGTACTGCAATAGGTATAATTGTTGGGGATATATAAGGTATGTCAGCCTCATGCTAGAACACTACCTTCCCAAACATGTTTTAGATTGGGCAAGAATGTTGATTCTTGCATCACAATCTTCCACTTATGCTTAAGTTCAAAATCTTCCTTTTTCTTCTCCTCTTCTTCTTCCTTTTCCTTTTCTATGTCCTTTCTCTTCTCATAGTCTTCCCTTTTCTTTTTCTCCTCTTCTTCTAGTTTCTTTTTCTTCTCTTCCTCTTCCTTTTTATTTTCTTCCTTTATCCTCCTTTCTTCTACTAACCTCTCTGATTCTTCCTTCTTCTCTTCTTCTGATGGAGACACATCCAAGACCAGAATGAACACACAGGAAAAGGGAAATATTATTATCAATGGAAAATTCCCTATGGGCTTACAACAGTATGATTCTGGAGAAATAAATCCTCCACACAGTACCTTCTCTCTAACTCCACTAAGAGCTGCCTTTACAATGCCAGAAATGTTCTTAAATAAGCCCCAAATGGTTTAGGGTTAGGAATACATTCTAGAATATGCTAGTTGGCATCCACCACCAAAATAGAAGGTTCCAAAAATCATGTTAGAAGTCGATGTAAAATTAGAAGAATCTAGAAATGGTAGTCCAACTTTCGGGAGGCATAACTTTTGAACTATAGCTCTGATTGACGAACCGTTTACATTTTCGGAAAGCTCTCAAAGCACTCTACAGCCCCATGGACAAGCCTAGCTTGTCCCCCATTTTTTTTTCCCCGTACAAGGTCATTTAGTGCCCCATATTAGACTTTGAAGCACCCTTAGGAGGTTTCCAAGAACTAAAAATTGCAATAACTTTCTAACCATGAAGCCTTTTGACCTGTTTCTTTTTTTGGAGTGCTTTAAAATACAAATATAACCATCCATCCAATTTACACCCTCTAACTCACCATAATTATGGCTCAATTATATAGTCCTACTTTTTTGGCATTTACACGTATCCCAAGGTGCTTAAAAACTCTAACCTAGAACTCTAATAGTGGAACTGTGAGAGTTGGAACCTTTATTTGACCCAAATGGGTATCTAGAAATGAAAACACATTAAACAGAAACTATTTCTAAGCATTTTTTTGGTGATACAGGATTGCCCTTACACCACTAGATGCTCCTGCATCATCTTCTTTCTTTTTCTTCTACTCTTCTTCTTTCTTCATCTTCTCCTTTTCTCCATCATCATCTAAGTTGGAGTAAGCTATAATATTTCCAATAATAGCTTGGCCATATCCTACAAATGGGTTTTCTTTTGTATCCATAGTTATATGCATACTATCCACTTGCATGGATTTAGTACCCATAACAATGTGCAGTGGTGAAAGTTCCTATTGTGTTTTCTCTACTTCTTCCCCTTCACTAGAAGGTGTACTTTCTTGTATATAGACTGGGCTCGTAGGTTTGGATTGTGCACTTACCTTTAGCACTATTGTCATGTATTTTATAATTGCATGCTCTATTTCTTTCCTTAGATCCTCATAATTGTCTCCCATCAAAAGAATTGCTCTTCTTTTGTTCCTTAGCAAGGGCTCAATACCCTTCAAATTTTTGTCTAAATGCTCCTTAGAGTTAGCTTCACATAGTTTATTTATCATAGTGATTCGCATGTTCATATCCTCTTCCAATACTCTATTCTTTTTGTTTATAAGCCTATTATACAAATCTTCTGGTATCTTATTCTGTATATTCTCAAATATTTTATATCTTATAATCATATTTATGCCTATGGCATTTTCTAACTGCATTCTATCCACATTACTATACAATTTATAATGTGTATTCAATTGAACAAAATTATCATCATTTATTATTTGCATGTTAAGGTTCTCTACCTTTGGTTTCCATCCTCTCTTTTCAACTACAGTTATGCCTTCCTATGCATCTTGCACTATTGGTCTATCTCCGACTTCATCCTCAGAACTCTCTTAAACACTTACTTGCATCATTTTTCTCCTCTTTCTTGGTCAACTGGTGGTCTATTTGACCCTTTTCTTGGTTGATGGTGTAGGTTCTTGCTTCACCTTCACCAATCTCTCTTATCTTCTTTGCATAATAGGTTCCTCCACCTTTGGCTACTTTCTAAGATGATCACTTCTTGTTCTTACTAGTTGCACTAGTGCAACTGCTACATAAGGTGCAATAGGGGCCTGCACACATGGTTGTGCAACTATCACACCTTTTGAAGGTCTTGCAACAACAATTGGAGTTATTGTTATTACTTTAGACAGCCCGCTGGCTTTCATTTCCAATGCAATGCCTTTGATTTCATTAAACTCTTCTCTTGTCATTCCTGATTCCTTAAGGATAAAATCAATAACCTTCTCCACTTTCTTCTTGTTCTCTTTTTTGTGTAGGTCTGATTGAGCTATTCTCATTTTCTCCTCATAAGTTCCCCATATAGTGCATTATGTGTCCTTCTCTAACTAGAGTATGATCTGTGCATACCCTTCTATGAGCTCTATGCTCATCAAATATCCCATGAGCTCTATGAATTTTACCCTTGGTATCACAACTTCTATACAAGTGTTATCAGTTTCCACCATGAAGCATATTTCATCCTTATATTTCTCTACCATGGAGGGAGGTATTCTATACCTCTATTTCATTTCTATCTGAAAACTCTTCATCATCTTGTCTATGTAATTATCTTTGACATTCTCTAACTTTGATCTATAGTATCGGGTCACTATCTTTATTGCACACTTGCTACTATCCCAATTTTTCATTCCAGGAAACTTCTTTGTAGCATAAAAGAATAAATGAGTTTGTAGGGAATCAAATCTAAAAATTGTGCTCTTTTTCTTCTTCAACTTTGCAATGTTATCCAAAAATTACAATCTGATAATCTCACATAGATTAACTTTTCTTCCTTGCATTGTCATTACATAAGTTGTATGTAAAAATATGATTAGTACTGAGTTAACCCTTGATCCATGGTTGAATGTGTACCCTAATATCTTGCTTAGTAATTTTACTCCTTTGTCTTGAATGGAGTATACCTTCATGTTCCTTCTGTCAAACCTTGTATTCAGGTTTGTCTCAACCATCTTCCTGGCATTCTTCTTGCTAACAGGATTACAGCCTTCATTACTCAATCTTTTAACCTTATGAATTAGGTCATTGTCAATAACTATTTGCACATCACCTAGCCACAACATATCATTGTGTACCCTATTCAGAATATTTTGGGTCCAATCACGATTATCCTATTCTGTATAAAACATATACTTCACTAGATTTAAGCCATCTAGGTGTGCATACTCAAACTTCAGGGTTAGGTCATTGTTAACACATTTTCCCCACATCTTGTGAATATCATCATCACCAATACTTTCTATCTTGTAGTGGATATAACTTCTAATATCCTCAACATGTAGCACATTCTCTAGAACTTGCAAAAATGCACCCAATGGGTCATCCAATAGCAACACAAATGGATGTTTCTTAAATACATATTGTAGTCTATCACTCACATCATATACATTCTGACTAGTCATTGAACTGTAACTTAAAACACTAAAAAAATTGGATGCAAACTTTGCAAAATACCATAAAATCACAATTTAGAGCTTCTGCAACTTTTTGCTTCACAACCTTCACTTCACACTTCAATTTGTTATCAAATCGCTTGATTTCTCAATTCCTACTCATTGCGATCATATCTATACTTGCGCACTTGACCATAGCTTCCTCTCTATGTCCTTTACTTTATGTTAACTGTGCAACTTCCAACTCTCTTGCTAACATCAGTTATGACCCATTGATGCTCTGCTACTGCTAAAATAGCTTAATTCAGATATGATGAGTCATAGACAATCTGTGACTTCAACTTCCCTTCAGATGCATCAAAGAATTGTTCTTCCAAAATTATCTAGGAATTCTCTTGATTACAAGCTTTTTCAAATGCTTCCTTGAATTCATCAACATGTTCCTTAATTGCTTACTTTTGACTATTGTCACTACCATTTTCACTTCTTTTTCCATTCTTGTTATTGTTCCTCCTATTATTAGGATTCCTATTAAGGTTCATTCTATCCATTCTAAAAAATCTTGTTGTGTTTCCAAAGTTAGTGCATAATTGACATACAAGTACATTTCTCCTTTGGTCTATTCCATTCAGATTCTCAAATGCTTTGTAATTCCTTGCAATGTGTCTAGGATTGTTACATTTATAACATATGATTTTCTTTCTTTCACCATTAGGTTACTCACCATCAATTGATCTCCTCTAGGATCTACCTCTTTCATTACCTATAGGGTTAGTATTTCTAAACATTCTACCATTCCCATTATTACCATCAAACTTAGGTTTCTTAAATTGTACTGGTTTATGTCCATAACCATGACAATTATAACAATAAAAATTAGTAATAAGTTTAAAAGACTTACCTATGCAATCTCTCTTCATATGTCCAAATTCATTACATATGAAACATGTACCTCTGAATTCATGTCTGACTTCCTTGGGTGAATCATATTTCTTAGGATGATCAACTTGCTCTATTATCTTAGGTTCCTCAGATTCCTTAGGAAAATAAATTTTCTCAACTTCTTTAGACCACTAGATCTTTTCTTTAGGGGTTTCTACAATAGGATTTGGTTCTTTCCTAATCTCAACTTTTTTTGCTAACTTTTCTCCAATAAGGTATCCAAGACCTATCTTGTCATAAGAGGGTCTCTGGTGAAATATTTGCTCATCGATCTTCTCAAAACTTGTGTAAAGTTTCTCTAACTATTGTTTGGCTTGATTCAACCCTCCTTTCACAATAATTTTGTACTTTTCCAACTCATCATGTTCTATCTTGATAGAATCTAATTCAAATGTCACATGACTCAACTAGGGTCTAGGCTCTACATTCTCATATTTTAGATTAGGCTCACTTTTACTGTTATTAGACTTAAGACTCAACTTAAGTTCAACAATTTTCAACTCATGTTTCAAGAGCTCATTTTCTTTCTTGAGATTTCCTACCTCATCATTGTTACTTGTCTGCACAATTGTTTATTTACCAAATTTTAGATCATTAATCTTATCTTTCAGTTCCAATATAAACTTTTGCATCTTCATACCTATCTTTCATGTTATCTCTTTCTTTAGTAAGAAGGTCAATCTATTCAAGAGTTTCTTCAAATTTTTCTTCAACTATTCCATATTCATAGGGATTTTACTTAAGTTGTTAAGCCTCTTCAAAGTAACTAGGCTCTGATACCAATTGTTAAAAATAGATAATACTAAGAGGGGGTGAATCAGTATTCTACAAACTTTTGCCCACAACTGAATATTGTTAATTACTTTATAACTTGCATATGAAAGTAAATCAACAATGTTGAACAGTAAATATAGCCATGCACATAGAGAACTCATAACACCATTATTTGTTAACTAGGAAAACCCTGGCCAAGGGAAAACCTCAATGGGGATGATACCCACTAGATGATTCACTAAACAATAGGATCATGTTAAGGATGTTAGGAGTCTATGAAATACATATAGTGTCTTGAGTCCTTGTTGGAGGAATAGGCCATGTTAGAAGCCTCGACCTTGTTAGGAGTTGGTAGAACAAATACAATGTATGCAAGAAGAGCCCACCGCTCTAACATGCCATTATACAATTCAGTTTTTCGCAAGAATACATATACATGCAATAATTTCTCACTATTGTACTTCACACATATTCTAATCATACATCATAACTTGCATCACATAAGGCTCGCATATCTTTTAGATAGTTCGCACAATAGTTCACATTTCAAATATTATGTACGCAAGATAAGATATTTTCCTATACCTTGCATATTAGCAAAACTCTGTTCAGTTGGCCTTTATTTCTTCACACATTTGACATAATATTAAATAACTTAGGGAATAATATCCACATAGTTGGCTCATCATAACTTAGTAATTATTTCGTAACCAAAATAATTCTTAAAGTCGTACAATCCAAATCTCTACTTTGCTATGTTTTGTACTATAGAATACCTGCACTAGTATTTCAATTGTAACTTACATCGTACTATTTGTACACATCTACACATTGGCATACATCATCATGACACTGTCATAGGGCTTTCCTCAATTGCACATGATCTAACTCTCAACAAGTTGTCCATACACTTAACATATGTCTCTATACTGCTGCAAATTGTCTAACACTTAGACAATGTTCTAACTCTAAATGCATAAATGAAATGTTAAATACATGTTTTCATAAATGACAACCATCAGGACATCTATATGACCATATTGCCAACATAAGGATATTTTTGGCCAAATTATGCATATGGAAATATATTGTAATTCCTCTTTTTAAAATCAATACAAAATCATAATGTTACGTATCAAAAAAAATGAATGATTAACATTTCTCAGTATTTGTCTTGTATTTATATGTATATATTGTTAATACATGCACTAATTATTTACATTGGATTGTAGCCCGCCAATCCTAATACATTAGCCAAGTACCGTGGAGATGTCAATTCGATTGTTGATCCTAGTACTTAAGATATATATTTTCTATTCAGTTTTTTATTTCTGAATTATTAATACAAGTAAAAATTTTTAATTTAATTTGGTGTAATAATACAAATTTAACTATAATATGTGTTGGGATTAAGAAAACATTGTGTATTATAGTTGCAGGAGATGCAGAGGTTGTTCCTGATGAGCATCTTGGGTCTAAGCCAACAGGCAAGATGATGTGGTTGGACAAGGTAAAGAGTGTTATAGTGTTCTTTAAAATATTTAAAGTCTCAATTTTTTTTAAATTTAACCCTTTTATTTGTTATTGCAAAGGACCAAACTTTGCAAAGGACAACGAGTGCATGTCCATGGGTGAGAAGAAACATTGATGACGACATGGATATGCCTCTGCAACAATATAGGGAAGGACAAAAAAAGAAAAAAGAAATGATTCATGTGAACTTGTGTAACTTGTTTATGTAACTTATTAGATAATGACTGATGTTTATGTCTAGATGTTTTATTTATGTTCTATTGAAATTTCATGTGAATGTTCTAATGAATCTTATGTTTTAATGTTAATGTGAATGTTCTAATGAAACTTATGTGTTAATGAATGTTATCGTGTGATAATTCATGAATGTTACATTTTATTAATATAATGAATGAATTTTAGATGTTAGAAGGGGGGTGGCACCAAATGAGTTTCCACCTTCATGTGACTAGCCCTGATTAGTAGAGACTATTAAACTATTCTCGAAACCAAGTGAAGTTCAATGTTAAGCTATTATTGCATAAAAACTAGCTTTGTGAATCTCTTCATTTCAGGAAATGCGGAAGGATACCATAGTTCAATATGCAATCTCAATTCATATGCATATGACATCAAGTAGAGCTGAAAAAACCCAATAGGTTTGCATTTTTGTTGAAGGTCTTTAATTAGGTATTTTAAGTTAAAATGATTCATGAGAATATAAAAATATAAAAAATTCTAATTTGACTATTTTGGAATGCCTGTATGTTACTGATAAATGGCTCCATAGTGAATATTTTGTTTGCTATGACATCTAGCGACCACAATCTCTGAGTTTTCTCTAAGTTGCCTATACACGAAACTACACTATTCAATCCCTAGTCATTCATGATTGTTTATATTCTAACCCACCTTGGAAAAATACCAGGGATTTCTTATCAAATACCACTTACCTTTCTAAATCAAAACTCCACAAACCAAAATTTAAAAAATAAAAATAAAAAATAAAAACATAATCAAGGTATGAAATGAAATGACATAATTTTTAGATGATCACATGAAATTAAATTGGCATGTGAGTAGAAAGAAACTAAAAAGACATTGTGTATAGATTAAGGTATGAAATTAATAATTAACTAACTTCTAAATTTTTATATACTTCTAAAATGTCTCATTGTCTTGAAGTCATTTTTTAAGCACTCAAAGTCTCATGGTCCACTATTGTGATTAAATTGTAAGCATTACAATCCCACTTTATTTCTATGTATTTTCTATTGGATTCATATAATAAATTATTTGCTCCAAAAAAACTAAAGTATTGTCAGTTCATTACCTATATATATTTTAATTTGATACTAATATCCACATGTTTGGTCAATTATAAGGAGTTTTTGAGAACTTTGATCAATTATAAGGAGTTTGAGGGTGCTTTGGAATAAGAATGAAATTGGGTATTGAAAACACACAGATCCCATGAATGGAAACAAATTAGATAGCATGGAAAAGCTGACACCCGAGAAACATGCATTGCAATATAAACATTTAAAAATCCCAGTTTCACAGTTATTGAAAGCACCACATTATCAATGTGAATGACAATAATAATAATAATATGCCTTTAACGAGATATAAATTTTGTTATGTGTTCCAACTAGAAACAATGCTGAAGTGTCCATATGAGATCATATTTATAAATTGTTCTCTCAAGCCTATGAACTATCAACTATCAAATGTGAATGTAAACTAATCTATCTCTCTGCCTTATAATAATCTTGTGTGAATGGAGTTTCCATCACATTGTTACATTGCATGTTGGTACGTACATTTCTTCTTTTAAGCCTACAGAAGTTTATTAGCCCACATGGTAATACTTTTTTTAGACTACACAATTAGATAGCCCACATGACATATATAATATCAGACATGGGCATTTCTCTAACATCTAGTGATACACTAAAAATAATACAAAATTTCTTCTTCCAAGTGAAGGTCATGTGAGTTAAACTAAATAATAATGAGTGTGTTACTAAAGTCCATGAACTATGCAATGATAGGCTCCACATACTAATAAACATATTAGCAACTAAGATTCTTATATGAAGGTTGCCTTGTCTTGTTTGGTCCAATGTTTGTTAGATGATGAGCTCAAGCGTAGGTTGATAAATCAGCTCCAGATGCATGGTATGGTTATGAAGTAGGTAACTGAACCGCATACTATTGAATAGCATTGGGTGGCAATGAAAGGTTCACTCCTACTTTATTGCCACACCCATTGTCACACACTCAGTTTAATCCTTTTATTCTTTTCATCTATGAAAAATTATAGTACCAATGATGGTTAATTACTATCCCCCATTCTTAATATTTTATGTTTACTATAGTTAATAAAATTTGACTATTTAACATTTTTAGCTTAAAGAGTGATATTTAAGCCATTGGATCACTATCTGAAACCAATGGGAAGTCAATATAAAGCTATATAATGGGTATAGATTAGATGAATTCATTCACTTGTGGATACAAGAGGAGTGGAAATGATCCCACCATACTGTTGTGGCAAACTTGAATTGCATTGCATGTTGTTGGATAATGCAAAATTGGTTGTACATGTGGATATCCTCCTGCATTGGCTTGATTGTATGTATATAATGGATAGACAGCGAGAGTGGATATCATTCCTTGCCCTAGATACATTTGTGGGCACTGAGTTGCTCCATATGGATTGTAATAGTTCTGCATGTACATAGACCATGTCTTGTAAGCCAAAAATAATGTATACATTGTGCTCAATTTCTCATAATTATTGTTTGAGTTAATTTTGATGATTTTTTGAACAAATACCTCATGATAAAGCATGTAGTTTTGTAGAAGAAAATAAACTTGCAAACTATTATTAGAATTTAAACACAATAATATTAATGAAATGTAGAAATCATGTCTACAAGAATAAATATATAACCAACATCAAAGTAGTAGGAAAGACCCACTGTATTAAAATATTTTTAATTTGACAAACTTGTGGGTAACTATAATCTACAAGATATAGAACACTTGGTTTGGGAAATAGTATGGTGAGCAGAGCGTGTAGGCTACAAAGTGGTTGTTTTAACAGTTGAGTCCCCAAAGCTTGAAAGAAGGGAGGCTGACATGAGGAACAAGTAAGGATGACATGATGACTTTCTTCTCACAAGCACATAATGATAACATGATTTTTTAGGCATGTACAAGGAGTTTCCAATAAAGTTATACATTAGCATGTTGTATGATGTTCATACTTTCTCTGTGAGACAAACATAAGCTTTTTCATTTACCAAATCTAAGTTTCAAGATTAAAATGAAGGTGTCACATATCATGCATCTCTATTGGATTTCCAAGCTAAGATTGTGAACTAATATCAATTGAATTCTCTTAAGAATTGATTAATTATACTAGATGATTAATATCAAATTAACTATTCTTATAGTTATTTTTCGTTGTGTGGCCTAGTCATTCCTATTGGCTACAGTAATGTCTAACATTTGTTACAAATACTAGAAGAAGAATTACACCCAAGGTAACCAAAAATATGTGTTTAAGATATCATGAGGGAAGGATGGAATTTCATTGAAGCCACCTACCAATGCTTTTAGTTTTAGTCTTTCAAATGAAATTGATCTGTCTACCAGTAGCATGAAAACTTTACTTCTGCAAGATCTTATAATTTATGCCAGGCATGCCCATCTAAGTGCATGTGTAGAGTTTAGATTTTAGTGTAATGGAGAGCCTCAGGGCATGAAAATTGATGGCATCATAAACATAACAAAAAACTTCATTTTTTTTATTTTGCTAATTTCCAATGTGATAAATTTGTTTTATGTTGTGGTGATTTGCCAAAAATTGAGAATATTCCCTTTGAAGTTTTGACTTTTCATGTTGGACTTTAGTTATTTTAGCTTATGTTTATAGATAGTTGTTTAAATGTCTAAGTATGGATGAAGTTTCCATATATTCATATCCTTTTTAAGGTTGTCATAGGCTAGTTAGTTAAATCCCTTGGTTGTATGGTTTACTGAAGCAAGACAAATTTTACTTTTCTTGAACTCAAAATGGCCTATATTAAGGTTGATTTAACAATGGTTTTTAAACAAACCATTAGCATTGAAGAGGGCGATTGCTATTTTTTTAGAAGTGTTCTTTTACATCTACTTGTCAAACACTTGCTTTAGATGTTAAGTTTTAATCTGCATGATGAAGGGATAATCATCATGGGTTGTCCAAAATCTATGCTCTCTCCAAATTATTCCTCACGGTTGTCAGGAAAGGAGGAATAATGGAACAAGGATTGAAAAATGTCAGCACAAGTTTTTTTCAAAGAATGCTATATCTTATTTAGTTATTGTTAACCATTTTTCCCCCCTTCCAAAAATTTGAATATCCGAGGTGAAAGCCATGTCTACGTCCTTTGGACTATTCATTTGTTGCCATGCAAACTTGATAGGGATACATAAAAACCTTGGTTATACCTTTTATATCCCTAAGTCTTAATCATTTTCTATATTGTATGTTAATTTTCTTATGGATATTCCAAGTTATGATCATGCAAAGGCCCTTTTTTCTTTGTTGTTGCATTTTATGTCTTAACTGTGAAATGGGTCTTGAATGTACGATAACAGTCACAATTGTAGTTAGTGTAGGTTCACAGTTGCCTAGGCTAACATTCAAATGTAGGTTGCAAAGGAGCGAAGTGCTATGATCGCATGGTTGTAAAGCGTTAATGTATTATGGGATCTCAGGTCATGAGGTTGTGATTCAAGAAAATAGTTAGATTAAATGGTTGTTCGCATCTTCCCATATAGTTAAGACTAACCCATGGTCAAGGCTATAAGGCTGTAAAATGGCTTGTTCATGACATCACAGGGTTAAGTATTGAACCCCAATTTCT
This sequence comes from Cupressus sempervirens, assembly GCA_028749045.1. NCBI lineage: Eukaryota > Viridiplantae > Streptophyta > Pinopsida > Cupressales > Cupressaceae > Cupressus > Cupressus sempervirens. The sequence goes on from CM053789.1 coordinate 538,974,549, forward strand.
GGCTACGAGAAAGTGAAAAATGGACATGTTTCTTGGTGGGCCTTAATCATGAGAAGTATTTTCATCACATCATTGCAAGGGCAGTTAATGTAACCAGTTTTGAAGGAGTTCATCGAATGAAAGCAGATCAATTGAATCGATGCACTCCATCAAAAGGCTTTAATATTTTAAGTTGTGATGGTTCGACAATGAAGACATATAGTCAAATTATGGGGCTTTGCATCTTTGCATGCAGTTAAAGCTTACCTTGAGCTAAAGTGGCAAAGTTGCGAAAAGGTGTTGATTGCACTATCGGAGAAGGTTAAGAGAAAACCAAGGTTAAGGCTATGAAGGAGAAAAATACGTTGTGTGCACCATCATAAGGTCAACCTTTGGGTTAATAATTTGAGTTGTGATAGTGTGATCGTGGTCAGTGTAGTGGCTTCTCTCATTCATAGTAGTTAGTGGAAAGGATCAGCTAGTGGTTTCGATGGAGTGATCAACGATAAGGAATGGTCATCAAAAATTTACAAGGTTTGGTCTATAGTTATGAATGATGGTTGTGATGTTGTGATGGAGCATCAAATAGTCAACTCCATATGGTCTTTGCATGGTCATAGGTAGCAATGATGCAAAGAGTTTCATCTGCAATTAAGATTTGTGTTGTCACAACTTTGTTGGGGGTTAATGTTAACTCGTGATCAGGGTTGCAATGAAGTGAAATGCTTTATTTACATTTTCACAAGGTTAACACCATGATTAAGAGGATAAGTCATGAAGTTGCAAAATGGTGAAGAGGGTTAGCCTAACTACTTTCACAACATCTCAAGGGTAAAGCATGTCTGGTAGTCGCGATGGAGTGACAATGGCAAAATGAATGGCTTTGCAACATCGTAGGGACAAGAAATGTTAGATCTATAACTATGGTGATGGTGTGAATGGGTCAATTTCATGGTAAGTGCAGGGTCACGATAGTTAAGGGGTTAAATTGGTAAAAGGCTTTGATGTAGCAATATGGTATTAAATAGGGACATCTAACACATGGTTAAATAGTTAAAGAGAAAAGTTAGTTGTGAAGCCATGAAATAGTGAGCAGGTGCAGGTCAACATAAAGAAGAAAGTTGGGCAAGGTGGAAAAATACTTCAAGGACATAGGGCCACGTGGTGAAGTTTGACAGTTGATTTCAGTTGACTTGATGACATGGCTAACTTGGTGTATTGAGAACAAAGAGAAGCGGCTCTTTAATGGAAGATCGATCTTTTGATCATCTACAACCACTTTTGGTGTTCTCCATACTTGGTAAATACAAAAGACACTCCATCATCACCTTGGGTTATCTATCTACCCAATCAGGGCAACTGTGGTCATCATTTTTGTCTCTTCATAACCAAATTTTCATGCAAAGATCAAATTTTCTAGGGTGCGGACGTGCATCTGATCATGATCTTCTCTAATCAGCAATTATTACTCTTCTGCAACTTAAAATTGGTGATTGAGTTTGAACTCAATGTAATATCAAAGTTATGACTGAACTTTATAAAAAGTGGCTATAAATATGTTTTAGGGGTTCTCCTCTATTCTATCATGTATACTTGTAGTAGCCTTGTGTTTTGCAACTATATTCCTTGCTTTCCATTAATGAAATAGCTCTATTTTTACCTCTTCTTGTCATTCATGATTTGTGCATGTATTTTTCTTTGTCTTGAATGTTTATTTCCTAGTTCTAAAGGTTGTATGTTGTGTTTTATCTATTGATGATTTTTGTATTGTGAAGTCCTTTTATTCAGCATTTGATCAATTCAAAACCTGCATGTAGTTCTTTGGGAGTAGAATAGAGTTAGGATCTATGTATCTGAGCTTTTCATTGATGTGTTGTACATACAAGGGTAGAGTTGCAACCATTTCAATTAGGTGCATCACGCCCCTTAGATTAGATTAGGTAGTTTTATTTCCTGCATCTCCTTCTCCCTTTTCCTCTCAAGAATAGTTAGGTGCATCTTGATTGTAAGGAAGTCAGCCTTCTCTGAAGATTTGACCTCAAAGCGCAAGTCCCACACTTGGAGTTCATTTCCATGTTACACGAGGTCGCTTGAGGGTCATACCTTAAGTAAGGGTGCAAACTTTTGTTTCAACAATTACCTTCTCAACTAGACCAAGCTCTTAATTAATCAATTAATTGATACTAAAGGTCTCATTTATCTCAATTAAGCATGTGGATGACCCCAACTCACAATCCAATATAACTTTTTTGTCATTTTATACATTGGAGAATCAAAGTCTTGACTAGTAGAAAGTCTCCATGTAATCTCACAACAAGGCACACTTGCAGCCTAACATTCCTAAGGTTATAAGTGAAGGATGCTATGAAGGTTGAAGACGTAAGGGACATATGGCTTAATTGGTGATTTTGGATCAAATTTTTTTTGTATAATCAAATTGCAGTGCTAAAGCTTGAAGATGAGGATACAGCCTTAGATTGATATATTAATATGAAAAATGATATGGCCTCCAAATTTGTGAGCAATGTCTTACTCAAAGACTCATGTATCTCAACTTTCCCAATATGTGCTATAAGTGGCAATCCTTTGAGCACAAAATTAAGAACTTTCCCTAGTTCTCTTGTCATGTCTCCTTTTTCCAGTCTATGATGTCATAAGTTGGGTTCACCAAAATGTCATGTATGAAATGGAAAGAACTATAAAATATTTCCCAATTCATGATACACATTGGAATACAAAACCACCACAAAGCGAATGTGATTAGCACAACCATAGGAGTAAGGAGTAAGGGTGCTAATACAAGATCTATGCTTATAGGGTTTATATTCTTTGTCGCTATGATTTGGAAATGAAATGCTAATGACAGATCTAATCTAATAAAGCAAGTACAAGAGAGAATACGTACAAACAAGTGCACTTGGAACTAAGATGGAGATAATTATACTTCAAATCCAAGTTTCCCAACTGTCAGAGTGTCATAACTAGTTGTAATTGATGATCTAACAATTAGGAACCCTATAAGTTTCTGCTGCTTAAATTTCACTTAGAGTTGGGATGAACAAGTTCACAATGGTGACTTGTCCCCAAGGAAATTTCAAGTATCAGCTTGTCCCATACTACAATGGCCGCCAAATTTTTTTTTAATAATTCAACTTCTGACCGATAGTTGTTGCTCCCACCACATTGTTGTCACATACTCGTTGCAATTACAATAGACTGGTCTAATGGATAGTTGTTTCTCCCACATCACTATTGTCACATACTCGTCACATGTGTGATGGCCTACTCTGATGGATAGCCATTAGTTTTATAGCACAACTGTCACAATTGCGATGGCAAACTAAAAGCTTGAGTCATCGCAATTGCAATGGTCTACTTTCACAATTGGGACAGTGTGAAGATGGATTCTTTCCCTTGTATTTTTCCAAGTTACAAAAGCATCATCCATAGCAATTGCAACAGACATCCTTTCCATCACAATTTGCAATAGCAAAAGTCTGGCGACAACCAATTCGTGGTACTATAGCTTGGGCAATAGCTTGCCATTGCAATTCGGGCCCAAATGTAGTAGTGTGTTCATTCAACTAGGTAAGTACCAAATGAAACATATGAATGTATATATTGAGCCCTTGATTGATGAGTTGTTGGGGTTATGGAATGGGGTCACTATGTACGATATCTCTAGACCAATTAGTGAAAGACAATTTCAATTTTGTGCAATGCTTGTATTGACAATACATGATGCCTCTGGACTAATGCATTTTTTTGGTATTTAAAACTATTAACCCATATTTTTGGTATGTATTAGTGCTAACGCATTTTCGTTGTATGTTTAAGTTGTGCATGATAATTGTAAATATGGATCTTTTAGTACACATGTCATCCAATTATACATGATCTTATAGGTATTCAGACAAAGGAAAAAATTGCATGTCCAATTTGAGGTGCAAAGATGAAATCTCATCATTCAAAAAGTTTAGGAAAGTAGGTGTTTGATAAGCATAGACACTTTCTCCAAAAAAATCATAAGTATAGAATTACTGAAAAACTTATTTTCAATGGGAAAGAAGAGACAACAGCAAAGCCACAAAGAATGGCAGCTCACATATGGAAGTTGGAATACAATAGAATGAATCGTCGAGGTAATGTCATTCCATCTTATGCAGATTTTTGTATGAAATTTTAATTTGGATATTGTCTTTTGTTTAGTAATGATGTAATTAATGTTCATGAAGGTCATCAAGGCATTGATGAGAAACTTAAAAAAGGACTTAAAATATATTCTAGATAATTTAGTAGGTTGATGTACTACGAGCACCTACCAATTGTGCATTTTGTTTGATGCTATGCATATTGGAAAGAATGTAACAAAGACAAAATTAAAAATATTGGATGGAAGGGGTGACAAAGAAAAATTAGTCAAAGTTTGTAATGACATTGATGAATCCAATCATGCATTAAAGTTTTTACTTAAATCAAATAGCAATGGAAACTAGAGTAATATGAGTGTCATTCTTTGGTTATTAATGCAGCAAAAAACTGATGTCATATTTGAAGCCATAAAAAAGTAAAATTCCCACAGGGTTTGCTATAAACATAAGCAGTTGCACATCAAAGAAAGGTGATTTTTGGTCAGGGTCGAAAATGCATGATTTCCATACCTTTGTCAAGGTAAGTCATGTTCTTCTCTATTTACAATAAATTTGTAAAATATCATGTACTTTTTATTGTTTATTTTATAATATATTGAAAATATCATTTTATTATTATCACAATACATTCTACTTCTATCTCTCCCAAATAACTTCAACAACATGAGTGTCAAACAAGTTATATATGATCTTGGGAAATACATGAGGTTAGAAGTGTTATTTGTTAAATTTTTTGTATATATATTATTTTTGTGTCTTGCTCTTCTATTTCTGTAATTTATTGTATAATTTTTTTTAGTCTCATTAATATGTTTTTGTGTGATGAATATCTTCTAGGTGGTTGTCATCTAAAGAAACTGATAAAAAAAGACATAAAGCATTGGAAGAGAAAAATTTCTCATCTTTTGTGTGAGATGCAAAAGTGTCTACCTTCAACTTTTTTAAATGCACAAGAATACTACCTGATACATCTATTTGAGGAGATTGAATTGTGTGGACATTTACCAACTAGGTCAATGTGGATGGTTGAGAGGCACTTGAAAGTTTTGAAGGGCTTGGTTTGATAAAGAGCACGTCATGAAGGTTCCATGGTTGAGGGATATATGGTATACCAGACCATGGTTTACATCAGTGAATAACTTCCCAAGTTTTCATCAAATATCCATGTAGATCCAATTTGGGATCCCAACTCCATTAATAGATTTGAAGGGGAGTACTTGATGGGGAAAGGTAGATTGAGAAAAGTGAGAGGTAGTTATAAGATGTTATTGTAGTTAATTAATTCTTATCATTCATCAGTATAAGTTGTTTCTAACTAGTCTATTTATTTTATACAGTTTCTCATGAGTGGGATGCACTTCATTTGTATATTGCAAACAATCTTGATTGGATGATGGTATGGATTGATCAATCTCAACAAAATGGTCACTCATTAACATGGGAAGGTGTTGCTTCATTGGTTAAAGAAGCTCATCATAATGGAGATTCCAATGTTATGCCAATGGTAATTGATCTAGAAAATGGTTTAAGAGGTGGAAAGGTACGTATAAGTTAATCTATCATGGTCATTTTTTTCAATATCAACTCACAGATGGATGCATAATTTTGACATGTTTGAAAAATAACAGGTCAAGCACCGCAAAGCTATGTACTATAATGGCCATAAATTTTGCATTAAAAAGGTGGATGACACTAAGAGAACTTGTGATTATGGGATAACTGCGGTCTTTGAGGTCATCAATATTTCATCTAGAAATGGCATGCATCCTTAACAATCTAAAAATAGATACTATGACATTTTGGATGATATAATTGAGAGCTATCAAATGGTATAGGCTACGACTGAATCAAAATGATTCTGATAGAACTTTAGTTGAACATGATAATGGATTTATAATTATTAATACAAGGTCATTTGAGCCAACTGGAAATGAGCACTATGTTCTTCCAAGCCTATGTGAGCAAGTGTTTTACTTTGGCATTCCATATAAACTGGGTTGGTCATTTGTTGTTAGACACGATCCAAGAGGAAGATCAATAAAGTATGATGTGATTGAAGAAAAAGATATTGAAGAAGTGGAAGATGAAGTAGATGATGATGATGGTGAAGATGAAGTAGGAGATGATGATGATGATGGCGAAGATGTTCATGATGGTGGTGGTGGTGGTGGTGATGGTGATAAAGATGGTGGTGGTGGTGGTGGTGGTGAGACGATGACGATGATGGTCATAGTGATGATCATGATGATAACAATGGTCATTGTGACGATTTGGATGGTGATGGCGATAATGATGATGTTCATGATGATGATATGGATGAAGAAGATGATCAATGACATGATCAATGGAAATGTATTAGGTGCAAATTTATGTTATGATACTCAATTATTGGTGTTGATTACTTATAATGTATTATTTGTATAGGTAATGAATTAAAAAGTATACAATGATTATGATGTATGCATATTTTTCATGTTATTTTTTATGTAATCTGTAGCATAAGTATCATGTAATTTGTAACTAACTTAAGAAAAATGATTTACATATGCAGGAAACTATACCACTTTGACAAGGATCATACACAATGACATGGATCAAGAGGTATAAGCTTATTACATGCTTGCTTTCTGTTTACCTTCAACATTAACTTTAGGCAAAGTTCATCAATATTAGCCTCATTTTATAGAAAAATATTTTTCTCCTTCAACTATATCTCTCATTTGATGGGCTATAGGTACCACCAAATATGTATATGTCAGATTTATCTTCCTTGAGTGAAGGAAATGTAGGAATAGAAGAGGATAGTGAGACATGTAGTAGGTCTATGAAAGAGAGACAAACTAGAGGTCAAAAGATTAGAAGAAAATTCAATAAACACATAAAAAAATTTCCTTGCTCAAGGGGGGTCATGTTCTTATGATGATGAGACAAAGGGCGAGATCAAGGTTCCCTTAAGGTACACATCTTCAAAAAGAATGAGTACCCAAGGAATTACCTCCAATTAACACTAATTTTTGTGTTAACGAGAGGATATATTGCATAGCTCCATCATCATTACATGGTTTGGGCCTATTTTCCATAGATGGCATAAAGGTCAGTTATAAAAAAGTTGTTTAATTGATGGAGTATGTAGGACCTTGTTGCAATTACAATAATTAGATGGAGATAGTTCAATATAAAAAAAGTATGCTTAGGTATGCAATGTCAGTAGATTATCTACAATGGAAAGAAAATGATCAAAGTAAAAGACTTCTTGTGTGTATTGATGGAAGGCCAAAAGCAATAGGAAACATTGTAGTTTTTATAAATAGAACGTGTCCTAGGTCAACTAATAAGCAACTCAATTGCATTTTTTAGGCGCATGAGGGAAATCATGTTTTTATATGTGTGATAAAATCAATAAGTGCAGGGGAAGAGCTGCTAATAGATTACAATTTGAATCGCATGGATACAAAAAAATTTACTATCATGGGACTTGTAAGTACTATATATGTAATATTCAAACTATTTACTTTTATTTAATAACTCCAATATACAATATACCATTATATTAATAATTTGTTTTTCTAAGTCAACTATTCCTTTCATTATGATGATGTTTTTATATATATTCTTTGTCACAAGGCGACATGAATGATCCATCAGATGACAGAGGAAGGGATGTTTCTCCCACCCCTTCTTCAGCGCAGGTAAACCTTTTGTATAAAAATTCATGTAGTTTTAATTTTAGAAAATGTCATATTATTGTGTTATTTTCATTAAGGTTTTGGACTTGTTTTGATTGTTTTACTGATGTTTTTGTCACAATTTGATGCTTAGGGAAAGGGAAAAGAACTAATTACCCAAGACAAATTAGTTGTTGATATGGAGGCCATATTATTATGTGATGATGATATCGTATATACCAATGATCCTAGAAGCATGTGTAAAAAGAGCCTCAAAATAATCAATCTACAAATACTTGCGCTAGTGATGGATCGAAATCCAACCAAAGAGAAAGAGGCGACAAGAAATAAATTGTATCGGAGAGCATGTAATATATTCGAGGTACATAGCTTGAACTAAAAAAATTATCTAACAATTTTGTTTTTTGTTAAAAGGTCCAATGAGCAAGGCCCTAAATTAAAAGATCAGTTCATAAAATCTGTAGAAGATCTTTTTGGTCAAAATATTTTGAACAAAGTCCAAATTCTTAAAAAAACTTGCAAACATCTAATGACTTTGAGAGACCAATACAGAAGAGCTCTAGAGGTCAACCCAAAGTACAAGCGTCCTCCTATGGTTCTAGGGCTGGAGTGAAATGAAATCATTGAAGATGCAAAAGAGATAAGACTAAGAGATAAAGGAATTAAACCACCACCTGACAAAAATAGGTATGTGGTAGTATTAATGCACAAATTAGTGCTTTTTATATTTATATAATATAACATATTTCAAAGTTTACATACATAGGCTGCAAGACACATCAAAGGCTACACAAGCTAGAAAAGATAAGGTTGGTCAACACCATGTTGGCTCTAGTGGATTTATGAAAATTCACTCACAACTTGTAAGTAGTAGTAAACGAAATTTTTATCAATTTTTTTTATATAAAATTACAAATAAGAAATACATTCAATATTGATGATGTTATGCAAAAAATGCAATGTGTTGAATTTAATCTAGCACCCACAAAAGAGGACAAACAAATTGGCTTCAAGCAAGGCTATAAAGTAGTGGTTGCCCACCATCGCATAGATTCCAGTGGCCAAAGAGATGTAGAATATTCTGGTGCATCAATTCACATATAAGTAAGGGCCTAATGAAATAATAACTAAAATTGAGAACTTCATGAGAAATAATCTATTTGATGTTAATTTCGAACAATGATAACAATGTGCATGACATTTCACTGCAGCCTTCTACTCCCAACACATATCCTACTCATGATGATGAAGGCACAGATCCTACACATGAAAAAGGCCCTAATGTGCATCACAGTGATAGAGGTTCATATTCAATTTCTATTGAAAATTAATTATGTAATTATTAATAAATTTTAACATCTCAAATTACAATGGGTGTAACCTTTATGTGATCATTTTTTAGTGTGCAGAATGTCATGGTGACAGAGTCGAGTGTGATGTTAGTGTTGAGCATGTTGAGGTTGGGGCTAAACAAAATGTGATAGTAGATGATGTGGCACTATCAGGTAAAGAAAAATATTTGTTATGTTCTTTAGATTAATGAAATACTTATAACATTTAAAAATATGTTTAGAATTAAACCCATTTATTTCTTATTGCAAGGGGGCATCAACCTTGTGCTTGAAAAAAGAAGAGGAAGCCTCATGTCATAAGATCGGAATCACAAGAGCCATAGGAGAATGTCAAAGATAGTCACGATGTGCCTATTAGCTTTTATCTTCGACAAAAGAAAAATTAAAAGAAGAAATTATTGTTAAAAACCTTGTTTGAAGATGAATGTGTTGATGATTTTTTTTCGAATGTTGCTTATTAATGAATTTTATGTCATGTTATTGAATATTGTTATGTGATTATAATGATAGATGTGTTCACAAATTATTGATGAATTTTTATATGTATTAATGAATTATATGTCATGTTAATGAATGTTCTATGATTATAATGATTGATGTGTTCATGGATTATTGATGAATGTTTATACGTATTAATGAATTATATATTGTGTTAATGAATGTTATGTGATTATAATGATTCAACGATATAATTCTTAAATGAATGAATGAATGAATGAAATATTTACTTAGATGTTAATGGAGAATGTAGAGTGATTATAGGGGGGAGAGACCAAATGAGCTTCCACCTTCACGTGGTTGGCCTTGTTAAGTAGAGAATATGAAAGGATTCTTGAAACCAAGTGAAGCTCAAACTAAACCTGTTAAAACTAAACACCAATATATGGTCCCATCATCGAGTGGCTGGAGAACTTCACCATTGTCACTAACAACTATCATTTCTTCAATGTTGACGTAGACATGTCTATGATGTTCATTGCTATAGACTCCATATCAATTTCCACTACAGTTTCATCACATGTCTACACTATTAGTTATTATCGCTACATTTCCATAATGAATCGTAGTCATCTCTTCTATGATAAATATTATCTATTGGTAAATAGACTTGTCGCTTTGAAACTCTTGACAATGTGATGCGAAATCAAAAAAAACTTTACAAACTCATTAAGTTTCTTGATAGGTCTGATTGACTCCTTTGGTCATCACCAAACTCCACCTGGCACACTTTTCTCAACTTTATAATGAGGCCCTTTAGAACACCCAAAAAATTGCCATCTTTTCCCAACATATTATCTCTGTCCTAAATTGCTTGAACTTGCTCATTTCTTTTTAAGGTCTTAAATGAAGTTCAATAATGTCTTTAAAATTTGGTTTTAATCTAGAATGAACGATCAAAACAACCCCAAACTCCCTTTCTCTGATGATTTCTAAACTGGCTAGTTACTTCCTAGTAGCCCTTTGTAATTAGCCCTCAAAACAAGGTTTTGGGGATTTAATTTGCAAAACTTTCTTAACAAGCTACCGACCTATTCACCATTTAGGATATTGATTTTGACATTGCATAGGATTTTAGTGGTTTGACTTCCCAACTCTGTTTGTACAACACAAATCCCAAAATGGAGGGTTTGTAAGGGTTTTGAAGCCTTTCTTGGTTGTATGCATCAAATGAATTTGTAACACACTTCAATGGATTGGTATAACCTTCCCCTTGCTATGTAAGGACCTCCTTTCACTTTTCTTTCATCTGCAAAAGAAACCATGCAATTATCTTTCTTCCTATACATTTGGTAGGCATATTTCTTCATTCATCTCTAGCCGAATTCACCATCAAACCCACCAAGGGCTTGCTGAAAAAATTCACAAATTGAGTGTCACTAACTCCAATCTTTTGCATCTTAAAGTACACTGAGTCTACCTCCTTTCTCCAATGTTTCATGACTTTTCAACCATGGTGATAAGAGTTAGACTACATTTTGTAAAAATTGTCCAGTTACAAGGAAAAACTGGCAACACTTAGCAAATTGAATGAAATATATACAAAAATCAATGGAGGGAAAACAAGACCTGTACAAGAAGAATTCTAACAAAAATATCTAACTCCTATTTACAATAAAATTTTCCATTCAATCAAAAAAACACATGAACAGCAGGCAAATACGATATTTTTATTGTCAAAACTTGGTTTGGTATTTAGTTTGAGAAAATTCTTGTCTCCAACCCATACAACTACCTTTGAAAAGGATTCTATGTGATTTCAAGATGATTAGGAACTTAAGGAAGGTGAAAAATAACTATTATTTCAAACATGCTACCTATTTTTCAAAGTTGCACAAAGTTGCAACATTGCAACTTTTCAATTTTTGCAATTTTTGCAAAGTTGACAAGTGCATGACAACTTTTGGCTTCCTTGCCACCAATGGAGGAAAAATGCATGTCTTATGGTGTTTCAAAAATTATTACACCTCACTCCACCTTTCTTCATGCTTCTGACCATATTGTGGTTGTTTGACCACCTTTGACAGCCTAGGAAGCTCTTTGAGAGTCTGACAAACAAAATGAATGCGCAATGCAATATAAACCAAACATTTAAGTAAAAACACACATTTGGGTTGTTGGGAAACCCTTATTCCATACCTATGACCCAAAATTAAGTCTTGCAAGCCAAAACTGGGGTGCTCCTACACCATTCTCCCCCACAAAGAAAGCAATTGTCATGGGATAGCAGGGGTGAATAGTTGAGGATTGATTCCTTTCTTCTTTAAGTCAGTTTCAGGGATCCAGGTAGCCTCATTATCAGGTTTTTCCTTCCACTTGATAAGGTAATCCATGTATGTCTCATATCTTGTTTGTTTCCAAATCCTTGAACTAAGAATTTTTTCATCTTCAAGGGGTTTATCCTTCTGCTTTGGCAAATTGGCAGTGATTTGAGAGAGGTCTGAATCTACTTGTGAGATGGATGGAATTGGGCCCTTTATGCATTGTTAAATCTACCACATTGAATGAAAATGTTCTTCTTTTGTTTTATTAAAAATTAAGATGTCATCAAGATAGACTATAACAAATTTACCTATAAACTCATGCAAGACTTCATTTATTAACCTCATGAAGGTTGAAGGTGCATTTTTCAAACCAAATGGATTACAAGCCATTCATACAATCCCTCAATTTTTTTGAAGGTGGTTTTCCATTCATCCCCTTCCTTAATCCTGATTTGATGATATCCACTTTTGAGGTCAATCTTTGTGTAGTCCCTTGCCTCTCCTGAACAATCCATGAGGTATTCTATCCTTGGTATAGGAAATCTATATTTGGTAGTGATCTTTTTTATGGCCCAGGAATCAGTACATAACCTCCATGTTCCACCCTTTTTAGGAGCTAAAACAGTAAGAATAGCACAAGGGCTTATACTCTTCCTAATTGGTCCATGTTCAAGTAACTCTTTAATTTGTTTGGTGATTCCTCATTTTGTTGTGGTGTCATCTTATTGCCTTATTAGGTAAAGAAGCTCATGGGATAAAGTCTATTTGATGGCTTAAGGAGCTCTTTAGTGGTAAAGTAGTTGGTTGTCCATCACTCACTATGTCTTGAAACTAATTTAGGATATCTTGCACTTCCTTGGGTATATCAGTTTTGGCCCCTTTCTTCTCATCTCTAGGTTTGACCACTATGGCATATCCTATTCCTCCTCCTTCCTTTAAGGCATCAAGAAACTCCTTCTCTCCAACAAGTAACACATTAGGACCTATGGTTTGGTTTTCGCCTTCTTCAAACAAGGACTGAATTTTGAAAGTAACCCCATATTTCTTGAAGGTATATGTGTTTTTATTGCCATCACATATAGCTTCCCTATCAAACTACCATGGTCTACCCAATAGGAGATGACATGCATCCATGGGTAACACATCACATAGTACCTTATCCTTATACCTTCCAATGCTAAAATCTACCCAAGCTTGTTCATTGACAATTACATGCTAGCCCTTCTTTAACCAAGTGACTTTATAAGGGTTATTGTGAGGTATTTTTTCCAGATTTAGCTTAGTTGTTGCTTCATCGGAGATTATATTATCAATGGAACTAGAATCTATGATGACTTTACATACCTTGTTAATTATTTTACACTTAATACAGATAATTTGTGTGTCTTCTATTTATATTTCATAGCTATCCAAAGTAATTGAAGCAACACTTAAACTTTTCATTGCATCTACATTAGACACTTTGTATTCTATCTGTGAGTAGATCCTGTAAGTGAACATATTCAAGAGAAATTGGTAATTAATATGTTGGATATCCTTTACTATTTATGTTTCAAAGAAAAATTAAAATATTATGCTTGAGTAGACCAAATTAATGGAGATAGTATTAGATGTTAACAATGTCAATCTCTTGATTTCAGGCAATGCAGAAGGAGGCCCTAGTTCAATATGCAATCTCAATTGATATGCATAAGAAATCAAGTGGATCTAAAAAATGCAACATATTTTCATTTTTCATACAAGTCATTAATGTAAATGTGGTGCATTTTTACAACTCCACCTATTGTCCATGCATATGGAATGTTGCTACACATGCATTCTCGATTCAAAGTGGTTGAATCTTATTTTGGATGGGAGGGAGAGAAGCCAAAGACATATGGATGATTTAGTGGCTACAGACAATGATTCTTCACTATTTACATTGTAGTTCTATCATTGAGTTCCTTATTTTGACTATTGCTACATTCAACATTTTGATGTTAATAAAAGTAATGTTTTGTTTCCTTTGTTGAAGTGTGTCATGCCTTCATTCACTAAAATTGATCTCCGCTAATTGCGACCATATTGGTAACATGTTGATCTTAGTCTTCTTAAACTTGTTGTTATAACACTATAGATCCTAATATACATATAGTTGTTGACATTCTAGTCATGTTTGTTATTAGTGACATACACTTATTCAAATTGTGAGTTCATACCGAGCATATTATATAGTTAACAGTGATAACCAAGCATTTCAGTTGCTACTGATTCCTACAGTTGTTACCAAGTCCTATGGACAGATTTTAGTTTGAACCAAGCAGTTAGTACAAAGTTGAAGTTTAGCAGTGTAAACCAAGCATTTCAATATTTACCAAGTTGTGTAGTGTTTACCGAGTTATGCAGTGTTTACCGAGTTCACAGTTCATGTGATGTGAGTCCAATGTTAACTGAGCTACTTTATGTTAACCAAGTGACTCAATGTTTGTCAAGCTCATAGAGAATCCAGTATTGACCGAGCTATGCAATGAGAATCAAGTGATTCAATCTATGCCGAGTTTCACAGTATTTGTCGAGTCACCAGCACAGACCGAGTTCCAAACTACTTGGAAGTGATCAATATGGATTGAGCTTCTCTGTCTACCGAATGCATGATCATGCTGAGTTTGATAGTGGATGTCGAGTATCAAAACCTCACCGAGTCAATCTTCAGAGCCCGAGTTTCTACATTTTGGTTGACTTTGTAATATTTTGTGTAAACTTGTATTGTGCCCAAATTTGTAATTGTGTAATTGGATTGATATATATGTAATTTATTGTATCACATCCAATATATATATATATGAAATTAATAAGGAAGACTAGAGTAGAAGAATGAATTACAAAGGCTACAGTAGTATAAGGAGCAGCAAAGATTCATCTATCACAGCAAGGTGATTTGTACACTCAAATGAATCTCATTCAACAAACCAAGTTGCAGATCAGAGATCAGCTACCATTTCATTCTAATAGGTGGATCAGTCAAATCCTTTAACAAGGTAGACCTAACAGTCTCATGTAAATCTATTTACCGAGTGCATACTTCATTGTATATTTGTAAATCTTTTTGCAAGGTGAAACTAGCAGTCTTTATTACTCCTAACAGGGTAAATCATCAGAAGTGATCAATGTAAGCCTTAACCAGCCAACTTTATACTATAGTACTAAAGCTTGTGGGTATCATCCCCACCCCAGTTTTACTTTCTATTTGGAAGGTTTCTGGATCAGCAAATCTTGTGCTAAAGTGTTGTGTATGCTTTCATGTTTTTCACTTTCTCATGCATGAAGTTAGATCAGAATTCATATAAAGGATTAATTGCTAATAGAGATAAAGTTTTGCTAGTTATTGATTCACCCCTCCACTCTCAGTAACTTAGCTTGTCATAATATTTTCAACAATTGGTATCAAAGCTTTGTGGTTCTCAGTGAAAAGTTTAACAGCTTGAGCAAAGATCAAAGGCAATGGAGGTATTCAAACTTGACAAAGCTATTGACAATGAGAAGCTAGATTTGGAATTGGTCATTGGACAACTCAAAAAAGAAAAAGAGCAACTCTCTCAATCCTTGAAAAGAAGAAAAGATCTTGCAATCTAGATGAATGATTCACTCTACATTGAAGAAAGAATTGAAGACATATATCCAAGCAATTCAAATGAAGTTGATAAAGCAATCAAAGGACTATTGGAAAAAAATAGTACTCTTCAAGAAGTAAGAAAACTAAGAAGAGAGAAAGAAATTCAGTTAGTGAGATTGTGTGAAGTCATAGACGAGAAAAATAAGATAAGAGGAGATAGAAGGAAAGAACAATGAAATTCAGCACCTATCCCTTTAGCAAACAGACTTCATTGATCAACTCACCAATGCAAATGAAGAAATCATGAACTTGAAATCAGAGAATGAAAGATTGCAAAATGATCTAAACATTGAAAAGCAAACCAATGAAAGAATGTTGAAATCCCAAGCAGACATGAGTCAGTTAAATGAATAAAGTCACTTCATACAAAAAGGAAAAGCAGGAATTAGATATACAGAAGAAGGAGAATCATCCAAGCAAGGAGCTCGAAGGAACCAAAAACCTACTTGCAGTCACTGTGGTAAGATAGTTCATACTTCAAACAAATGTTGAAGTAATGGGAAGGTAAAATTCAATGGAAAATGCTACAATTGTAATCAACATGGTCATAGAGCAAATGAATGCAAAGAGAAACCAAGATTTGAAGACAAATGTCACAAATGTAGGAAGCATGGACACAAATCATCAGAACGCAAAACCAAAATATTGAATCCAGTAGAACAAATTGTGAAAGCTATATTTGGTTGGAACTATAACACCTAGTGCAGATGTCATTACTGTGGAGAATTTGGACACATTGGTATGAATTGTGTAAAACATCACATGAGGAAGAGCGATACTACCAAAAGATGTTTCACTTGTATAGAACTTGGTCATCTTGCCAAGAACTGTATGAACACTAGAAGAGTAGAAGATGAAAACGAAAAAGCTAACAACATCAGAAAATTAATGAGACAACAACAAGTTCCAAAATCAACCGAGAATACAAGTTCGAGCAATGATGTTCAAGTCACTCAAGAATTGGTTGAATCCACCATTTCAAATTGATTTCTCAAAGGAGAACCAGAACTAGGCTTCTAAAGAAGACATCTAAATCAGTTCCAGCTGACAGGACAACAAACTCATATCAATATTCAACATACAAAGGGATCACCGAGTAAGAGGTACCAGTTTCTACCGAGTCACCTTCCTTACCGACTGAGGTTGAGTCACATACTCTACCGAGCAAGGTCGGGAGTAACTAAACCTTATGTGGTTACCGAATGATGAAGGACTTCACTGAGTAATCAATGCAAGCAAAGTGGATGACAGTCTGTCAAATTCATCGAACTTTTGTACCAGGCATTTATGGTGTAACTTGATAAAAGGAATGAAATCAAAGTCATTTTTACCGTGAATTTTCAAGAGCAAATTGTGCAGAGCGATCTTCAAGAGCATTCAAGCGATTTGAGCAAATTGTTACCAAAACTTTCGAATTCTCTCAAACCCTACCAAGTCAAGATGGCAGCTACTAGTAGCAAAGCGAAGCGAGGGTTAGACATGTTAGCTTGTGGTGTAGAATGGAAGGCACTGAACTTCAAGCTCACTCTTGCAATCACTGAAACTCTAGATCCGAGTGGAGCACAGTCGCAAATCCCTCCCAAGGTATTGTTAATCAACAACATCTGTTCTCATTTTAAATGTGAGATTCAAGATATTGGCACCCTAGAAATGGATGAATGTTTAAAAGAGTTATGTGTTGATGGTGTTTTGAAACCTGAGGACCAGCATCTCGAAGCCAAAGGTTTAACCCATATTCCTTGCATGCCCTGTAATTTCCAAGTCAAATGGATTAGGTATATTCTTAGCCATGTGCACAATGGACAGTTGTGGTTGGAAGAACCTATTTTGATTACAAAGAAGATGATTCATAGGATCATTGGTCTAACTATGCTGGCTAAAGCTAAAATGACAAAAACCCTAGGTCAGGTCGAACTGGAGAAGAAAACCCTAGCCAAGTGGGATGGTAGGGGAATGAAAATTAGCAGTGTCACTGACATGGAATTGAGGTTTGGCATCCATATCATTGCGCACAAGATCTACATTTCTAGCAGGTTGAACAGTGTATCATGCGAGGCAATAGACTTGGCGTACAAAGTTTTCAAGAATAACCTATCTCTTGACCTTGTCGAGCTACTATCAAATCAATTCAACAAGAACATGGAGAGCATCAAGACATCAAAGAATAACCCGTGTAAGTTTGGCTCTTTGATGACATGTTTATTCTTTTATGTTTAGACATTCTTTCCATGAAAAGGCACTGTTGCGTGGAGGAAAGATGTGCCAGAGCTCTATCAGATAAATGAATATATTACTGAGATGGGAGAAAATTACACTAGTATTATGGATAATTATTTTAATGCTTTCAAGGAGAAAATGAATAATAGATACCGAATCCCCAAGAAACTAGTTGAAGATTATAAAGATGATGTATGTTTTATGGTGGATAGTGATAAGGTATGCATTCAGGTAGTTAGGCCTAGAATTGCATGCTTGAAACCTCTAGGTTATGAGGTAAATTTTGATGAAACAAAGGATATAATTGAGGCACTAATAAATGAACTAGTGGACCCCAAGACTGCATATTTTGGCACATGTGATGAGGCTAAGGCTCGGATAGAATTGGAGATCAAGCTCCCTCGGGCGGTTAGCAAAGGCAAGAAAAGGATTGCCAAGTTGAAAACAAGTTCTACTCTTTTGTTAACCAAGGGAAAAGGTGAAGATGAAGAAGTAGAGGATGAAGAATCAAAGGAGGAGGAACCACTGAAGAAAAAGGGCAAAGTAATCATTACCAAGCCTGCCAAACATCCACTGCAATATTCACTAGGAGATCCTCTAGGAAGAAAGCAAACAAAGAAGGGGGAGACATAATTTTCAAGAGGTCCCCACCCACATTTGAAGAGAAGATGAAGGAATTGGAATTAGGTTCTGGGATAACAAATTTCAAAGCATTAAAATATGAGACCAGAACAACTGATGAGCAAAGGCAGATTGCAGATATTCTGATATCTAAAATGGGAAAATGGAAATACTCTCCTGACCAGCTTACTCAACAAATTCCAGATGCTTTAATGGATAAAATCAAGCCAAGATGGGAACATGCAAAGCAAACTACTAAGGACATTCATGAGAAAACTTTGAGGCAACTAATGCCAAATCTGACTGACAAGGAAATCAAGGAATCTTTAAAGAAAAATGAAGAAAAACTAACTTTAAGATTCAATACTTGTCTAAATTTGTTGAATGAAATAGAGCATGTTGTGAAGAATGCAACAAATACATGGAAGAATGTATATCTTCTTCATAAACTGAGTGATTTTCCAGTCAGCATAAGTGACAAAGATGAAGATGATGATCAAGAAAAGGATGAAGAGAAAAATGATGAAGAGGTAACACATTTTGATAATGAGGATGATGAAGAGGAACAAGAGCAAGAGGCTACCAAGGAAGATGCACAAGATGTTGAGGAAACTAACCTAGTCAAGATTGTTGCAGTAGTTATTGCCTCACTTCCTCACTCTCCAAGCAAAATAGTGACAACATTAAGCATGGAGATAGTCTCGGCAGGATTGATTGTGTCCAGCACTCCAAGCACAACCATCCAATCAATCTTTGCACTAGTATAGCTCAGCACATCATTGACTGAAGTACCAAGTACTTCATCTACCGAGCTATAGTCTCTTCCCTCTTCAAAAATTTTGAATGCAACAATTTTGGATACATCAATTTTGTCTTTTACAGGTACTTCTACTAATAGTTCTATAATAAGTGTAGCTTCCACTTTTTCAGCAAGCCCCACTATTTCTACTATTGTTTCTACTCCAGGTTCACAAGCAATAAGTGCGAGGAAAGTTTAGACCAAGCCTCAATTAAGCACAAAATTTTTGGGTAAAGATAAAGAGGAGGATGTTGATCTTGATGAGGAAATTGTGATTCCAAATTGGGATATTTCAAAACTCAATCTTGATCAAATGCAAACCTTTGGAGAATTACTCAAAAAGAAAGCCAAGCAGAAAAGACCAAGAGAAGAAAGAGATAAAGAATTTAAAACCATTGAGGATGTCAAGAATATTTTGACAGAGGCTATAGGTATAGAGATTGATTCTTCTCAGCCAATTTTGTTTCAGTTGGCAGAAGTTGTCCAAAAGTACAATGAAGATCTAGATGGACAAGATAAATTATTATAGAAAGCAGGGAAGAAGTTTGAGAATAAGGTCTTAGAACTTATTGCTCAAAAGATTGTCATTTACCAAGTAGAGTTATCTACTATTTTGGGTTCTCTTGAAACTTCTTGTACCAATGTAACTTTACTTTTTGGTAAATTATGTGATATTTCAAGCTTTACAAAGGAAATAAAAGATAAATTGTCTAAGATTGATGAAGATCTTAAGGCGAGTGCTTAGCAATTGCAGCTTGACCCGAGTTCAAGCTCTACCCATTTCAAAAGATCATATTTTTGACAAAATTGCTTAAAGAAGAAACCAAAATCAGATCTAGTTTGGTAGATATTCAGAATATGATACTCCCTAACATGGATGCACTGTAGAAGTATATTGCTTATTCAAAAACTCTCATCCATGATAATAATTTCTCTATTGCAGACCATATGATTGAACTTTCAGCAGAAGTGCAGGTGGCATTGTACACATGCAAGGTCTTGCAAGAAATATGGGACAAGACTTTGGCAATCATACTAAAGGTACATTCAAACTTCTTGCCTCATTTTGGCATTACTATGTAAATACTATAGTATAGATCTTTGGCATTAATGTCAAAAAGGGGTAGTAGATATGAAAAACTATGGGAGAAGATATTGTATAAGATGATATAAAGAGCAAAAAGATGTAAAAAGATAGGGGGAGAAAATTTGTAAGTATAGTATACTATATATTATTTTTGGAGGAAGCATTGCCATATACAGAAATGTATCCTCTACAAAAACAATTTTGAAAAATCTCAAAAATAGTATCCTCTACCGAGTTGGAGATATAAGGTGATGGATAATTCAGTTTTGACTGATAAGTGCTTTTGTCACTAATGCCAAGGGGGAGATTGTTGACATTCTAGTCATATTTGTTATTAGTGACATACACTTATTTAGATTGTGAGATCATACCAAAAATATTGTACAGTTAACAGTGTTAACCAAGCATTTCAGTTGCTACCGAGTCCTATAGATAGATTTTAGTTTGAACCAAGCAGTTACTACAAAGTTGAAGTTTAGCAGTGTAAACGGAGCATTTCAGTGTTTACAGAGTTGTGCAGTGTTTACTGAGTTCACAGTTCATGTGATGCGAGTCCAATGTTAACCGAGCTACTCTGTGTTAACCAATTGACTCAATGTTTGTCGAGCTCATAGAGAATCCAGTATTGACTGAGCTATGCAGTGAGAATCAAGTGATTCAGTCTATGCCTAGTTTCACAATATTTGTCCAGTCACCAGTGTAGACCAAGTTCCAGACTACTTGGAAGTGATCAGTATGGACCGAGCTTCTACGTCTACCGAATGCATGACGATGCCGAGTTTGACAGTGGATGTTGAGTATTAGAACCTCACCGAGTTAATCTTCGAAGCCGAGTTTCTACACTTTGGCCGACTTTGTAATATTTTGTGTAAATTTCTATTGTGGACGAGTTTGTAATTGTTTAATTGGATTGTTATATATGTAATGTATTGTATCACATCCTATATATATGAAATCAATAAGGAAGAAAAGAGCATAAGAGTGAATTACAAAAACTACAACAGTATAAGGAGCAGCAAATATTCATCTATCACAGCAAGGTGATTTGTACACTCAGAGGAATCTCATTCAGCAAACCAAATTGTAGATCAGAGATCAGCTACTATTTCATTCTAACAGGTGGATCAGTCAAATCCTTTAACAAGGTAGACCTAACAATCTTATGTAAATCTCTCTACCGAATGCATACTTCATTGTATGTTTGTAAATCCTTTTGCAAGGTGGACCTAGCAGTCCCTATTGCTCCTAACAGGGCAGATCATCAGAAGTGATCAATGTAAACCTTAACCGGCCAACTTTATATTGCAGTCCTAAAGCTTGTGAGTATCATCCCCACCCCAGTTTTACTTTCTATTTGGAAGGCTTTTGGGTCACCAAATCTTGTGTTAAAGTGTTGTGTATGCTTTCATGTTTTTCAGTTTCTCATGCATCAAGTTAGATCAGAATTCATATAAAGGATTAATTGCTAATAGAGATAAAGTTTTATTAGTTACTGATTTACCCCTCCCCTCTCAATAACTTAGCTTGTCATAATATTTCCAACAATAGCACACTCACAAATGCAACAAAACAAGAACATATATTGAAACTTTTCAACATCTTTTGTAATGCTAATTGATCATGATTTTGTTGTATTTGGTTGTAGAGTACCGAGCAACAGAACTGAATGAGAAATTGAGGTTGTAGGGTAAAGAAAGCATATCTTCATCATTTGAGGGTAATTCCAGGTAAGGATTGCATATAAGTTTAAACTTCATACAGTAGAAATAAATGCTTTGAGATGGCAACAATATTTTGGAAATGATTTTATTATTATCGCATCAGTATTCTCCATTTGTAGGTTGTACATCACGTCTACTTATTGAAATCAAATTATATTTGCTTCTTGGAGGTACTTGGTAAATTTGATCCCCTATTCCATACTAGGGATAGATGTTTTGATACCTACTGAGTTCGTGTACCTTTGACTATAACATGTGTGACCTTATATGTTGTGCTTGCTGACTGCAATTATCTCTATTTTTTGAGTATGAGATATTCATTCTTCTAACATATAATGTTCCTGTCAAAGCTTTATATATGACTTAGGAAAGACCCCTGAAGCATTTATATATTATAGAAAACAATGATCTATATCATGTATTATAAGTCGACATGTATGTTTGTATTCCCTCAAGTAGGTAGTCCACTTGTCTTCTCCCTGATCTCCTTCCAATTCGATGTATGTGAATGTTGGCTATCTACGTCAAATGATATTAGGGCTGAGTTGGATTCTATCTCTGAATAGGGACCACGTTGGATTGACGTCGTTGATTTCTACTATGGGACTGAGTTTAATTATGTTTGTATCCTCATCTCATTCGATATCTTTTCACTTACTACTGAGTCAGATGTGTGCACTCCAGATTTATATGTCCACCTGGATTGAACGTAGCCTTAGATCAATTTTGAAATAGGGACGCTTACTTCCAACGCTTGCTGACTGGGATCCTTTTTCCTATCACTCTTCTACTCCTCTGTAATTACCTTGGAATTCGAAACAATTAAAGAAATCAATCGATAACATTCTCCTTATTCCAATTGGATAGAATGTTATTAAGGTTGCTCTAATTGTAGTAATATGTAAAGGATAATATTCTAATATTAAAATATCTAGGTGATCCCCCCTTGAAAAGAGTTTGAATCCCATCTTATATCTTGCAAGGACATGAAGAGACACACCCCTCCAAGCATAGATTGGTGTGTTATAAGTGGGTGTTACACACAATGTTTAAATAAGGATAAGTTCTCAACTATTTGTAAGATACAACTTCTCACATCATCTACCCTAACCAATGTCACTGTTCAAAACTCAACTCCTTAAACATCAAGCACTCAAACTTTGATCAATCCATCAACTGTTGATCATATTGCAAGGTCGAACTTATTATCTCAATCATAGTTTTTTATCACTCTCATCATGAGAGATCTTGTCCTTCCCTATGTCCACATCCTTGGGTTGTTCAAACACATTATTTTCCATCCTTAATGCCCATTGACAACTACCATCACTATCAGCATGTAGACTATAAAACGTAACTTTCCCTCTCTCCCAACCAACCCACATTACATCTTTTCATTTATCTAGTCCTTGGATCAACCCTTGACCCTTCACTCCTTGACTCTCTTTAGGCCTAAGGATGTTACTTGTGACATACCCTTGAACTAATATATGATACTAAACCCCAATAGCATCCTTAACTTTGTCAAACTTATGGCAATCAACTAAACATGCGGAACACTCACCTATCAAACTAGAAAATGTATTCCCCCACTCTTAAATTAATAGGGACACTTACTCCCCATAGATCGACAATTGCCTTACCTTGGATCACCAAACAAATAGGATTCTTACACTCCTAACGTTGCCAGCATGACAGTCACCAATTACCTTCAATCACCAAACAAATCAAATTCTTATGAAAAAAAATTACAAACTAGGGCTATCGTTGAAGTTTCAATGACCATTAGTCGATCTGTTGATGATAGCTGTCATCGAGGACATGGCAAAGTCGTCGGAATCTCATAGAATTTCAACAACATTTCGTCAATGTTTCGACAAGGCTTGTCGTCGATGGCATGGCAAGCTCGTAGATAACCACTCCTAATCATCGAAGTTTCAACGTTTGCTAGTTATGGTCTGACACCGCCTCCTTACAGAGCTTGGGCTCATTTTCAACAGGGTTGTCCATTGATAAATAGACAACCTTGGATTGCATTGAAATTTTGATGAAATTATAGCGATGGAATTTTTTGACTATTGGTGGTCGAAAAATCGACCAACCCTTGTCAAAAAATAGATGCAAATTTACTAGTGGTTCTGAAAGAGCTCACCAAAGATCAGATCTTCTTAATTGTGAAGCTCTAACATTGTAAAGGGGTGAGGTCAATATCGTGCCCCGAGTGAATTTGGCACAATGGGTAGCCCTTAGTCCTTGGCTCATAGCCAAAGAGGATTAGTTGTAAGGCTCATGCTCTCGTATCGCATAGCTAAACAGATTTCATGGAGGAACTCCATCAAAATTTCTAAATAGAGATTTGACTAAGGAAAACCCCTTTTTAGACCTCCATTTTTCTATGTGGAGGAATAGGTCATAGACAGATTAAATCTTGACAGATCAGAAACAGTCAGAGAATAAGTGAAAATTTCAGACAAAAACACATCACCACTACTGTCATGTCCCAAGAACATGTCATCATTGCCACCACATCACTAATGTCCCATATCAACCTATTACAAAGTGAACATCCCAATCTACTAATGAACATGCCTCGTTGAATATCCACAAGAACAATCCCCCACCTTCAGGGTAAAAGGTAGAAAATTATTTGGTATCTTTTCAAATGCATTTCATATTAAATCTAAATTGGAACCTATTGTGCCTTTATTCATCATTAGTAACCTCTTGATGATGTATTTTTGCCTCAAGACTCGAGTTCCTAACATTCTAGGATGCACATTTAAAATCCATAGATCATCATTAAGGGTTAGTGTCCATGGGAGCTCTAAAGCTTTTATAGTAGCTAGGAAGTTGCTTCCTAGGGACTTTGGCGTTGCTTCCTAGGGATTTTGACATCCTTCTTACCTATTGTTGATCCACTACGTCTACTCCTCTTCCTCTTCATCTTGCACTTTGAGGTTTGTTCAAGTTCAGTTGGGGAGGCAATTTTCTTGGTCCTAACCTTCTTATTCTTCTTATGGGCACCAAATACAAATACTTTAGATTCATGAATAGAACATTTTATAAGACACAATGGAACACTCAATCTCCCCATGCCCCAAAGCCTCTCCCTCAATCTCACCATCTCCTCCCTCGTGCACAAGGATTTTGCCCCAGGAAGTGGAACCTATGATAGTCATTGGGTCTTGGTAGGGGCCTAGAAGGGAGAGGAGTAATCACCAAGGGATAATTGGAGAGATGGTCCTCAAAATCATAGGCCAACTTTAAGGCGTCAAGTCCATCATCACTCAAACTAGATCCTAGTAGAGAAATAGATGAACACTTACCTTCATGTCCCTTTCCCCGGACACCTTCAAGACTATCATTACCTAGGGCTCCATTATTCGGAAAAACATTACTCTCCATGGGAGTGGAGATGATGGGGAATCCATTTTTCTCAAGCCTCAAATGATTGGCTACCTTTGATACTACATATCATCTTTTACCTAAATCCAAAGTTTTTCATGGCCTTCTCTAAGGCTAGTTGTTGGTCATTAAGCCTTGTGGGCTTAAGCTACTTGGTTTGCCCTTCAAGCCTAAGGCTTCCGGTATTAACTCCTAAGAGATCCCTTAATTCAGGGAGGGGATCATTTTCATATGCTAAATTGGGAGTAGGTTCTTTATCCTTGCAAATAGTGTCCTCAAGACTATCAGAAGTCCTAGTAATGGAGTCAATATCAACATGTGGGTCTATTGCAATCAATTTATTTGGCCGATTTTTAGGACCATTGGATCCCAACACTCCTTGTGGTTGAGCCTCGTTATTTGAGGCCACCAGTGATTTTCTCTTAGAATTAGGGTTAAATTTGTTTTCATATTTGAGAAGAGGACAATTATTATTGTGGTCAACCCTTGTGCATAGAAAGTAAGTGTCAGAATTTTGCCTAGGCACATAATAGTACAGGTCACCATTTGGTCATCTTGATTGACAACAATATAACTAGGGACATCTAAGCCTTGAAAAATAGAAATCAATACCCTTGCACCACTATGTGGAAGCGGTGACTCTAATTTATCCATTGACACATTTGCAATGGGTTCAAGAGCCTAAAGAATCAAATGCAAAAGTAATGGGGGAATATTTCCAACAGCAAGCCATCTAAGGCACAAAAGTGCAAGAAGCTCTTCTTGGTTGGCTTCAAGGGTCCAAGGAACAACCCTCAAACAACATGTCTCAATATTCCAGAATTGTCATTTCAAAACTTCCTTCACGAAGAGATCTTTCTAAAGCATTTGACGGTAAAAGATGAAAACCTTTTTTTTTCCCAGATATTATTTAGCCAATGATTTAAAAAATTACACAGAGTAACTTTAAATACATCTTGAGCTGCTTAAAAAGCACAAAATTTCTAAGCCTACATTTTTCATTGTCAATAGCCATGGCCATCAAAAGGTTAGGTTTAATAACAATAAGGGCAGCAAAGTGGCCTTTACCTCCACCTTCTTTAGTTGCAGTGCCAGAAGCCTTTTGTTTGGACAAGATGATGAACTTTTCTCCTGGCAATGTAGGCTCATACACAACCGCTTGCTTGAAGGAACGAACTCTAGTGTCTCTTGCCAAGAGATCCTACGAAATAGAAGTCTCAATGTCATCTCGAGTGGTTGAAGTATCCATATAATTCAGTACAAAAAATAGCAATAAATGCCCTGATTGATTGGCAGGTGAGAACAGCCTCCCATGCATGAGGGAAGGCCTCCTCAGAAATAATGAGGGCAAGTTTTTATAGGCAAGAGCCTATAACACAATGGTAAATTGTGAGCCTCTAATGTGGGATGTCTTAAGTTCGAATCTGCTCAAACTTAAAACATACTAATAATTAATGTCAACAAATAATAATAAATAATAAATAATCTAGGCTTTGGCCCATTACCTATCAAAAAAAAAGAGGGCGAGTTTTTATGTTTTTTTTTTTCTCCCTTCTTAGAGAGCATTACAAATCATCTCACCTCGAATAGAAATTCAAATTAATATTGATAAATCATAAGACAATTGCCAATGGCTCACATAACAAAATAAATCCATGGCATCGCCATAAATTAAGCTATAATTTAAATTAGATTAAATACATGACTTCACTTGACTATGAAAAGGTTAATACAAATTTGCAGTTTGTTTTTGCCTATTTCCAACCAATTGCTAGACACTGCCCAAAAAAATAAGGTTGCAGTTCAGATGTCAACTTGCAACCAATTCATAGAGATACTCAACAAATGAATTAGATGTCAAAGATGATTTGATAATAAATACTATTATCTTCTTGTTCTCATTACCCTGGAGAAAAGGCTGTCAATAATTGATGGTAACAGCACCCATGTAGCCGAATTGGAGATGTTACCCACCTTCAATAATTTTGAAGTTGCCTTCGATCTTGTTAATCATTCATAAAGGCTTCCTTACATGAGCCTGAAACTTGATTTATCATCCATTTCTCAAGTATATATTTATTTGCAATCAAGGACCAGCCATGATAATATATACAGAGTTTGCTTTCTCAAATCTTCTACGATTAAATGATGAATAAGAATGCCTGCAAAAAACTCTCGAGCATTTGATTCAATGCTATCATCAGTCAATCCCAGAAAAACAATAAATAGGTTCTAGTTAATTACTTCATAATTGGTCCCAACAAGCAAATCAAAAAAAAAAAAATTCAAACTTACAATGAAGCATTCTCCATACTCTTACAATGAAGCAGCAAAAAAAGCTTAGTCTTGAAAGACGAGAGCCACCCCAACTAATGTGAGCCACCCAGCAACTGCCACCCAAAATATTGGACTGCGCTCCCATTGTGGACGTTGCCAAACAAGAAAATCTTCAAAATAGTCTTTTGTGCGAGGAGTTTCTCGCCCAATGGTAGCTTTCCTCCTATTTCTATACATCTGGCTCCATGATCCCTTAGACCTGATAATACATAGAACAAAAGTAACCACCAACATGTTGCACATGATTTCACATCATTCCTATAGTCAAAACTCTGAAACTGTAGCAGACAGTAACTGTCAAATAATACTTGGAGTGTTCATTAAAAATTTGGTGTGTGGAGTTAGATTATACCTGTCATAATTTGAATCCATTAAAGGAATGGAGACCATCTCTTCCTCTGTAATTTTTAGTTTTGGTGCTTCAAGGATAAAACGCAAACCAGCAGCTTTTTGACGAATGGCTTTAATTGGATGGGTGTTTTCTAAAAATTTGTAAAGGGCAATACAATCACTATGACGATTATGAGCCTCATAGGCCATAGCAAGCCAGAGCTGAATCTGCATTCATAGCATAAGTGTCTATTACAAAATGACTCTAAGGAGGCCATATGGTATTTCAATAGCAACTGTTTTCTTCTTGCAGAAGTCGTCAACTAAGAAATTTCTGCATATTTTACATAATACGAAGAGATCACCTGAAGAATTCATTATTGTGTACAGAAATATATCAGCACATAAAATTGTATCCTGTAAATCCACTGACTCAAATTGATTAACTCGTAAAAAGTGTAATTTGGACTTTCCACTGGGAGTTTAAAATGCGAGTCCAACAAAAAGCTTGCTAATAGGATATGGATCCTAATTGAGTGCCATCACTAGTGCCCTTAATACAAAACATAATTAGGATTTATGAATAATGAGAAAAAATAGACTCACCTCGCCACCTACAAGAGATACTTTAGGAACATTTGAAAGTGCACCTTCTAGCAACTCTACTGCCTTATTGTACATTCCCTTTCCATAGGCACGCTGACCCATCTGAAACATAACTTCTGCTGTTTTTCTCTTTTCGGCAAGCTCCTTTGCACGCTAGAACAATGAATCAAACTGTGTCAAAATTCCCTTTAAAATATACATTCCTCAGAAGTCAACTATTAAAAGGTTAACTTAGTGTCAACGGAGGAGTCAACTCATGGTTAGGAAAATAAAAGAAAGATGCATCATCTAGAATAAATCCTTCTTCCGGCCCATCTCCTATGAACTGATCAAAACACTAATAGTGATAAAAGGAAAAGGCAAATTACACAAAAAACTGTGTGAAGAATCATCAATCACAAGGAAGAAATTATCAAGCTTTTTGTCCTTTTGTATGCACAGATGTTTTGCAAAACTCTCAACCCAGAGAGCTCTATTATGACTTCATAAACCACTGAAAATTGGTAGAATGGCAATGTCATAAAAGATGGATGTCCACTAAGGCAGGCAATAATACATGCTAAATAGACCAATTTTAAAAAGAGAGTACAGAAATAAGGCAGTGCAGATTTGTACTGCCCAAAATAAAAGTTGATTGAAAGATTCGCACAGAGAGAAGCCATACAAGCAAAGTCCTAAGGACATCGCTTGGGACACCTTGAACGTGAGTCGCATGGCACACCGGCTTCTGCATGAGTTTCCCCAATTGAGGATCTGCTGCAAATTGAGGATCTATTGCAAATGTACTAAGTACTACAATTGTATATGGTATGTATTTTCCAAATGCAACGACCTCTTAGATTTATAGATTAAGAATAGGCAATGAATAGACATGTCCCTTCATGGGACATGTCTATTCGATAATTAGATAATTAATAAAACAATAAACTTTAATCATAGTTTTATATATATATATAGGTATAACAATAAACTTATATCTCATGATGAACACACATATACAAAGACATCATGAATTGACTAAAACTTTAACACTCCCTCTTAGTCAAGAAGGATAAATACATTTTGATAATCAAAGGTAAAGGATAATCAATATTTTGAATAACCCAAAGATGATCAATGGGATGTGATATCTAAGCTCTTAGTTATTAAAATACCTAGTATGCATTTATACAAACAACCCAAAGATAATCAATGAGATGATATCTAAGCTCTTAGTTGTTAGTCCTCACAAAATACATACTTACGTCACACCCAATATGCATCTATACAAACTCCTCAAAGACAGTCAATTTAATGACATCTAAGCACTCAATTGTAAGTCTCACAAGATGCATATTCTCATGATTTAAGTATAATACTTACTCAAAATGTATAGCACAAAATTTAGTCAACTAAAGCTGCCACACAACAACACTCCCTCTTAACTAGGGAAGATAAACACACGACCATTTATTACCTCAGTATAAGAATATCTTTCATCAAAAGATATTCAACATTTTGATATCAAGAGTATTGGTCTTCCAAAATATCAACATATGATATTCACCAATTACTCGAATAAGGTTTTGATATCACATCTCATATCAAGAGTATTGGTCTCCCAGAATATCGACATCCAATATTCACCAAATACTCTAAATAATGATCTTCCAAAATGTTGAAATGCAAGGCATTAACCATTTACTCAATTTATTTGATCTCATAATATAAGTTACTGTAAGATCATCACCTTTCAACAACTTCTCCAAATACAAGTGATGATCATTTGGCAATCGTCAATTCCTCATGATATATACAGAGTGTAGGCCCATTAAAATCACATGGTCACGAAGTATGAATCATGGTCCTTTCGACTGTGACAATTTATTGATCACTAGAGAATCCATCTCATCATGGTTTACTTCCTTTGAATCAATATGATCAAGATCACCAAAGGTTGACTAAATTATATCCTCTATCTTGCTCCCTCTCTTTCAAGGTTGCCCATAATGAAATGTCAAGCTCCAAGTCTCAATCTCCCTCTGTCTGCAATAACATTCTCAAAGGAAAAGATCCAAGGCATATAGCTCTTATAATATATACTGAAATACAAATAAAGTTTAATGTTAATGAGCAAAGTTTGATATTATAGTATTCTGAACATTTTATGTGAAAATTATTAGAAAAAGTAAGTTAACTAGAAAGGAAGGAGTATGGAACCCAAATATTAAATGTGATATGCAAATTTTGATATTTTAATATTTCGAATGCTTTGTTTGAAATGATTAAGAAAGGGAAAGTTAATTTGAAATGATGAGATATGCAAGCCTAATGTTGAATGGGATAATGATTTATTGCACATATTTAGTTATTGCTTACATGATTTTCTTGGACTACTAATGCTCGAGTTAGTGTGCAGGAATTTGACCATGGGGTTTAACGGGGAACCAAGGCTCAAGCCCATGTGAACATAACATAGCCAAGGCGAATCTTTGAAAGATTCAAAGCCTCATTGTGATGTATTTATTTTGTAAATGTGAGAATGCATGTGTAGTAAATTTAAATTCATGAATACATTAGAGACATGTCATTGTGAATTGTGGTGTTATAATGTGTCACTTGACACTTGTGTTGTCCATGTGGAGATGACATGTCATTCAGGGTTTGGCAAGAAGTAACCTAACCTAAACCCAACCCCAATGTAGTACCCAAGTTAACCTCACATGGAAAAATGTAATGTGAAGTCTCCATCAAGGGAAATTCGAATTCCAACCTCCTATTGACTTTTAAGGATCAAAAAGTGGTCCTAGGGGGTTACTTTGGTGAAAAATAAGTGCCCACATGTTAGTACTATGGGTTGGGGATCTAAATCTAACCTTTAGTAGGCCTAGATGACCTTGGGAACCCTCCAAACAAGTCACTTTCAAAGCAATTCGAAAATTGGAGTGTCACACGACTTCTTCGACACTCTATTAGTTGGTCAAGGCTACATTTTTAGGAGGAGACAAGGGTGTAAGAAAAGGCAGCTCATGTTATGACCATTTTTAGATAGTGAAGGTTTTGGGATCCTTTTTAGAGGACTGGGGATGAAATTAATGGGTTGTCTACCCACTCTCTAACTTTAGAGACTCTTAGGGTTTGGAAGCTTGGAGGGAGCTCTTCTACAACCTTCTATTTCCAATTTTGCAAAGGGATTCAAAGTTGGTGTTCTTGCCATGTAGTTAGTTTACTTCTATTTTGAAGTTGAATCTTGGTATTGCATTTATGAGAATGTAGGTAGTGAGAATACCATTGTAAGGAAAATGTGTGGTATCATCTTGTAGCGTGTTGTGTTGTGTTGTGATGAGAATGAAGTTTGGATTTTCATTGTTTTCTACTTTTTGATTTTCCATGATTTTGTGCATTAGTGTTATGGGTGTGAGGGCTTCACTCATCCTTTGGGAAGGGAAGAGAAGTCCAGGGTGAAGGGGTTAGTTGGGCTTGAAAATGTATTGAGAACCTTGGAGTATGGGCTCCATTGTATGCCATAATCATTCATATCGTGTTGGGGGTGATAAGGGAAGTATGATGTATAAAGAAAGTTTATGGAGTATGGGCTCCAAGAGAGCTACAACTGATGGTAGTATGTTTGGAGGACGATTGTGAAAGCCCCGAAAGGGCATGAAATTTGTTTATTGCAGGTATTGTTTGATATGGCAAATCTCCATTTGAAAAGCACATCTTCACCCTATGTTTATGGTTCCACTGGTGAACCATTGTGAAATATCTTTGGGATGAAATTGTTAAAGTTTTGAAATGTAATGTATATGCATTTGCAAGATTGTATGTGAAACCCGGTTTGAGCCTTGTTCCCCTAGCGCGGGGGTGGTCTCTTTGGAGGCCTATGGTTGGGTGGAGAGCACTCATGGTCCTTGTTGTTTTTTTTGTTGCTTTGCAAGTTTTGTGAGAAAAGATCCCATGAGGAGATTAGGGTTTCACCTTGGCAAGGTTGAAGAGTCAAGTGTTGTGAAGAGTCCAACGTTTCCATGTCATCTTGTAACGTGTTGTGATATCAAATTTCCATTATTGTTCCTTGTAATGTGTGAGGGGATTACTTTTGAATGTATATTGTTGTAAATGTGTAAAGAGAAATTTGGGATTACGTAAATAGTTGTCTCTACAAAAGAAGAATTGTATCATTATCATAGATGTATAGGAAGGAAAAGATAGTTTTCATGTAAAAATAAAAGTTATTTTGAGAAACCATATTAAAGTCATGTAAATTGGCTCATTGTTCTTGCTTAGATTTTGTATTCCATCAATAAGCCCTAAGGAATCCTCATGTGAGAGATATTGTAATGAATATTTAATGTAAATTTGAGTGATTTCATTATAAGATCTTTTGTTATGTAATTGCTATAGTGGAAATAAGATTTCTTGCTTTTCTAATAGATCATATGAAATGATTCATTTGGTTCTCAGTAACAAGCAATTCCATATGTAATCCAAGTCATAGTAGAAAACATTTATAATAAATCTTGTGCATTAGTGTGCTAAAACTTGAGCTAGCTTAAACCAATAAATCTCTAGATTGGGTAACATCAATATATCACCAACCCTATTCCCTAAATTTCATAGTAGAAATAGAAGCAAATTAACTTCAGCATAACATAGTCTAAAATCTATAGGAAAAGTTGTCGTAGGTGCATGTTTTACTTCTCTGGAAAATATATGGGAATGAGAAAATTAATCCCTGCCTATTACAGAGCAATAAAATATTCAAGGGAATATTCTCAGAATCCCTTGCAAGGCATAAATAAATAAAGTAAACTAAAGAAGACAAGACATAAGTCTAAATCCCTATCAAAGGAAAGAAAAAAGGACTTAACAATAATAATAAAATATGGTTCTAGGCGCCATCTTCATAAAGGTGGGGGGGGAAGTCAATGTGCTTCAAACATTTTAAAGGGACAGTGGCCACCACATGGCGCCCTCCCCTTCTAAATACCTTTTTGGGCGCATGCTGTTCTGACATGGGTCAGAAATCCTTTCTAGGCACCTCACACTCCTTAAAAACCATTTGGGCGCATATGAACAAGGCTAATAACTTGCCTTTGTTCTGACATAAGTCAAAACCACCTACCTAGGCACCACATACTCCTTGCAAAGTTTGAGCGCATGTAAGGATGGGGAGATGTTGACTAGGCGCTGACATAAGTCAGAACCCACTTTTCATAAGCGCCCCCATCTTTGGTAAAAGGGAATGCATCATCCTAGGTGAGTAGACGCCTTGGGAAGGGGATGTAGTCTTAGGATGGGAAAAGAGTAGGTAATCATGGAAAAGGGAGATAGTGCCTAGTTTAAGGTAGGAAGATGTTGTTTAGTATGGATAATTAGTAATGTTTAGGGGTGAAATCTTCTTTATAAATTTATGTATTAGTAGGTGTGTTAGGGTGAGGTGGGAAGTAGAGTAGGATAAGTTAGTAGTTAGTAGAAAGAGGGAGCTAGTAAAGTAGGAATGTTTTAAATAAAGTGGGGAGTAAGTTCTTATTTAGAATAATTATTTATGGATGGATAATGTGAAGGGGATTTTGTGTGGTAAGGTAAGATAGTAGGTAGGAGAGTATAGGATGGGTGTAGAGTCTTTTAAAAGATTAAAATTTAGGAAATAGCTAGTAATTATTATTTGGGTTCTTATATCTCATTAATTTCATTAAATAATAATGGTGTGTTTCTTAGTTGGGTGATGGGATTAGTTAGGGTATCATAAGATAGAGCTTATTTGGAAAATTATCTCAGCTTAGCAATAAAATATATATGTATTCAACATGACTTTTTTTTATATGTGAGATAAGTACGATATTGGATCTATGTTAGTAAGTAGGTACTTAGTAATAATGCGAAATTAAAAAATATTCAAATATAAGATAACATTGATATCTCTTGATGTTATCTAAATCTATAAATTTTGAAATATGAACATAATGTTTGTAGTTCAAAGTATCCTACTAGTAGTAAGTTACATGGAAAGAAGTTGATTTGCATGTGGATTAATATCAAAGAAGCTAGCGGAGATTTCTTGTTATAAGCAAAAGTTATTAGGGACATGTATGCCTAGTTAGTTTTAGTGATTGGATTATTAAGATGTGAATTATTGATGAAGGGTTAGTTAAGGATAATACATTATAGAAAATTTGGGAATAAATAATTGAAAATTGATTTAGAATACCTAGTCGTAAGACATCGATTTAATTGAAGTTCATAAAGGATAAAATGTAAGAAGCTCATTAAAATAGTAGTATCTATACACCAAAATAGAATTGGACATAGAAGGTAGCAAGTTAAGGTTATGTATATATATAGTAAGACGACTTGAAATCGGAATATCTAAGACAATTATAAAACATCTTCATATTCATATACGTAATGACTTATTACTAGGATAGGATGTAGAATCGAAAAGATAACATCATCTGGCTCTTATGTTATAGCTTAGAGTTTCAACGGATGTAGAAAAAACTAATGTGACCTCCCTTGGAAACTTGAAGTCTAGAATTCCGAATGTAACTATCCTCTTTCACCAACTAAGAATTAAGTATCCGCAACTATATCCTGGAGTTCTATCTTTCTACCCATGTATCTTAAGACATGGCTGAAGCTTTCCTAAATGTTATTAAGTATTACCTCTAACTCCATGACCTAATAAATAATATCTTAATGTCCTAGTGAAAACATGAGTTGTTAAAATTAAAACGCCCCGTAGTTCAATAGAATATTCATATCAAGCATTGGCCTATGTGTACTACCCTTTAGTTTCCCTTTCAAAAAAAAAAATTGTTGGTTATGTTTTGCCTTATAAAAGTTGGGCATGACATTCCAACCCCACCAGCCTTTGCTTGGTCTTCACGCCGAGTGTAGTTTTAAGTAGTCCCTTTCTCGTCTCGCATGCACCCTCCCTGTCATTGTTCTTAGTCCGTGGATTCTTTATCTTCCTCTGTCATATCTCAATTCTTCTATCTTCTCCATGTAGGAAGTGTCCAATTTGTACTATTTATCATGGGACCTATATCCTGCTCATTTCCCCTTGACTGTTGCACCTACTCCTTCCAATCGGTGCCTATTTGGCCTCCCTCCCCAAAGACGAGTCTTCAATGGTCAAGTGTTTGTTATTTCTTCCCTTTATCGCTTCTTAATTCACTAACTGGATTATACATTGACTAGGGTGTTCTCTCATTAAATTCCAATTAAAAATACTCATAGAATTATGACATTCAACCCATTTCCAAATTAGATATCATTCATATCATTAATACTAGTTTACTCTCTTCATTGATTATTAATGATCTCGATGCCACTATTGATTGCACGGTCTTAAAAATCCAAACCGTCGCTATCTCTGCTTGATTCTTTTTGTGGTTGAACTTGTTATGTCGTAAAAGCTGATTGCTCATAGATGGTCTCTAGCATAACCGATGCTTGTGTTCACCTAACCGATGCTTGTGTGAACTGACTCCAATTTGCACACAGAAAGGATATGCACGGGATATGAAACT
This sequence comes from Cupressus sempervirens, assembly GCA_028749045.1. NCBI lineage: Eukaryota > Viridiplantae > Streptophyta > Pinopsida > Cupressales > Cupressaceae > Cupressus > Cupressus sempervirens. Next base: position 539,010,765 of record CM053789.1, read on the forward strand.
CAAATCCAACGTGGACACCAATATTTAATAGTTTCATAGGCTCCAACGTGAACACCATGCACAGGCTTATTTTTGCTTTTACCAAACTGCACGAGCTTGCTTAAGCACCTTCACCAAACTACAAGACGCAATAAGATCTCACACATGCTCGATCGTGTTGCTTCATAGAATTTGTGATTGTAAATAAAATCATCCTTAAATCACCCAAGTTTGTATTATGGCTCTGATACCATGTTAAAAAATTTGGGTCTACTACAAATGTACTAAGTACTGCCATTGTATATGGTGTGTATTTTCCAAATGCAACGACCTCTTAGATTTATATATTAAGAATAGGCAATGAATAGACATGTCCCTCATGAAACATGTCTATTGATAATTAGATAATTAATATAATAATAAACTTCAATCATAGTTATATATATACATAGGTATAACAATAAACTATATCTCATGATGGACACACATACAAAGAAATCCTAAATTGACTAAAACTTTAACAATTTGCTCAAGCATTCCTTGCGAAACTAAGAGGGTGCAAGTTGCAACATCAGCAACAAACTCTAAGAAACTTTGTTGAACGTAGCCGTCAAGAAGAAGAGAAACGAGATGAGATCCATTTGAGGAGCATTACTGCTTGAAGAAAATGTCATTGTTGTTATTTGAAGTATCTAAAGATATATGTATATATATTTATCAGTTATTCAGTATTTAAATGTAAAAACCAAAGGAAAAGTGATGACAATGATGTAGATACACGACTATTCTACAACCATGAAGAAAGAAATCAACAAAGAGATGGTAAACAACTATTACGGAAGTAATTAGTAAATACTTGCTTGTTATTAACAGAGACCGAAAGGTCAATTTATACAAAAGAACAAAGCGATGTTTCCTTAGAAAACTATAAAAAAGAATAGAAATATTCTATTCTAACAGATAAAGCTAAAAAAGCAAAACTTAACTAAAGCTAACTAGATATTTACAATAGATAACCATTAACTAATAATAGACGACTTATCTATTATTGTAATACCCTCCATTAATAGTTAATCTATCTAGAAGATCAAGCTGTCCTCTGTATTTGACAAACTTATCAGAACCAAGAGGCTTGGTGAGAATGTCTGCAGTCTGATCTGTGGTAGGAACATATTGCAAATCTCTAGTCTCATCTTCAACCAGTTGTCGTATGTAATGACAGTGAACATCCACATGCTTGGTTCGTTCATGGAAGACTGGATTTCATGCCAACTTGATAACGCCTTCGTTATCAACAAATAGAGTAGTTGGTCTTGCTAGTGACATATGCATATCCCCAAGCATCCAACAAAGCCAAATAGCTTCACATCCTACCTTCACAGTCCCTCTATATTCAGCCTCTGTAGAGGAGAGAGAAACTACCTGCTGCTTCTTACTGGTCCATGTGATTGCACCACATCCCAAACTGAACACATATCCAGACATTGACTATTTATCATCAATAGAGCCTGCCCAATCTGAATTTGTGAACCCACTAAGTTTAGGATTCGAATTTCAAGAGTACAGAAGTCCATAATCTGAAGTGCCCTTCACATAACGAAGCACACGCTTCACTGTCATCCAATGATTAGCCTTAGGAGTTGTCATAAAGCATGAAATACAGCTAAATGCGAAGCTGATATCAGGCCTAGTAGCAAAGAGGTAGATGAGGTTGCCTACTAGTTGCCTGTATGTAATATCATCAAAGGAAGGAGAATCAAACTTTGCTGATAACTTGAGACCTTTCTCCATAGGTGTAGATGCAGGTTTGCAATCCTGCATACGAAATTTGTCTAACAGGGCCTTAGCATATTTGGACTGAGAGATGAATATACTAGAAGACTGTTGCCAAACTTCAACACCTAAGCAATAATGCATGAGCCCAAGGTCAGTCATATCAAAAGATTAGCATAAATTCTATTTGATTCCCTAAATCAAAGATGCTGAACTGCCAGTGATGATCAGATCATCCACATAAATAACCAAAAGGATGAGGTCACTGTCAGTAGTCTTGATGTACAGATTTGAGTCTGAAGAACTCCTCTTGAAGCCTTGATCACTGAGGTACTTATCAATTTTTATGTGCCATGCCCAAGGGGCCTGCTTCAAGCCATAGTGAGCTTTTACCAATCGAAGAACCTGATGGTCTTTACTAGCAACCTTGAAACCAAGAGGTTGCATCATGTAGACCTCTTCATGGAGATCACCATTTAGGAAAGCACTCTTGATGTTCATCTGATGGACCTTCTAGCCAAACTGTGTTGCCATGGCTAGGACTAATCTGATGGTGCTCATCTTTATAGTAGGAGCAAAGTCTCCTCATAATCAATGCCCTGATGCTGAGTAAAGCCCTTCGCCACTAAACGAGCTTTGTACTTATCCAAAGTACCATCCGATTTGTACTCGATTTTGTAGACCCATTTGCAGCCAATGGGTTTCTTCCCTAGTGGAAGATTAGAAAGGACCCAAGTGTTGTTCTTCAGCAGGCTCTAGTGTTCAGATGTCATGGCCTATTCCCACTCTGGAATTCCTTTAGCCACGGAATATGTTTGAGGTTCAAACACACTGTGAATGTTGGCCATGAGAGCAAAGTTAACAAAATCTGTAGTTTTTCTCTTTTTCTGAGCAGTTCTCCCATCAATGAGCTCATCATCACGAAGATCAGCAAGTTTCTTAGCCCACCACTTAGGCTGGATAGGAGAATGACCAACATTAGTACCAGGAGATGCTTGATTAGCAGGATCCTCATTAGAAGAATCTAGATCAAACTCAAGTGAAGCATCTACAAAGTGAGGTGATCCTATAGAAGTTGGAGGTGTCTGTACAAGTATTACTGGTATAACTGGAGCTGTAGGAGCTACTAGAGCTCTCCCATCAAGTAGACCTAATGGAAGCCGAACTCCCAAATCATGAGCCTGCACAGGTTGGTCTGCTGGATTAGGAACAGGAGAAACAAGCATGAAAGGTCCTCGTTGCTCATCAAAGACTACATCACAACTGTAGATAAGAGGAGATGTCTCAACATCAATTAGGCGGTAGGCTTTGTGAAGACTACTATATCCAGCAAGCATGAGTTTCTGACTCTTAGCATCCAACTTGGTGCATGAAGCATTAGGGATCCAAACAAAAGCAAGGGAGCCAAAAACCTTCAGGTGACTGATTTTGGGCTTGTGACCTAACCAGGCCTCTTCCGGAGTTTTACCTTTGACCGCGACTGTGGGTGACTAGTTCAACAAATAAACTGCAGTGTTAACTGCTTTTACCCAAAACTACTTCGGAACATATCTGTGTTCGAGTATGGATCGAGCCATCTCGGTGATTGTCCTATTCCGACATTCAACTACACTGTTCTGTTGTGGCATGTGGGGTGTGGTTAACTAGTGTTTGATGCCATGTGTATCCAAGAAGCTAGAGAAAACATTAGAAGAAAATTCCCCCCCATTGTCTGATCTAAGAATAATAATTGATTTCCCAAACTCTTTTTCAACTAAAGGTTTAAACTTCTGAAATATAGGAAATGCATCTGACTTCTTTTTAAGGAAATACACCCACATTTTTTCTACTGAAATCATCAACAAACAACAAAAAATACCTGGACCCAAGAACAGGAGTGGCCATAGGGCTGCTGATATCGACATGTACAAGCTAAAGTACCTGAGAAGCTCGCCATGAGTCATCACTGGTAAAAGGTGTGCAATGTTGCTTCCCAGCCTAGCATGTTTCCCAAACTCCAAGCTGTTGAGTCTGAATCTTTGGCAATCCAAGAACAAGCTCATCCCGAGCAAGCTGTGAGAGATAATGCACATTTAAGTGCCCATATCGCTGATACCAAAGTGTGCTAACAGAAGACTACCGAGCAGCCATAGCTAAGTCCTGAGAATCACCAGAATCAGTAAGTCTGAAAAAACCATGATCCTCAAGACCCACTACAACAATAGACTTAGTCGCCCGATCAGTGATGGTGCACTAATGTGAACTGAAGGTGACTGCCAAGTGCAAAGAATGTCGCAGCAACAGACTGATTAAGAGTAGATTTAGTTCCAACCGTGGAATGTAGTACACATCAAGGAATATGAGATTCCTCACAACAGACTGAATCTAAATGTTGCCTTTACCGACAAACGTGTACTCTTCTCCGCCACCAAAAATAACAAAATCTGAATAAGGTTGGTAGTCAGTAAAACACTCTCTACGGTGAGTGAAATGACGAGAGGCACCTAAATCAATGTACCAAGCAGACGACTTCACATGATCTGCAGGTATTTTAGCCACGAAAGCGTAAAAGGAAAATTCTACCTGCTCAGTATGCTCTGCACTGTTTGCTTTGGGCTACGAACCTGATTGCTTAGACTGTGCAGCTAAGCGTTTCCGACATTCAACTTTCATATGTCCAAACTTGTGGCAGTAGTTGCATTGAATGTTCTTCTTTCGAGAACCATCTAATGCTGGAGCAAAAGTCTTCTGCTGAGATGGCTGCTGCAACTTGTTTTTATCCTTCTAAAAGGATTTCAAAGCAAAGGCTTGCTCTATGGAGGTGGAACTGGAGCTACTACCAAACTATTGTTTCCATCGATCTTGCTAAAGCAGCAATGTGCAGAGATCAATGAACTTCAAATCAACACCAAAAGATGTGATGTTGAGAGTCTCAATAAAATGCTCATAGGATTTTGGTAAACTCCGAAGAGTGATAACCACAATATCCTTTTCCTCCATCTTGTGACCGATGGCAAGTAACTGATCACGGATTTCCTGAATCCGATTCAGGTGTGCCTAGAGTGAGGTGCGCTCATCCATGACAATAGAAATCAGAGTGTTTTTCAAAAAGAAGGTTCTGCTTTTGTTAGAAGTCTCATGAAGACTTTTGAGATTTGTCCAGATCTCGCCAGCTGTCTTGCCGGATAGAATTTAAGAAAGTTGATCATCAGCCATGGATAATTTGAGAAGCATCACTACCTCTCGATTATTCAGATCCCATGTATCTTGATCAGGACCTGGAGAAGTCGGACGCTTCATAACACCTAGACAAGTTGATCGGTGTTCCAATAATCAAAAATCGCAATGATCCGTTGCTTCCAGGTGCCATAATTTCGACCATTGAATTTGGAGTTATGCTTGAGCAGAATGTTTGTCAGAGATGCCATGGCACATTTTTCAATGAAAAATTGTGAAAAATCTGCGAAGGCACGTTCTTGGAGGCAAAAAAACAAAAGACCCAGAAAAATCAGAGAGTAACCCAGAAGAGAGCTCGAAAAACCTAGAAGGAATATGTTGTTTTCTAGATCCACTGGCTCGAAAATTGATGCACGAAAATCGAAGTACCTGGAAAAAACAGACAACCCTGTTGAGCTCTCGAAAAACCCTCCAAGAATCTGAAAAAATATTTTTCGAACTCAGAAATTAGGATTTCAAAAAAAATGCAGTCAGCAGCCATGGAGGTAAAAATGGCAGAAAAAATGACATTTGCAGGCAAAAAGATGCACAATTTGTTCTAGAACAAAGGCGTTTTTGCAAAGATAGCACAGACCAAAACACCCAAGAAAAAATAACGCCCAAGAAATCACTAATTTGCAAATTGCAATTTTCAAAAAAAAAGCCCAAGAAAATACGCCTTTTTTTCAAACAAATTTGCAGATTTGTCTCCAAAACCCTAGCTGTGACTAGGTATTATGGAGCACGTAAAAGACTTCAAAAAGAATTTTGAAAAAAAAATTGGAGTAGATAATTTTGAAAGAAATTATAAAAAATGTGAAAAAATTTGAAGTCTAGGCTCTGATACCATATTACGGAAGTAATTGGTAAATACTTGTTTGCTATTAACAAAGACCGAAAGGTCAATTTATACAAAAGAATAAAGCGATGTTTCCTTAGGAAACTATAAAAAAGAATAGAAATATTTTATTCTAACAGATAAAGTTAGAAAAGCGAAAGCTAACTAAAGCTAACTTGATATTTACAATAGATAACCATTAACTAATAATAGAGGACTTATCTATTATTGTAATAACAACAATATATATATTATACGCAGCAATTATTTAGCGTAGTTTGATAAAACATGGGAGCATATGCAAATATGGAAGAATGTAAGAGCAGGTGGAGTTTTGAAGATAAATAAAAATGAAACAATTCCATGAGATATTGTTTTGTTAGAGACAATTGATCCTAGTGGAATTGCATATGTTCAGATAATTAATTTTGATGGAGAATCAAATCTGGAAACAAGATATGCCAGAAAGGAAGCAGCAGAGACTTTTAATACGCCTGTTGATCTAATTTCTCTTGGAATTCCTAATTATTTTGATATTATTGATATGCCTGAGTATTCCTTAACGCTGATTAAAACTGATAGTGTTGAGCATCAAAGACAGTGGCACTTCCTCAGTGAATCATCCTTTCGGTTCCAGTGGTATACACTCTGATCATTTAACGCAGACACCATTAGCAACTTCAGCTGTAAAGCTTCAGAACCAAGAAGCTAAAAATGTATGCTAGTCTCAATGTTCTGAAGTCAACTCCTAATGTACAGGTGCATATTGCCAACAACAATAGAACTTTCATTATCAGATAGTATGGGCGATCAAAATGACGTACTACAGATTGCACGAGAATGAAGTTCGATAAAACAGGATTCTTCTACCAACAAAAGAAATATGAAAAGGATTCAAAAGAAAATTGAAGAACTGGAGAAAGCAAATCTAGGGGCAAAATCCTGAACCATGCAAGGCTGCCAAAAGATCTAAGAATGGTGCACTTGAAGTAGAGTTAAAGTTTGATCGTAATATGAGGCCTGCACTAAGAAGTCACTGCATTCCTTAAAGACATCTCCCATCGAGTATTACCCAAGGACGGCAGCGTCAAAATATTGACATCAGAATATCAACTAAGTGTGTTAAATAAGTGAAAATATCAAAGACAACAATATCATATGTTATCAACAGCTTGAGAGAACGTAAACCAATAAAAGTAACAACAAACTACCATCAGAGAGTTTTAAAGTGCCACATATCTTTCATCACTGTTATTAATGAATGAAAGGAATGAAGTGCCTGTGCATGACAAGAGAATATGAAATTCACAGATTTGAGCAAGGTTGTATTCAGACGAAAGAAAAATCTTGGACGGCTCTGGAATTGCTTATAGCATGGCCACGCAAGTATAGTAAGTATCAGGAAGATATGTCAGGCACCATATCGGGACTTCTAGCGGGTTGTCAACTGGATGCTGTGCCAGTTGATAGAAGGAAATAATACATCTGAGAATATTCTAGAGGTGTATCGATGGAAATTTAATTCAAGCACAACTGAAAATCCATGCTAATAATCATTTGTGGTCACCAGTATGGTCTGAGGAGAGACAAAGTGGATAGCCATGCACAGAAATAATATTCAGAGTGCATGCTACAACCACTTATGGAGGAGAGCCTTGAAACAGAATACGAATTCCCCAGGCATGTTGATCACAATAGACGGCAAGAGAGATCACATAAAGCTCATCCCTAAAAGTTGCATCCATGTTGACGAAGAACAGGAGTTCTGTGATAATACAATCTGGTCAATTATCAATATGAAAAGGTAGTGTTAGTGAAATTATGATTCGTTATTAAATTTTATTAATAGAAAGCTACAAATAACCCAAATAAAAAAGAAACTATTTAAAAATAAAAATGTTTGATTACTTTTGAAGACGTGAGATTTTTCATTTAAAAGGTCACATCTCTTAGGTAAAAAGGGATATAAATAGAGGTAAGAAAACAATTGGAGAACAGACAGAAGACAGACATCAGAGAAGTATTTATAAGAAGAATATTTGTATGGAGGAATAAGGAGCTTAAAATATGACTTTGTAATATAAATTCACATATTATATTTCAATAATAAATAAAATGTCATTTTGTTTATTTAAAAGGCATGGAGATTTAAACTGCAGTTGATTCGTCCTTTATAATCATTTTTAAATTCTACAAGCAATTTGAATGTCAGATAAGTAGATTGGATCATTTATGGCATTTTAAGTTCAATCATTATAGATATAGTGAAATATTGAATTGTTTCCGTGTCTATATCCAATTTGTCTCCCTACCTTAGGAGTTAGTCCAATCTTGACTAATTTAAGATTGCATATATATTTCATCTGTCACATCTTGGTTATTAAATTGTTGACAGTATATGTGCGTAGAATTTTATAAAGTTGTACAAGAAAATCTTCATTATAATTAATTCCGTTGGCCCGAATAAGCAAAGGCACTGATCTTTTGAATCATTGAAGTATTTTATTGGATTTATATTTGAAGTCAGAAAATCTATATTTTCCTTCTTACAAGTATCAAATCCATTATTAACAAATATTATACAAAACATTCATTCAATTCAAACTTTCAACAATCTCTCTCATTTTGATCGAGTTTGAGGACCTTGCTTACCGGAGAACTCGCAAAGCTTAAATTCACTATAGAAAAGCTTCGAACCAAGCAGTCAGCGTTTTGAGGTGAAGGTTTACCCGCTAAGGTGTAACGAAACCTAAAGTGCAGGGTGTTGGGAGGTTGGTGCCTCCGTCCCCTCTAGGTGAAGGTATCGTTCAGCATAGACCGATATATTTGTGACATGTGCTTAACCGCCTACTATGGATCATTGTCTTTAGTTGTTGTGACGTTCATTGACAACTCGAGCTTTCGGTGTAACGGCAACAATGACTCGAACAAGTGGTATTAGAGCGCTGGGTTATGGGTTCAAATCCCTTGGGTCATACTGAGGGGGGATTGTTTGGAGGTCGGTGCCTCCGTCCCCTCTAGGTGATCGTTCAGCATAGATCGATGGATTTGTGACATGTGCTTAACCACCTGTCGTGGATCCTTGTTTCTGGTTGTTGTGACATTCAGTGACAGCTCGAGCTTTTGGTGTAACAACGACAGTGATTCCAACATAGGGGAATCAGGGTGATTCTCATTCGTTGGCCAGAACTGATTGTGGAATCCTGTTGGATAATTGGCGAGCTCTCTGATTTCTAATCTGTGGTTTTGGGAACCAAAAGATTGGCGACTTTGCTGGGGAGAGTTGCTCACAATATATATGAAGTTACCTAGAATTTCTAATTTCGCAAACCAAAATTAGAGAACGGTTCTATGAATTTGTTTGGAAGCGCAATTTGCTGGAAGCATGAACTCGGAAGATCAACAATCAATATATTCCTCTAAGGAGGTGGTGACTCTATTCTACAAAATTTTAGTTGGTAACTTTGCTAAAGGAGAAGACTCAAAAGGAGATGGTGGGTAGTTTTTTCAAATGTATGGATCGTTTCAGAGAAAGCCTTTTATTCCAGATGGTATCAGGCCATTGGATTTCAGCAATCTTGGTTACGAACCTAGCAAGTTATCCCAAAAACCTTCAGAACTTGTACCAAAGTTCCATGGAGAATGGGATGAATCAGCACTTCGGCATTTGGATAAGTTTTATACATTTGTAGATAATTATGAAATCTGTGCAGAAGATCACGTGATGAAGCTATTTGCCAGGACATTAAAAGACAATGCGAGAAAAGAATATGAATCATTATCTACACAATGTATCTCATCTTGGAAGGATTTCAAACAATGGTTCTTGTATGAATTTCATGATGCAAGCGAGGAAGATGACATGAGTTATGAACAATATGAAGATCAAAACTGCAGCATGGAAGATCTTGACATGTCTCCACTTCTGCCTTTTTCAGTTTGGAGAGATTTGAAAGGGAGTCTTCAGTGCATTTGTACATGAGGATGACAAACATTTATCATGAGATACCATCAAACAGCACGCCCCCATACGTGGAATTTATAAAGAAATGTTTTGAGTTGGGAGTCTCACCAAGTGGCCACAATTTTAAGCTTCTTTTTGAGATATTGGAAGAAGGTAATGGAGATGAAGAAAGATATACCGAAGTACTACAAGAATATAATGATCTTTCAGATTTGAATGAAGAAGTTTTTTGTCAGTCTGAAGGAGAATCTACCCATGCTGATACTCATGTGCCAACAGATGACGGTGAATATAAAAATGAGGAAGAGGATTCTCTCAGTGTGAAAGAGATTTCAGCTTTGTTAGATTTGGAAAATCAAAAACATATTGAAAGAAATGGTACAATTTTTTTCTCGATTCGCCATGGTGAGCAAGTTGATGGATCAGTGCATTCTCGAAGGGTAATGGATGAAGGAGGTAGTAATTCACAAGAATCATATAGTGAAAATGAAATAGAACTGCATATAATGTATAAGCATCAGAAAGTTTCAAAAGATAATAAAGATATTAGTCTTGTTGATGAAACGTCTGATGATCCGGATGAAAGCTCTCGTGAAGGTATGTCTGAATTCTCTATGTTCCTAAACCCATTGTTTGAAGAGGATCTTCTATGCAATCAAATCCATCAGCATCATGATGAAGATAACAATCCTAATTTTGAAGTTGATGAAACTCATCATATGGATTTAGAAGGTGAGATGTCTTTCAGTTCATCCTATGAGCAGGAGTTGCATCAAACATGTGAAGATAAGCATGGTTTTGAAAACCTTCCCAAGTGTCCCATCTGATAAAACTTTTAATGAAAAGGAAGTAATATCATATGAATGTTAGCCATCTTTGAAAACTGCTTGTAATGAGAAGCATCTTGAAGATGGGGCAGATTGTGTGCAAAAGGAAAATCAAACAAAGGGAAATCATTTTGACATAGGTATGATTGATCAAATACATAGGGATCTTCCATTCAGCAAAGACTTCACAAAGAAAGGACATAAATCAGATCCTAAAGACTACATTGATAAAGTAGAACCAATAACTATCATCTATGAGGATGGTGCACCTAATACAGTTTTGATATATGGGCAGCAGATTGAAATGATAAAGGAAAAGCATTCCATGACTTGGAGTGAGTTGTTACATGATTAGAATCGGGTGTTCGATAGAGGGAAAGAATCAATGTTCATTTTTAGGGGAGCCTAGGGCCACCCAATTTCACCTTGCATCGATGCTCAGTCTGCTTCTCCAGATATAGCTGGTATCTCATTATGCCTATAGGAGACATGTCCCCAGCAAGAACCACTGATGGAGCCCACATTTTTTGCAAAAGTTTTGACATTTCCATTTGAGGAGCATTACTGCTTGAAGAAAATGTCATTGATGTTATTTGAAGTATCTGAAGATATATGTATATATATTTATCAATTATTCAGTACTTGATGTAAAAACCAAAGGAAAAGCAATGACAATGATGTAGAGACATGACCATTCTACAACTATGAAGAAAGAAATCAAAAAAGAGATGGTAGACAACAATATATATATATATGACATTGTTTGTTAGAGACAATTGATCCTAGTGGAATTGCATATGTTCAGATAATTAATTTTGATGGAGAATCCAATCTGGAAACAAGATATGCCAGAAAGGAAACAGCAGAGCCTTTTAATACTCCTGTTGATCTAATTTCTCTTGGGATTCCTAATTATTTTGATATTATTGATATACCTGAACATTCCTTAATGCTGATTAAAACTATCAGTGTTGAGCATCAAAGACAGTGGCATTTCCTCGGTGAATCATCCTTTTGGTTCCAGTGGTGTACATTCTGATCATTTAATGCAGGGATCATTAGCAACTTCAGCTGCAAAGCTTCAGAACCAAGAAGCTAAAAATATATGCTAGTCTCAATGTTCTGAAGTCAACTCCTAATGTACAGGTGCATATTGCCAACAACAATATAACTTTCATTATCAAATAGCATGGGTGATCAAAATGGCGTACTACAGATTGCACAAGAATGAAGTTCGATAAAACAGGATCCTTCTACCCACAAAAGACATATGAAAAGGATTCAAAAGAAAATAGAAGAACTGGAAAAGGCAAATCTAGGGGCAAAATCCTGAACCATGCAAGGAGAGGTTACAGCTGCCAAAAGACCTAAGAATGGTGCACTTGAAGTAGAGTTAAAGCTTGATCATAATATGAGGCCTGCACTAAGAAGTCGCTGCATTCCTTAAAGACATCTCCCAATGAGTATTACCCAAGGACGGCAGCATCAAAATATTGATATCAGAATATCAACTAAGTGTGTTAAATAAGTGAAAATAACAAAGACAACAATATCATATGTTATTCGGGGCTTAAGAGAACGTAAACCAATGGAAGTAACAACAAACCACCATCACAGAGTTTTACAGTGCCACATATCTTTCGTCACTGTTATTAATGAATGATAGGAAGCAAGTGTCTGTGCATGACAAGCGAATCTGAAATTCACAGATTTGAGCAAGGTTGTATTCAAACAAAAGAAAAATCTTGGACGGCTCTGAAATTGCATATAGCATGGACATGCAAGTATAACAAGTATCGGGAAGATATGCGAAGCACCATATCAGGACTTCTAGAGGGTTTTCAGCTGGATGCTATAACGGTTGATAGGAGGAAATAATACATCTGAGAATATTTTAAAGGTGTATCGATGGAAATTTAATTCAGGCACAATAGAAAATCCGTGCTCATAATCATTTGTGGTCACCGGTATCGTCTGAGGAGAGACAAAGTGGATAGCCACGCACAGAAATAATATTGAGAGCAGTATCACATGCTACCACTTATGGAGGAGAGCCTTGAAACAGAATACAAATTCCCCAGGCATGTTGATCATGATAGATGGCAAGAGAGATCACATAAAGCTCATCCTCAAAAGTTGAATCCATGTTGACAGAGAACAGGAGTTCTGCAATAATACAATCTGGTCAATTATCAATATGAAAAGGTGGTGTTAGCGAAAATTATGATTCATAATTAATTTTTATTTATGGCATTTTAAATTCGATCATGATTCATTATAGATATAGTGAAATATTGAATTGTTTCCATGTTTATATCCAGTTTGTCTCCCTACCTTAGGAGTTAAAGTGCAATCTGGACTAATTTAAGATTGCATATATATTTGATTTGTCGCATCTTAATTATTAAATTGTTGACAGTATGTGCATAGAATTTTATAAAGTTGTACGTGAAAATCTTCATTGCAGTTGACTCTGTTGCCCAAATAAGCAAAGGCACTGGTCTTTTGAATCATTGAAGTATTATTATTGGATTTATATTTGAAGTCAGAAAATCTATATATTCTTTCTTACAAGTATCAAATCCATTATTGACAAATATTATATAAAACATCCATTCAATTCAAACATTCAGCATTCAATCTCATTTTGATCAAGTTTGACGACCTTGCCAACCAAACAACTCGCAAAGCTTAAATTCGCTATAGAAAAGCTTCGAACCAAGCAGTCAACTTTTGAGGTGAAGGTTTACCCGCCTAGGTGTAGCAAAGCCTTAAGTGCAGGGGAATCAAGGTGATTCTTGTTGGTTGGCCAAAACTGATTGTGGAATCCAATTAGAGAATCAACAAGCTCTTGGATTTCCAATCTGTGGTTTTGGGAACCAACACCGGGGACGATTGGCCATCCCCAGTTTTTGTAGAGCAAAAAGAAAAAAGTTAAACAAAAATGCATAAACATTTGAATTCTAACTTGCTCGCCCAAGTGGGCCCCACCCCTCCAGATCCCCTAAAAGGTTAAAAAAGACAACATTATGGTTGTTTTGTCATTTGTTTGGTTTTGTTTGTGAAGTTGGAGTGTGTGCAGCTAGTTGGGGTTTTCATTTTGCAAGAAAGAGGAGGTGATTTTTTTTGCTTCCAAGAGCTTGAGTAGGGATTTGAGCTTCCTCTATAGTGCACCAAGTATGAAACTCTTTATCCTTCCATTTTCCATTTTTAAAATAGATCTACAACTTGAAAAGTCTAATTTTTTTTAAAAAAATTCCGTTGTTTCAGCTCATATTTCCATTGCATATTTAAATCTCAAAACAAAGAACGATAAGCATCAGTGGAAGTACTAGTGGTAGTGGTGATGAGGAGGAAAATGTGGTTGGGGGTGATATTGCTAGTAGTGGGACTAGGAAAGGAGTTGATCCTAAAATTGATTTGTTTAAATGCCCTTCCACCATTTTTACAAAAGGTCCTTTCAATAGGAAAAAAACCTCTTCTCCAATTTGTCACACCTAGGCCAAAAGATAAAAAGAATGCAGTAGGGACTAGGGTGTGGGATTGTCATGTTTCTCTTGATGATTGTGGGGGCAGCTATACAAGGGTGAAGTCACACTTTTTAGGTGTTCCATGCCATGGAGTCAAAGTTTGTCCTAACTTGACTGATGCACAAAGATTAGAATGTCAAAAATTGCACTTAGAGGCTTAAATGGAGGGACAAAATTTGACAGTGACATCACCATCTATTCAGTCACAATCATCTAGACATATGTCATCCACTATGGGTACTAGTGGCATCCCTAATGAGTCTAGAGGGAAGAGGAAGATGGGTAGTGGTGAGAAGAGCTCAGTGGAAAGAATGTTTCATGCACAAGCAAAGGAAAAGAGTGAGACATCCATTGGTAGATTCTTTATTGCTAATAGTATCCCATATCATGTAACCCATTCTACTTATTTTAAACAAATGATAAAAGATATATTGAATATGAATCCCTCATTTGTACCCCCTGGTGAGCATAAGCTACGAACCAACCATCCTAGATGAAGAGTACTCTAGGGTTGCTTTGTTGTTTGAGGATATGGAACGTACTTCGGTTAAGATGGGCTACTCGATTGTGATGGATGGGTGGACCAATGTTAGACATTGTCCACTCATCAATATCATTGTCACATCCCCTGTTGGCTCTTATTTTTTGAAAGCCATAGATTGCTCAAGAAAGAAGAAGGATGCAGAATTTCAATTCACCATTTTGAGAAATGTCATAGAGGAGGTTGCGTCGGCTAGTGTAGTACAAGTTATCACAAATTTTGCACCTGTGTGCAAATCAGGCGGTTTGATGATAAAGGGTTCTTATAGGCACATCTTATGGACCCTGCATTAAACAATGCATTGAAGGAGATAGGGATGATTGAATGGGTGAAATAGGCGGTGTTAAAAGCTAGAGAAGTGCATTTTTATATCCAACCACCACACTTCACTTGCTCTATTCAGGTCCTCTAAGAAGGAGTTCCTAAAACCAACCAAAACAAGGTATGTCAATTTTAATTATAGTTTACTTTAGTTAACTTTAAGTTTATTTTTATTTATAATTGTTACAAACTTACATGTGATGTTTTTAATCATTAATGTTTAAATTTATTTTCATTTAAAATTGTCTCTATAGGTATTGCACATACTTCATCTTGATGGAGACAATGACTGAGGTGTATGAGGCCCTCCAATTGATGGTGGTGAATCCGGAGTGGGGACGATGGTCCAATTCTAAGCCCTTTGAAAGAAAAGCAGTGAAGCAAAGCATCTTTGATGAGAGATGGTGGTCCACAATGAGGTAAGTCATTGCTTTTTAAATTTAATGTTAGTCTTTTGCTTGTTGATTTTCATACTAACTTAAAAAAATTAATTTCTAATTCTGATTTTAACTCTTCTTTGCATCTTGCAAATATATTTGTTCTGTCATAGCACCTATTGTAGATGTCATTAGATATGTTGATATTGACACTCCTAGTCTGGAAGAGATATATGAGACTATTGACAACATGTTGGGGAAGACGTAAAGAATTGTTGCAGCAAAGGATCCTACATTGGGGTTTTATGAGGAGCATATTAGGCCTATTGTGATGTGGAGGTGGAACATAATTGGTGCAGAAGCACCCACTCTAGATTCATCAAAAAAGGCACCTAAGGATCCTAAATAGTCTACTTACGTAAGATTGATCCAATTGTAAGGCCTAGTTCTAGGATTAGGCAAAATTAAAAGCCCCCAGGTAACTAAGGCCAAATATGATCAATAAGCCTAAAAATGCATAGGATTCTAGGTTTTTAATTGTTTTTAATATCTAGATCCATGTTGGATCACTTACTTTAGGTATGGACCAAGTTTGGTCTTTAAATTTGCAATTTTGCAAATTTTGCAAAAATTGCTCAAAAGTTGTCAGCAACTTTTGAGCAACTTTGCAAAAAGTTGTCAAATACATTCAAATCTATTCCTCCAACGGCTAGGCAGTTTAAACTGAACATGTAATTGTTGGAGAAGTCCTACAAAGCCTCATAGGCCGATGGTAGGAATACACATTGTAATTTGGCATTGAAATCAATACAAATCAGCGTTTTTCCTTGCAAAACACGTGTTCCAGACCCTTGTACAGAACTGTACAGACGAGAGGGAATGTTCCAGTGGTTCTAGAAGTTGGAAAATTTAACCTACTTTGTTTTACATGAAGTCTCATGGTTTGATCATTTCTAGTTTGAAAGTTATTGAATTTTCTTGCTTGCTGCCTAGGATTCAGCCTAGAAATCAGCACTTTCCTAGGGCTGGGTCATTTTGACACATTCCACCATGGGAAATTGATGCTCTTTGGTGGAATGCAAGTTGTATCTATGTACCTTCAAATTCTGCAAGTTGTTTTCCAGAAAATGCAAGGAGTTGGGTTTGTCACCATACCCTAGGTGTGCATCATCATGAGTACACCAATCAGTATTTATAACAGTCCTTTCTAGTTTGTGTTTTGGGACTCACCAAAGGCTAAAACCTTGGATTCTTGTTTCTCTTACAAGCCCCCACATGTTCCCATAGTTGGATTGTGTTTCTCCTTTGTAGAAAGTACACTTGTTGTGTTACTGGAGCCCTAATTAGGCCTAGAAATCCAGTCTAATGTTGCACCAGCAGCAACCTCTGTTTCTCTCCAACCTTGGGCGCTTTGACATGTTTTATAAAACCCAAAAGAGTATCCAAATCTCTGGTTAAGTCACCATGTTGTTTGGAAGCATTCAAACTTATGCCTCATTCTCATTCTAGGAAGGGCTACAAACTAATTCATTGGTTTTTAAAGCAACTAAATGCTATAAGTTGTCTTTGATGAAAAGAATCATTGATTCAGGTTGAGTAAGACCTAAATAGGCCATATCAGTGATTGTAGGCTACCCCTGGTCTTTGTATCCAGTTTTTGGGGTTTGATCCCTCTTTTGCTAAGGGAATCTATTAGTGCATTTTGAGTTTTTGGTACTTAGAACTTTGGTAGACCTAGTGATTAGGTTACCTTGTCTTGTGGGGTTGCGATAACCTTCCTATAAGCCCATCTCCACACCTGTGCTAGGTATTTGGCACTAGGACCCTTCACCTTGGGTGTTGAGGGAATTGTGAACTTCTACCATTCCTTGTTGTTTGAAGACTTGTGCTGCCTACTTCTGCATCAAGTGGTGTTAGAGCCATGTTTGAACTTGAGATTGAGGAGATCCCTGCAAGGGTTACAAACAGTGAGTTAGCAAAGATGGCGAGAGAACAAAAGGCTGCAAATAAGGCCTTAACTCAGAGGCTTTACGAACTTGAGAAGAAGCTTGAGAATAAAGACAAACAAAATGGGTCTAAAGATGAAGAAGGGAGTGATGAAGAGGTGGATGACTCTAAACAACGCATCCCTGCAGACCATTGAAATCCATGGGAAGGAGAACCATGGAAGAGAAGATAGATTTGCCAGTTTTCAATGGCAAGATGAATGCAGATGTAGCCTTGGATTGGATAGAGATTTTGACCACATTCTTTGAATGTGAGGACATCCCTGAAAAGCAAAGGGTAAAGATGGCAAGATCCAAGTTGAAGGGGGCAGCCCTAACTTGGTGGAACTTCATCTAGACAGAGAGGGTGAGGAATGGAAAGAGCATGATCAATTCATGGAATAGAATGATAGCTTTGATCAAAGAAACCTATGTACCTGAGGATTATGGAGTACAACTTCATAGGAGGAAGCAAACTCTGAAACAAAAGGACATGGATGTAGGCACATACACAAAGGAGTTCCTAAAACTATCTACGAAGACCAATATGGCAGAAGATGAGAAGGAGAAATTGGCAAGATACATGAATGGCTTGAAGGTGCCCATTCAAGAGGAACTTAGCCTACATCGCCCTACCATAGTTAATGAGTGCTATCAAATGGCACTAAAGGTAGAGGAAAAATGGAAGAGAAAACAAGATTTTGGCAAAGGGAAGAACAATGATAGTGGGAAGAATTTTCGAGGCAAGAGCAACTCTTGGAACAAGAGACAAAGTAGTGGCAGCAACAACAAGATCTCTGACCAAGGAGACAAAGAAAATAGTCACTCTAATTCAAGAGGAAACTATAGAGGAAGAAGACCTTTCAATAGAGGAAGAACAAATGTAGGAAGAGGTAATGGACCTTTGAAGTGTTTCAATTGCAATCAAATGGGACACCATGCAAAAAGATGCCTAGAGAAGAGGAACAATAACAATCAAGGTGAGAGGAGAGCAGCATTTCTCCAAGAAGACAAGCAAGAAGACAATGTTGATGCTAGAGAATTGGAACCAGAGGAAGGGGCATGTTTGATGATGAGGCAAGTCTTCCTTCAAGTACCACAAACTCAAGAACCTCCACAAAGGAAGAATCTTTTCAAGACAAAGATCAAATGTCAAGGAAACGTATGCAATGTTCTTATAGATTATGGTTCAACTGAAAATCTCGTGTCTTGTGAAATGGTACAGAAGTTAAATCTTCCTAAGAAGCCACACCCTTACCCCTATCATGTGTCACGGTTAACCAAAGGCCAACAAACTCTAGTCACAGAACAAGCCTAGGTAGAGTTTTCTATATTTGATTTTAAGGACAAAGTCCTTTGTGATGTAGTGGAGATGGATGCCTCACATCCTTTTAGGCAGGCCCTAGAAATTTGATGTTGATGTCGTACAACATTGTAGGAAGAACACCTACTCCATCACCAAAGATGGGAAGACCTTCATTATGAAGCCCCTGCCTGATAACAAATTTGAAAAAGAGCCCATTGTGATTATCACAAGAGAAAAAGAAATGTTAAAAACATTGAAGGAATCTAATATGGAGCCATTTATCCTAATTTCAAAACCCAAGGATAACATCAGGTCTGATCAAAAGGAGCCCATACCAAATGAGATTGTTAAATTGTTGCAAAAGTACAAGGATGTCACTGCTAGTGATCTGCCCACTAGCCTCCCTCCCATTAGGGACATTAGCCATCAAATAGACCTTATACGAGGCTCATCCTTGCCTAATAAGGCACCATATAAAATGACACCATTGCAGCATGCAGAGATTGCAAAACAAGTTACTGAATTGTTGGAAAGAGGACTCATTCAAAAGAGTCTCAGTCCTTGTGTCGTACCTTCAGTTTTGGCCCTTAAAAAGGGTGGCAAATGGAGGTTATGTACAGACAGCAGGGCTCTAAAAAAAATTACAATAAGGTACAAGTTCCCCATGCCAAGGATTGAGGACCTATTGGATCAACTAGGAGGTGCTTGCTACTTCACCAAGATAGACTTGAAGTCTAGTTACCACCAAATCAGAATCAAGCCAAGAGATGAATGGAAGACAGCATTGAAGACAACTGAAGATTTGTTTGAATGGTTAGTAATGTCTTTTGGTTTAACAATGCCCCTAGTACTTTTATGAGGCTTATGAATGAGATATTCATAGATTTTATTGGCAAATTTGTTCTAATTTACCTTGATGATATACTAATATTCAGCCATAGCAAGGAAGACCATCTTGATCATGTGGAACAGGTACTAAGAAGACTCCATCAGCACAAGTTGGTAATCAACTTGGAAAAATGTATGTTTATGAAAAAGGAACTTGTGTTCCTAGGATTTGTAATTTCACAAGGTACCCTCAAGATGGATCTTGAGAAGGTAGATGCAATCATCAATTGGCCTCCACCAAAGAATCTAGGTGATGTGAGAAGCTTTCATGGGCTTTCAACTTTCTATATGAAGTTCATTAAAAATTTCAGTCATGTGTGTGCACCAATGTTGGAAACAATAAAAGGTTGGAAGAAAACCAAGTTTGAATGGACAAAGGAAGCAAATGATGCATTCCAATACTTGAAGAACAGAGTCTCTCAATATCCTATCCTGGTTCTCCCTGATTTCAACAAAGTCTTCACTGTGGAGACAAATGCAAGCAATTTGGCTATAGGTGCTGTCCTAAGCCAAGAAGCAAACCAGTTGCTTTCTTTTCAGAGACATTGAATGAGGCTAAAAGGAAATACTCTACACATGACCTAGAGCTTTATGCCATGGTCCAAGCCCTCAAGAAATGGAGGCACTATCTAATTCCAAAGGAATTTGTTATCTATACGGACAACCATGCATTGAGTTTTCTAAATTCACAAGAAAAACTTTCAGTCAAGCATCTTAAATGGGTAGAACAATTGCAACCCTTTACCTTTAATATTAAGCATAAAAAGGGTGTAGCAAACAAAGTTGTTGATGCTCTAAGTAGGAGGATTGGTTTTGTTGAAAAAGTGCAACTTCAAAGTGTTGGAATTGAGTCTCTCAAACACTTGTACCCGGATGACCCCGATTTCGCACAGATATATCAGATTTGCACAAAGATGGAAGACAGATATCATATTGATTATTCTAAATATCTGATTCAGAATGGGCTTCTCTTCAAAGGAGCACAACTATGCATACCAAAGTGCTCAATGAGAGCAAATATAATAAGAGAAAAACATTGCGGTGGCCTAGGAGATCACTTTGGCATTGACAAAACAGCAGACATGGTGAAAAGAAGTTATTTTTTGCCCAAGATGAACAATGAAGTCAAGAAATTCATTGAATGCTGCACCATTTGCCAACAAGCTAAAGGGATGACAACAAATCAAGGGCTCTACCAACCCTTACCAATCCCTTCAAGGCCTTGGGAATCCATATCAATGGATTTTGTCATGGGACTACCCAAAACCAAGCAAGGTTATGATAGTGTATTTGTCATAGTGGACAGATTCAGCAAGATGGCCCACTTTGTTTGTCATGGGACTACCCAAAACCAGGCAAGGTTATGATAGTGTATGTGTCATAGTGGACAGATTCAGCAAGATGGCCCACTTTGTGCCATGTAAAAGCACAAGTGATGCATCTCATATAGCAAATCTCTTCTTTAAGGAGGTAGTCAGAATTCATGGCTTGCCTTAGACAATAGTATCAAATAGAGATCTGAAATTTCAAGGGCACTTTTGGAGGACACTCTTCAAGAAGTTGGGTACAAATCTCACCTATAGTTCTGCCTATCACCCACAGACAGATGGGCAGACTGAGGTGGTGAACAAGTCCCTAGGCAATCTCCTAAGATGCCTAGCCAAGCAATACTCTCAAAGTTGTGATACAATTCTGCCCCAAGCAGAATTTGCCTTCAATGACTCTTTAAATAGGTCAATAGGCAAAACACCATTTCAAGCAATATAATGTCTACACCCCAAGGGACCATTGGATGTGATGGAACTTCCCTCTGATTTTAAAATCAGTGCTCAAGGCCAAGAATTGGTAGAACTAATAACAAAGGTACAACAGCAAGTGAAGGAAACATTGCAAAGATCTAGTTTGAAATACAAAGAGAATGCTGACAAGAAAAGGACAGAAGTCCACTTCAAAGAGAGAGAGACAAAGTTTGGGCTTTTCTAAGGAAGGAGAGACTACCCAAAGGAAGGTACTCCAAACTGCAGATGAAGAAGGTAAGCCCCTGTTGTATAATCAACAAGATAGGTGACAACGCCTATGAGATCTCCCTTCCACCAACTTTGCAGATTTCCCCCATATTTAATGTTGCAGACCTCACACCTTACAAGGCTGCTGCAGGATCATTAGATCAGCGAGATGAAGACACCAAAGAGGAAAACTATGTTACCAATCTTCCACCAAGCAAACTAGTGGAGTTAGAGGAGATATTGGACACAAAGCTACTAAAGCAAACCAGAACCAAGAAGTACATGCAGTACTTAGTTAAATGGAAGGGCCTCCCTGACATAGATGCTACTTGGCTAACAGAAGACCAAATCAAAAAACATGGCACTTCAATGGATTTGCTACCCTCAAGTAGGGACTTGAGTTTTAAAACTCAAGGGGAGTATGGTGCAGGAGCACCCACTCTAGATTCATCATAGAAGGCACCTAAGGATCCTAAATAGTCAACTTAGGTAAAATTGGCACATTGATCCAGTTGTAAGTCCTAGTTCCAGGATTAGGCATAATTATGAGCCCCTGGGTAACTAAGGCCAAATATGATCAATAAGCCTAAAAATGCATAGGACTCTAGGTTTTTAATTGTTTTTAATATCTAGATCCATGTTGGATCACTTACTTTAGGTCTGGACCAAGTTTGGTCTTTAAATTTGCATTTTTGCAAATTTTGCAAAAATTGCTCAAAAGTTGTCAAATGTTAAGTATTTAACCTAATAATATACAGGTTTGAAAGTGCAGACCGCACTAGACCTTCTTACCTTAAATATATATATCACAAGTGTTATATACTCTTCTAGAGAGCCGGCGATTTCTAGGAATTGTTTGGTAATTAATAACTAATCTAACACATTGTGTTAGTTAGCAAAAGTTATGACTATCCTCCTAATCACCGATTTTAGATAGGGTTATAATTGATAACTTGGAAGGGACATGTCCCTTTGAGGGACATACCCTTTAGAATCGATATTTAAGGAGGTTATTGATGCTGTTTTGAAGGACACACAAACATAATTCAGTTTGCTCCTCCAAGCATCATTATCCAGCAATTGATAGTGCAGAGATATTCTATTTTAATATCAGATCAAAGTCGACTATTCCTTCTTGTATCGGCATCAAAGAAATTTGGTGTTCTTCAAACATTTCACATTTAAGGCTATTTCCTCAAGCAAATAACATACTGATCTATTGCAGAAGAATATAATTCTCTGATCAGAATTCATAACTTAGAAGACCATTGTCAACAAATCAAGGAAGGAAACAGAAGTCTAATTCAAAGAATTTGCAAAATATTTACATGGTATCAAAGCTCTGGTAGTTGAACCTAGGCTCTGCAAAATTCAATTATCAGACTCCATATATCTCTAGCAAACTATCTTCTATTTTCAATGGCATACACAATCAAACCCGAGGACAGGTTTGATGGGAAAGAACACTTTGAAGCTTGGAAGTTCAAAATCATGATGATTCTTGAAGAGAATGATGTAAAACAATTTGTTGATGGAGTATCCAAACAACCTCTAGTTGAACCTCACAAATCTATCTGGAGCAGAGGAAATAGAAAAGCTATTCAAATCATTTTAGATGGACTAAAAAATGATATCGTACCTATGCTTACAAAACATCAAACTGCCTTTGATATGATGAATGCATTACGAAATGCATATGAAGTAAACAATGCAATTAGGGTTCTCGCACTGAAAAGGCAATTGAATCACATTTAGATAAAGAAAGGAGAATCAATAAATTCTTACTTCCTAAGAGTTGTCGGCATTAGAGATGAACTATAAAGTACAGGAACCACTATTAGTGACACAAAATTAACATTTATGGCTATAGATGGATTGCCAGATTCATGGAAGACATTTGCACAAGGAATAAGTGCCAGGGATAATCTTCCGGACTTTTACAAACTCAAGAACAATTGTCTTCAAGAGGAATCTAGAAAACTAAAGAAAGGAGGGAAACCGAAAACTGAAGATGAAGAACTTCATGTTCTTAATACAAACTCCTATAAGGGCAAGAAGAAAAAGGGAAATCAAAAGAATGGAAAACCCAAGAAAGATCTCCCTAAAATAAAGTGTTTCAAATGTGAAAAATTTGGACACTACAGAGCTAATTGTCCTGAAAATTCCAAACAACAAGCAAACTATACAAATGTTATTAGGGAAGAAGATACTTATGATCCTGAGAACCGTGTTTTGTATTCCTCACTATCAAATGAAATTTCAAATAAAGCATGGGTAATTGATAGTGGGTCTTCTAGACATATAACGAGATACAAAGAAATACTAGAGTCTTTATCAGACAAGGTTAACGATGAAGTTACCATTGGTGATAATTCAACACACTTTGTTGAAGGAATTGGAAATTGCACTTTGAAACTAAAATCAGGGAATACTCTTCTTCTTAAAAGTGTACTCTATGTACCAGGAATTAAAAGAAACCTAATCTCAATTACAGCACTTGAAGATGATGGGCATAATGTTGCATTTGTGGATGGCAAAGTATTAACTTCGGAAAATAACTCCTCCATCAAGAAAGCTAAGTTAATTGGTCATAGAAAAGGATATTTGTATGAATTGAATACAGAATATAATCAATCTATTCAAGCCTTAGTTCATAAAGCTACAAATATAAATGAAATATGGCACAGAAAATTAGGGCATCTAAATTTAAAAACTTTTTCAACTATGGAGAAGATGGTTACTGGATTACCTAAACTAAAAAAAGACCACTCAAGTATTTGCAAAGGGTGTGCTCTGGGTAAGAACACTAGAAATCCTTTTCATGATAGTACTAGAAAAACAAATAATGTACTAGGATTAATTCATTCAGATTTATGTGGACCTATGTCTGTTCCTTCTCTTGGAGGATTCCGGTATTACATCTTGTTCATAGATGACTTCTCTAGGAAAACATGGATTTATTTTCTAAAATGCAAAGAATCAGAAAAAATCCTACATAGATTTAAGGAATTCAAAACATTAACTAAAAACTTTTCAGAGCATAAAATTAAAACCCTTAGAACTGATAACGGAGGAGAATATGCCTCAGTCTTGTTTAAAAGGTTTTGTAAAGAATCAGAGATTAAGATGGAGTACATTGTTCCTTATAATCCAGAACAAAATGGGGTAGCCGAAAGAAAGAATGGGACAATTATAGAAGCTGCTAGAGCTATGACTTTTTATCAAAATCTAGAATATTATCTTTGGGCAGAAGCCTCTTGTACTACTGTATATATTCAAAACAGAAGCCCTCACTCCTATCTTAAAGATAAAACTCCTGAATAAGTATTTACTAAAGTAAAACCCAATATAAGTCATCTTAGAATTTTTGGGTGTCCTGTATATATCCATGTTCCAAAAGAAAAGAGAACCAAGTTAGCACCCTCTGGGAGGAAAGGTATTTTTGTAGGGTATAGTGAAACATCTAAGGCATATAGGATTTTTATACCTAGACAGAAAAGTATTGAACTTAGTAGGGATGTAATCTTTAAAGAGCATCTTGCATTCAAAAGAGCTATAAGTTCTAATGAACCTTCTCCTTTATCTAGTTACGAAATAAATAGTGAATTTGGGTCCCATAGGGAGAACTTAGAAAAAATCAAGATGAAATTCAAAATATGAACCTTGAAGAAAATTCAAAGAAAAGACCACTTTGGGCCATCAAAACAGTTGAAGCAACTCAAGACTTTGCTGCACCTTCCGAAACAATCAAAGAAAGCAAAAGACCTAAAAGATTCTCTAGTTATACAACAAACATGAGTGATTTATCCAAAACAGAACCAACCAATCCTTTTGATGCTATTAAACATACAACTTGAAAAGAAGCTATGACAAAAGAATACCAATCTATTATGAAAAATGATGTTTGGGAAATTGTTCCAAGACTTAAAGGAAAATCTGTTGTTTCTTCCAAGTGGATATTTAAAATAAAGCATGTTGCTGATGGTAGTATTGAGAAGTATAAAGCCAAATTTGTAGCCAGAGGATTTTCTCAGAAAGAAAGGATTGATTATGAAGAAACCTTTGCTCCTGTTGCCAGATATACCTCAGTAAGAGCAGTCTTAGCAATTGCCGCATCAAAGGGATGGAACGTACATCAAATGGATGTAAAAACAACATTCCTAAATGGAAAGATTTCAAAAAAAGTATATCTGGAGCAACCTCAAGGATTTGAAACTCATGATCCTAACGCTTTTGTTTGCAGGCTCAAGAAAGGTCTCTATGGGCTTAAACAGGCTCCCAGGGCTTGGTATGGAAAAATTGATAAGTATCTCACCGGCTTAGGATTCTCCAAGAATGAAGCCAATCCCAATTTATATTATAAAAGAGATAAAAATGATATGGTAATCCTGATACTGTATGTTGATTTACTAATAACAAGTGATGATCATCTCATAGATCAGTGCAAGAAAGATCTAACTCGAGAATTTGAGACGAAAGATTTGGTACTCCTACATTACTTCCTAGGACCGGAAGTACAGCAAAATTCTGATAGTATCATACTTAATCAAGGGAAGTATACATCAAATATTTTAAAGAGATTTGGAATGTGGAATTGCATAACTATGTCTTCTCCAATGGAGACTAATCTACATAAACTTAAGGAAGCGGCAGCAGAATCACCTTCCATAGATTCTACTCTCTACAGACAGATGATTGGGTCCCTTACATACTTAGTAAATACAAGACCGGATATTTGCTATGCAGTTAATGCCTTAAGTCAGTTTATGTGTGAACCAAAGGAGATTCACCTAGTTGTGGTTAAACACATTATGAGATACTTAAAAGGCAATCTTAATTTTGGACTCAAATACGAGAAAGTTGCCTTAGACTTATATGGATTCACTGATTCAGATTGGGGTGGAAGTGTTAAAGACGGAAAAAGTTCTTCAAGATGTTTCAATTTAGGATCAGTGGTGATATCTTGGATATGGAGAAAGCAGCCTTCAGTAGCTCAGAGCTCCACAGAAGCCGAATACATTGCAGCAGCAATGGCCTCTCGAGAAGCAATCTCGCTAAGAAAGTTACTTGTGAGATTATTTGAGCAAGCCATGAATCCTACGATTATTCATTGTGATAATCAGAGTTCCATCAAGCTTTTAGTGAATCCAGTTTTTCATGACAGATCCAAGCATATTGAAATTCCTTACCACTATGTAAGAGATATGGTAGACAGGAATTCTGTAAAATTGGAATACATTTGCACTACAGATCAGACAGCGGACATACTCACCAAACCTTTATCTAGAGTGAAGATAGAACACTTTGTAATGACCCTCCTCAAATCTGCTCTCAAAAATGTTTATGAAAGCTCAAGGAATTTCATCAAACAATTCACATGCAAGGGACGTATGACTGATATAGTATTTCAGCTGGCTTTAAATGACTCTTTCTTCAATTTGCATCAATGAGAATCTTGTGCTAAAAGACTCCAAATGAACTACACAATGACCTAACATGAGTGTGCTACTAATTTTGACAATATTCAGTGCATATATATGATTTAAGCATGAGAAATGAACACCTACAGCCAACTGACATTTTTACAAACAGTTGGTATGCAAACTAACTAGCTGATAAATAATGATATTAAATTGCTTAAATGACACCAGCCACTATTATCTTCTTAATTGCAATGAATTTTCTAATACAATACTCATGAAATATGGCCAAGACATTTGGTATTTACATGGATTACAAAATGATAATGCTGGTATAATGCACACTTACAGCTGAAACTTATAACACCTAAAAAAGCAATACTAACAAAGGAACCTGGTTGTAGATGGCTGTAATAATTTCCTTCAATGCTGCCCCTTCTGCTTTGCTTTTCCAATTTGCTTTTTCGAATTACTTTTTCGGATCTGCTTTTTGAACTGCTTTTACGGACTGCTTTTTCAACCTGCTTTTTCGGTTCTATTTTTTCGTGTCTACTTTTTCGGATTGCTACCATGTTGAATCTCAAAACCATATCTTTCAATGGAGTCAAGATTTCCAGCTTGAAGGGATTTCGTCTTTCAAACTATTGAGACAATCTCCAGAAAATTTCCTAATTTCTTTGATATTTCCAAGCATGCATAAAGAAACTCTTCCATTTCTTTTATAGTGTTCTCACAAGAGCTTCATCCTTCATTTTTTCAATGTGGGATAAAACATAACTCTCTTTATGTAACTTATGTCTCCAATGTGTTATAAAATAAAGGAGACTCTTTTAATTTAAATATTTCCCACAAACTATAGTCTATGCATTAATAAAGTTAAATATTTAAATTTAACTTTATAAAATAGCTTTATCAATGCATAACAAATCTTATCAATGATAAACAAGTCTTCTTGTCGATTTTAAACAATTACCATTGACATACCGTTGCCACTGGATGTCCGCCCATGTCCAAGATGACTTACTATAAATAGTAAGTATGCCCAAAGTTGCCTCAAAACCCCTCAGAAAAACCTGCAACTGAAACTATCTAGGCCAAATGGTCTCTAAGCCCCTTTAATGTCCTGGTTAGCCTACGAGACCGTGGGGAAATAGGCTAACGACAACATCATGCTATGAATGCTAAAAAAAGGACATTACAGTCCGCCCTTCCCAAAATTGCTTGTCCTCAAGCAATTTCAACTCTGGATGTTGTAATATCTGCTCATTTTCCCAAGTAGCATCCTCCACTGGTAGATTCCTCCACTTGACCAAGTACTCCTTGATGATCCACCTGCGAAGCACCCTCTCCCTAGAGTCAAGTATAGCCTCAGGAACCAAAATAAGCTTTCCCTCATCATCAAGAGGTGGCAATACTACTGAAGGCACCACATTGTGGCCCAATGTCTTCTTAAGACGTGACACATGGAACACATTATGCACTTTACTGTCTGCAGACAACTCAAACTCATAAGCTACTTCACCCACTCTCCTGATTACTTTGAACGGTCCATAGTAGCGTGGTTTCAATTTCTCTGCTCCACTCTTCTTGAGAGAGGACTGTCTATACGGTTGTAACATGAGGTACACCATGTCTCCTACCTCGAAAGACCTCTCAACCCTGTGTTGATCAGCATATTGCTTCTGCTGATTTTGTGCCTTTTGCAAATTTTCCTTCAAGGATCGCATAATGTCCTGACACTCTTGCAAAATATCCTTGGCCTTAGGCACCCTACTGTCCCCAAATAACAAATCCATAAAATTAGGAGCATCATACCCGTACAATGCCATGAAAGGGGACATTTGAATAGACATATGGAAAGAGGTATTATAGCAGTACTGCCCTAGATGTAGCCACTTCACCCAAGCCCTCTGCTGCCCTGCAATGTAGTTTCGGAGATATCCCTCAACCCACTTGTTCACTATCTCTGTTTGCCCATCAGTTTGGGGGTGGTAATTGGTACTCGGAGTGAGCTCTGTTCCACATAACTTGAACAACTCCTGCCAAAAGTGGCTCATAAATCTGCTATCTCTATCACTGACTATGCTTCGTGTTATCCCATGTAGTCTAAATACCTCTTGAAAAAATAGTTCTGCTATTTGTGCTGCTGAATACGTAGACGAAATTGCAAAGAAATGTGCAAATTTCGTCAATCTGTCTACCACAACAAAAATACAATCTCGACCCTGTGCCTTGGGGAGGCCTGTGATGAAATCCATCGAAATGCTATCCCACTTCTTTTTTGGTATGGGTAGGGGCTGTAGTAAACCACCTGGAAAGGAATGTTCCTGTTTGTTCTGCTGACATACTCTGCACTCCCTAACAAACTGAAGCACTTCTGTTTTGAGTCCTTTCCAAGTGAAGCGCTCTCTCACTTGCTGATATGTCTTAAAGAATCCAAGATGTCCTGCCAATGATGAATCATGAAATGCCCTCAAAATCTTCTACTTCATAGAAGACCCGAGTACTAAATAAATCCTTTCCTTGTAGATGATCAGATCATTTACAACAGTGTATCAACTATCCTGAATAGTTCCTTCAATAACACTAGATGTCCAACTATTCTTGACATACTCTACCAAGATCAACTCTCTCCAATCATCCATGACTATCCCAACAGCAAGCAAATGAGGCCTTCTGGATAAAGCATCTACAACAATATTTTTCTTCCCTTTGACATAGACTATGTCAAAATCATAAGCCTGTAACTTACTCACCCATTTTTGTTGCCTGTCATTAAGATCCTTCTGTCTAAGGAAATGTTTCAAGCTGTTATGATCTGTTTTTACTGTGAATCGGCTCCCTGCTAAGTATTGCCTGAACTTAGCTAGCGCGTGCATGATTGCTAGCATTTCTTTGTCATAGATGCTGTAGGTTCTCTCAACACCTCGTAATTTCCTGCTCTCATATGCGATGGGATGTTTGTCCTGCATGAGGACAGCTCCTACGCCCTCTCCTGAGGTATCACACTGTAGCTCAAAAGGTCTGGTGAAATCTGGAATGGCTAAAACAGGACATGTACTCATCAGCTCCTTGAACCTGTCAAAACAATCCTGAGCCCTCTCTGACCACTTGAAACTGTCTCTCGGTGTCAAATCTGTAAGTGGTGCTGCTATCTGTGAAAATCCCTTCACAAATCTGCGGTAGAACCCGCAAAGCCCAAGAAATCCCTTGAGTTGTGAAGTGTTCCTCGGCGATGGCCAATCCAGAATGGCCTTGATCTTGTCTGGGTCAACCCGAACACTTCCTGCACTAATAATATGCCCTAGATAAAGCAACTTTGTCATCCCGAACTCGCATTTACTCATCTTGGCATATAATGACTCCCTCTCTAGAATGCTGAGCACTGCATCAATATGCTTCAAATGTTCCTCCCAAGTACGGCTGTATATCAGTATATCATCAAAAAAGATCAACACAAACTTCCTCAACTGATCTCTGAATACTCTATTCATACAGGACTGGAAAGTGGCGGGGGCATTAGTCAACCCAAAGGGCATGACTAAGAACTCAAAATGTCCGTAGTGGCATCTAAAAGCTGTCTTCTCCACATCCACCTCTCTAACCCGTATCTGGTGGTAGCCGGATCTCAAATCAATCTTAGAGAAGTAGCATGCACTGTGCAATTCATCAATAAGCTCATCGATGCGCGGAATAGAGTATCGGTTTTTTATTGTCTTCTTGTTTAGCTCCCTATAATCAATGCACATCCTCATTGTACCATCCTTCTTTACCAATACTACTGAAGAAGCGAAAGGACTCTTGCTTGGCCGTATGTGCCCCATGTCAATCAACTCCTTGATTGTCTTTTCTATTTCATCCTTATATCTCTTTGGATGGTGGTAGGGTGTGATGATGACTGGCTTAGCCCCTTCCTCTAACTCAATAACATGCTCGATTCCCCTATCCGGGGGTCTCCCTGGAGGTATCTCATCAAACACCTTAGTACGTTTGGTTATTATTTTTTGTACATCAAGTGGATACTCCTGTTTATGTTGCTCTGTCACCTCAAGCATTACTCTGAACTCTGCTATCCACTGCACCTGGTCATGTCTGAAAAAACTCTGCATCCGCTTGAGTGACACCACTCGAAGCCTCCCATCTGACAGACCTCTGAGCACTATCTTCTTACCATTTGCCTCAAACTTCATTTCCATTTTCTGGAGGTTAAATGTAAACTCTTCCAAAGATTTCATCCAATTCATCCCAAGCACCATATCCTGATCACCAATGTTGACAACAAAGAAATCTCCCACCATGTCATAATCTCCCAAACGAAGCTGCAAGTTGGAGATT
Source organism: Cupressus sempervirens (assembly GCA_028749045.1). Classification (NCBI taxonomy): domain Eukaryota; kingdom Viridiplantae; phylum Streptophyta; class Pinopsida; order Cupressales; family Cupressaceae; genus Cupressus; species Cupressus sempervirens. Next base: position 539,042,050 of record CM053789.1, read on the forward strand.
TTCTTGGTACAATCGATTTTGAAGCTATCGGCAACCATCACCTTAAATCCCTTATGCTCTTCTGTATGTAGCCCTCTGCGTGACACAAACTTTTCATCAATGAAGTTATGTGTTGCCCCTGTATCAATGAGTGTCACAAATCTTTGTCCATCCAAAGTTCCCCTAACTCTGAAAGTGACGGCCTCCTGTATACTGGACAACTGAGCTATCGTGCTATCACTGTGTGCTTCCTCATGTGAAGAATTATCATCTCCATCTGATTCTGATGACTGCTCTGAATCTCCATCCACTGACTCTTCGGCTGAAAAGTACTCCATTTGTTTAGCTTTTGCTTTCAATGGACACTTATGTGACAAATCCCAAGGCTCCCTACAATGAAAACAAAGCTTCTTCTTCCTAAGATCATTAAGTGTCTCATTGTCCAACCTCTTGCTTTCCTCCTTAGGTGGCTGAGCCTCTCTATGAAAAGGTTTACTATCCTTATCTTTCCTCGAAGGGAAACTCTTTGCCTGGAATTTATTTTTAGAAGCTGAAGAGGAAACCATGTCATGAGCTTTCTTAATGGCCTCCTGCAAAGTGGGAGGGTTGAGAGCTTTAATCCACCCTCTCAATGGATCAGCTAACCCATCCATAAATAAAAGCAGTATCCTCCGTTCAGATAAATATGTTACTAACACTGCAAGTTTCTAAAATTTTGAAATGTATGTTTCCAATGATCCCCATTGTTTAAGCTGAGCTAACTCCTTGAAATGGAGTTCGGGATCCTTCCTATCAAAACGTTCAATCAGTCTCTCCGTAAACTCCACATATGAGGTAATGTGTGCATGACCCATAGTGACCATAACATGATGCCACCACTCGTGTGCTAACCCATCCAGATGAATTGCTGCATACTTAATAGCTTCTTCCTCAGGCATAGGGTTTAATTGAAAGTATGTGTCAAGCTTTTGAACCCAAGCTCTTGCTGTAGACTTCTCCGAGCCATCATAATATGGTAACTGAAGTTTCCTTACTTTCTTCCGTAGCTCATAGCTCTGGTTCCTGTCATGTCCACGTGGCATATGTTTCATCCGCACATCCATATACTCCCTAAAGGTAATTGCAGCAGTAAAATCTGGACCTCCGGCTTCCCAATCTCTCCTCAACTGGTACTGTATATCAGTGATCTGGGGCTCTGGTATGGGCTGCTCTGGAGCTCTAGGAGGAAATGTGGGAATCATGGGCCTTGAACTCACTGTCCTAGCTTGCTGGGGTGCATGACCGAAATTGTTCCCAACTTGTTCACCTCCATTATGTGTCTCATCTTGATTATTCCCATTCTGATTGTTACCATTCTAATTATTTCCTCCACCTATGTTAGCGTTCAACCCCATTTGACGAGCCATCATCTGCATCATAAGCTCCATTCTCTGATTTTGTTCTTGTGCCCTTTGTTCTGCTAATCGCTGTCCCTGTGCCAAGGTCTCTAATAACTGTAAGAATCTTTCCTCTCCAGGATCCCGAGCATTCCTGTCTCCCATATTGCCAATAACCTGTTCACCTGTATCAATGTGATCCTCTAGATTTCCCTGTTCCTCTTGTCCTATGTTTAGACAAGCCCTGGTTCTTCTTAAATTATAGTGATGAGTTAAAGGTTGAACACTCCAATCTGTCATATCACCACCTGTTCATTGTGTTTGTACCCACTAGGATGGCAGGATAAACAAGCTCTGATACCACTGTAATGACCCTCCTCAAATCTGCTCTCAAAAATGCTGATGAAAGCTCAAGGAATTTCATCAAACAATTCACATGCAAGGGACGTATGACTGATATAGTATTTCAGCTGGCTTTAAATGACTATTTCTTCAATTTGCATCAATGAGAATCTTGTGCTAGAAGACTCCAAATGGACTACACAATGACCTAACATGAGTGTGCTACTAATTTTGACAATATTCAGTGCATATATATGATCTAAGCATGAGAAATGAACACCTACAGCCAACTGGCATTTTTACAAACAGTTGGTATGCAAACTAACTAGCTGATAAATAATGATATTAAATTGCTTAAATGACACCAGCAACTATTATCTTCTTAATTGCAATGAATTTTCTAATACAATGCTCATGAAATATGGCCAAGACTTTTGGCATTTACATGGATTACAAAATGATAATGCTGGTATACATGCAAACTTACAGCTGAAACTTATAACACCTAAAAAAGCAATACTAACAAAAGAACCTGGTTGTAGAGGGCTGTAATAATTTCCTTCAATGTTGCCCTTCTGCTTTGCTTTTCCGATTTGCTTTTTCGAACTGCTTTTTCGGATTTGCTTTTACAGACTGCTTTTTCAGACTGCTTTTTCGGTTCTGCTTTTTCGTATTTACTTTTTCAGATTGCTACCATGTTGAATCTCAAAACCATATCTTTCAATGGCGTCAAGATTTCCAACTTGAAGGGAATTCGTCCATCAAACTATTGAGACATAATCTCCAGAAAATTGCCCAATTTCTTTGATATTTCCAAGCATGCATAAAAGAAGCTCTTCCATTTCTTTTATAGTGTTCTCACAAAAGCTTCATCCTTCGTTTTCTCAATGTGGGATAAAACATAACTCCCTTTATGTAACTTATGTCTCCAATGTGTTATAAAATAAAGGGGACTCTTTTAATTTAAATATTCCCCACAAACTGTAGTCTATGCATCAATAAAGTTAAATATTTAAATTTAACTTTATAAAATAGCTTTATCAATGCATAACAAGTCTTATCAATGATAAACAAGTCTTCTTGTCGATTTTAAACAATTACCATCGACATACCGTTGCCACTAGATGTTCGCCCATGTCCAAGATGACTTACTATAAATAGTAAGTATGCCCAAAGTTGCCTCAAAACCCCTTAGAAAAACCTGCAACTGAAACTATCTAGACCAAATGGCCTCTAAGCCCCTTTAATGTCCTGGTTAGCCTACGGGACCATGGGGAAATAGGCTAACGACAACATCATGCTATGAATGCTAAAAAGGGGACATTACACACTTCTAGAGGAAACTTGGTATGGTTGAGTTGTAATCCATCTGTAATCTTTAAATTTTAATAAAATGATCTTATTTTGTCAGGCTATTGATTATTATGGGCTCCACCATTTGTATTCATTATTTAAGAAGTGACGATCTCTGAGATAATGAACACTTGTATAAGTGACATTATAAGAGGTGACGATCTCTTAGATAGTGTGCTAAACAATAGAGTTCTACTGTTAGATCTAGATGAGTTTAAGATTGTATTATGATGTAGACAAAATAATGTCTATGAGTCACAATTTGGATAAAGGAAGTAATTTAGTATTCTCCAAGTTTATCCTGTATTCTGGTAGATCTTAAACTCAGGATCATGTTGTGATATAGAAATACCAGGTTCTATGAGTCACAACTTGGTTAAATGAAGAAAGTAAAATACTCTTCAGGTTTATCCTGTAATTTATCACTAGTAGCAGTGATTTGTTATATCACAGATTTAGTAATATGATATTGTATCATGTGTTCTACAATATCACATACTAAGAAGATTTAGACAGATATAGAGTATTAATTCTTGCTTATTCATCTGTATTGATGTTGCTAGATACGATATCTCTCTGTATGATCATCAAGTTAAGAGGGAGTGTTAAGTATTTAACCTCATAATATACAAGTCTGAAAGTGCAGACCGCACTAGACCTGCTTACCTTAAATATATATATCACAAGTGTTATATACTCTTCTAGAGAGCTAGCGATTTCTAGGAATTGTTTGGTAATTATTAACTAATCTAACACATTGTGTTAGTTAGCAAAAGTTATGACTCTACTCCTAATCGCCAATTTTAGATAGGGTTATAATTGTTAACTTGGAAGGATGTAATGTACCCATTCCCAAGATCAATTTTAATAATAATAAAGTTAATACGAAATAAATAAATTAATAAATATAATTTATAATTATGATTGCATTTGAATGAGTAGTCAAAAATGTAATGTCCTTTTTTTAAAAGAACAATATTTTTTAAATAAGTGATAATAATATAAATTATAATATGAAACAACAAATTAAATCAAAATATTAAATAATGCCAATCAAGCTAAGCAATAAATAAATAACAATAATCATTACAAATGATAAATAACAAGTTGAATAGATTAATAAATATTATTATAAATAATTAATTAAATAATATTATCCCTAGTACCATCAGATATCAAAAGCATAGAAATAACCTCATACGATTATATAAACCAAGGGATTACACACGACAATTCGGGAAGAAATCTATAGCATAGCAAATAGATTCTCGTGATAATATTATATCAACATGGTAAGAAACGATATCTTTGTAACATATGAACATTAATAAATATGTAATATTGTTGACGAGGTTGGACAATAGTCAATGGCAGTTCTGTGAAACCCACCTCTCAATAGCGCCAACGCTTGAGCTTGATACCTTCACTAGAAAATGATTATAATAGCCTGATTCTACCATCGAGCAGGTGCACAAGGAAAATACCTTCTCAGCCGAAGTCACCCAAATAGTGGACAGCAATCACTATTGCTTCTCCTTTACGATGGACATGGATATGAATACCATCTTCAAGTAGAAATAGGAGACCCGTGGCAAGATAATAATTATCAACGGTTTGATATGATAAGTTGGAGTGGTCACATAAGCCATTAAGACTTGAAGCACTATATTATTATTATTATTGTATTATGTCTATATCCAATAATGATCAAATAGAACACTGGAATTAGTTGAGAATGCAAATAATAATAAAGAGACGTGATTGAAATCAATCAACCTTGAAAAGACATGACCTCTAGTAATGAAACAAATGTCTTCTAGACACCAAACACTATGACCATTCGATAATAGAAGTATAAATAAGGAAACAATATTCAATGGGAGGGGGACAAGGAAGAAAATCATAAGAATATTTCATACGAGGATTCTTCCAGTTTGGATACAATTCAGAGCAAGAGGAATGACAATTGAGACAACGTCTAATTCAGCACTGCACATAGGAAAGAAGTAAACAACGGCCTCTAGTTCAGCTATTCCAAATACCACACGTACACAAGAGAAAAAGTAATAGCCATAGTCAAGGGAACAATCTATCAATCACTGCAACAGGAAGGTTGAATGGCCAATTTCATCTTAGACAATCCACAAAGGAAATAAACAAAGACTACAAATTGTGGCATCCATCTAATACTGGCCAAACATTGACGGATATCAAGAAGACCAAAACTATAGATCCAACTTCTTGAACTACAGAAGACATTTCTAGTGAATACGCAAATAAGGAAACGGAATTTGGTAACAAATTAAGGGCAGATAAGCAATTCCTATATAAACTATACAAGATCATTGTGCGGGTAGTCTCAATCTCAATGCGATAAGCATTAATCTGGTATCTCACTAATACAACAAGGCAAATAAAATAACAAGAAGAGGCTTTGTTATAAAAATACCTTATTCCAGTCACATATCCACTCAGGGGACAAGGGCAATTAAGGAAGAGACTTCAAGCATCTCTAAAGGCATTCAACATAATCTCTAGCAGGGACATTACAATAGTATCAGAGCATCGATCTTGCCATCCTATAAGTGAAGGCTTATGGAAACTTACGAGAGAAGGACAAATAAAACTACAATGAACGACTTAGCAAATGAAGTGAGAACATATATGGAGCAAACCAACCAGACCAACCAAACTATATTGAATCAAATGGAGAAATCAAATCAAGCCCTCCTACAAGCATTACAGAACATGGGGAACTCCATTAATAATCTAAGGAATAACTCTTCCCAAGGGAAAGATATGAGTTCAAATGAACCAGATGTTAACGAATCATCATCATCTAGAATTCTGAGACCTCCCTTCTTACCTAGAGAAGAAACTCAAAGGGAAGAGGAGGGAATAAACCAACCTATCAATAGCACAGTGGAGAATGCGAGAGCCTATGCAAACCTTGAACCCGAAATTAGGGAACTCATAACTTTTGCAGAGTTTTGTGAGGGCCAAAAACATGAAGTTCCTAAAAGAACAAGAAGACATGTTAATAAAGATCTGAAACACAATGTAAACAAAGTGATATTGCCCAACTTTGATGGGTCAAGAAAAATGACAGCCCATGCTTGGCTTCAAAAATTAAACACATTTTTTACTCTTAGCCCAATGACGGAGGAAGACGCACTCCAATTTGCTATACTCCACTTAGAAGGCACGGCACATGAATGGTGGCACAATGGGCTTCTCTCCTTAATGCATCAAAACATAAACTCATATGAGGAATTCTCCCAAAAACTGATCAAACAATTCAGCCAAGTTGAACCTAAATGGTACTTCAAAGAACTGACCCATTTAAAGCAGTACGGAACAATGGAAGAATTCTCTAATGAATTCCAAAAACTTGCAGTCATGGTCCCAGATTTATCTCAAAAGAGGCTTACATACTTATTTGTTGAAAGCCTTAAGGATTCTGTCAAAAATATAGTTAACCCATTAGAAACTCAAACAATGGAAGAAGCCATTCAGAAGGCTAGAAAAGTGGAATCCAATTCATCAAAAGAAAGATCTAAGAATTTCTTGACTAAGACGAAGCATAAAAATGAAGACTCGCGCAAAGACCAAAAAGAGAAAGAATGTTATTTTTGCAAAGAGAAATGGAGCAAAGGACACCAATGCCAGAGTAAGGAGGCCCAAAAGCAAAAAGAGGATAAATTGAAGAAAGGCATATGTTTTAGATGCAGAGGTCCTTGAGAACTTGGACATAAGGGTGACAAGAAAAGTCAACTCCATCAAATAGAAGCAACACACGAAATAAATAATGAGGAGGCTTCAGAACAAGAGTGTGAACAGTGATCAAAAGAGGATGAGGGACTAGAGAATCATTGAAGCTTCGAGGAGGTTCAAATTTTTAGGAAGTGTAAATATCAAACAATACATATATGTACATAATTTTATGATTATTAATAAAACTTTAGTATTTAAATTAAATAAAAGGAAAGAGTGGCAATTAAGGGAGAACTACTAATGACACCCTATTGTTAGCACCTTCCTAAGAGGGCAATAAGGGAGAATAGCTAGGGCACCCTATTGCAGTGGTATGTAGGGAGAACCGTGGTCAAGACACCCTATTGCTCTGTAATTAACGGAGAACTGCTAGAGCACCCTATTGCAGAATTAATTAAGGGAGAATAGCTAAGGCACCCTATTGCAGCGGTATGTAGGGAGAACCATGGTCAAGACACCCTATTACTCTGTAATCAAGGGAGAATCGCTAGAGCACCCTATTGCAAGAATAGTTGAGGGAGAACTGCTGAGGGCACCCTATCATAGTGATAGTGAAGGGAGAACTACTAGCAGGGCACCCTACTACACTATGATTATGGGAGAACCGCTAAGGCACCCCACTACAGAGAAAATATTATAGGGGCCTTAGGGTGAGATAAATCTCTCCCAAGGATTATAAGATGGATAATCCTGAAGGGTGTGTTCATAGAGGCCAAGGAAGAAATAAAGTCTCTCCTATGGATTCAAGAGATAAATGAGACCTTAAAGGGTATCCATAAGGTCTTGGACAAGATAAGGTCACCCCGAGGAGTTACAGGGTGTATTCACTAGGACTCGTCATGGGAGGAGACAATGCATAACAAGAAGCATAGAAGTACTATAATATATCAAGATAAGTTCTACCCTTTGGATCATTTATAAAATTTTACGTTTAATATTATATTTTAAATTTGACGGTTCTGATCTCAAATTAAATTGTTGTTGTAGGATGGTCAATCAAATCTTAAGTGGAGAATATTGAATTGCTTGAGGACAAGCAATTTTGGGAAGGGCAGACTGTAATGTACCCATTCCCAAGATCAATTTTAATAATAGTAATAAAGTTAATACGAAATAAATTAATTAATAAATATAATTTATAATTATAATTGCATTTGAATGAGTAGTCAACACTGTAATGTCCCCTTTTTATAAGAAAAATATTTTTTAAATAAGTGATAATAATATAAATTATAATATGAAACAACAAATTAAATCAAAATATTAAATAATGCCAATCAAGCTAAGCAATAAATAAATAACAATAATCATTACAAACGATAAATGACAAGTTGAATAGATAAATAAATATTATTATAAATAATTAATTAAATAATATTATCCCTAGTAACGTCACATATCACAAGCATAGAAATAACCTCATACGATTATATAAACCAAGGGATTACACACGACTATTCGAGAAGACCTCTATAGCATAGCAAATAGATTCTCGTGATAATATTATATCAACATGGTAAGAAACGATATCTTGGTAATATATGAACATTAATAAATATGTAATATTGTTGATGAGGCTGGACAATAGTCAATGGCAGTTCTGTGAAACCCACCTCTCAATAGCCCCAACGCCTGAGCTTGATACCTTCACTAGAAAATGATTATAACAGCCTGATTCTACCATCGAGTGGGTGCACAAGGAAAATACCTTCTCAGCCGAAGTCACCCAAATAGTGGACAGCAGTCACTATTGCTTCTCCTTTACGGTGGACATGGATATGAATACCATCTTCAAGTAGAAATAGGAGACCCGTGGCAAGATAATAATTATCAGCGGTTTGATATGATAAGTTGGAGTGGTCACATAAGCCATTAAGACTTGAAGCGCTGTATTATTATTTTTATTGTATTATGTCTATATCCAATAATGATCAAATAGAACACTGGAATTAGTTGAGAATGCAAATAATAATAAAGAGACATGATTGAAATCAATCAACCTTGAAAAGACGTGACCTCTAGTAAAGAACCAAACGTCTTCTGGACACCAAACACTATGACCATTCGATAATAAAAGTATAAATAAGGAAACAATATTCAATGGGAGGGGGAATAGGGAAGAAAATCATAAGAATATTTCATACAAGGATACTTCCAGTTTGGATACAATTCAGAGCAAGAGGAATGACAGTTGAGACAACGTCTGATTCAGCACTGCACATAGGAAAGAAGTAAACAACGGCCTCTAGTTCAGCTATTCCAAATACCACACGTGCACAGGAGAAAAAGTAATAGCCGTAGTCAAGGGAACAATCTATCAATCACTGCAGCAGGAAGGTTGAATGGCCAGTTTCATCTTAGACAATCCACAAAGGAAATAAACAAAGACTACAGACTGTGGCATCCATATAATACTGGCCAAACATTGACGGATATCAAGAAGACCAAAACTATAGATCCAACTTCTTGAACTACAGAAGACATTCCTAGTGAATACGCAAATAAGGAAACAGAATTTGGTAACAGATTAAGGGCAGATAAGCAATTCCTATATAAAATATACAAGATCATTGTGCGGGCAGTCTCAGTCTCAGTGAGATAAGCATTAATCTGGTATCTCGCTAATACAACAAGGCAAATAAAATAACAAGAAGAGGCTTTGTTATAAAAATACCTTATTCTAGTCACAAATCCACTTAGGAGACAAGGGCAATTAAGGGAGAGACTTCAAGCATCTCTGAAGGTATTCAACATAATCTCTAGCAGGGACATTACAAAGGGACATGTCCCTTTAATGGACATACCCTTTAGAATCGATATTTAAGGAGGTTATTGATGCAGTTTTGAAGGACACACAAATATAATTCAGTTTGCTCCTCCAAGCATCATTATCCAGCAATTGATAGTGCAGAGATATTCTATTTTAATATCAGATCAAAGTCGACTATTCCTTCTTGTATTGGCATCAAAGAAATTTAGTATTCATCAAACATTTCACATTTAAGGCCATTTCCTCAAGCAAAAAACATACTGATCTATTGCAGAAGAATATAATTCTCTAATCAGAATTATAAGTGTAAACTTCATCAATATTCAGAACTTAGAAGACCATTGTCAACAAATCAAGGAAGGAAATAGAAGTCTGATTCAAAGAATTTGCAGAATATTTACATCAAATAATTCAAATATATTCCTCCAACAGCTAGGCAGTTTAAACTGACCATGTAACCGTTGAAGAAGTCCTACAAAGTCTCATAGGCCGATGGTAGGAATTCACATTGTAATCTGGCATTGAAATCAATACAAACCAGCATTTTTCCTTGCAAAACACGTGTTCTAGACCCTTGTATGGAACTGTACGGACAAGAGGGAATGTTCCAGTGGTTCTAGAAGTTGGAGAATTTAACCTACTTTGTTTTGCACCAAGTCTCATGGTTTGATCATTTCTAGTTTGAAAGTTATTGAATTTTCTTGCGTGCTGCCCAGGATTCAGCCTAGAAATCAGCACTTTGCTAGGGCTGGGTCATTTTGACACATTCCACCATGGGAAATTGATGCCCTTTAGTGGAATGCAAGTTGTATCCATGTACCTTCAGATTCTGCAAGTTGTTTTCCAGAAAATGCAAGGAGTTAGGTTTGCCACCATACCCTAGGCGTGCATCATCATGAGTACACCAATCAGCATTTATAACAGTCCTTTCTAGTTTCTCACCAGAGGCTAAAACCTTGGGTTCTTGTTTCTCGTACACGCCCCCACATGTTCCCATAGTTGGATTGTGTTTCTCCTTTGTAGAAAGTACACTTGTAGTGTTACTGGAGCCCTAATTAGGCCTAGAAATCCAGTCTAATGTTGCAAGAGCAGCAACTTTTGTTTCTCTCCAACCTTGGGCACTTTGGCATGTTCTATAAAACCCAAGAGAGTATCCAAATCTCTGGTCAAGTCACCATGTTGTTTGGAAGCATTCAAACTTATGCCTCATTCTCATTCTAGGAAGGTCTACAAGCCAATTCATTGGTTTTCAAAGCAACTTGATGCCATAAGTTGTCTTTGATGAAAAAAATGATTGATTCATGTTGAGTAAGACCTAAATAGGCCATATCAGTGATTGTAGGCCACCCTTGGTCTTTGTATCCAGTTTTTGGGGTTTGATCCCTCTTTTGCTAAGGGAATCCATTAGTGCATTTTGAGTTTTTGGTGCTTAGAACTTTGGTAGACCTAGTGATTAGGTTACCTTGTCTTTTGGGGTTGTGATAACCTTCCTATAAGCCCAACTCCAGACCTGTGATAGGTATTTGGCACCAAGACCCTTCATCTTGGGTGTTGAGGGAATTGTGAACTTCTACCATTCGTTGTTGTTTGAAGACTTCTGCTGCCTACTGCTACATCAATAATGAATACCCCACTTTATATCACAGCCTTTGCTCTAAACCCCAAATGGTATGCAGAGTTGGGTGGAAGGGGCTTCCCATGTGATGATCCCAAGGTATTGGATGGCTTCACAAGAGCCATTGATAAGATGTATTCAGCTCAAGAGGCCTCTACTCTTCGTGCACAGTTCCTTGACTTCACCAACCGTCATAGCCCAAACTTGGGTAAGCCACAAGCGAGGTTGGATACAATAGTTCCGATGCACAAAAATCCTACTGGATGGTGGACCTGGCATGGGAGAGATACATCTGAGTTAAAAAGCACTTGCCACTCACCTCCTTGCATAGGTTGCTAGTTCCTCAGCTGCAGAGAGGAATTGGTCCACATATTCATTTATCCACTCCGTCAAGATGAACAGACTTACTTCTAAATGAGCGCAAATGCTAGTGGCAATGCATCATGCTCTTCAACTTGTTGAAGATGGTAGCTGCGATAGAGATCTTTATCTCTGGAAATATGAACATTATTACTGTTACTATTACGTTCAGCTGAAAAAGACACTTAAGTTTTTATTTGTAATATTAAATGTGAATGACATGTGTCATTCTCATGCATTGAGGCATGAATATTCGAAGAGTCATAATTAATTATAAGAGTTATAGGAATCTCAAGAGACCTTTCGGTTATCATGTGAAGAGTCTCTCCTATTGTTATATATATCGCATCAAGCGATAGGCTTTGTACACTTGAACTTTTATTATCAATAAAGATATATTTTGTTGTGTGGCTTGGTTTTTCCCTTCATTCTCAAGGGGTTTTCCCAGGATATTTCTGGTGTTCTTTGTTTCAATTTTTCTCTTTCTATTTGTTGGTTATTATCTTTGATTTCTAGGCTATAGTTTCAACATGGTATCAAAGCAAGGTATGATTTCAAGAATGAAGGAAGCTTGTTTGTGTTCAATAATATACCTGTGATTGAGTTCTCTCAGGTTATTGCTCTTTTTTGCACTCTATTTTTTTTTGGGTCTCTATCTTCTGTTCGATTCTTTATCTCTTTTACTTGCAGATGTTCATGTCTCTTGGCTACCTATGGTTGAATCTTTGGTTGACATTTTTCCCTGCATAGTCTAAGAGAGACGTAGAATCTCTTTTCGTTTATTAATACCTTAGTGTTCTTGGTGTTGTAATCTTCTGCAAAGACCTTTTATACTTTCTTTTCTTTTACCTATTATGTCATGCTCGACAATGGGTTTGCGCCTTCTCTCTAAAGTGTCTCTGTCGGATGTGTGTAAATGATACCCAATTTTAGACTTTCGTTTAGGAAAATTTATATTTTCTATCATTCGTATTTTAGTGATGTCAAACTTCAGCTTCTTAAATATTTTGTCTTTTTAGGCTCCTCTATCGATTTCAGATGTCTGCTAAATCAAGCACCTGCGATATATATTTTGTTGCCTGTGGTGATGTGGCATAGTGTCCGGTGTTTATTATATGTGTTTAGGCTTTTCCTATTGCTATTCATCGTTCATTTCTTTTTGTGCATGTCTCGCTAATTGTAGGGAGCCGTTATTTCTTCACATCGCTCTGGTTATGTTCGATGCATGTAGGAGCTATTATTTATAACCATTTTTATTGTTCTTCCTTGGCATTGACTTTATGGTAATTATTATTATTATTTTTTAACCGATCAAGGCTTCACTTTTAACGTACTTGGTAACGTTGTATCGAGTTCACCGTGCTATTGGTAATTATGTTCAAATGACATCGCTCACATTTCCTTTCATATTCATTCTAATATGCTTGTCTTTTGTGTTGTCGGATGTTTTTGGAATAGTTGTGTGCATCGATTCTTTGTGACAAATGGGCATTCCATTTTAAAAGGAACAAACAATTATTTTGGCAAAAAAATCTGGAGACGTTATTTGTCTGCTCCAGATATAGTATTTGTGCCTGAACTGTTGGACATCTATATGTTTTAAATGCCATTTTGCAATGGGCGGTCTCAGACCGTGGGACGGACATCTCCGAGTGTTATGTAGACAAGCAAGATGCCATGGATTATGGGTTGATCCCATTTATTTGTTGGACTAGCAAAAACAATAAAGAACCATATTTGCAGGCAAGGTGAGATGCCTGGATGCGCTTGAAGATTGAACTGCAACATTTGGAGGAAGGGGTTGCTGAACATTTACCAATAGAGGTGCCATGGGGTAAGCACTCGAGGCGGATAAATCATCCATGTGCAATCACAGGCGTGTGAGGAGAAGAGGTAAAAAGGGTGGCCTGCGATTTTGACTTCGATGGTTAATGGCTTGCAGATGACGTAAGTCACAGATGGAATGCACTAGTATTGATATGAATAAACATGTTCAATCATAACGAGAGATTCCGCTATGCATGCACACAGATGCACTGCCAATTGCCAGTGTTTGTACCAGTGGAAAATTGGGTCTCTATTTTGGCGATGAGACGATCGGGAGCAGTCTAGTGCAGGACTCGATCTCAGCCAACGGTCTCTAGTTCGAACCACGGATCTTTCACTGGTTAGCTTGATCTGCAAGATAAGTCCTGGGAGCTAAGGTGAATTATTGGACAAAATTCCGAAAGCTTGATTTGGGAATGGCAATTCTTTAAGCTAAGTATTTACTTATTCTAATTTTAAGGAGGTTGCATGCACTATTTAATAGGAAGTATTCCCTTTGGATACTAATCGACTAAGAGCCTATGTGTAACTATTGCATACATTATTTCTAGCGATAGTTATTATGTATTCTAAGTTATACATAAATAGATGATGGTTTTAATAATATCTCTTTATTGTAGGAAGCAACAAGATGATTTATATCTGCGTTCAGAGGAAGCTCATGATTCAGAGGGAGATGTTCATCCTTAAAGGGAGGATACGTCATCTAATTGAATATGATGATCAAATCTATTTCTATTAAGAGGGAGTGCTTATGGAATTCCCTTCATTTGCTTGTGGTATTTATAAAATTTGAGACTTAAATGGAATCAAGTCTTAGTCTTTTATTTTTATTCTTGTGTGAATAAATGAGATTGTAAGATCAGCTATGACAACTCTTTCACTATGTGATAGTGAACATCATGTTGAGAGAGTCCATGATGTCATCACGTTGAGAGATTCTGTGATGGGAGTTGGATGTCATATTGAGAGATTCCATGACAATTCACGTTTAGAGAGTCCGTGAACAAAGGCCTAGCTGTGAGTCTTGCAAATCTTTTCATTTTGAGAGATTCCATGAATGTGATTAATTGTTACAAAGTTTCATGTTGAGCGATTCCATGGATATGATTGATTGTTATAGTTTTTCATGAATCTGGGATAAAATTTCATCATTAACATTTAAATGGTTGCAATCTTGTGTGATTGTTCAGCTAAAAATCTCTCTCTGGCTAAGAGGGAGTGTTGAAGATGGTAGCTGCGATAAAGATCTTTATCTCTGAAAATATGAACATTATTACTGTTACTATTACGTTCAGCTGAAAAAGACACTTAAGTTTTAATTTGTAATATTAAATGTAAATGACATGTGTCATTCTCATGCATTGAAACATGAATATTCGAAGAGTCATAATTAATTATAAGAGTTATAGGAATCTCAAGAGACCTTTCGGTTATCATGTGAAGAGTCTCTCCTATTGTTATATATATCACATCAAGCAATAGGCTTTGTACACTTGAACTTTTATTATCAATAAAGATATATTTTGTTGTGTGGCTGGGTTTTTCCCTTCATTCTCAAGGGGTTTTCCCAAGATATTTCTGGTGTTCTTTGTTTCAGTTTTTCTCTTTCTATTTGTTGGTTATTATCTTTGATTTCTAGGCTATAGTTTCAACACAACTTACCAATCATACTACTCCAAAGTATAGACAAACACCAGCTTTGCGGTGGGATGTTGAGCCTGAGGATGTGGCCCAAATAGATGAGAATGAGACACCACCAGGATTAGTTGGGATTCCATTAGATGACACTACACTTCCTATTGAAGATGATAGTGATGACGACTCTGATTTTGATGCCATAGTGGTAGAGGCAAAATAGGAGCAGTAGTTTGCTTCATTTTTCTATATTTTGTTTTATATGTTGAACTTGAACGTAATGATGAAAATTTATGGCAGCCCTCTAGCCTTTGGGCATATTTGGATTTTTATGATGTTGTTCACTGCTAAACTTATATTTAAATATTTTTGTTCACATACTGATATGCATATTGACAATTGAGTAGCGAAATCGGTTATTATTTCCTAGATGGCATTCAAATGGTGTAGGTTAAGGTTCCATAATGTTTAAATGACATACTTTGTGCTTAGTTTCATATAAATGACACATATATTTTAAAGAAAAATTAAGGTGACACAAGGTGGTATAGTTTTAGTTGTCAGAACGGAGTGTATTGGATATTATCTGGATGCTCTAATGATTACTATTTCTGTATACACAAAGGTAATAGGAGGATGTTCATAAGAATGATCATAAGAATGTGGGACCAAAGCATGATTATGAGATGCTAAAGGACGGTAAAATCAGTTAAGTTCAACTAGTGGCAAGAAAACTTTCTTTGGTAAACTGAATCCGTCCTCTTATTGTGGCTTGAATGCTTGATATCAGTCCCTTCTGAAGGTTGGCGGCATCAGAGGTTGGAGGAAATTACATCATCACCAGTCATCTTCTCGCTTTGAGATGGTGTCTTGCATGAAAAGTGTTTATGGCATTTTCGGCTTTCTGTTTTTATTCCTTTCTAATGCTGACAAAGTTGGAGAATGCATGACTTGTGAGGACTTGTTTTGAAGACAGGTTTGGGATTTGATCTTGTAATCAATATGGATTGCTCTCCAGTGAGCTTCGGAGTATATGATCGAGAATTATACCCTTTCACAGTCACCAGACAATGATAGAGATCTGTCGCATCTCTTAGGGATCATTGTTGAATAATTCAAGACTGTTAGTCGAGAGTTTGGGACTCAGAGCTTAAGAACACAGCTCGAAGCTACACCTTTTTGAGGGTCACAATACAACTTGATGGAGCCTTGCTTGGTTCAGGATTTGCTACTTCAGAAGAAGAATTTCTCAAAATATGTATTCTTATTATGTAATCAGCATGTTTTGTCATGTAACCCTTAATGAGAGTCCCTAAGGCAAGGTGTTTTTCATTTTTTTAATCAGCATACAGGGCTTTTGGAGTAATGAGGATGAAGGAAGCTACGGATTCATGAAGGTAATGCTCATTTGTTATTTGCTTAATGGATATTGATTGTTACAGTTCATATGGGAATTGGTAAAGACATGGTGATTGTCACCAAGGCCAAAAAGGCTTTGAGGCCTAATCGTGTGACAGAGATTAACAGTATGCTTGTGGTTCTTCAGAGTATCATAATGGAATGATATGATGTGTGGGTATAATCAATCGCTGATTGAATCCTTGAGATGTTTTGGTGGAGATAGTGGATTGGATCCTATGTGTGTGTTGAGGATCCTAATGGTGATCAATAAGTTATGTTGGTGACATGAGATTGTGTAATTAAGAATGCCTCTATTATGTTGAATTTGCTGATGATTGATGCCTCATTCAGGAGGTTGAAGAATTTTATAGGTGAGTGTTGCTACAAAACATAGTTGAAGAAACGATACTGTGTCAGAATGCTATGCTTCCCTGTGCCTCTACATCACTGGTACTGGGTGCATATACCAAACCAAAGTTAATCAAAAGTAGATATCACGGTCAACAAACCCTCAGATTTAAAGCATTATTAAAACAAGAGTCGGGTAAAATCATGGCCTATACCTAAAGTTTCTGGATTTTCAATTAAAGGACAATGAAATTGATGTGGTGAAAACAAAAAGAGATCATTTATAAAATGGCTAATCATAAGACAAAATGAAGACAATAACTAAACGGTTCCTGTACTTAAAAAATACCAGATGAAACCAAAAATACAGACCACCATTGAGGCACACAATAAATAAATCTTCTTACTCAGTGAAAAGTTCCCCATTTTCGCAGATGCTTGTATCAAGGAGACGATCAGTTATAATTAACTTGAATTTACTTTAGAGGACATTCGCACTTCAGACATGTGACATTGATAAAAGCAACACTATCTTGTGCCCTAAAGTGTAAGAATATATTCTTGAATGTAACGTTCCCACTAGTATTTCTTAAGATTTAAACTAGATATGAATTGCGCTTATAAATATACTTCGTATTCTTCGAAATTTGTCAAATCCATTGAAAAATGTCCTTACCTTGTACCTATGAAGACTACACTTATGATGCAAGAGTATCTTGCATGGGAAAATTTATAATTTTAAAAAAAAAAAAAAAAAATTCTGGAGGATAGAGAAAGTGACGAAAATAGAAGTAAAAATAATAAAAAAATAAAATAAGAGAAAAAGGAGAAGAGAAAAAAAGGGGAATTTCAGTTTTCGAGGTGCATAGGTGACGTAAATAGAAAAATAAAATAAAAATGGTTGTCAGTCCATTTATCGAGGTGTGTAGGTGGAATTCTAGAAGGTTGTGGATATTGTGTAGGTGGAATCCTAGAAGGTTGTGGATATTGTGTAGGAGGAATTCTAGAGGGTTGTGGATAAATCATGCATTGGGTGGTAAGTGGAAGGTCAAGCTTCAAGGTGTGAAAGCTCTTAAGGTGTAGCTGTTCAAGTAGAAGTTATTAGGTGGAAGTTTTGGAGGTGAAGGCTCTTAGTTGGGAAGTTCTTCTTGGTGAAGCTCTTGGTGTGAAGACTCTTCCTATGGAAATTCTTATTTGGGAGTTCTCTTATGTTGAAGAATTTGTTAACTTCTTTTTGAAGAAGTCATATCTATGATATCATCTTGTGAATGTTGTGAGGATTTTCAAGTATAATAAAATTGCTTGGGCAGCATTTTGTCTCTCTTTGTCTCCGTATTCTTGCATTTTTGGTTATGAGTTGGTAGGGTGGTGTGGCCCTTCATCAACTTATAAAAAAATAAACAATTTACAGAAACAATAAACGATTCAATCCTGCTCCCAGGGTTGTACCGTTCTAATGATCGCTAGATAAAGGGGTTAAATCCTGATATACCTGTGGTACGGGGTAGGGAAGGCAGGTGAGTCGTACTGCCTCAGGAGATTAGCGGCATGCTCTGTGTGGTTTCATGGAGCCGAAAGCAGGACCGTTAAGTCCTGGTCCGGGTCCCTGAGCCACAGATACCTCTGGGCTATCAAAAACAAAAAAAGAATCGAAAAATACGAAAAATAAGGACTGACAATTAACAGCTTTTGCTAGGAAAAAAAAATGCATCTGAAAGACAAGAAAAGCTATCGGACTACAAAAATGATTATAGAGTTTACTCCACAAAAAACTTAGGCTCATTATTCTGAACCATGAAACTCTAACGATGCCAATCAAATTGTAAGCTTGCTATCCAGACAGACCCGCTCCAGTTCTTACATTCTATCAAACCAAAAGTCCTATTCATGTATTTTAGGATTGATTACGGAAGTGCGGAAGAAATTAAATAAGAAAAAAATGCCCCAATCAAATTTGGAAGTTCAGAAAATACAAACCTCTAAAAATCACTAACCTTGGCAAGCTCTTCACGAAATCTCGCTTTCCTTTCTTCTTCGGATTCTTGATTTTTCGTAGAAGTTTCACCTTTAATTTCAGCTGCAGCCCCTTCCTCTTCAATTTTCCACTTCTCCACTTCTTTAATCAAATCTCTCATGTCCTCCAATTCTTTCATTTTCTCCTGAGTTTCCTTCCTCTGCCAAAAGCTCAAATTTCCTTCCTCATCTTCCTCGTCCCCGTCTTCCTCTTCGTCGTCGTCTTCTTCTTCTTCTTCTTCTTCATTGTCATCGTCAATGCCCTCCTCAAAACCACCTCCACCTTTAACAGCCCTCCATTCCATTTTTTTGCTTTTGATGTTAACGCGGCCTTGCAGATGGCTCCATTTTCCCTGTTTGCTTCCGAAGTACATTTTTTTACGGTACCCCTCAATGTATCCCGAACACATGCTTTTATAGGACATTGTCAGGGTTGGCAAAGAGACCAGATTGCCATGCCAATACTGGGCTAAAACAGCCATAGTTAAAATAACCTGGTACAAGAATCTTTGATTATTTAATAAAAGAGAGAAGACGGAATCAATTTGAACAGAGGTCAGTTCAGTTGTTATTCAATGTAACCAAATAAATTCTTCTTAATCAAAGCCCATAAACCTACGCTGCAAAACATATGGTAGAAAAAGCTGCAAGGCCTGCAAGCTGTGGAAAGCCTCAGCCTTTGGATATACGTACAAAGAAGTGTGTGTATATATAATCGTACGTGGGTTAATAGGGAATACGGTGTGCGAGAATGTCTATTACGAGCAGTTGGTGCCTTTATCGGCGGACAAGGGGCCATTAGCTAGGCGCCATACAAATCGTTGATGTGTTAAATATTAGAATTAGTGTGTATTAGCAATAGCACTTTGATGTGGAATAGGTATGTCGACGATATATTTATATTTAAGATTATTATTTTTTAAAGGAAAAGAAATAGATCAATAAATTAGATTTTCTAAATATAATTTTTTATTATCTAAGTTATATTTATGCAAAATATATTGTGTTATACTTATTAAAAAGGCTCAATTACCAATTTAAATGCACAAAGTTTGTTTAACTTCTCTTTCATGTTTATGTGGCATGCTTATTATAAAGGTGAAGTAGTAGTTTAATTCAAAGTGTTTATATTAAAAATAATTATATAAAGTATTCTGAAGAGTTTATATGGAATAGACAAAATGATTTTGCCCATCAATGGTTGAGAATGTTGAAAAACCCTAGACAACCCTTAATAGATCACATCACTTGTTTCATACTCTACATGGTTCCAAAAATGTTCTTCCCAAGCATGAAGCTTGATCACCCTTACACAATTTAGCATTGCATTAGTTACCTTTATTTGGAGGTCATGTGTTTTCATCAATTGGAACTAAAATCTTTTGTTCCTTTTGGATCCCTGCTTATTATGGCAATCACACATAAAAAACTAGACAACATAGAAAAGTCAAAAATCCCAGACAATAATGCTAAAGACACACTTACCTAGAGAGGTGTCATCCAAATGTAATGAAGTTGAAACTTTGTGTTTGAAAGTTGTTGAGCATCTACAACCATGTCATTCAAAAAAAAAAACCTACACCATGAGCTTGTCTAGAAGAGCCTAACAATCTTAACCCCTTTTTTTCCTATTGAGCAGTAATTAGAATAGACCTTATAAGCATTTCTATATTGTGGCACTTAAAGTTCTGCTAATATGAATATAGAACTTTTGTGGATTTTTCTCATAGTAGGAGCATACAAGCACAAAGCCCTCATAAGGAAGTATTTGCATTCCTAAAGTAAAATCGACATTTTTTGTATAAAAATTAGACCAATAACCTTACACGAAGCTTTGCAATGACCATAGATGTGATTAATGCAATGTTTAGCCAAAGACAATGAAGCAAAGTATGAAAAACTAGATGAGTGACTATATAATTTGGTCAGTTTGATCTAAGCAGCTCATTCATTTTTTCTGCACTATCAAAGGGTGCTAGCCAAGAACATTTATTCATTTCAGATATTAAAATTAGACCAATAATCATACACAGAGCTTTGTAATGACCATGGATTCAATTAATGCAATGTTTAGCCAAAAACAACAAAGCAAAGTCTCAAAAAATAGATGAGTGACTTTATAATATGGCCAATTTTATCTAACCAACGCATACATTTTGTCTGCACTATCAAAGGGTGCTAGCCAAAAACATTTATTAATTTCAGAGTATTTATATATCATTTGTTTAGTATTGGATATAGCCATGCCCATGTCACTCTTGATGAAGGCCATATTATAGCATAAGGGGTTACAATGTCCTTTTCATCCCCATGACATAAAGTACTACCACCCCAAATTCTTTATTTTATAAGAAGTGATTCCTTTAATCAGTTCCCCCCTCTCTCCCCAACAGTAGTGATTATTGTAGCCTTTGTAATGGCTATTATTAGAACAAACCCATTAGCAAGGAGTTTTATCAATGCGAAAAGATCATCGGTGCAATTACTTAGACCTGCACTATGGATTCTAGACATGAATCTAAATGTCATAGAAACCAAGAACATCAAATTTAGAATGAATTACATGACCCATGATAGATGAAGATACTTCAGATGGAGGGTAGTCTTGAATTTATTTTCATGACCAATATTGTTGCAAATATAATCCATGAAAGGTGCTTGTAATACTACATAGGTTCATAGGTAACCTAGTTTGTTCCAAAGCCTTTTATAAATCTTAATAAGTATAGCCTAATATACACCAAACTTTCAATTCCTAAGATTGCCAAAGTAGCCTTGAATAAGATAGAATACGATGGTTGAGACTCGCAGTCACAACTAGGTAAAGTGTACTTCCAATTTCATTTCATAGTGAGCACTTAACCATAGTTCTTGAAGTTGAACCATGTTGACAAAATCCTCTAGCCTCACTAACTCATCATATTCATTGGAAAGATTCAACCAATCTGACTGCAATGTTCTCAAAGAGACCAGTTTTGATATACCCCTCGGCACATAATGAACTCCCCAATATTTTAAATGTTAAAGACATTTAAGTTCATCAATCCATACTAGAAATTTCATGCATATCTAAGGAAGAACAAGAAATAAGAGATTGCTTATATGTCTCACACACTTTGGTACCTCCTCAGCCCTTGCCTTTCTTAAATTCAAGACTGAGGATTTTCATCTTTTGAAATGTTCTAAGGAAACTCATAGATATTTGTGTAGCTCAAGTCAAGAATGCCTAGTCCTTTCATATTTGTAAATAAGTTTGCAGGAATGCTTGTAATACCTTGATTCTAAGACAGTGAGAATTTGCAGGGACAAATTGGACGAATTTGTGAGATGTGATCATCATTTATATTCTCTTTGGCTGCTAAAAACTAACATTAATTAGCACCTTCATCTTTGGAGGCTTCCTCCATAGAAAAAAATACATTTGTTTTCTATTGATACCTATATGGCCAAATCAAACAACAAATTGAGAATCTTGAAATATATGGTTAGAATTGAAACAATACTATTTCAAAATGCAATTTCTTCCCATAATTAAAGCAGAGAAAGGTTAGAAAGCTAACATAAATAGTCCTAGGCTGTATCCCATTGGCCCTCTGTTGCTAGAATAAATCCTCTACAAATTTATCAGATACTTATAATCTATCTTCTCTTCTTTAGGAAACTCAAAGAAGGAAAGATAACTTCAAAGAACATTTTGAGAAATGTGGGCAAGGCATCATAACTCAATCTTCTAGATCTTCTAAAATAGTTTCTCCTATAGTGTTGCAAATTATTCGTGAGTGTAAGAATTGTTGAGGTTGTAGCTTCTATCAGATTCATTTTTTACATGAGATACCTTGTTGATGGTAAATCATCTTTAAAATAAATATCTTATATAATATATATTATATATGTAATATAATACATATTATAAATTGTATATTATTATATTATATATATGGTTAACATATTAATATTACATATATGCTTAAGATGAGTTACGTATATGGTTATTTATATTACTATTATATTAATATGTTAACTAGTGATGTTTAACCTTAGAGACATATCTCTTCATGAAACATGTCTCCTCGTCTCATATTTATAAGCCTTCATTTGCATTTGGAACACAATCAATACAATGACAATTTTTAGTACATCTACAGTGATCCTAGAATTTAACATGGTATCAGAGCTACCTGCAAATGCACGAAAATTGGAAGACATTTGGATGACACAATGAGTAATGTGTGAGATTACAAGACACCCAATGATTGTTGTGGTCCAGTGCAAGAGAGCAAAAAGATTATAAGAGGAAGAGGGGTCGTAAAGGACGTCTAGACCATCGAATAAGGTTTTCATATATGCAGTCAAAGTGAGCATTCATCTACAGCTCGCTACCCTCATCAACGATGGACATCAAACATCGTTTGCGTGAGCCAATACAGAGGTGAATAATCACCAAGCATAAACTCATTACCATCGTTTGGAGAAACAATGGAAGTAATAGCACAGTGCCTTCATACAAGTATTCAAAGTGGATGTTAATAATCAAACACATCCACACATCAGGAGTCAGGCTTCTACACCTGCAACGTAGACAAACTCCCCATCATTCCAAAAATAGAGAAAACATATCATAGTAACCCATCACTAGTTAGAGATAGACTAATAAAGAAGATATAAAGTCTTCTTGTATCGATAGTTCCAAGTTCTCTAGGTCATCCAGTGGTTGACAAACACTCGAAGTCCATATCATAATAATATAGACGATCCAAATTGTGCTTAGAGCCATTAAAAAAAGATTGTGTCCAAGAGTTGTCACTAACAATAAAGCTATTCAAGCTATTTATCATAGAGATAGGTATTCAAGCTATTTAATGCAGGGATGGGTATGTGTTTATCAAAAAATAATATATTCATTCCTGAGCATTTTTCTATCAACATACAATAATATCTTATCTATTAAAACAAGTATCGGCTAGTTGTTGCAGCTAGATATGTTCATTGTTAGTTTATTTACGACAATCAACATGAATAATTGAGATATTTTCACCACTTGCATAGTGGGTAAACATCACTCAGATGTTAGAGGAAAGGACAAGCATAAGCAAGGAAGGATGATTTTACTGATAAAAATTAGTCAACAATAAAATTCATATCACCCACAAGAAAATATAGCATATGGAGCAAAGGAATAATGAAAAGAACTAGCAAGTGAAGAAAATGCTTGAACCATGACTTGAATATAGATTGTAGATGGGCATTTTGTTGATGGAGATTTCACTGAATTGAAGACCTCTTTTATTTGCAACATTATCACATATGTCACATGGAATTTTTGGATACAATTGTCCAATTGTGTGTTGTCTTTGATGTTACGAAAATGTCATATCAGTTGGCAGACAGTGCTTGCCGAGCTCAGTTGGTCAGCAAAGCAAATTCCAGAGTCTACCAAGCATTCCTAGAAATTACTCTATTGAAACAGTGTCTACCAAGCTCACTCGGGTGTCAAAGGATTTTGTGGCAAAAGTCAGTGTTAACTGAGCTCGCATGGTTACCAAAGGAAAGTTAGTGTTTACCGAGTTCACTCGGTCTCCAAAAGATTTTGCAGAGTTTGCAGTGTTAACCGAGCTTCAGTTGGTTAACACTGGAAATCTTTTTTGGAACAGTGTTTACCAAGCAGGGTTGGCCAATAAAGGATTTCATTATTTTGGGAAATAAAGTTTAATTATTTCAAGTAATGATTGTAGCTGACTGAGGTAATGATTATTGGTAATTGTAAGCTGTAAATGAGTTGACTTGACAATTTGTATGGTATATATGAAAGGTCAAGTTGAGAATTCTAAAGTGCATTGAGCGAGCATGCAAGTGTATTGATTATTTGAAGAGGAAAGTGTGAGCGAACTTTGAAGGATGATCAAATATCCTTGAGCAACAGCAAAGTTTTATTCAATCAGAGAGGATCTAGTGAAGCAGAACAGAGATCTGTATCAGCAATTTAGTTGCATCTCATTTAGGTCATTTCATTGTTACTTCATCATCATTGTAGCAGTGACTCCTAAATCTCTTAATAGAGTTGGTTTAACAGCCATTTGTAAATCCTCTAACAAGGTGATAGTTCTATTGAATTGTTCCAAAGACCTTTTGCAAGGCCACTCCTAACAGGGTGATTAAATCCTCTAACAATGTCACACCTAATAGTGTGTTTTGTAACCTTTAACCACATTGGCTCCTAATAGGGCTCACTTCAGAAGAGTGAAAATCAGTAGCTAGTTATTTGGTGGTTTTTCCTGTATTGGGTTTCCATGTTAAATCTGGTGTCTCATGTGTTCATGTTATTTCTCTTATGGTTACATGTTAATTATTGTGAATGCTTAAAGATCTATTAAAGTTAACATACACTACATCTATTGAGTTACAACATTTTTTAGTATGTTTACCGAGTGACAACAGTAACTAGTTTTATCAGACATCTAAGGGATTTGTGGATTTATTTTTGTGGTAACTAATTCACTCCCCCTCTTAGTTACTCCATCTATATTTCCAACAGGAATACACTCATTGTCTTTCCTTCTCACATGGATACTTCTACTCAGGTCACTAACATTCCATTCTCTTAGAATGTGCAACTAAGGATAGAGAAGTGGTGAAGATAGAAGAGTTGGTTAAATTGATATCCCCTACCATCATTTAATTAATGATAAGAATAAGGTATAGAAGGTAATGAACAATAAAATTATTTCTCTAGAACATGATGATCCTATAATTGATGGATAATGGTCATCATCATTATGGCTTATAATCAGATGAAAGGTATTGAACGCAAAAAAAGACCTCCAGATCATCATAAAAAGCATACATTGAAGGAGAGTTACATCATATAAAGGAGATCGCAATTTATAGAAACAAAATCTTAATTCATATAAGGAGATTACAACATTGCAAGCTGGCTATGGAAAATTTGATCCAAACATACACATGCAACAAGATACATCATCATCGGGCCATAAGGAATCTCGAAGTGCTCACTTATGAATGTGGTTCTTTATGTAAAATATGTCTAAAATCAACATAGAGATTTTGGAAATCTCGGAGTGTAGTGTGTAAAATCACTCTAGCAAAGGAAGTATAGAGTAGGTAATACTCCTTATTTCTAAACACTACTTTTATTCAATATGTGGGATATTGCAAGAGCCTTGGAAAATTCGTAGTGTGGGTTTTGAATAGACAAGCGTGGATCAGTCTAGATTTACTCATGTTGTAAGGTGAACACAACTCGTGTATATTTGTGCACCCTAGATTAGAGGAGCCTTGTTGGTTGTCTTGCAGATCACATTTAGCACAACAAGTTCATGCGCCTTGTTTGGAGATAGTAGCTCAGTTGGTAAGGATCATAGATTGCATATGTGCAATCATATATAAGCATTTGAAGAATCAAGATGAGGCAATGTATCATTCGTTGGTTAATTTTGAGAACCGTTGAATGGATGTGTTGACTAAGAATCATATCGAGTTCTATTAACTCCAAACTATTCTTTTGTTGCATATGAAAATCCTTTGGATGTATTTATGTTTTCCAACTTGAGAAAGGATAATAAGGTTGTTAATGCAGTGCTTATATAAATCTAACACATGGTCTAATTTTAATATTCTTCTTGGAGCAAGAAACATTTCTATAGATTGAGAGGAGTACATGTCGAAAGATTGGATAAAGGGAAAGTCATAGTCTTCAGGAAGATTGACAACAGAACAATATCTTTTTAGATGATCCTAATGCATTAACAAGTGATGGAAAAGTTAGACAAAAGGAACACTCTCTAATGAGAATCTTCTACGTATATATCAATTGTGACACTTTTATTAAGAAAATGTGAAGATGTTATTTTATGTTAAACTGTAGGATAATTTTGAGCAGCAGAGAAATGGGCTCATTATGGGAGAATGAGAAATTAATAATATAAATAAGCAAAATATTCACTGACATTAACATGAAATGAGAATGCATAGAAATTACAATGAAATGTTTAATTAATTGCCTCAGTGTACTATGGGCTTGTGGGTTTCCATTACTGTGCGATATGCTTGAGAAATGATTTTCTAAGATTTGTGTTCATGGTTGAAGGAAGTAATGAATTAAAGATTGGAATGGATGCTCAAATAAAAATCAAATCAAATCAAAATTCTTATGAACAAAATCTCTATATATTTGGAAGTATGATACAATGATAAATATGTGATCTCTAATCTACGATGTACACTTCATGATGGGTTAAGTATGATGAATTGATGGTTCCATGTGCTTATAAAGTACATTTTCTATCAAGGAACATATGTTTAATAATTATGCAAATGGATGTTCAATTCTAAGTATGATCAAAATACAGTCACAATTCTCAATTGATTCCTCAATTAATAGAAGAACTTGAGCCTCTGGGTGACAACCAGAGGATTTAATTTACTTGATTTCAAGGAAGTGGACCATATAAAGAAGATTTAGATAGTGATTGATAACACTATAAAATGGAGTATGAGGAAATTTTACATTGTGAGGGGGAATAATAACCGATGTTCGATTCCCTTTGCTTGACAAATTCTTTTATGAAGGTATCAAGAATGGTGATGTACATATAAGTATTTACTATTATTAAGTATTACATTTATTTGCTCATTATAGTCTTTCTATCATTTGTAGTTTTATGTGTGTTATGAGAGTCTTCCTTGATCTTTTCTTTTGTATTTGAAGATTGATCTTGTAGGAAAAGAAGACAACTTATGACAGTAGCTTAAAAGAAGTTGTGATCAAATTGGATAAACTGAGGCTCTTGAAACAAATATCTTTGATGATTAAGATTATGAGTATCCTTTTACATTAAGAGGGAGTACGACACTTCTTCAAAGGCAATGTAGGAGCTTAGATTAATACTCAAAGGAAGTCTAGAGGGAGTGTAACTGCATGATTTTGATGGGACTACTCTTGAGTGCATCACAAGGAAGTATTTACTTATCACTGGAAAATCAAAAGATTGATTTAAGATTCAGAGTGAGTTCGATAAGCATCCTTGGGTGAAGAGAGTTTCTGAAGAAGTAACTACAGGAACTGACTTCCCAGGATTATTGTTCAGAAGGAGAAATTTTGAGATATAATCCTTTGTGCATGATATCTTCTCTATGAGGAGAAGTTCTAAGTGAAATTCCTTGTAATGTGCTACCCTCTATAAGAGAGAAGTTTGGGGTGAAAATACTTGTTCCACCCTCTAGTAGCAACTATGGTGGTTCATGGTGGATATCATGTAAGTTACTACATGACGATGTTATGATAAGTAATGAAAGGTGATGATTTTTCATTGACATATATAAACAAAAGGTAATCATTATAAGATGACAATCTTATAAATGGTAGACCTGTTATCATGACATACTTCATTAAATTGTTGTCCCGAAGTGCTAGAAATTATGATAACAAATAGACAGAAGGTGACCTTTGTAAGGTGGTGATCTTATAAATGGTAGACTTGTATTCATGGTTCTTTGGGTTGGATTTTGCCAAACACCATGATAACCAACTTGTTATGGTTCTTTGGACCGGATTTAGCCTCACAGTGAAATGAATTTCATATTGAAATGATATCTCTTCATATTCTTGAAAGCATAATGTGTTTTATAAATCCTCCCTAGCTAAGAGGGAGTGTTAAGGTTATAGCTTCTGTCAGATTGATTTTTTACATGAGATACCTAATTGATGGTAAATCATCTTTAAAATAAATATCTTATATAATATATAATATATATTATACATTATATGTTTTTTTAATCGGTAAATGGTCGAAGCCTTCTATTATATTAGTATTATTTATTATATGTTATTATATAATAATATTAAAAAAAAATTTAAGAGGGGTAAACGCTTTGACCTGGAGCTATGAACCAGTGAGGCCACAAATGGGGGACCTCATCCCCATGAGATTTGAACCTTGATGGCAAGGATAACAACGCAACAACGTAACCATCACAACATGCCACTATTGGCAATTATTATATAATAATTTTATATATATATATATATATATATATATATATATATATATATATATATATATATATATATATAATTCAATTTTATGATTGTCATTGATGTTACATAAATGTCACATTCTAACCGAGCACTTCCAATAGTAACCGAGCTCAAAAGACTCCAGTATTAGATGAGCAGAAGTTCAAAAGAAGCAAAGTGATCAAGTGTAAACTGAGCTAGGTCGGTCATTAAAGGATTCCTATGTAAGCTGAGTCAGGTTGGTTACCAAAGGAGTTCAATGTAAACTGAGTCAGGTTAGTTACCAAAGGAACTTAGTGGTAACCGAGTGACCCAGTTTCAATATCAACTGAGTGACAGCAGAATAATTTTGTATATTATTTGGTTTATGCAAGCCGACTTAGTGGATGCTAATTATTTATTTGTATGGGTATTCAAGCCGACTTGACATTGGATTTCATATATACGAAAGGTCAAGTTTTGGAAGAAGATAAGATGCGAATAAAGAAGGATTTCTGATTAAGAGCAAAACATCCAAGGAGCTGCAAAGAATATTCTGATCAAGAAGGATCCCGAGGATAAACCAGAATAGTTATCTCAATCTAAAAATCAGTTGCTTCATCAATCAAGTCAATCATTTTTACTCTCTAATAGTTGTAGTATGAAGAAATCTCTTAATAGAGTTGACTAAATAGACATTTTTTGTAAATCCTCTAACAAGGTGGTAATTCTAGATTGAAGTGTCTTAATACCTCTAACAAGGCCACTCCTAATAGGGTGATTCAAATCCTTTAACAAGGCCACACCTAATAGTGTTTTTTGTAATCTTTAACAACGTTGGCTCCTAATAGGGCTCACTTCAGAAGAATGAAAAGTTGTAACTAGTTGCATTGGTGGTTTTCCCAAATTAGGTTTCCACATTAAATTTTGGTGTCTCTTGTGTTCATGTTATTTGCTTATTGCTTTATCTTTCTACAACTAAGTTACTAAAGGTTAATACACATTAATATCTCAAGATTGCTTTGTTAACCAAGTTACAATGAATACCTAGTTCTAACCAATTTGTGCAAGGATTTGAGTTAATAAGAAGTTTATATTGACATCTAAGGGATCTATAAATGTTTTAGTGGTCAATAATTCACCCCTTCCCTCTCCGTTACTCCTCTTATATTTCTAGCAATTGGTATCAAATTTGTTGGTGCTTGCAGATAAGGTTTCAAGGATCTAAGCCAAAGATCAAGATGTCTTACAGAAGAGATATTCCTAAGTTGAACAAAGAAAACTTCAAAGCATGGCAAGAACTCATGAAGCTACATTTAGGAACCATTTGAGATACAGCTATACACTTCTTGGAGAATTAGTACATGGCACCACCAAATCCTTTGACTGTGGATTAGATGGTAGACAAAAAGAATCACAATACAATGATGATTGACATTGCTTCCTCTCTCATTTATTTTGAATTTGATGAAGTCAAAGATTGTCCTACTACCCATGAAATGTGGAACAAATTGGAGAAGATCTATGGAGGAGATGGCAATGTGAAACGAACCAAAGCAGAGAGTCTTAGAGGCTAGTTTGATAAGATGAAGATGAGAGAAAATGAAAATATTATTAAATACAGTGAAAGAATCAAAGCAAGTGTGAGTGCAATCACACTTGTAGGAGGAACGATAGATGATATGACAATATTAAGCAAGGTATTAAGGACTCTTCTTCCTATTTATGCAATCAAAGTTATAACTATTCAAGAGATGAGATGTGATCCCATAAATGATATAACTTTGGATGCACCACTAGAAAGATTAACAACTTTTGAGTTGGATAACTTTGATAACTATCTCCCTGGATCTCACAACATATAATCAACATTCAAAGCAAAATTAACTCTTGATAAAAGGAGAGGAAACTCAAAAGGAAAATAGTTTGAAAATGAAGAAGAAGAAGAATTAGATGATGACCTTGAAGTTATTGAAGCCCTACTTGCAAGAAGGTTACCAAAAGGCAAAGGTAAATACAAAGGCAAAATTCCATTGATTTGTTACTCTTGTGAAGAAGTTGGTCAAATTGCAGCAAGGTGTCCAAATAAAGAAAACAAAGATGACTAAAAATTCAACAAGTTCAAAGGCAAGAAAGATTTCAAGAGCTACAAAGACTGCAAAGACAAAGGTAAGAAATCTTGTTATATTGCTAAAGATTCTGACAGTGATGATGAAGATGAAATGGTGTATATTGCTATTAAAGAAGATTCAGATGATGAGGATAATGAAAAGATGGCACTTATTTTTCATGTTAGCAAGAATGACACATGGATAATAGACAGTGGTTGTTCTCATCACATGATTAGTGATAGAACTAAGCTTGAACACTTGGACCACTATGATGATGGAAGTGTTAAGTTTGGAAACAATAAACCATGTTATGTGAAGGGAAAAGGATGCATTGCATTGACTGATGAACTCAAATGTGACAATGCTTATTGGGTTGAAGGTCTAAGACACAATCTTTTAAGTGTGGCACATTCGAACAGCATTGAATACAAGGTAGAATTCATGAATGGGAAGGCCAAGTTGCTGGATGGTAAAGGAAACCTAGTTGGAACTCGCAATTAGACAAAAGGTAATCTAGATTCTATCTAGATCTCACTGAATGTTCATGCTTTTTGGCACAAGTAGAGGCGTAAAAGAATGTGTCATGCAAACTTCGATAATCTAGTTACTATAAGTAAGAACATAAGAGTAAGAGGTATTCCAAATATGAAGAAACCTAAAATGGCCATATGCAAACAATGTCAGATTGGAAAGATGGGTAAAACTAGCTTCAAAAGTAATAATTACAATACTGAAGACTCTTGGAACTAGTTCATACAAATCTTTGTGGACCAATAGGTATTGAAAGCTATAATGGAGATAAATATTTCATTTTGTTTGTTGATGATTATTCTAGGATGATGACAATAATGTACTTGAAAGATAAATCTGAAGCTTTTCAAAAGTTCAAGTGGCATCTGGCTAGAGTTGAAAAAAAAAGGGGGGAAAATTAAATTGCCTAAGGTCAAATAGAGGAGGAGAATTAATCTCTAATGAATTCAATGAATTCTACAATGAAAGAGGAATCAAAAGACAAGTATTTGCACCCGGTACACCTCAGCAGAATGGCATAGCAGAAGGAAGGAATAGATCCATCAGGCCCCGTTTGGTTGCTGGAAGATGAGGGCCAAAACCGGGTTATCAGAGGCAAAACCAGGTTTTGCAAAAAAACTTTGGTGTTTGGTTGGTTAAAATTATAACCTGGTTTTCAATTTCATCTTCCAATTTTGGTCAAAAATTGGAAGAAGTTTCTTCCAACAAAAAGGTGGAATTCGAAATTAAAACCAGGTTTTGAATTTTATGACAGTTTTTTTAATAATATTGTGGGGACCACAGTATATTCATCTTCCGTGTCAACCAAACGGATCATTGGCTTTCCAAACCACAAAACCAGGTTTTCGAAAACCTGGTTATGTCAAAAAATCATCTTCCCCAACCAAACGGGGCCTCACGGATTGTGCAAGAACACTAATGATAGAGAAAAATGTTCCATCCAAATATTGGAAAGAAGCAATCAACACAATAGTTCATTCCTTGAACCGATTTCAACCGAAGAAAGGTACAGATCAAACTCCTTATGAATTATGGTATGGCTACAAACCTAATGTCTATTATTTCAAAGTATTTGGAAGCAAATGTTATATCTTGAAAGAGACAAGGAAAGGAAAGTTTGATGTAAAAAGTGACGAAGGCATATTCCTAGGGTACTCTAAAAAGAACAAAGCATATAAATGTTTGAATCTTGCTACTCATAAGGTTATAGAAAGTATACATGTAAAAATTGATGAGTTTGCAGAAAAGAGTGAAGAACAAAGTAGCAAGGAACCTGAAGACTACATAAACTTTTTTTACTTTGAGTCTAATATGTTACCAAAGGTATAAGAAAATGTGATTGGACAACAACAGATTGCTCCACCCTAGTAGATTATGCAACCCAAGTTGCAACCAAAGCAACCCGAGTTATAACCATAGCAACCTAAGTTGGACACAATGGGAAGCGAGTCTCAAATAGAGGAACCCAAGTCACAGATTGTAGGAACCAAGTCTCATACAGTGGGAACTGAGAAGAGCTTAGAAATTTGTAGAACCTTTGAGCAGGGCCAATGTGTAAAGGATATGCTCAATAAGAAGGAATAGACTATGGAGAAACATTTGCTTCTGTTGCTGGACTTGAAGGAGTCAGAACACTGCTTGCATATGTTGCATTTAAAGGATTCAAAGTGTATCAAATGGATGTAAAACTAACTTTCTTGAATGGAATTCTAGAGGACAAAGTTTACATTGATTAGCCTGAAGGTTTCATTGATCCAAATAAAAGAGACATGGTTTTCAAGTTGCACAAAGCTTTGTATAGTCTAAAACAAGCTCCTAGAGCATGGTATGAGAGGCTATGTGGACATCTGATAAAGATTGGTTTTCAAAGAACCAATGATAGTAGTAGTCTATATATTAAAGAAGGACCACATAATAAGATACTATTAGCAGAAATCTTTGTGGATGATATATTATTCACAGGACATGATGATTCATGTAAATCATTAACTAAAGAAATGAGGAAAGAATTTGAAATGTCAATGTTTGGAGAGATAAAAGTCATTGCTGGTTTGCAAGTTCATCAAATGAAGGATGGCATCTACCTTACTTAGTCAAAATATATCAAGGAGGTATTGAAGACCTTTGGAATGGAAGCCCAAACTAGTTGGTACACCTATGTTTACTGGACATAAGCTATCCAAGAATGATTATTCAAAAGAGGTAAATCAGACTACATACATATCTATCATTGGAAAATTGTAGTATGTCATTCATACAAGGCTTGATATAACATTAGCAGTTGATATAGTTGCAAGGTTTTCTGCAAATCTCAGAGAAAATCATATGATGGTAGTCAAGAGAATTATGAGATATCTAAAAGGCACACAAGACTATGTTCTATGGTACAAGAAAAGAGGAAACTTTGAGTTAAAATCCCTCACTAATGCAGATTGGGCTGGAAGTATTGATGAGAAGAAAAGCATTAGTGGAGGAGCATTCTTTCTTCGAAAGAGGTTAGTATCATGGACAAGCAAAAAGCAAAATTGAATCTCTCAGTCTATAGCAAAGGCAAAATATGTTGTTGTAGTAGTTAATTGTTCCAACATAGTCTGGATCAAGCAACTATTATCAAGAATGAAGGAAGAAATCAAAGATCCAATGGTCATCTACTGTGATAATAAAAGTGCAATCAATATATCCAAGAATCCAATCATGCACACTAAGACAAAACACATTGCAATCAAGTATCATTTTATGAGAGAATTAGTTCAAGATAAAGAGGTAAGATTGGAATATGTTAACACAAAAGAGTAGCTTACTGACATATTTACCAAACCATTACCTAATGATGCATTTTTGTATCTAGGAGATAAGCTAGGGGTCATTCCTCTATCTAATGCTCAGTAGAGTACATATTAGTGATGCATCAACTAAACT
The DNA here is from genome assembly GCA_028749045.1 of Cupressus sempervirens. NCBI lineage: Eukaryota > Viridiplantae > Streptophyta > Pinopsida > Cupressales > Cupressaceae > Cupressus > Cupressus sempervirens. The sequence goes on from CM053789.1 coordinate 539,076,419, forward strand.
ACATTGAAGATCTATCAAGTTGATGCAAAGTTGTTCAGGGCTCATTGCATATGAATCAGTACATCAGGTAGATTGAAAACTCATTGTAAAAAGTCTTTGGAATTTTATGTCAAAGAGGGAGAGATTGAATATGTCATATCAAAAGAATTAAGGAAGAGTTTGATTGATTTTATGAAATAGAGGAAGAAATGTGTATATCAGCAAGAGGGAGAACTTGATCAGATGGAGTCTGAAGTTAAGATGTCATAGGTAGTTCTCATGGATGAATAATCAAAATGAAACTAAGGATATTTTAAATCATTCTATTGCTCTAAGATTTATTTTTTTATGACATGTTGTGTTGCCATCAATGCTAAAGAGGGAGATTGTTGAAATCAAATTTTCAATTGCATGATTGTCATTGATGTCACACAAATGTCACATCCTAAACAAGCATTGTCAATAGTAATCGAGCTTAGAGGACTCCAGTATTAGTTGAGAAGGAGTTCAGAAGAAGCCAAGTGATCAAGTGTAAATCGAGCTAGGTCAGTCATTGAAGGATTACTGTGTAAACTGAGTCAAGTCAATTACCAAAGAAGTTCAGTGTAAACTGAGTTAGGTTGGTTACCAAAGGAACTTAGTGGTAATCAAGTGACCCTATTTCAGTATCAGCCGAGTGACAACATAATAGTTTTGTTTATTATTTGTTTTATGCAAGCTGACTTAGTGGATGTTAATTATTTATTTGTAATGATATTCAAGCTAACTTGACATTGGGTTTCATATATATGAAAGGTCAAGTTGTGGATTGAAATATGGAAGTTGTGGAAGAAGATAAGATGTGAATAAAGAAGGATTTCTAAATAAGGGAAAAACATCCAAGGAGTTTCATAGAATATTATGATCAGGGAGGATCTAGAGGATAAACTAGAATGGTGATCTGAATTTGCAAATTAGTTGCTTCATCAATCAGGTCAATCATTGTTACCCTCTAACAATTGTGATGGTGAAGAAATCTCTTAACGGATTTGGCTTAACAATCATTTTTTGTAAATCCTCTAACAAGGTGACATTTCTAGATTGAAGCGTCTTAAGACCTCTAACAAGGCCACTCCTAATAGGCTGATTCAAATCCTTTAATAGCGTCACACCTAATAGTGTGTTTTGTAACCTTTAACACGGTTGGCTCCTAATAGGGCTCACTTCAAAAGAGTGAAAAGTTGTAACTAGTTACATTGGTGGTTTTCCCAAATTGGGTTTTCACGTTAAATCTTGGTGTCTCTTGTGTTCATGTTATTTTCTTATTACTTTATCTATTTGCAACTAAGATACTAAAGTTTAATACTCATTAATATCTCAAGATTGCTTTGTTAGCCAAGTCACAATGAATACCTAGTTCTAACCAAGTTGGGCAAGGATTTGAGTTAATAGGAAGTTTCTATTGACATCTAAGGGATTTGGAATTGTTTTAGTGGTAAATGATTCACCCCTCCCCTCTCAGTTACTCTTATATTTCCAAAACAATTTACATATATGTTTAAGATGAGTTACATATATGGTTACTTATATTACTATTATATTAATATGTTAACTAGTGATGTTTAACTGTAGAGACATATATCTTCATGAGACATGTCTCCTCCTCTCATATTTATAAGCCTTCATTTGCATTTGGAACACAATCAATACAACGACAATTGTTAGTACATTTGCAGTGATCCTAGAATTCAACAAGAATGGATCTTGCAACCATCTTTATTCTACAGGCCTACGTTAGAAGTTACAACTATGTAGAAGAATAAAAAATAAACTATTAAAAAGTATAGTGGTTAAAAAATTGACACATTAGATTGCTTTAGTGGTCATCATTTTTTCTCTAAGATTACCAGTCATTTAATTTTAAAAGTATCTTATCACCTTCAAATTGGGAAATTCCTTTGGTGTAAAAAGATCATAGCAAACAGTACGCATAAGACGTTGAAGGTCCTTATGGAGATGGGGCTCACTAACACACAAAGCCAGTCGGATAGGTGACAATTATTAGATGGTACTATATAAGGAATGAGTACACCATAAATTCATAACCAACACAAATAATCCATCATGGTCAACAGTAATTGCTAACTGAGTACTAACTATAGATTAATAGTTAGACCTACTAATTGCACATTCCTAACTAAACCTAGTAAATTGTTGATTTGTGATGACTGATCAAGAAAGTATTGTACACCTTTTTTGTGTGAAGTTAAATATTACTTATTACACTTTACTTAAGTTCCCATAGGATAATGTATTTTCATATTAGTTTTCATGTAGACACCTAGGAGTTTGTATTCTATTTGAGCACATGATGTAGGAGAAATCCACTTGTACATAGTTGTTTTCTCACTCCTCATTCATTGTGAGCTCCACCTTTGTGTTCTCATCACATTATCATCATATCATTGTTGCACATACTTTGTTACACAATGGAGGATGATCTACTCTTGTAGACATGTGAGTACACCTTTAACTATTGATAGCTTATCTCTATCACCACTCCTAATTATCATGTATTGTTTATATATTCAACTACGTCTACATTGTAAACCAATTAAGAATGAACTTTATACTCTTGATCATTATTGAGTTAGTTAATTGATCATCATTTTTCCTATCTCTCATGTGTTAGCTCTTGAGCTTCTAGATGTTGGCATTATATTAATTGCCCTAGTCAAATTCTTATGTGGTATCAAAGCTTGAGGAGTGTTTTATTGCATAGCCATTAGAGAGCATTTTTCTTTATTTTGGAGGGCCACAATTTAGATCCAGGAGCATCTAGAGCAAGATCAAACCTCACCATTGCATCGAGGTGGTCATTCCAATGAATTTTGACTATAAATTTACCTATATTAAGCAAGAGTCAAATTTGAGGTAAAACAAAATTTGCTAATTGGCCTTGGCAACCCGATCTACAAATCAACGGTATTTGAAGTTTTTTTATTTAAAAAAAATTCAAATTTTTTTATTTGGATTACCTGATCTACAAATTAGAAAATTCTAAAGTTTTTTTGTTCAAAAAATATTTTTTTAATTTTTTAATTTGGATTGCTTTTATTTCCATCATTAATTTTGTTAGGGCAAAAAATTTGAATATGGGCCAAATCAACCTTAATATCTTAGTTAGTGGGTATCTCTCTTAGTATACTAACATCTAGAATCGATAAGCTACCATAAGACCATAACTCATTAATTGTGGGCATTAGTATTTGAAGAAAGGTTTATCCCCACACTTAGTCAACATGGGACTAAGTTTCGGGACAATCTAAGCTCCAGACATATCGTCTGTGGCTAAGTGATACATACCCATACATCTTAAAACTTGTATGTAAGTAGTTTCTAGGGTGTTAGTGTAGTCATGTCAGTCTTTTTTTTAGTGCTTCTAACGTAAATTGAAAATATGTCAATCATTCGTGGGTATGTCATCATCTGCTAAAAAACACTTCCAAACCGTAGCATTAAATAGATAGTCTGTGGACTCTTAACCACTCGTCGTTACTTGATTGCGATTACATAACTCGAAGGTGTCAATTTGAATGGGGGATTGACTGTTCGGTTGGTGATAAAAAATAGTGTATTTGACAGTTAGGTAGATGACTTGGCAGCTGTTGTCTACCAAACACATATTTGTTAATTTAAATCCAATGGGTTACTATTTTGTGATATTTGGATGAATATTATTCTAGTTGATTTGTTTGTGCTTAGCATTTTCCTTTGCAATACATTATGGTTGAAGATCAGTGAGTTCTTGAAGACCTAGTGCGACTGGGTGACTTGTATCTTAATGCTTTCTCAAAGACCTGGTGTAATCAGGCGTCTCAAAGATTAGTGCATTCTCAAAGACCTTGTGCATTCAAGTATGAGAATTTTTATAATATTTTTGAAATGTTAAAAATATTGATGCATTTTAGGTTACAAATCTGCATTTATTTGAAGTATTTAATGATTTTAGATATCCCTATTTGTTTAGTTGATGTGGGTGTCTTGGAAAATATAATACAAAATATTTTAAACATTTTAAAATTGTAAAAATGTCGATTTGTGTGTTTAGTCAGTGTAGGTTTCAATATTCATCTTCAAACTACCTCTAATACGCAGATAGATTGTATCTTGTTTATTATCTCAGAAATAGGCATTGTCTTAATGGGTCTATCGGCCCCATAATGATGTATTTTAAAGTAAAATTAATAATCCCCATAAAAACAAACCAAAACAATAAAAAGAAAAGGGGCTTAAAATTAATTCGTCACTAACATTTGAGGAAATATCTCTTACAATCTTGATAATAATCAATAGGAACAAACTCAAGAAAATCATTTCGTGAAGTTGTTATTGATCAAAGTGCAACTTGTCATCTATGAGCTACCTTTGTTAGCACCATTTATGTCTTGGCATGCCACATATTTCAGCAGTACCACTATGTACAGGAGAATTAGTACATTGTACCTAGAGATGCAATAGAAAAAACCAAACAAAATAAAAACAATAGGGGGATAACCCTCTACATCATATTAGAAAAACAATTAAATACACTTTTATTGGGTAGGTATGAAAGATGACATAAGAATGTTGTGAAATTTTATGCATGTTAACAACAAAAAGGAAAAAATGTTTAGTTTTAGAAAACTTTGCGTTCTTGCTATGAATTCCAGTGACAATATGGACCTATGTATTGAGGGATTATATTGAAGGATTGCTTAAGTGAAGCGAAAATAATTTGTTTTGGTGGAAGTATGCTACTTTTTTTCAGTGGTTCATCCTTATCACATATTTATTTTTGCCCAATTTTTCCATGATAGATTCTTTAACCTCTATGGATTTCTCATTTCCATTGTCTTTGATCATGACCCCACTTTCACTCATAACTTTTGGCAAGATCTATTCAAATTGTAGGGAGTACAACTAAAAATAACCTATGTATATCACCTGCAAACCTATATTAGCCCAAGTTTGTGGGAAGGGGGGATAGATTTCTGAGTCCCTAAATTTTTGAGTCGATTTGGCGATGGCTATATCAAATATTGGGAAAAAAATTACATTGACCTAGGTATTATTCATTTGGTATTTTTAACATTGATATTTATTAAAGAATGCATATAAACATTATAAAACCTTAATTGATAACATTTGAGTTAATGTGAGATTTGAATGAGAGCCATAATCAAACAAATTACCAGAACTCAAAATTTAATTCAAATTAGTATGTGTGGAAGCTTCATTTTGAGCTGCCTTGCTCATTGACACTACTCATTAATGATAGTATTGTATCTAGTTTAGTGTTAATGGGTTGATTTCAATTCTTGAAATCAAACCAATGATGCTCATCAATGTTGTTGTAAATATTTGAAGGTCAGAAATTAGTTTCAATGCCCATTCATGTGCTATTGATGCCAGTTAAAGCATAGTTCTATAGAGATGTTTATAATCTCTCTTAGGAGCTAGTCACTTGTTTAAGGATCCTCTGTAACAACAACTTGTCTACAATTTTCTATAAGATCATATGTGAAATTATAGTCTCTAGTCATAAATTTAATGCAGAGATTCAATCATATGAAATATCATATTTCATGTTGTTGTTGTTAGAACTGGCACATGCAATTTAATGTGTATGACAATTATCAAGATCTATAAAATCGCTGTACATTTCAAGATCGCTTATATGCCTGTTGATTATGTGAGAAGCGGATGGGTTTCTTAGTCACTGTAGGTTTCAATATTCATCTTGAAATTGTCTTATTTTCTCAACCAGGAAAAAAACTATGTCAAAATTTTATGTTCGGGTTCATTGAAATTTTGAAAACCAACTCTTTGGTCATATTCATCAAATGCCATTAAGCTAGCGACTAGATGATATTAGACACATAAGGGTTTCAACCTAGGTGTTAATGAGATAATTGTATGGTCAATTGAGTAGACTACTTACATTGACACTCATTTGTTAGTAATTAGCAATTTCAAATTTGTGAGATTTGTGTCATGTTATTGCATCCCTGGAGTCAATTCTCTTTCTATGTCACATATTTTCTTCATCTCTACAATGTAAATATGGACACATCTTTTGGATCAAATTAAACAAAATTGCTTTCAATGAGGTAAACATAAACTAGCATATCATTGAGATCAATGTTGAGGTAATTTTGTGCTTTTTATTCTCGCAAGGAAATTTCAATGTTGCCTAGTCTATTTAAATGTTGTCATTTTAGGCTTTTTACAATAATGAACTATATGATCATATTTACCTCTTCGTTTACTGGTGCATACTCTTGTAACAGTAACTTTGTAGGGACATTATAATAAAAAAAAATACAGTAGTTGGTCAAAATATAATTTTAATTTCCTTGATAATAGTTTTTTGTTGGTTGACTCTTTAATATCTTGGTTGGCTTTGAAAAACAATGTAATCTATGTTCTCTTCTATGGCAGAATAGAATGGTTGCAATGCACAAATAACTAGTAGAATGATAGAATGTTCTACTACTTAAATCTTACCTATGAGTGTAGATCATAATCAATAAATATAATCATACACAACAAGGTGTAGTCTTACAAACAATTACTATGATTACAGTCATAAATAGAATCATCAAAAGAGGATTTATTCATATTTTGTGCCATAAATCTTGGTGCATGAATAATCTCTACTACCTAATAATATATATCTCATATTTGATGATCTGTCATCCACATGTTTATAGGGTTTAAAGGAAATGACAATACACCATGTTCACCCATATACGTTTAACCATCAGTGACAAAGGATTCTCCTTTCTCGCAGCTAGATAGCCGCACCAAGCTGTGGTCTTGGAGACAATGATTATAATTATAGTCCTAAGATCCCATGCTCATCCCTCTAGAGACTCATACGCTATGCAAAAAAAATCCATCAAGAATGTAATTTATGATTTTCCAAATGAAATAAGTTTAAATATAGATAGATACAAAGATTGGATGAACTCCATATTTAATGTTTTAGACCATGAAGCAATAATTTGCAGTGTGTTTTGTTCAAAGCACAACATCATGAAAGTGTTCAAATTTTTAGGGTGTTGAATGTATAATGAAGTTGTAGTTATAGTAACAGTCCTGTTATATTATTGTAGACTCTATAGGATGTTTAAATTAAGTGACAAATTAATAGAGATCAACGGTTCAATTGACGCACCCTACAATTGGGAAAGAATTAATTCTTATGTGGATACAAAAGATGCACCCTACATTGGGGAAAGAGTGAATTCTTATGTGGATACAAAAGAGGTGTTGTAAATCAGAGAAACAATGATGCCTCATGTGGATATGAAAAAGACGCTGCTAAGATGTCATGGCTTGAATACAACCAAGAAAAAAATTATCCTCCAAGTACAGAAACCAATGTGAAAAATCTCTAATACTTTTAATTCACCTTCTCAAGAGAGCAAGGTTGTTCTGTCGAGGACTTCTCCCAGGTTTTCCATAGGTGGCCATGTGAGTGTGACAATTAAAGTGATTATCATTTACTGTCATTTCAACATCATGTAGTTTGAATGAATGGTGTGTGGATAGTTTCATTTACTTACAATTAATTTCAGAGACAAAGCAAAACATCCATAGTGGTGGTTATTCCATTGAGGGACACAATGGGAGACGCTACAATTGGTGATGGATTTGGTGGGAGAATTACAATTGAGAGTGACAAAGATGATAATGACATGTCAAGTATGATAGTGATGTTTCTAGTGACAAGTCTATAACTTGTATTGAGGTTTAAAATTTGTATTCATTGTTGATAAATGATGTAACTTGTGTGAAGATTACACTCCTATGTTATTTAGTTACACACTAAAAATTTTCATTATATGGTAATGTCTATATTTGTGTTCTACTCCCAATTGTGTAGGGGGGGTCAATACATAATTGAAAAGTGTGCCAAAAGAAGGATATATTACTGCTTGGTTGAAAATTGTTATCTTGATGGAGGAAAGAAGTTTTGTGACATTGCAAGGATGAACGTGCATAGGATGCAAATTCATAATCTCCCATTTATCAAGGCACCTACTCGTAGGTAGCCTTTTGTAAATAATAGCATACAACATCATTATGCATCAAAATCAAGTGGGTATGTCAATAAGAGAGCAAAGAGTGTTGATTACCAGATGAGGATCAAGTATGAAGTGCAAAGTAGGCATTTAGAGTAGTGTATATGCAAACTGTACATGGTCTCCTCAGTTGACCTCCTTCAAGAAAAGGGTCATGCGAAGATTGAAGAGGAAAAGAGTTACTATGAGAGCAATGAGTTGATGAAGGAGAGGTTGAAAAGGGTTGTAGCATTGGTGAAGGGAAGAGATTATAAAGTATGATCAATTTTATATAATAGTTTGTCCTCTATGCAAAAAACCCATGCACTTTAGAGCAATCTGTTGATATTTAGTAAATGTGTCATTGATAAGGCACTTCATCTTTCCCCAATATAGGATGTGTGGATGGTCATGTTCAAAGATTAACAAATATGTCCCCTTTTACCCCAGTTGTAGGAGACAAGAGTTCATGCTACGATCTCGTGGATGACAAAAATATTTTGGTAGAAGGAAAAAAACCTCTGTAAGAGCTAGATAGTTCCATTGACTTACAGTTAATTTCAGAGACAAAGAAAGATATCCAAAGTGGTGGTTATTCCATCAATGGACGTAGTGGGAGATGCTACAATTGGTGATGGATTTAACTGGAGAATTACAATTGAGAGTAACAAAGATGATAATGACATTGTCGAGTACGACAATGATATTGTTGGTGACAAGTTTGTGACTGGTATTGAGGTTCAAAATTTGTATTCATTGTTGATAAATGATATAATATGTGCGAAGATCATGCTCCTATGGTATTTAGTTACACGCTAAAAGTTTCCTTTGTATGGTATTGTTTATATTTGTTTTTTGCTCTCTATTTGTGTGTTGGGGGGGGGGGGGGGGGGTCAACACAGATTTGAAAATTGCACCCAAAGAAGGATATATTACTACCTGGTTGAAATTTGTTCTGGGACACTTCAAGGATGAACGTGCATAGGATGCAAATTCACATTCTCCCATTTATTAAGTCACCTACCCATAGATGTGTTAGAAACAATAGTCCACCAAGATAATTGGGGGTGTGTGGGGTGTAGGGGGGGTGGGGGGCGGGGTTGAATCAATTATCCAATAATTAAAACATTTATCAACCTTAAATAAACTTAACCATTCAACCAAAGTAAACAACAACCATAACAAGATGCACATAGACAATTACACTAGATATGTTAACCAGGGAAACCCATGATAAGAGGGAAAACCCCGGTGGAAATGATGCCCACAAGATGATGTACTAATATAAATATTCCTTGTTGGAGGATGGACCCTATTAGGAGTCTATTACAACATTTAGTACACATGAGTCCCTATTAGGAGACTTTTAATCCTTGTTAGAAGTTTCCAACCCAGTTAGGAGTTGTAGAAGATAGAAGGACCCACTATCCAAACAACTTCTGGGGCAAGATCACCGAACTCAATATCCAATTGATCTTTCAACAATTGCTTGTAGAATAATTATATGTACTGAACTTTAACTTCTTTCCTTTGTCTTGTTAACCAGACCAATCATTGTCTAACCTTGTAGATTAGGTCACGAACCTCGGATCCAAGTATCCAACTTCGGATCACATAATAAAACCTCGGCAACGAGGTTTCCTTCACCTTCGCTCTGCTATGCTTAACTTTGCATTTTGCTCTTCATGTTGCTTCCAATCATTTTCTTTCTTCCATACATGATAAAGGAAGATGGCCTTCCTTTATACCAAATCCATAAAATAATTCCCCGAGTCGGTTGTTACACTGTCTCAATTAATTATTATAGGACCACATTAAGAACACGTTACACTTAGTGATAACATTAATCTTTTGCCTTGCAGCTTAAGTATCATTTCATACATGTATCATTATGATGAGCGAGCTTAGTTATGTCATCTCTAGAATGTCTTCTTCACATCTTTAACTTCGACTTCTTAGAATAACAACTCTGCTAAGAGATATAACAAGTTTACTAGAACATGCCTCTGTAAACTCTATCTGAGAACAGTCTTCACAAAACTTACATAACTTCTTCCATATTTAATATCTTATGCTTCTGAGGTTAGCTACATATACTAGACACATAGTAAAATCTCCCTTTAACCTCACTGCTAAAAATATTCAATGATCTATCTGTACCAACTTGATCTTTACCACTGTTCTTCTGTCAAATACCACAGAAAATTGTTATGTTGACATCAATGACAAACACATTCATGAATGCAACATATCATCATGGTAATGATCTAATCATGTTTCTACAATACTCCCCCATAGGAATATCATTAGCATTCATGCTTCCAATAGGGCGACCTTTCGTAAACAATAGAAAATGATGTCATTATGAGTCAAAATCAAGTGGGTACATCTATAAGAGGGCAACAAGTTTTCATAACCATATGAGGATCAAGTATGAAGTGAAAAACAAGCATTTAGAGCAGCACATATGCAAACTATACATGGTGTACTTAGTTGACCTCCTTCAAGAAAAGGGTTAGGCAAAGATTGAAGGGGAAAAATGTTACTATGAGAGTTATGAGTTGAGGAAGGAGAGGTTGAAAAGGGTTGTAGAATTGGTGAGGGGAAGAGATTATAAGGTATGATCAATTTGATATAATAGTTTGTTCTCTATACAAAAAATCCATGTAAAAAATTCGACCACTTTAGAGCAATCTATTGATATTTAGTAAATGTGCCACTGACAGAGCACTTCATCTTTACCCAATACAAGTTGTGTGGACAGTCTTATTCAAAGATTAATAGATGCATCACCTTCTACCCCAGTTGTAGGAGACAAGAGTTACACGCTACGATCTCATAGATGACGAAAAAAGTCTGGTAGAAGGAAAAGAACATTTGTAAGAGCTAACTACAGTAAACAAAATATTGAGTTTGAGGAAGATAAAAGGGGGATCCCCTTTGTTGGGAGAAGTGAGAGGATGGAGGTAAGGAGGAAAACAAAACATTAATTTTCTATTTATGTAAGATTTAATAACGTATTACTATTATTATTTTGCCACTCATGCATTTTGTGGTTGTGAACACTTTGGATTGATATCTAAAAAATCAAAATGAATGTTTTATTCTATGTCAGTCGTCTGCTAAGAAATATAATGTTGCAAGAGCAATTGATGGTGAAGATGAGTATGTCCTTACACTCTCCACTTCTACAAGTTAGGGTGTTAATTCGACATCAATGGAATGCAGGAGTGAACACAAGTCAATGTTAGGAAAGCACAAACAAGCAATGTTGGTCAATAAGAAGGAGATTGAAGATGAGGTATGTATTATTGGGTTGTTATAGGTTATGCATTATTTGGTTCATATGTTTATAGCATACCACACTAAGTATTGTGAATTTCATTATAACCCACTATTAGTGGTAATGGTGGTGTTCAGGGGTGTGTAGGAGAGAGGACTACAGTTCAACATCTGGAAGAAGTGGTATATTTGTTAGCATGAATGCTGATGATACTACTTTGGGGGAGTATTCTAAGCATTTGAGAGTATTGACTTGTTGCATTCATGACTGTGTTTGTCATTGATGACAACATAGTAGCAAGTCTGTGAAGACTAGTATGATCTTAGTTGTATGAACAAGATTTTGCTTGTTTGGTGATGTACGGAACTGGACATGTTCTACACTATGTCCTAGTGATGTGGTTCAGTGCACATGATGTAATTTGAAGCTGTACAGCAGATATACTTGATTTACAGTGAGTAGTGTAGAAATAGAGTAATTGTCAAGCAGTTTCTGATGTTTGCACTATAACTTTTAGTAGGGATATAATATGGAGATGTGTGATTAGCCGGTGGTAGAAGACAGTCTGATGGTGATGTCATCGAGTGCGCAAGCCCTAGTATCACACATGTGATAAGTTGTATAGACTATGAATCGACAGTGCTATTGTAATTGTAAATTAATTAACTATCTTATTATAATTAATTGGGAAAGCCTCAAGGCCGACTCAAGGAATTATTTTGAAGATATGGTATAAAGGAAAGATGTTTTCCTTGTTTGTAATGTGCATTTTGTATTGGAGTATCAATTTTGAAGTGCAAAAAGGAGCTGAGTGTTTGGTGAATGTGAGTGAGTGATCTAAGGGATTATTGGATGTGAGATTTGTGATCTGTTACAAGATCAAAAGGATCAAAGGTGTGGTTGACAAGACAGAGATAGAGGAAGGAAGTACAACTCACATCTATTATACTGCAAGGAATAATACAAAGATCATTTGGACAGTGGGTTCATTGATCTTGCTCTGAAGCTGTTTGGACAGTGGGTCCATCTGACTTTCATAACTCCTAACAAGGATTCAAAGTCACCTAACAGGGACTCATATGTATTGAATGTATTTATAGACTCCTAACAGGGTCCATTCTCTAACAAGGAACTTTTATATTAATACATCATCTTGTGGGTACCATCCCCACCAGGGTTTTCCCTCTGATCAAGGGTTTCCCTAGTTAACATATCTGGTGTTATTGTGCATGAGTATATTGTTCTAGTTTCTGATTATATTGCTCATATGGTTAAGAATTATTAAGGATGATAATTGTGAAAATATTTGGATAATCGATTCACCCACCCACCCCCCCCCCCCCCCCCCCCCCCAGTTATATTGGTGGACTATATATTCTAGCAATCGGTATTAGACAATAAGTCCTTGAAGAGAAAACTTAACAACTTTGGGAGATCCATGGTAAAACTTTTCAGAAAGGATAGTCCTAGATTTGATGGGGCCAACTATGACAGTTGGAAGGAGAAGATGAACACTCATCTGCTATGTATGTGTTCAGGATACTAGATTTTGATGAAAGACAAGAAGGATATTATGAAAGAAGAAAAGCATGAAGAATATAGTGAAGCAAAGAGAGATCTATTCATGTGTAACATGAGAGCTAGAGAGGCATTACCATCAGCTCTTCCTGAGAATGAATATAGTCAAGTAAAGTCATTTCAAACATCTCATGAAATTTGGAAAGCATTAGAAGCTACTTTTGGAGGTGATACACATGCAAAGAGGATAAGATTTCATAATTGGATATGTGCATTTCAAGATGCTAAAATGATGTAAGATGACTATGCAAGAAACTATATTGGTAGAATATTAGAGATTATTGCAGGAATCAAGACTCGTGGTGGAACCAAGGAAGAAGATGAATTTGTGTGGAAGATCTTGAAAACTTTGACACCACCATTCAAGCAAGTAGCTCAGATGATTCAACTACTTATATCCTGCACTAAGGAGTTTACCAAGAAAATGTTGCTTGAAAGATTGGAAGTAGTAGAAGTAGATCTAAGACAATCTGGAGATCTAACAAGAGTAGAGATAGCTTTCAATACCCTTAATGTTTAACCAAGTCTATCAAGAAGTGTGAGCGTACATGGAAATTTTGTTGGTAGCAAAAGATTTGATGAAGATAAGAAGATTGAGGAAGGTATAGCCCTTCTTGTGACAAGAGAAAAAGATGGTAAGAATATCTTTAAATGTTAGACTTGTAATAAATTTGGTCATTATGCATCTAAATGTCCTAAAAGAGAGAGAAAGTATAAGGGAAATTTCAAGCCTAGAAATTATTTGTATGCCAATGAAGATGAGGAATCTGATGAAAAAGGTCAAAGTGAAAATGATGATGAATTGGGATTTGTAGCTATTAAAGAAGATGATCTTGATAGAGAAATTAGAGAAGAAAGAGCTCTAGCTACTCAAGTTGAGATGAAATTGATTGGATAATTGACAATGGATGTTCAAATCACATGATTGATGAAATGAATAAGTTTGTTAAGATCAGGAATCATGATGGAGGTATTGTTAGATTTGGTAACAATGCAACCTGTCATATAACATGGATTAGATCCATTATTCTTGATGGCAAAACTAACACTGGTGATATTTACTTTGTTGATGGATTAAAACATAAATTGTTGAGTGTTGGACAATCAGTAGACAAGGGATACCATTTGCAATTCATAAAGACGACTTGCATTATCAAAGATAAAGATGGTAAGCTGATTGGAACTAGAACAAGATCTAGAGATGATACATTTTAGTTGAATCCTACTGAAATGACATGTTTAGTAGCTAAAGTTGATAATAGTTAGTTATGGCATAGAAAACTATGTCATATAAACTTTGATAACATTGTGAGAGTTAGTAGCATATTTGTAGTAAGAGAGTTGCCTAAGATAATGAAGCCTGCTAATGTTGTTTGCAAAGAATGTATTTTGGCTAAGCAAAACAAAAGTACCATTTCATAGCAAGAAGTTCACAACCACAGAGAAGCTAGAAATTGTTCACACAGATCTGAGTGGTCCCTTGAGAATGAGAGGAATCTATGATGAAAGGTATTTTATGTATTTTTTTATGATTTCACTAGAATGATGTGGGTAGCATTTTGTAAAGGAAAGTTTAAGGCATTTGAGAAGTTTAAGATATTTAAGAATAGAGTTGAGAATGAATCTGGTGTTAAGATAAAATGTTTGAGATCAGATAGAGGAGAATTCACCTATAGAGAGTTTAACATGTTTTGTGAAGAGAATGGAATTAAAAGACAACTATCTTCACCTAGAACACCTGAGTAGAATGAGATTGTAGAAAGAATAAATAGATCAATAGCAGAGGCAACAAGAGCAATATTGTTTGAGAATGATTTTTCTAAGACATTTTGGAGAGAAGGAGTCAATACCGTAGTATACACCTTGAATAGAGTAAAGATTAGAAAAAGATATGAACAAGACACCCTATGAATTATGGTTTGGTCATTCACCATCAGTTAAGTATTTTAGAATATTTGGAAGCAAGCATTACATTAAGAGAGATGATGATATTGGTAAGTTTGATCCTAGAAGTGATGAAGGTATGTTTCTTGGCTATTCATTGAAAAGAAAAACAAACATATGTTTTAATCATAGAACCAAGACAATAGTTGAATGCACAAATGTAAATATTGATGAAAAGTTTGGAACTAAAGAAAAGATGATGGATTATAACTCTGATGAAGAAAAAGATAATATTGAAATTGTTAGAAGGAATTTTGAAACTTTCTTTGAGACTAACAATGATTTGCAAAATGATGTACAAATTGTTGAACAGAGAGGAGAATAGAGATCTGAACCAAGAGAAGAGATAATAGTTGAGTTAGCCACTTCTTGCATCTAACAGGAACATGACAAAGAATCACTCACTAGAGCGGATAATTGGAAGTAAAGACAAATGTGTGATGACAAGAAACACAGTCAAGGAGGAATTATGTCTGATTTCTCAAGTTGAACCTAAGAGTGCAGATGATCATTGGATTCAACCAATGAAGGAAGAACTAGATTAGATTGTGAAGAATGATACATGGGAATTAGTTCCTAGACCAAAGGACAAGAATATTATAAGAACCAAATGGGTATTCAGAAACAAGATGAATGAATAAAGTAGAGTTGTAAGAAACAAGGCCATACTTGTATGCAAAGGGTATTCACAGCAAGAAGGAATAGATTATGAGGAGACATATGCACTTGTAACAAGAATGGAGGTACTAAGAATGTTCTTGGCATATGCAAAGTTCAAAGTATATCAGATGGATGTCAAATTAACCTTCCTGAATGGAGAATTGAAGAAGTCTACATTGAGCAACCCAAAGGATTCCCTCTGATAGAAGAGAAGGATATAGTATGCAAACTGAAGAAAGCTCGATATGGTTTGAAGCAAGCACCTAGAACTTGGTATGCAAGATTGGACAAGTATTTGGCAAAACTTGGATTTGCTAAAGGTATGACAGATAGTAACTTATTTATGAAAGAAATTGAGAATGGTTTGTTGATAATAGTAATATTTGTTGATGACATAATATTTGGAGGCAATGATGAAGCAAGTGATAAGTTTGATGATGAGATGAAGAATGAGTTTGAAATGAGAATGATAGAAGAAATGAAGTTCTTTCTAGGATTGCATATTGCAAAGAACAATGATGGCATTTTCATTTCACAAGCTAAGTATTTGAAAAAAATGTTGAAAAGATTTGGATTGGAAAGTTGTAATCCTATTGGTACACCAATGATAACTGCTCCCAATTTATCTAGCAGAGATGAGACATCTACAGTTGAATAGAAGAAGTAAAAATCCATGATTATAGGTTTGCAATATCTGACTCACACCAGACTAGATATAACAAATGTAGTTGGGATTGTAGCAAGATTTAAAGCTGATACTAAAGAGTATCAATATGTAGCAGTAAAGAGAATATTTAAATATTTGAAAGAAACATCTGACCATGGGATATGGTATGAAAGATCAAGTGATTTCACTTTATGTGACTATACTGATGCAGATTAGGCAAACAGTATGGATGATAGAAAGAGCACCAGCGAAGGAGCATTCTTTCTTGGAGGAAGATTGGTTTGAGACGTCTCCCCTATGCTTTATGCCTCTTATGTTTGTGTTGTTCACCAGATTGCAACGATCAAATATTGTTTTGTTTCTTTTCCACTCACTTTCTAGGTGACAAAGGATCCATTTCATTTAAGTTCTCCAACTTAATTTGCAAGAAAAAAAATGATCATGACCATATTCAAATCTCAGTCTTTCATTGTCAAACAAACTCAGTTCATATATTTTTACTGGCATTGAATAACCATTCTTAACAGTCATTCAACAAAACATAGGTGGGGTAATACGAAACCCTCAATTTAATTTATTTATGAAATCTTCAGTGGAAGGCATAACTCACCTAAAAGTTGTGGTTCAAAATTTCTTTCTGCAACTTCCATAAGCATTGGCAACCCTAACTCCACCAAACATTTACGAGATGCTATGAAACCCTAGCTTGACTTCTTTGTATATTTCTTTGACATCCACCTCACTCAAACCATCAAATAAGCATTTGTATCCCTCATTAGACATATCATTTAACTGTTAATGAGAAGTCATTCACATGGTTGCATCGTAAACCTCAATCGTTAGAAACTTTATTTGTTCCTTTAATGTTTCCTTGCAATCGTGTAATTGTGGGTCCCATTATTTATTGATAAATGAACCAACAAATGCATGAACATAAGGTTTCACACCTTCGCAACCACAAACAATTTGATGTTCAATTAAGCTGCGAATTTCCAAACAAAATTGTTCTTTGTCATCACAACATCTGGAACAAATCAATATGAATTGAACTTGCTAAAAATATAGAACATTACACTAGATTAAACAAAACCCTTGGTTGATACAAAACCCTTGGTTTATACGAAACCTCACCTTGACTTCTCTGTATCTTTCTTCCATGACCTGCCTCATGTGAAATTAGAGGTTGGAAACCATTGAAGGTTACTTGTTACAGATGACACCTTTGAAATAAGGAAAATTTGTTGTGAATATTTGGAATTTGAATAATAATTTCACTAGTCAATCAATGCATAAGACAAATGCATGAATTGAACTATTTTTTTGTCTCCATAAATTGAATGATGAAGTTGTTATGTATTTTTGATATAACCTCACCACTTGATAACATTATGTAGTTATAGGTTCATTTATGGGAAAATTTTGTCAATCCCAGTAGAAATCCTTCCTGTAGATCAAAACATGTGTCAAGATCTTGCTTCCCCGTTATAACTTTTGTTTGAGTTTGAGAGAACATAATAACCATTGATTTAAACAAGAAGACCCACTATGTTAGAAAAGGCAAATTGGACCCACACATCCATATGGAAACATTTCACCATCTTTATTGCACAACTCATACTATCGACCCATTCATACTGACTAACATGGGCATGCGTGTACCAATCAAATAGTAATAAGTCTTTGTTGGAACTGGTCCCACTGAACAACTTAAGCTTTAAACTTACTCCACATGGCAACATCCCACCTTATTGCTATAACTGCAACCAAAATTGCAAGTTAATGAGGACCATCAATTTCTCCTTTGAAACAGGGAGAGTCTATGGTAATTTTTTGGAATTTGAATAATATTTTGACTAGTCAATCAAAGCAAAACAGAAATGTGTAAATTGAAGTATGTTTTTGTCTCCCTAAATTGAGCAATGAAATTGTTTTGCATTTTTGATATAACCCTCACTGTTTGATAACATTATGTTGTTATAGGTTCATCACTACAATTATTACATCATTCACATGTGAAGGGGCATATCGTAATTCAAACCATCGGATAAGCATTTGTATCCCTGATTCAAAAAACCATTGAAGTGTTAATGAGAAGTCATTCGTATGATCGCATTGTAAACTTCAATCAATAGAAGTTTTGTTTCTTCCTTTGAAATATTATTATTTTGCATAGTTACAGGGTTCCATAGTTTTAATTTATATGATCATGTGTGCCAGCAGAGAAAATAGTTTCGCACCTTTGTGCCTTCCATAATTTTAAGTTAAATGTTCCTGCATAGCATCGATGAAGAGATTTTTGCACATTAATTGACTCGAACATATTAATTTTAAATAAGCCTATGAATGTTACAACAATAGATTTTCACCATCTTGGCCTTCCATAGTATACTGATCTTTGAACATGTGCATGAGCTGAATAGTCAATGGTGCTTGCCCATCTCATATGTGTCTTTTGAAAGTCAATAAAAAGATTATTGGATGAATTCAACGTACATTTGAAAAAATTATGAGAATGGCATGTCACCTTGGGTTACTTCAACCCTAAACTATCAATACTTCACTCATAATGGCTGAAGCATGACAATTACATAGTTTCTATTGTTGAACCTATTTTTCTCTCAACTACTGAGACAAGGTAAAGTGGTTTTGGGGCTGCAAATTATGGAGAAACCGATTCAAAAAGCAAGCACATTTATAGCTAAATACACTTCAACTATAATCTGAATGTAAATTTGTAGCATTTGGTTTATTGTACTAAATTTTTGTGCCATGTAGAGTGCAATTTGGTGGTCCCAATATTGCATTTTTATGACATGTGTTGTGCATTATCATGGGGAGGAAATAATATCAACTCAAATTATTGAGAAGGAAAGTTATTCATTAAAAAATGTGCACCCATTATTATGTTTCTTGAGTATAATAAGCTTGGTAAAAAATTTGCATGCCTTTAAAATTAATGCCTTAAGTTGTATTGGTTTTCCCCAACGCATTCCACAGTCAATATTGTGGGAGAGAGAATGAAAGCAGACAACAGTTTTTAGATTAATATGTATATTTTATTGTTCTTTCTTACCCTTGTAAAATTGGGTTTGGGTAAACATCTGGGTTGTTTACTGTTCCCCTCCATGTCTAGAGTAACTATTAATATTATGTATGGTAAAGTCTTCCTGGCAGGGGATTTTCTGTAGTTTCTCTCTTTTGTCTTATTTTAGTTTTGTGTAATAAATATTTAGGTTTTCTTATATTTAATTTTAATAGTTATATTTCACCTTTGGATGTAAACATTATTTGCATTCATTATTGAACATAGTTGTCAACACAATAGTTACAGATCTTGTATTAGTAGCCACAATTGGTTTCTACAGTAATTATATAACTTTAACTTTAAAATTAGAACAAAAAAAGAGATGAAACATAGCTAACTCTCAATATCAACTTATTGAAGATAGAAAAATAAAAGAAATGCAAGATACATAACCTTTAATTCTCTCACTTCACACTAAGAATTTACTTAATCTATTTGATTAACATCAAAATATGACATGGGATACAAATCAAGAGAATTGAAACTGAAGCTAAATATTCTTGATATTAAATTACATAAAACTAAAAGCAATGAAAGATGGGACAAGATCTAAATAGGACAACTCCAAATACTTGTTCACTTGTATTCATTTTCTTGCAAAATAGAACTGAGATATCAGATATTGTGAAATGCACAGCATTGGACTGACTCAAGACATGATAATAACATCCCTTGTACCAAAATTTAGACCCTCCACATCCTAGTCTTGGAAATCCTTTTATAGCATAAGGATTGCAACAAGATTTAGACATGGGAGAGTAATGACACATGTCATGATTCTATTTGAAAAACTTAACTTGTTACATATTAGACAAAACAACAAGAAAGGAGACTAGAGATGGTTTCAAAATGAACAGCTAGCACAAAATGTATTTTGGATTAGTTCTTTGTTTATAATGTAGGTGTATCCATAGCAGGTGAACCACAAAAGTAAGATACTCTATTTTGAAGACTACCTTCCCTCTATTAGCTCTTCATGCTTTCTTCCAACTCTGTTCAGTCACTATCTCCATTAGGCAAAGCCTTGATTTCCACTACAACCTCCTAGATGGTAATATTAGTGTCTATATCTAGACAAGTGACATCCCTAAATGTATTTATTTCATTTAGATTATTTGTCCACCCGGCATCTGTTATGGCTCTACCATTAGCAACCACCATGTCCAAGTCCATTTCAATTTTATATAATGTATCAATAATCTTGTATAAAATTGACACATCCACATCTCCATTGCAATAAGCTACAAACTTTTCATTACTCAAGATATTGTCAAAA
This sequence comes from Cupressus sempervirens, assembly GCA_028749045.1. Classification (NCBI taxonomy): domain Eukaryota; kingdom Viridiplantae; phylum Streptophyta; class Pinopsida; order Cupressales; family Cupressaceae; genus Cupressus; species Cupressus sempervirens. The sequence goes on from CM053789.1 coordinate 539,096,981, forward strand.
GATGTGGCCCACTCTTGCCAATCTCTTAAATTTCCTTCACTATCAATAATTAGAGGTATGAAACCCTGTGTGCTCTCTGTAATGATCTTCATCTTATTATGTATCATTTGTAGCTTACCTAAAAAGAATCTATCTAACTCCTTGACCTTGGAAATCATCCTTATGGTAGGAATAATAATTTCCTTTGGCAAATCCTTTTTCTAGGTTAGTAGTGGAATTAATTTTTTGAAGAACTCACTAAATGGGCCCCACTATTTATGCAAAGGAGTTAGTAAGGCAATTGCCTCAAATCAATGGTGCCCTACACCTTGTAAAGAAACAAAAATATTATGTGCATTGTGAGAAAATATCTTCAAAATATCAATCCTATGGCATAAAATGCCCTTCATTACATTCATATCTTCGTCTCTTCCTAAATATCTCTCATCAATGTCCATGATGACATGTTTCTCTAACACTTCGTTTGTATGGACTTCCTTATCACTGACCTCTTTTATAGGCCTTGTAGCATTTTTAAAATTCCTTATCATTGTTCCAACTGTGCAATTTTTTGCTCCAATCACATAAGTATTTTTCATTTCCCCCTCATATTGTTTTCTTGTGGAAACATAATTCCTTAATGTTTCAGCAAGTTGATCTTGAAGTTGATTCATTTTATCTTTGCTCAATGTTGATATTGCACTCAGAAGACCAGATACCTCATCACCATATGTAGATTGTACACTCCAAAAAGTTGCACTCCCTTGAGGTGTATCTTTTATCTCCATTATTTTTGGTTTTTTTTATTTAGGAGCTATACTCCATACAACCATAGTACAAGAATCTATCTTATACCCCGATCCTCCTTGCACCCCCCTATGCCAAAAGCTTCAAAATAAATTGATTTTTCACGTCTCCTAATTTGGTCTAGCATAAAAGAAGAACTCAAATGCCATTGGGGAAGCAATAACATCCCACTTATTTTTACCAATTCTTCGACCTCCTCCTTAGTGAGAGTCTCATTGTCAAGATCATAAGCTTCTAGCTTCATAACCATTTTAGCAATCTTCTCATCATAATCTCCTAGTAGCAAATTTAGAGATAATTAATTATGTTTTAATTTAAACAGAAAACTTTTAAATTCTTCACTCCTTACAAAATCATCATCTCCCAAGATTTTTTGTGCCTAGATGATTCTATCATCCAACATTTTGGCAGCCATGTCCACTTCAGTAGGAGCCTGTTCATTCTTAGTAGCTTGTTTTATCAAGAAATTTTGCCTTGGCATAACAAAATATTGGCTCTTTTTAGGAAATATCTAAGATGCCTTTTCTCTTTCCTTTTGAGGTATTTCTATTAACTTCATTTTTTCTTTCTATGTCCGCTCCATGCTAATGTTTCTAAAGGACCCTTATCCTCTTCATCTTCCTCCTCCTCAATGAACACATCAAGTTTAGGTCACACAGGATTTACCATCTCTTCTCCTTGACCTTGGCCTTCTTCAAGCATTCGTGCCATAATTTTGTCATAATTATTTATGCAAGTATCAATTCTATCTAGATACTTTTCTTCATTATAAAAACCTCAGAAAGAAGGGTCAACATGCTTCATTTCATCCTTTACTCTCATAATATATTTCCATTTTTTTAATATTTGAGCACAAAATTCTCAAACAAGTTATTCCTTATCACATCCTCCTCCTACAAGGGCTTATTTTCAAGCAAATCATACCCTCTCATGTTTCTCAATGCAACCCTGAACACATCTTCTAGATCATAAACCCTAGCCATTTAACATGGGAACTTATATTGGCTAAGAATTCCATCAATTTCTTCATGTGCTTATTTTCCAATTGTGAAATCTCCTATTTTTAAACTTCTACACAAGAAAGTCCCCTTTTTTACTTTACGACTTAGGTGCTCTCTGTTCATTAGAATGAGTTGTCAAAAAAAATCTAAAATCCCCAACCTTTCAGGTACAAACTTAGATAGAATCTGGGGAGGGTGGACACATCCATATACTCTCATGATGGTACTATTCCTAAACAAAAAAAATCCCCCCAATTATGACTTAATTTGACTTCATCGTAACACAAAGTAGGCCTAAGCAATTTTCTTACTGCATTTGGGACCCTCTCCATATTAGGCACTATCATTATCATTATTGGAAACACAAAATCATTGTAAAATGAAATATAGTTGGCATAAGGATAAAAATCTTTCCATACTATGGTCCACAATTGCACAGGAACTGTCTCTCTCATTTCTTTAGTTTGCTCAATGAAATCAGGACTAATATGCCCAATATTTGTGTACAACAATATATGCATCAAGAATGAATAATGATGAAACTTCAAAAACTTCAAATCTCCATCTTTAGCACCTACAATTTCATTATGTACTACAATAATGATGTGTTCTACAAAATCATATCCCACGTTGGTATATTGGTCCTGTATGTTTATTGACATCACATATGAGGCACCAGATGCATTTATTGTCCCATCAATGTCCAACAACTTTTTCACACCAAAAACTATGTTTTGAAAACACCTGCAAAAGTATTCCAGGGGCATGAGCTTGTCTATTTTCTTAAGGATTTATCCCATCTCTTTCTTTCTCCTTGGGATATGAATTAGCATATATTTTCCCATGAAGAAATTCTTCTAAGATTGAAATGTGTTTTCTAGCTTCTCTAAGTCAATTTCATGTCTCATTGGTCCCTCGAGTCAGAAAGCTTTAATGAACGTGTTTGTATCTAGCCTACATAATATACTTCTATCTTCCTTGTGGAATGACAAGAAGTGGGGTTGTAGGCTTTAATGAGAGCCTTGATGAAATCCACATCTATGAACACTTCTAGTATTATCAACTTCCCTAAATTCCTATTCCATGGATTTGAAGTGAGAGGGATTTTCACTCTATTATTATAAAAGAACCAAAAAAATTCATTACCATTCATGTTTGGGACTATAGCATCCCTACAAAATGCATATGGGTCTCTGCGCTCATGGGCATTAGGCGACTGCGCATTTGAAGAGCCAAGTAGAAAAGCTAGCCAATCATCCACAAATTGGCTCAGTTTCCACTATATTGTGTTATTGGATGACGATGAAACTTACTTCACCTCTACTTAACCCTTGGGAGATCCTTGTTTTGCCATCTTACAACCATTTACTTCTGCAATTATCACTAAAATCTCTCATTGGTGAATTCTCCAAGCTCGTACAAACTCTCTATAATGGAAACCTTTGCAAAATACTTAGTAATACCTTAAAATGGGGTTAAAAATTGTCCTTGAATGTAGAGCCAACATTTATGACATTAACTTCTACATGCACAAATTCATTCCAAAATCCTTAAATTTATTTTGATCGAAGATTTTGGCTGCATTAAACACATGGATGGTAAACTTTGTGGCATTAAAAAGATTTCCTGAACCTACCTATTCCTTCCTCATAGGCTTTCTCTAATTTGTCAAATTAAAAGTTGTGATGTCATGCTCATCCCTTACTATAACCCTCATTGTCCCTTGGGAACAATTATTCCTTTTATGCCTCGGAGTCTTGTGAAGTCATAGTCCTTTGATTCATGTACATCACAACCTCGCCACTATCTATCTCAACATTATTTTGGTCCTTGTGATAGAAATCTTAACCATTTTGTGTTTATCTCCACTTCACAATAAAACCTAATTGTTGCGATGTAACATTTAGTTGTTTCCTTTGATTTCTTAACTTGGTTGGGACCTCGCAGCTGGCATGACCAAACCATGTTAGGAAACTGTGATGGCATGCTAAACATTTTTCTCTTTGTCTCGTAAACTTGCAACCCCTTACCTTAATCATGTATACTCACTTGTGATGTTACACTCATGTTATGTCACCAGGTCATAGCTCTTCTTTAGCCTCATGAAGTAATGCCTAACATTTTTTTCCTTTATCACAACATTGTGATGGTTAAGCAACTAAGTTGCATTAAGGTGGAGATGTTTCACCTACTTCCTTTTATTGCCAATCACAACATCACTACATTTCATTAAACCATGGGATCTGACCTCCGAGGTTGCACTTTTAAACATTTGTATTCTCATCATCACTTCGCAACACTAAAGCTTAACCACACTTATAATATTGTGAACACACAAAATCACCAAGGTTAATGGCCCACATGATTCAACGAGTATTATTTTCATTGTTGATCTTCAATCTAGCTCACTCCAATTTCTCCACATGGTAACATCTTAATTGCAATCACCCTTACAAAATTCCACACAACCCTTTGTCATCACCTCACAACTTAAACTGTCATGTTTGAACTAACCGTAGAGATGTTTGCCTCAACTATCAATACCCACATTGTTGCATTGTAACTATTATATTCCTTTGCCACTTAACTGTAGAGAAACTGTGATGTTATAACAAAAGGAAACAACTACAACATTGTTACCTTGGTAATACGACCATGAAAACCCTTGCGATGTAGCACTCCTAGTCTAGGCTGTCTTAAACTACACCTTCACAACTTCAAAAATTGTAGTCTAAAATAAGATGGAGATGTTACGATCAACTGCTAACCATGAATTTGTTACTTTAACCTCATAAGACCAAATTCATATCACGATGTCACACATTTCTTCTCATTTCTAATGTATGTTAGAATCTAATAAGATTAATAACCCAGAAAACTAGTGCAAAGAGTAAATATCTAAACTATGAATGCAAATGATACAAAATCAAAATAGCATCATAGAGTTAGTCTCCAAGAGAGTAATGCAAATGCTGGAAGCAAAATAGCATTAAGAGGACGCAAAAACAAGAGATACAAATACAAGCCAGGTAGCATGCTTATATAGGCTAGGAAGAGGGAGGAGGTGGCAACACCAACCAATGAGGAGCAACCATCTATCGGACTAAAGATAGAAAAGTATCTTCCCAAGATAGCTAATGGATGCTCACATGTAGGAAGGTGACACCTCACAACCATTCACCTAATAAGACATGCTTTATTAACCTAAGCGAGATTATTAAAAGTGTAGGAAAAAACTAGCAAAATAGGAATAATAAAAAACTACACCAACACCCCCCCAGAAGTAAAGCTTAGGTGGATGCTAACCTAGCAAAGCTATGAAAGCAGGAAAATGGGTCCCGGCAACAAAGCCTGATCAGGTACCCAATACAAGAAAAAGAACTAGATGAAGGAAACTAAGCCTCCAATCTAGGAAATGTCCCAAAGAGAGGAACAAAAAAGAGCATGAAGCTGCAAACACTGTTAGAAGAAACTGTTGGAACCCCCACTGAAATAATGCATGACCAGGTAGAGAAGATAAAGTCTGAAGAGCTGATCAATCGAAGAGGTGACCTCCAAAGGTAGGAATGAATGAGTGTCTATATAGTAGATGAACCATCTCACCGAAATGCATAGGTGCCTAGCCACTGCATCCACCTAGTACATAGGAACAAAAATTGAATACGTAGATCACTCAACCGAACCAAGGAAGCAATAGAGCCAATAGGTGAAAACCCCCATAATGTTGAACAGGTAGAGGGGTGACAGGAACACTGAAATGCAATGCCAAAAACATCTGCAAGAAGAAGAATCAGGAACACCAACAGTGCAATAGAAGTACAAGCACAGGATAAAGGGCGGTGTCACCGACACACTGCATGGGCTAATGTTGTGGAAGAAAAATTCACTTGACAAATGTGGATGAGCACAAAATGGCAAAACATCATGACCCCCCATGGCACTTTATAACTGAGTGTGAGTACAAACAAACACAAGGTGTATAAGATCCCAGATATGCAAAAGCAGGCACTTTATCTCAGTGCGTTTATAGAAAAAGGAATGCAACAGAATAAAAGCATACAATGCTCAAAAGTTAGAAAGAAGAGTGAGCCAAAAGAACAGAAGAAGAGATTACAAGACCTGTAGAATCCAAGTAATCCGCCAGAGTGCGAAAGTGCAAAACTCGAAGGAGAAAGAACTTGGAGCAGAATCTGGTTAAAAGACCTCTGCAACTGAATAACTCACAGAACTAGCTTTCCAACGATATCTGGTGAGCCCAGAAAAGAGTTCGAATGAGCGAGATATGGCTCCCGGAAGGCAAAATAGAACATTTGGCTTTGACTGCCAAAATAGGCAACCAGACTGCAGCAAAAATAAAAACACCTATATCATCATCTCCATCTCAGAACCAACTTTTCGACGTAGTTTTTGGATCGAAAAAATACGTCTGTATGCTCAAGTTACGAAAGAAAAATCAACAGGGCCTCCTCATGAAGAGCATATGCTAAAAGTGAAACTTGGGCACAATAATCAAGGAAACAAATAGCACCACTGTGATCTACTCAAAAAATCATGCACTTTCAAAAAAAGAATCGCCCGATACGAGGTCATATGAGAAAGTTATGATCCTCCAAAGTTTCCAAAACGAGAACTATGCACAGTCACGACTGAGAATCTGCAATTTTTGAAGAATTCATGCATGAAAATCAAAAAACAACTCCACTAGTGGATAGAGCACAAAAAAATAGCCAAGTTCATAATAAGAATCATCAAAATCAGAGTCTGTATGAACAAGAATGAGACATTTGAAAATTGCGTTCAAATCTGCGACTGCCAATGGAGAGGGGTATGGTTGTAGCTTTGCATGCTCGATTCTGCAAAATATACAGCTTGCATGCAAAATCTACAGCTTGCATGCAAAATCTAAAAGATACCCAGATGGTTTTTCGGGGCTGCCAACAAAACCCAAAAAGCATTTTTCTTTTTGATGTACAGAAGATGCTTCTATAGTATAAATTAGATGCCTTTAACAATAAAAAACGGCTCCAAAAATTAAAAAAATGACCCCAGCAACCAAAATATGACATGCAAATGCTGGATCAACTTTCTAAGTCCATCAATGGTATGCTGGAACCTGCAATATTGATTGAAAACTTCAAATATGCAAGTTGGTTATCAGATTTGAGATTGAAACCTCAGAGAAAAACCGTTTTTGTCAAAACTTTTCTGATTCTCAGGATCATCCAAAGATGCAAGAGAAGAGCATACTTCATTTTTCAAAAAACTACAATAAAGTTTATTAGCACCCCCCCCCCCACCTGAATCTCTCAAATAAGGAAACTAAAATCTACTCTTGCACATAGAAAAGCTCTGATACCATGTTAGAATCTGATAAGATTAATAACCCAGAAAACTAGTGCAAAGAATAAATATCTAAACTATGAATGCAAATGATACAAAATCAAAATAGCATCATAGAGTTAGTCTCCAAGAGAGTAATGCAAATGCTGGAAGCAAAATAGCATTAAGAGGATGCAAAAAATAAGAGATGCAAATACAAGCCAGGTAGCATGCTTATATAGGCTAGGAAGAGGGAGGAGGTGGCAACACCAACCAATGAGGAGCAACCATCTATCAGACTAAAGATAGCAAAGTATCTTCCCAAGATAGCTAATGGATGCTCACATGTAGGAAGGTGACACCTCACAACCATTCACCTAATAAGACATGCTTTATTAACCTAAGCGAGATTATTAAAAGTGTAGGAAAAACCTACCAAAATAAGAAAAATAAAAAAATACATTACCAGTGTAGACATCCAAAAATTGGCAAAGACCTAAAACAACACAATTTTGATCAAAAAACATGAATTAAGGATAAAATTAGAGGAAAAAAATAGACTCTCAAATCAATTGTTACATCGAGTCATTAATCAATCAATCAAATATCAAATCAAAAGGACCTAAATCACTTTAAAAAGAGGAAAAGCAACTCATAAATAATAATAATAAAGGAAAAAGGAAAAGAAAAAAATTTGAACAATAAATGGAACAATAAATAAATCAACAGAATCCATTTATCCTCTCAAAAGTGAAAATATCCTTTTTTTACATTTAAAAGAATTGAAAAATCCTCTTTTATCCTCATAAGCTAAGTCTGTTGGACTTTTCCTCTTGGTAACTTATGAGATATTTTTAGTTTTACCTCCACCCTCCAGTCAAAGGTAAAATCATGATTCTTACCCCAACCCCCTTCTGAAATCCTATAAATAAGAGGGAGATTCAAGAGCAAAAGGACCCAAGTTTTATGCATCTACATTATAAGCATATTTAGAGTTATTCATGTTAGATATTGGCATTGTTATTATAGCAAATTCATGTAATTCTAGTGTCATTCTAGCATTGTTATGTTGTTCATTTGATATCATTTAGCACTTGTTTAGTTCATTGCATGCATATATTATAGCATTCTAGTGTTAACATACTCACATAATTTGCATTTTCCACTTAGATCTTGCATAACATTTGTAGATTTCCATTCATAGCATACTCTTATTCTAGAATTGTCACTGAGATGCTGGTTTGAGAGCAATCTTAGTGGTTGTAGTTAGGGAAACATGGGATGTTCGTGGAGTCTTTGATTTGGCAATGATTTCTTAGGTCTAGTTAGTTGATTTTAATTTTAATTTACACTCTGCATTAAAATCTCATGAATACACAATTCCACCATGTGCAAATTGGTGCCCACAGTGGGGCTTGAACTTAAAGCCACTTTGTTCTTCAATCTTTCTGTCTAATCTTCTTTTTATATTGTATATTTGTGTTTTTTGTTGGTTTCTTGTGTAGATCTGATTGGTTGTAGGTTCTATAATATTTTGGAAGCTTGACAACAACAACAACAAAAAACTCTCAAAGATGTTCCCAAGCTCATGAAGGCTGGATCTACAATTTTCCTGATGCTACAACACTTTTGAACTTTGTTTTAATGCTTCTAAACAATTTTTGAACGCATTTGAAGCGTTTTGTAGTGCATTTACAAGTTTAAATAACACATTTAACTAATCCTACAATGCAAATGCTAGTTTCTATAGTGCATTTGATTAAAGTTATAGATTGTTGAATCTAATTTACAGATCTGGTTATTAATCACTTGTAGGTTTCTTCTAAATTGTGAGAACTCCTATGTCACTGATATTGCGCAACAGGAATGAAGACCCTCAAAAATGTGCCTAGCCTTTGCTAGCATCGAACGAGGTAGGTGGACCTCAGCCATTTTCAATTAAAGTGTGGCATCTCTAAATTCAAAACCTAGTTTAAATAGAAAGCTTGATTTCACCGATCCAATCAGAAGTAGGCCTATGCTATCAACTCATTAAGTTGACCAAAATGTCAAATCTTTTGCAAAGATTAGTTATAGTCAAGCTGGGAATGAACCAACACTTAGCTTAATTAGGAGCCCCTTGTCTTTTATAGTTAGGGGCTTGTGATTGAACAACTCAGTTTGTTGTGTTTGAGAGGTCAAAATAGTCGAGATATGCTCTCACACTTCTAGAGTGATCAAATTCTCAAACCTATTTTTGATTTTTGCTTTCCCTACTTTCTATTAGCTAGATTTATTATGTCGTAGAAAGGCTACCTCTCGAGATTTGCCTTGGTAGGGCCGGTGAGAGGGAACCCCTTCGAATCTTGCATTCCCAATCAAATGCAAGCCAACCATGTTTGAAATATAGCCTTCATCTAGTAGTCCCACAAGAGATTGCACAAAACCTCCATAGCATTGGTGGGAAGCTCTCTATCACAAGAGAGCTAAATTTGAACATGATTGGTCAAGCACTAAAACCCTATAGTCACCAGCTCTAGGCAACCTTGTTAGGATGCCTTTTCTTCCCTTTTTCTAGGTGTGTAGTTTTATTTCATTTTCATTTCAACTACTATTGTACTTGGATGTGTTTTAAAACTTAATAATAAACTTCATTTCGGATCAGTCTTTCCAAAAAGATGCAACTACAAACTGATACAAAACTAAACTCAAAACAAGAATACCGTTGAATACCTTGAAATAGTGCATTCATTACTTGAAACAACATGTTTGACACTTTCTATGATGCATATGACCTCTGTAATAGCGCATCTGATTGAAAAAAAATGCATTTGAACCATTAAATAGCGCATATGCTATGCAGAACAGTGCCTGGTGAACTATAAAATAGTGCATATAACCATTGAAATAGTGCATTTAAGACTTTCTATAGTGAATTTGAGAGAAAACCTAAAACATAGGCTATTTGCATATGCGACACTTGCAAACGAGCAATAGATTCAAATACTCTTTTTCCTCATTGACATTTTCCAAGACTGAGAGATTCTAAATTTAACTGTAACCATTTTTTAAACAAGCAGCATTACAAGTTCCATCCAGAGATTCTTGATCCAATAGTTATTGTTACTTCACCTTTCATATCAAGCTAGAAACGATCAGAGACACACATTCGTTCCCTATTCAACTTCGTGAAAGTAAACTTACCCTTACCAACATTGCCAAACACCTTTTCAAACAATGCTTGTTACTCCGAACGAACCACAGTCTACAAAAACCCTCATATTGTTAAAATGCATAAGAGTTAGAGGAATCCTACCCACATCTCATGCCACTGAGTAAAAGCAGTGTAGTCGTAAAATAGAAAGAACCAAAATGATCACCTATATAGGTGAGTGCCAAAATAACCAAAAGAACCATCAAATACATGCAATCTCCATATCTTATTGAGCTTGTCACACCAATGGATTGCTCATCAAATACAAATACCCACAAATCACCCCGTTCAATTGGAACTCATAACCTTTTAGCAAAATGGGTTCATCTAATGTGTGGTCTAAAAATAGCATTGAAACCAAAATTGAAGATTTTCAACAAAATCTTTAGCTTGTTGATACCATGGACAAGATACTCGAAAGACACAAAGAACGTTATATACTAGCATTAGCACAACAAGGTGCAAAATTGCCATCTAAATTTGATGTAACCAAACTTAAATGAGATGAAGAAGAGTCACCTTTAGATGTTGTTACACAAAAATTATAAGACCTACAATAAGAAATGGAAAGGATGAAGTGAGTAAAAATACAACCTACAAAATTTAGCCTTGAAAAAGTTTGTCCCCTTCCATTCGATAAAAGCATCACCTTCACACCTTTCCCATAGAACATGTAGATACCAAAATATGACAAATATTTTGGTACATTAGAACCCCAAGATCATCTTAAACAATTTTATACTCTAATTATGGAGTTTGTCCACGACACAACACTTGTTTCCTAGAAGCCTAGGAGGGCAAGCCATGGAGTGGTTCTCCAAGATACCCTCTAACATTAACTCATTTGATCAGTTGGTTGTCATTTTCATTGCCCAATATTCTTATAATATCAAAAGAGAAGTAACAATGATTGATCTATGTAACACAAAACAACTTCCCAAAGAATCATTCAAAGTCTTCTTGTAAAGGTGGAGGCACACATTTGCCAAATACCGCAAAGACATCCTAGAACAAAGAGAAGACTGACATCTTCATCAATAGCCTCTCAAAAGCCATGAACTACTAGCTCCAGCTTCAAGGGCCCAAGAACTTTAAAACTACTTTAGAAAATGTTGCTAAGGTAGAAGAAACCTTGATAAATAATAACATTATTAAGCTATCAAAGGATGGTAAAGGTTTCTCAAGCAACTCCCCACAAACACACAATTCATCTAATTGGTCCGTCGATAAGCAAAAGTAGCGGTGGAGAAATAACAACAAAAACATAATCAATGATGGGGTAGTTGAAGCTAATCACATTAAGTCACACACTTAACCCCATCCAAACCAACAATATCCTATCGTAAATAACACCAATATAAATGCTAGACAAAACCAACCCAAGCAAGACAATGTTCGCCCATTTTACCAACACAACACCACCACTAATTCAATGTCCAATCAACAAGTAGCTTATAATCAAGCTCCTCCCCCAAGAGGATACCAATCTTATGACATGCCCAAGGAATACACTCCCATCGATGTATCTTACAAGAGTGTTTTACGAATACTCTTAGTAGACAACCTTATTGTACCCCTGAGGCCAAGCCCTATGAACCCCAAGTTAAACCAAAATGGTGGAGTGACAAACACTTTTGTGCCTACCACTAAAATAGGGGGCACTTAACCAACAATTGTTATGCCCTTAAAGGGGCTATACAAAAGTTAATCAACAATGGGACTATTGAGGTAAATAACCTCCATAACAATGAAGAACACATGACCTTCAAGAACCCTTTCATGAATGACAAGAAGGGTGAATCCTCCTGAGTAACTAGAACACATCTTCCCAGGATAAGGTTAATTATGCTCATCATTACAATAACACTATCAATATGATCTTCGAATTTGACAATGTCGTTAATGTTATCGTAATTAAAGACAAACATAAGAAACAACTGGCAAATGCTATTAACCAAGGTCAAGCGTCCAAAATAATTCTACCAGGGCCAATGAGTAGTTCAGATCAAGCAACTACAAGTTCTATTGTATCCAAGTACAATTTAGTTAACCAATTATTGAAAACTCCGGCCCACATTTCCATTTTTGAACTACTGCAAATCTCATTGGAACATAAAGAAATCCTCACCAAAGCATTAGTGCCCAATGACCTAGATGTTAGTAGACTCCAAAACATGGTAAGTAATCTTATTGCTCCCCATTTTATATCTTTTACAACCTGAGATAACATGTTTTTTATTCACCCACAAAACTCTTTGTTACACATTGAGGTGTTCATACATAGAAATAAAGTGAAAAGAGCCCTAGTTGACAGAGGATCGGGCCTAAATATTTGTACTTTAAATATGGTAAAAGCATTAGACTACACCAAGGATACAATTGATCCAAAAGAAGATCACAATCAAAGCTTACGACGATGAAGAGAGATCCTCCAAGGGCATGGTCATTTTACCAATAAGGGTTGGTCCTGTTGTAAAGGAAATTGTTTGTCAAGTCCTAGACTTAAAATTAACCTACAACATCTTGTTAGGCAGACCATGGATTGATGACATGTAAGCCATCCCATCCACATACCATCAATGCTTAAAATTTCCTTACATGGGGTACGAGGTGACCATACTAGGGGATCAAAATCATGCTCAATATTGTAACACTTTCGTCCCTCATAATAGGGAAGAGGTAAACAATTTGTTAACTATTGTTAGACATTCTACATCAGTAGATAGCTCCACATTCATAGGTCAAGACAACAACCAATCATCTACATTGACTAAGGGAAAAAGAGAAAATAGGTTGTTCTAGTTCTTCTACTCCTTCACCATCATCATCCAAAGATTCTAAACAGTCAAATTATGAAAAAATAGATTTCTGGATGAAAGAATTTGATTGAAAGTGCAAGCTACAATGAAGGGTTGTAGGTGAATACTCAGTTTCCCTATTTGATCCCCCACTCTCTTTGAAATCTCATGGCAAACCATCCAAACCCTATCACGAACACTTCATCCAGGAAACTGGTATATCATCAAATCCCGTAGAGAGCACAAGTGAACGGATACAACATGTTCACATTTTACCCCATCTCTTTGGCAAGGGTTTAGATCTCATGAAAAATATGGGATACACGGGTGATGGTCCTTTAGGGAAAGGGAAGGGTATTGTTGAACCCTTAGCAATACAGTTCAAACCTAACAAGTTGAAAACAAGGGTAGGATACTTGGAACAGGAGCATGACAAGACTATATCTCATCCTAAATCTTGTTCAAAACAAGGCAACTCATCTTCCTCCACATTGATATGGATACCAAAAGAGAAGGATAGTGATAGCCAACAAGAACCCAATGAAAAGAATCTAAACTTATCCTCTACAAATTTGCATCACACAAGAGAGTTGATCATAGATACCACTAATGACAAAGACGATGATGATTCTACCAAGTGGGAATTTGAATCATTGTCCAAAGGGTCTATTCACAACAAAGAATGTGATGTTTTTCACATCCCAGTGCCTAACAATTCTACAGCACAAGGATCCACTTCATATTCCAACCATGCTCCACAACCAATAGTCAACCCACATCAGAATGGTTTAGGAGAGGACATGGAATAGATGCTTGAGGCCATCTCACAATAAGATGATGAACTCAGTAGTGGATTCCAATTTTAAACTTTGTTTCTAGACTTCTTCCCAGTAGAAATTGAAGATGATTATTACAAGCAACTCACAAGCTCTTCTTTCCTAGACACACTAGAAGAAGATCACGTCATAGATCTAACCGATGTAGGGTATGAGTCACCAAACAAGTTCATGTCCCTAAACCCCGTTGAGTCTCATTCATATTATGAGCCATTATCCTTAGTCCATCCTAATCTTATAAGTCGAGATACGATTTAACCTCACAACTTCCCCAATTTTGACACTAACCAAGACATTTTCATACACCTTAACATGGTTGAACCATCTCATTTGCAAAGGAAACACACGAATAAGTCTGATATCAATCATTTTAGTCATACTAGAAAGGGTCAAACACATCAAAGATCCAGTGACCTAAACCACATCATGGTTGGTCTCGAGAAAATAGTTAAAATCAATAGAAATGGTGCATCCAATGGTGAAAACCCAATTGTGGCACCCACGGATGGGATGATTGATACCTTACTCAAAAATTCAAAGGAAAGGTCATCTATTTTGATTAACCCTACATAAAAAGTTAATATTAGCATAGAAAAAGATCCCAAAATAATTCATTTGGCACAGTCTTTAACCACAGAGGAAAGAAGTGAATTCATTCGCTCCTTCAAGGAAAGGTAGATAAATTTTGCATGGTCCTATGCTAACATGCCAGGGCTAGATCCAAATCTCATTCTCCACTACCTCAACATTTCTCCTAATGCCAAGCCCATTAAAAAAAAACTTAGGAAAATGCATCCCCACATAGCATTACTGGTCAAAACCAAATTGGAGAAATTTCTCAGTACCAACTTCATTAGGCCCTTGGCCTATGCCTCTTGGATATCAAATATTGTACCTATCTCAAAGAATGATGGTAGCGTATGGATCTATATTGACTTCCATGATGTCAATAAAGCATGCCCTAAGGATGACTTCCCCCTCCCAAAAATTGACACAATTGTAGACGTGACAATGAGGTATGCTTTGTTCTCACATATGGATGGTTTTTCGGGACACAATTAGATCAGAATAGCACCACCAGACCAAGAGAAAATAGCTTTTACCTATGCATGGGGCATGTTTTGTTGGAATGTCATACCTTTTAGGCTAAAGAATGTAGGGGCTACCTATCAGCAGGCCATGACCACCATTTTCCATGACATGGTGCACACCATCATGGAAGACTATGTAAATGATCTTGTTCCAAAATCCCATACCCACCAAGACCATTTGCCAATATTAGACAAGATATTCACATGGCTAGAAGTCTTCAAAGCTAGGTTAAATACTAAGAAATGCACCTTTGGTGTACATCCGAGAAAGCTGCTAGGATACATTGTTTCTACCAAAGGAATCAAGGTTGATCCTAAAAAGGTACAAGCTATTATCAATATGCAACCTCCCAAGAACTTGAGCCAGCTATGCTCCCTACAAGGGATACTTAGTAAGTTTGTTGCTTCATATCCTAGTTAGCAAAGAAATGTGTGCCTTTCACCCATCTACTTCACAAGGATATAGTCTTCAAATGGGATGACCAATGTCAAACAATCTTTGAACTTCTTAAGAGTTACCTAATGAATCCATCCATGTTGGTGCCTTCAATACCACACAAACCTTTGTTGCTCTATCTCTCCCTAACTGAAAAATCAATAGGAGCCCTCCTAGCACAAGAAAATGATCAAGGAAAAGAAAGAACCATTTATTACATCAACCAAACCTTGGTCAGCTATGAGCTAAATTACACATTTATTTAAAAGGCTTTCTTAGCCGTAGTTTTTGCTTCCCAAATGTTGTATCACTACCTACTGACTCTCAAAGTTAAGTTCATATCCAAGATTGACCCCCTCAAATATCTTCTCAGCAAAATAACATTAACTGGCAGATTGACCAAATGGGTAATGATCCTAAGGAAGTTCGACATTGGATATATTGATAGGAAGGCTATAAAAGGACAAGCCATTTCCGATCAACTGGCCGATGCACCACTAGAAAGCTCAAATCCTATCCTAGCAGACTTTCCAGACATGCACATTCTCTAAACAGAACCGCTCACATGGAAATTCTACTTTGATGGTTCCTACACACATCATGGCTCAGGTTTGAGAATATTGTTCATCACGCCCCTATGCATTACCATCCCTAAGTCTTACAAACTACTCTTCTAATGCACTGACAATGTGGCAGAATAAAAGGCCTTAGTGTTGGGTCTCAAACTTGCTCTAGGATGGAAATTAACAACATTAGAAGTTTATGGGGATTCACAACTGGTCATCAATTAGGTCACAGATACGTATCAAACCAAAGATGAGAAATTGTTACCTTACAAACATATGGTTGATACACTTAAGGCACTTTTTGTTCACAACACTTTTGAGAAGATTCCTAGAGACAAGAACATGGCAACATATGCGATGGCTACTTTGGCATCTTTACTTTACTTACTGGATCAACATGAGCAATATGAGTTCCTAGTAGAAGAGGTGGTCCAACCCACATTTACTCAACTAGAATCTCATACCATTTTCCATTTAAACACCCTTGACTCCCCCTGGTATGACTCCATTACCACTGACCTCCATGATAACATCATCCCTTTTGACCTCTCATGAAACCAAAAATGTAACTTCATCTGACAAAACTCGATTTACACTTTGGTGGCTAATACATTATATAGGAAAGGTCTTGACAGTACTTTATTTAGGTTTTTTGAAAAGGACAAGTCTAGGGTTGCTCTACAAGAAGTCCATGTAGGCATTTGTGGATCACATTCCAGTGGGTTTACACTGGCAAAGAAAGTTCTCAGGATGGGCTATTTTTGGCCAACCATAGAAAAGGATTCTATTAACCATGTAAAAAATTGTAAAAAATGTCAAATCCATGGTAATATTATTCATGCACAAGCATAAGAACTTAATCCCTTGGCCACATCGTGGCCTTTCTATCAGTGGGTTTTTGAGGACATAAATGAATCATCGCCGTAGTTGAATATTTCAGCAAGTGGGATGAAGGAGCACTGCTTGCAGACTCCACTAGCAAAAAAATTTCTTCATTCATACTAAAACACATCATTTGTTGGTTCAACATCCCTCATGCCATCCTCACAGATAACACCTTATATTTCAAAAATCAAATAGTAGACGAGTTATGTGAGAAGTTTAACATCATAAACCATTCATCGTCAATCTACTACCCTTGAGGCAATGGCCAAGTAGAGGCTACCAACAAGAACATCATCAACATTCTTAAGAGGACCGTAAATGATACCAGTAGGGATTGACACTTACAGTTAAGTCCTGCCCCATGGGCCTATAGGACTAGTGTTTGCACACCTACAGGTGCAACACCCTTTTCCTTAGTCTAAGGTAGTGAGGGTATTCCTCCTTTAGAAGTTGAAACCCATCTATGAGAGACACCCTTCGTGACATCCTATCAAATGAAGACTATAGAGTTGCTTGTCTAGAGCAGTTAGAATTCCTAGAAGAACACTAGCGAACAACGCATGAGCATCTCAAAGTGTATCAGAATAGATTGTCCAAACACTAGAACAAAAAGGTTAAACCCATGTCTTTTAAGTAGGAGACTTAGTCCTACAGGAAAACCCCAAAAATAAAACCATGAGAGAAAAGAAAAGAAAATGGGAAACTAATTGGATTGGTCCCTATATCATCATAGAATCCTTCTGAACCAATACTTACAGACTCTCAAATTGTGATGATGAGGAACTAGCAGAACCTATCAAGAGCACTCATCTCAAACAATTCTATGTAAAAAGCTTCGAGGAAGCACCTCATTGCTGAAAAATCCAAAAAAAAAAACACCAAAAAATATTCTGAAAAAAATGGTATAAAGGAGTGAGGAATAACATCTTTGGGCTTCCTAAAACAACACAAGTACTTCAATGCTAAAATCAACAAGGCCAAAGTCCAGATTCGTCTTAGACACAAATTTTGCTTGTTTGTGACCTTTTTCATCACCCTACCTATCACTATTTGACAGAAAAGGAAATCAAGGAATACAAAATGCCATACTTGAGTCAATTTTGCACATACCCAATTTAGAACACTTGTGGATCATAGTTTAGTGGTTTCTTAGCAGTAGCAAGGGTTCACAGCAGAGCAACTTAGAGGAAACATGGACTCTGATTATGTTTTGAGATACCATACGCATGAATTGTACGAAAATCAATGTACATCTCTTCTATCCACCACCACTAGTCATTCCTACCCTCATTAATCCATGCGTGGTCCTACAAATCCTATTTTTAGCCTTATGATTCCATGTTTGGTCCCTAAAATCCACTTTCCACCTCCATAAATCCCTATATGCTTTGAATAATCCCTTTTGGCCTTTAAGCTCACCCCAGTGATTCCTATATTCCAACAAATCTCATTCACCTCCTTTCTTACTGCTCACCAGATCCAAAATTACCAAAAATAGTCAAAAAATTGTCCTAAATACCAAAAACAATAAAAAAAGTTGTCCTAAATACCAAAAACATTCAAAAATTCTTTAAAATTCTTTAAAAGAGTACAAAAGTGTTAAAAATTATTAAAAATAGTCAAAAACTGTTAAAAATTACCAAAAATAGTAAAAAAATGTTAAAAATAGCCACAAACAGTAAGCAAATGTTAAAAATTACCAAAAATAGTAATAAATTGTTAAAAATAGCCACAAACAGTAAAGAATTGTTAAAAATTGCCAAAAAAAGTCATAAATTGTCAAGAATCCTCAAAAACGTTTTAAAATATCCCAACGTACCAAAAATAGCCTAAACCACAATAAATGCATCTCTAAAAGGCCTATTTAAACAAGGATTTTCTAGCCCATCACCTTGCTACAAGAGATTAAGAAGTGGCATAGTTATGTCTTGAAACATTTCCTTGGGCTTAGGAAAATCCATGACAATGCAGATAGCTAAAGAGATCCCACTTGTGTCTCTTACACAAGAACAACTCTCTACAAATCCCCATAGTTATTTATATTGCAGAGACCACGATTCATCTGTCAGCCTTCAACAAATATATCAATATTATCCTAAAATGCCCAGATATCTATTGGACTCTTTCATCGCCATCCAATAGGAGCCCAAAATAGGTAAGCATATGTTTGAGAGACCACGGGACCTCCAAGCACCTTTTAGGCCGCTCTCATGTCTTTTTAGGTGCCCAATCACCTTTTTAGGCCCCCAAGCACCTTTTTCAAGGACTAAGCACCCTTTTCGAGCCCCCAAGCACATTTTTAGGCCACTCTAGCACCTTTTATAGGCCCAAAAGCCTTTTTCAATGCCCTACACACCTTTTTCAGGCCTTACAAGTACTTTCTGAGGCTCCATACTTTTCAGGGACCCCATAACAAATCCATCTTGACACACCTAGAGAAACATCACAGCCTTGGCCCTTACTTGTCTACAAAGGCTATTAATATATACAAAATTTCTCAACCAAGCCCTGTTAGCCTTTCGTGAGTTAGCACTTCCTACTTTCTCCACCTCATCCACTTTTGCTTTGCAAATTTTGCACAAGTTCATATTCATCATTAATTCAAAGCCCATTGTTGATCTCCATTTCATAAGTGAAGGTCAATCTTCCTCTCACTTAACACTATTTGTGAACCTCATCAAACTTTTTGCTATCCTTCAAAAATTCCAAAAAATACTCAAATATCCTTTAAAAAATCCAAAAACATTCAAATATCTTTCAAAAATTCCAAAAACATTCAAATATTTTTCAAAAATTCCAAAAATATCCAAATATTTTCCAAAACGTCACAAACATTCAAATATTTCTCAAAATGCGACAAAAAATGGACACACGTGGATGCCTATCAAAAGCACTCAACCATGTTTACCATACATCTTTTTGCCACGAAACAGACCATGCTTTTATTTATTATAATGGCACAAATACACATTATAATGACTATCTTTAATTTGGCATTCCTTGTGGAGGTGGCATACTAGGTCCTTCATCTGCAGGCATTCCCCTCAATGCAATCCTAGATGACTAAGCTCCTGCTGAGGATCCTCTTGGCAGCCAAACAACGTCCATGGGTATCAAGAATCTCCCACTACACAATTGCACATTCAACAGTTGTGTAAATTCCCTATCTATAAACTACATCTCTCCTTAACGCTCTGTTGGGGCTGACTGATAATAAATCCCCATGTAATAGGCACACTCCTAATGCACCTTCATCATTCTTTGCATGTCTATAAACACATTGTCCACCAGCTTGTTGATACCTAAAGTCGTAATCGCCCATTGTGCCACATCCCATTCTTGTTGCATCTAATCAGTCGCCATTTTCCAATGCTCCACCTCCACTTTCACCTCACTTAGTCCCTATTGTAGTTGTCTTACCCATCCCTCACTAGTTGTTATCACTCTTACCACTGCAAAGTGTTTGTGTTCATCTTCGCTATCGCATCCTTAAAAGACTCTGATTGCACCTGCAATAATACCACCTCATTCTGCATGCTTTCCAAACCAGCATGTGCTATCCTCAGTGAATCCTACAATCTTTGTGCTCTCGCTCACTCCACCCGCAGCCCCACATCATTTCCCTCGGCTCATGACCTCTCCACTCACAATTCCACTTCCAACGATTGCACTCTCACCCGTTCTGCATCCAAAACACCTCAAAGTCATCTAGCTTTTGTTTGTGCTCCATCCTCTCAGGCCTTATCCATCAAACCCAATAAAAATGTGGCTTCTTGCTCCACGTTCTCCACCCAAATTCTTTCTGTAACCAAAGATTTATGTAACTCCTCCACTTCACATTTCACACCCTTGGCTTTTGACTTTGACTCAGACATGCCTACGACTCCCGTCTCTTCACCCTCTAACCTGTGTATTGGGATCACTAGACTGATTAATTAAGTCGCCACACTCATCACCTCAACCCCATTGACATTTTCAGCCAACATCCCTTCCTTTCCAATCATCTTCCCCGAAGAGGTCATTTTCCTACACTAACTAACCCCTCAGGCACGCTTTTCGCTTCCCCATGTGGGTTGTCCTCCGCTTTTATCACCAGATTACTACTCATCTCTTCCTGCAACACCGAAAAAGGAGGCTCCTCCTCCCTGACTTTTGAGCCTCCAAGTTGTGTCTACCTTGGCTTTATTCGACTTGACTCACCACATTCTTCAACCAACGCCTATAGTTCAGGTTGATACACCAATTCGCTCGATGTCCGTCAAGCACATTTTTCCCTTCGCCCTTGTCTCACCCAGCTTCCTTGAGTAGCATCCCTTGCCTTCACCTCCTATTGTGACTAATCTAGTGAGCCTGACATGTTGACAGCCTAATACTTTTTTCAACCTGATCATGAGGAAATCTCTGTGCAGCTAAAATCCTTATCACTTCACTGTATCTAACTTCATGTCCTCATACCCATATCCTTATAGACATCTCTTTGGTCACTTTACACTTCATTATCCTCACCACATGCTCGTCCCCTGCAACTCACTACACCACTACCTAGTAAACTTATCACTTTGCTTGACATAATGATACCCTACTTCCCCCACCGACATATAGCTTCCAACACATCTGCCATGAATTCTGGTGCACACTTGCCACTAGTACACTACATGTCCTACTAAAACTTTGCCCAACAACTCTGATCCAATAAGAACCGAACAAATTTGACACTATTGCACACAACTATTAGCACTATTGGTCAGCAAATAATGGCTTTTCTACAGCCATGACCTTTTGCTTGCTTTTGATTTTCATTATTCTACTCCAGTGATCCTTGGATTTTGTGCCCTACTAGTGTCCACTTATAAGTGTCTCCTCTCATTTGGAAGGCGATGTGTACCTTGACCAATTTTGCATGACATCTTCAGTGAGGTTCCTTGTCTGCTATGTGACTATTTGAGTGCGTGTTTTCATTTCCTATGGCAAAAATTATATTCTTATTAGTTATCTTTTCTTTCATGTACAATATTCTTATTTTGTTTATAATTTGGCATGATTAAGTATTCATATCACCATAGCTAAGCTAGTGGTAGTTGTACTATATCAGTTGTTATTTAGACGCTCAATGATGACATTTAATTTGCATCTCGTTTTGAAAAGTGACACTTAGCTACATTCACTGCATTGATCTAGCTTGCATTATCACATGGGTTCCTCTCACACACACTATTGGTAAACACAAGGGGGATCATCTAGGTATTTTAAACACCATCATTTGAGGGATTACGCACAAAACTGAAACATGGAAGCCAACAACCAAGGACAACATCAATATTACAACAAACTTTCAACTCTGTTGTATCATGGATTCCACTTTTTCCATCACCACGTTTGCTCGCCTTTCACTCACTCATTATCTCATCAATTCCATATCATCTCTTGCATTATGTGACCTTCAAATCTCAATAAAATTTGGTCACCATTTTCTCATTTAGGTAATATCCTTCATATCACCCATTGCATTGCGTGACCTTTGAATCTCAAACAATTTTGGTTACTGTTCTCTCTTACCATCCTTATTTTTTTCCCATTTGCCACATTCTATGCATACACCATCTCACCCTTCTTGCCCAACCCTCAAGGTTACTTTGTGACCTTCAAATTTCAAATGTTGAATTGCCCTCCCACTTTCTTATTGCCCTTTACTTTTCTTCCATTTTCATTTTTTCCATTTCTACCATATATCCCACATTACACCTTTGTTCTTCACTCTGTTATTTCCTTCCATTTTTCACTTTCCTCCTTTCATCATCTTTTTATTTATTTTATTTATTTTCATCCCATTTCATTATTTTCACCATATTATCATTTTTTTTGTTCTTTTTTCATCACATTTTTATTCTTTTTCTTTTTCTTCTTTCTTTTTCATCTTTTCTCATTCTCATGTTCATTCTTTTATATCATCTTATATCATATTTTTAGTGCATTCATTCATTTTTTCTCATTTTGATCATCATTTTTATTTTTTCATCTTTTCATTATTCCACTTTTATTATCATATATTCCACCATTCCATTTTTATTACATTGCATCTCATTCATACATTTCTATATCTACCATCTACATATCACACATTAGTCATCTATTTCCTACATTAATCATTCATTTATCTACATTAATAATCCACATTACATCCACATCTATGACTATCATAATAATCAACATGCATATCACCTACATACATCCATGACATCGATAACATAAAATCCATGAAACACAGATACAAGAGTCTATATGGAAAACATGAATCGAATAATCATATATCAAAAAGGGTCCACATAAATAAAAAAGATAGAATCATAATCCATCAAAAAGGTCATCATCATAAGCAAAATACATGATAATCCAACAACATGCAATTCAAAATGATATATATGATCGCTTGTGTCTCACCACCTGCACCCTCTATTTGTGTTTGATTGGGAGGTGCCTATTGACTAGGGGCACTACTCCCATCTCATGTAGCCTAATTTGTAGGCTCTATAGCATGTATATGAGGCATATATGTGGACATCTAGCTTGCACTAACCTCCTCTGTCCTCGGTGGTGGTGGTGGCCTTGGTGTTATCGCAATTATGAAAGCCTACACTATGCTCATCAACTCACTCATTTGTGCATCCATGACACTCATCCGAGCCTCTATATCTGACGACCTAGGTGGTCTCTCTAGTGATAACTATTGCTATCCCTACGGCTGTGAATCCTATGCCCTTGGGATCAGAACCTGTGTTTGAGGCCTCTATCGCCTGACAAACTACATATCATCTGGTAATTTGGCTCTGGTATGCTTTGTCCTACTTTGACCAATATCATATGCTCATCGGCTAGACCCTACACCACTACCTACACCACCTCCCCTCATTACCACCTTGCCTCACCCATAGACCTCTCTAGGTCTCTCCACTCCCACCTCTACCGACCTCTACATTGGGCCTCGTACAACTATTTGTTGCTATGGTAACTTGTTGCTCGACCTTGACCTCCATACCTCCCTTGTACCCTAGCTCTACCTCCTGCTCAACGCTAACCTCTACCTCTCCCACATCCATCCTCATCATCCCCATCCTCTCCTCTACATGACTGCTCATCAATATCAAGAATAGGCTTTGTCAAATATGTGTATCTCGGGAATGGGTGCTCTCTAAACCATCGTGCATAATCACCCTCCATCCTTGTGTATGCCTCTCCATCCCTCAATGCCCATACCTGTGTTGTCTCTATCATCTATAGAAATGCCTCTCAATAGGCTTCATACTCCAAGGTTGGCCCCCATACTAGCCTCTCTAATTGTACTTGAGCATAATGAGTTGATCCCTATGGCATGCCCTGCTGCCTACCAAATTGTATCACAACCCGCCTGAAGCATAATCTCTCGATCATTGAGGGAATCTAACCAAGAAAATATCGTAGACCAAAGAAATAGGTCATCTCATCATCATCCTTCACCCATGCCTCTGTAAACCTGTATGGCCACCATACAACCTCATCAAGGTCATCCAAAATCTAATGCCAATACTTTGTATTGCCTAGATGGGGCTGCATGATAACACTTGAATAGGTATATATGTATGGCATATCCTACAGTCATTGTTGTACACCTATTAGTTGAGTGATAGGTAGATGCTCCCATGTCCATATTTGTAACAATATTACCCCTGCCGATAGTGATAAGGCACTCAAATACATAACCTGGTGCAAATCATGATATAGATGAGCCAATATACAGCTACCCCATGCAAATCTTCATAGTTTCTCAGTCATATTGTGTATAATATGACCCCATCCAACTAGACATCCTCATCCTCATCTATCTAGTAACAAAAATCCCCCTATTAGTCCAACCAATGCAATAGGCAATGGCTCATACTGCAACATCTAAAACCACGACACACTATCATCTCTAATGCTGTCGTCTCCAAATACATCTCTAAATGTTGTCTCATTTGTTGTCTGATCATAGTATACCAAATCTCCCACTATTAGGATCTGAAATATCTGATCTACGTCCTTGGGGGTAATAGTCATCTCCCCCATTGGCATGTGGAAGGTGTTGTGGTCTCAATGCCACCACTCAGCCACAACTATCAATAACCCTTTGTTCACTCGGAACTGGGGCAGTTGTAGCAAACTAGTGAATTCGCACCTCTCAATAACCTGATGCTCCTCAATGGACAATTTGCCTATAGAATCTAATGGCCATGGATACAATCCTCACACCATAAGCTTACACTCATGTACCTATTCATCAAACAATCAAACAATGACATTAGTATTATTCAACATTAATCAATTATCAATTATCTAGCTATTGAGCTAATGGTTCTATCTTGGACCTTTTATTTGTCCTACTCTATATCCAAAGACAGACATGTTAATTACCCTACTCTATATCCTAAGGGGGCACTATTTTTCACCTATTCGACATCAATTGATTGATCCTACAAGTCACCCTATGAACAAAAAATCCCTATTGTTTGGACCTGCTACGAAAAAATCACCAACAAATAGACTTATGTCAAGCATTTGTATGACCAATCAATGCTACATAACCTATTTGCGCTATTTAAATCTGCATAAGCACTACTACAGAGTTCAAACACATTGCAACATTCGCTTGGTACTATTTTATAAATCATATGTGCTTGTATGTTCAACATTGTGTACGCGCTAGAGAAATCGACAAAAGCACCATGGAAATCTGTGGATGCACCACAAAATGCAAAAGTGCTACTATATTTTTGATATGCACTATTTAAACATGCAAAAGTGCTATCTAATGTAGACGCACTAGCATACCGATCATATGTGCTATACTATGATATTTCAATGTGACAATTTCCCAAGTGAACCCTACAACCTCAAATGCATTATTTGATGTTTCATTTGCGCTATAGGATACATCATATGTGCTAAAACATTTGAATGCATTACACAAACCTACATATGCACTATTTTATTAGCTTAAGCGCTACTTAGTGATAAACCTAGGGTTTCAAAAGTGCTATTTTGACATGCGGATGTGCTACTCTACAAGCTAAATGCGTTAAAAGAAATCAAAAGCGCTAAATAAAACATCAAATGCGCTAAAACATACAAGATACAACATTCAAGAGGAAAATCCGTGCAAAAATTAAAAAACGCATGTAAAAATCTTAAAATCCTAAAAACAGAAGATCTTGATGACTTATTGGGGGATCGTAGTTAGCTGGCCACTTGTATTGATGACCCTTCTGGAACCTATGCTCTCACAATGGGACAACCATCTTCCCAGGGTCAGAGCTCCAAGTCATAAACAACAAAAGGGGAATGTGAAAATGAATGGTGAAAATGGTCTTTTGACCTATTTAACACCCTTTAAAACATTTTATAACATTTTCAAACATCGCAGGCCCTCTTTATGATCTCTTGACCTAATTTTCTCAAACATGATTTAATCAAACATCAACTCTATGACATACACACACTGAAATTTCCTATCAAATGTTTTAGAAATAAAATTGGACTCCCCATCTTTTCGACTTCCAATTTTCCAATTTCATTTATGAGGGGGAAGTATACTCATATCACATCGAGGCATCAAATTTTTTTGAAATATTAAAAATATTCTACCCTAGCCAAAATTTTAAACATCAATTCGAACAAATCTAGGGCATCCAAGAAAAATGATGCAATATCAAACATTGAATCAGCAAAATCAACGACGATCAAACATCAAGTTATCAACAATCAAACATCATATTAACCTCAAAACATCAAAACATCATTGATCAGACATTCAATCATTAGAACTGGACCTAAAATTAGAGAATCAAGACAGTCTTTTAACTAACATGCTTTGCATATTAGCTCAAAGAGGGGCATTTGTAGGCACCCAAAAATTGGCAAAGACCTAAAACAATGCAATTTCAATCAAACAACATGAATTAAGGATTAAATCAGAGGAAAACAACAGACTCTCAAATCAATTGTTACATCAAGTCATTAATCAATCAATCAAATATCAAATCAAAAGAACCTAAATCACTTTAAAAAGAGGAAAAGCAATTCATAAATCATAAAATTAAATTAAAAAAAGGAAAAAGGAAAAGACAAAAAGTTGAAAATAAATGGAACTATAAATAAATAAATAAAAATCATTTATCCTCTCAAAAGTGAAAATCCCATTTTTTTACATTTAAAAGAATTGAAAAAATCCTCTTTTATCCTCACAAACTAAGTCTGTTGGACTTTTCGTCTTGGTGCCTTATGAGATATTTTCAGTTTCACCTCCACCCTCTAGTCAGAGGTATAATATTGATTCTTACCCCAACCCCCTTCTGAAATCCTATAAATAGGAGGGAAATTCAAGAGCAAAAGGACCCAAGTTTTATTCATCTACACTATAGGCATATTTAGAGTTATTCATGTTAGCATACTAGCATTGTTATTATAGCAAATTCATGTCATTCTAGTGTCATTTTAGCATTGTTATGTTGTTAATTTGATATCATTTAGCACTTGTTTAGTTCATTTCATGCATATATCATAGCATTCTAGTGTTATCATACTCACATAATCTGCATTTTCCACTTAGATCTTGCATAACATTTGTAGATTTGCATTCATAGCATACTCCCATTCTAGAACTGTCGCTGAGAAGTTGGTATGAGAGCAATCTTAGTCATTGTAGTTAGGGAAACATGGGATGTTCATGGAGTCTTTGATTTGGCAATGATTTCTTGGGTCTAGTTAGTTCGTTGTTATTTTGATTTACACTCTGCATTAAAGTCTCATGAATAAGTGATTCCACCATGTACAGCTGGATCACAATAATAAATTTAAAACTTTAAATGAGTCTAGAGATGCTACGAATAAGAGTACATCACAATTTGGCAACCTATGAGTAAGATAAAGCCTACATCCCTTGTGAAGTACCAATTATGGAGAAAAGTACTAAGGCAATGGTTAGGATGACAAAACATTTAGAGGATTGACACAATATGCATATAATAGATTAACATATGAGTCTCCAAGAATGCTTATAAAATGATTGTTACCATGAATACAAATTTTATACTTCTCCTTTTCAATTGCAATCTCATGCAGTGGGCAAAAATTGTAAGTGGCAATTGCTTGTCCAATGTGAAGTGCAAGATGGAGGTGATGGAGTGAAGCCTTTTTCAATGGACAAACTTGAGTGGAGTCCAATTGGGTTCGATGAAGATGGGGTAACAGAGTTGTGTGCAGAAATTCCACTACATGGACTTGACACATTTGTCGCAAGGGAATCAAAGCAAGATGGTGTGGAATGTGGATTCATCCATGTGACTCATAAGGATCAAAGCCATGTAAACTACAAGGAAAGTAGAGCCAAGATGCATTCTAGGTGATTCCAAAGATAATTAGTAGTTTGTGTTTGTTATTAAATTATATCATAACCTTTACAGTTAACAAATTGTTTGACTATTCTCTCTATGCATCTATTGGTGTTCGTTTGGGCCAGAAGATAATAGGAAGAAATCATCAGCAATGAAACACCCTTGTGAATTTAATAATAAAAGGGGGTGTTAATGCCGCTTCAATGTTAAGGTTATGTTTGGTAGATCGAATGTCGCTATTATGATCTATACTGATATGTTGCATGTAGATGGTGAAGATTTAGATTGTCATAGGATTAATGATCCAAGCAATGAGCCATGGGCTCATATGGCCCCAAATCTATCTGCTGAATGAAAGGATTACATAGAGGGCCTATTGAAAATGTATGTGAGTGTGGATGCTATAATGGACAGACATCTCAATGATCCGTATTTTGTGGGTATATTATTGCAGAGGGTTAGTTTCCTCACTCGGAAAGATGTCATGAATTCTTGGAAGAGAGTTAAGTCTAGTCGAGCACAACATCATATCAATGATACAATCAGTATTTTAAAATGGAGACAAGTTGACTGGCATGATTTCTTTTATTGGCATTGGTCACAAAAAGATGGCACACCTTTCATTATGGGTATCCAAACCTAGTGGATGCTTAATATGATGGTTAAACACTCATAATTCTATAATATCCACGGATTCGACTTTTGGAACCAAGAACCAACAAATATGGGGTGAGACTTGTACAATTTATTTAGCATGAACTAGCACTATTTTTTACTTCTAAATTGCCACTAACATGTTGCAAGACATTGTCAACTTCTTTCTCGATTGCAGTATCACCTATATTCTCTTGTCATCTTTGACAAACATCATTTGGGGGTTCTGGTTGCATGGGTTGTCTTGTATCGCAACAAGATCAAGGACATATAAAGGTGGCTCTTTATCATCTATAGATGAGGAAAGGAGGTTACAAATGAGTGGACGATTAATGCCTTCTTGATTGATGATGCCAATGTAGAGATACATGCAATTTAGTAACTGCATCAATCTTTATCTTTGACTGCATGTTTGAACTTTGTTAACCTTTATATCTTACAAGTTTCCCCCAACAAAGCTAATGAATATCATCTTCATGTGTGCCAGGGCTACTTTCAAATGTCATGTCATTCTGTATATTTGGCACATTTGTCAGGCATGGTTGAAGAATGTGCTGAAGTATGCATCCAAAGATAGAGTGAAGTTAATGTTTGAATGACTCAAGATGATTATGAATGCAATGGGTGAGAGCGAGGATACCACTTATAGGTTATTGAATGATTTTTTTGTCGATTTTCTCTGATCAGTAGAAATTCTTAGGTTACTTCTCGAGGACATGGTGCTAAGGGGATGATCGTATGCATAAGACCTTCCTATCTCTTATTTGGAATAGTTTGTTACATTTAAAAATTTGTTCTATTCAGTAGACTGAGTTTGCATGAAATCTTGTTCCCCATTATACACATAAAAATGTGAGGCAAAATTACAGACTCTTCCCACATGCAAATTAGGACACAAACATTGCCATCAAATTTTATCATTGCACATTGAAGATGTGGTACCTTTGCAACCATCAAAAGAAATGTACACATTGTATGGATCATCTATACTTTAGCCTCATATATAGGATGAAACCATTCTACAGGCAAAAGGAGAAGTCACAAGATTCTAGTTTCATCATGAACTACAAGGTGCAAAGTTTACAAAAAAGTATAAATAAGTCAAAGGCAATTCCTAATGATGATTGCATTACTAATGAAAGTAGACCAAGATACTATTTTGTGAAGAGCCAAACTAAAAGCAATTTTTATGTTGTCAGACCCAGCGGTGATCAAATGTATTTGTGTGATTGTCCTTGTGCCCTACAAGGTAGCACATGCAATTACGCGTTGAAGGTTTCAACTATGATTACCTAGCAAGTATACGTGTTACCTTAAACCTCTCTTCCATGTAATTGGGCTTGTAGTTTGGATTCGTGCACTGATCGAATGCCTATAACATTACAATTGGAATACGGGCAATTTATGCACGCAAAATTATTCAAGCAATTTAAAGATAGACAACCCACCACCCCAAATTGTTGTGGAGAAAAGTCCCCTTGCCAGACTAACTTCAAACACCCCTAGAATGGAAAGCAATGTCCAATCCTCTATTCAGACAATGGTTGAGTGGAATAATTCTATGGCATTGTTGATGTCTCCAATGTAAATAATGTGACAGACTAACGAACAAGAAAAAACATTCTCTGAATGCATGGAGGGATTTTGGAATGATGTTGACATGTGTGGCATTGTTCCATTCAATCTTACTCCCAACACTGATCCATCTACAAGTAGCACATTACATATGTGTCCATGGTATAGTGTAATGAGGGTACCGGTCCCCCAGATGCAACAACGCCAGCATGCCTCTCACCGTGACAATCTAAATGAATATTATTCTTTGCAATCATTTGTATTTCCCATGGAGGGATGCACGAGGGGGAGGACTAAGAATGACTCCTTGCATGTAGCTAAAATCATTGGTCACGTTACGTCTACTTCATTAAATATTGGTGAGCACTTCATTTGGGTATTCATTTGTGGAAAAAGCATACCAAATCTATTTAGGCTTCATAGCATCTCAAGTTTTTTTTGTTATGTTGTCACTCTGAACTTTATGAAAAATTAATGTATATAACTGTAAAGCATGCCCGACATCTACGTCTACAAATCATTGACATTGATTATCATTTGATGGTACAAGTGGCAAATATGTTCGATAGGCTAGTGTGAAATAGTCAACACACTCTACATTATCTTCATTAACTTTTTCTTATTGTGGCCAAATGAGTATGTTTCGTACTTTCCATTTTACTTAATGCATGTTATTGGTACTTGTTGTTAGGCTTGCATCGTATTTTGGATTATTAGTCTTAATTAGTGATTAAATAATATATTTTTAAACCAATCTCGATTAAGTACTTTTGTCAATGTTATAATTTTTAATATTTTGTATAGTTCACATGCACACTTTTTAAGTTAATAAATTGTAAGAATTATTTATTGACAATATGATTGGTTAAAATAAATTAAGTCTTATTATACACACGCTTTTTCAAATATAAAGAATGATAATTATAGTCCTTATTTTTAGTTTTATTATATATATTTAGCTTTTAACTCCTACTTTTTTTGCAAAATGTTCAATGAAGTTATCTAATAGTTACTACATGAAATTGGAAGTAAACTAGTTAATACAAATACTTCTTTTCATTATTAGAAATGTACATTATATGATAAATTAATATGTTGTGAAATAAATAATAAAGAAACAAAAAATTAAGTTGTTAAAATTTATTAGAATTTTTCTATATGAGCTATTAGGCTAAAATTGGTTGGTTTTATTAAATATTGCATAAAATATAATCAATGGGACAAAATGACTGGGTTCTATATTTTGGATATAAATACAGTGCATGTCCACAAAAATATTATCAGGTTCAATTAGATGGAGCTATCAAAGGGAGTTTTACTCACAGTTGCATTTTCTTGATTTTCTATTGCATTTTGAAGGAATAATTATAAGGCCATCATGTGCAAAACAAAGCTCAAACTTTATGGTATATATAAGAAGTCCCATAAGCAAGAGATAGAAAAACTCCTACAAGCTTTAGATGGAGTTATAGGGGAGGTAGAGGTTAATTTACAAGGCAAATTTGTTGTGGTACACCATCATCCAACATCTTAAGATGGGTCTACCCTAGGTATATTATCTCACTTTAAACTAATAATTTTTACTTTAACACAATGTCATGAAATGTTTTTGCAATTAATCTAGTGTATTGTGATGTCCTTTCAAAATTTCTAACCTTATTTTGTTGACGTTGTAGATCATGTGTGTAGTTAAAGACCCAGGAAAATGTTTCAACACCTCAATTGAACTGTGTATAGACTATTAAGCTTGTATAATCTGCATCTTCAGTAATCTTGTTGTGGTGGGACCGCTGGTCCATTTTTGTATGGTCTAATAATATTATTTTTATGTACTTTCATGTTTAATAGAATATCAAAGGAATACTAACCTTCTTATAGAGAAGGTATTTGTTCTTAGTTTAAAGTGAGATAATATACCTAGGGTAGACCCATCTTGAGATGTTGGATAATGGTGTACCACAACAAATTTTCCTTGTAATAATCAATTTACTAGTCCAAACTCTTAAGATTAGAGTTTAGGATTTAAAACTTATGAAATAATGAAATTGTCATTATAGTTTTTACGTAATCAAGAAATTAGAATTTAAACAATAAATTAAAGAATTTTTTAACAATATTATATCTTTCTAATAATTTGGAAAGAAAACTAATTAATTCTAATTCATTAAATAGATATGGTTCTTTTGAAGTAAATTTTGAAAAATAAGCATCTTAGTAGGCATTTTATACAAAATTGTCTATAAATATTAGATTAAAAGAAAGTTACAAATTCATTTATGACATGGTTTTAATTATTATTTTTTTATATTTTACATTCATGAACTATATAAAAAAAATGTAAAATTAGAAAATGAAAATATATAAATAGAGACTTATTACTATTCCATATTTACATTGAAAATAGAGACTGAAAACAACATATGTCTCATGGATTTTAAACAATTTTATTTGCAATCATATTTATGAATTAATGCATAGGAACATAACACACAATAAAATAGTTGAAAGGTTTAGGACGAAAACATAACGTACTTTTTCCAAACAACATAATGTTTTTGAGCACCTTACAATATATCAATATTACACAACATTTGCTATGCCAAAAAAACATATCTTTGACTTTTTGTATTGTCTAAAAAAACATATCTTTGACTTATAATTTGTATTGTCTAAAAAACCATATCTTTGACTTATAACTTTTATTTTCTAAAATCTATATTTACATTGAAAAATCATACTAAAACCTAATTACTTTTGTTTTGTAATCATATTTATGAATTAATGCATAGGAATGATAACACACAACAAAATAGTCAAAACGTAATGTACATTTTCCAAACAACATAATGTTTTATTTTTTATCAATAAAAGGCAAATGCCCATTATATTAATTTCACAAATTTGTACAATTTTACAAAACCGCATTCAATTGCAGGCACCGAAGGGAAAGAACAGGGTGAAGTGTTAAAATTAATTAATGGAAGAGTGAATTCAGAGGAGGGGGGGGGGGGGGGGGGAGGGGGGTTAAATCAACACTTCAAATCATGATCACCACACATCCATCTCAAAATCTAACATGTAAACTAAAATAACTAGTATCCATGCATGTCATACATAACATAAAGTAAATAACACTTGACACAAGATATTGGTTACCCAGAAACCCTCCAAAGAGAAGGTAAAATTGGGGTGGGGATGACACCCACAGATCTTCACTACTGCAGTTGTAAAGGGTACCCAATGAAGGTTACAATTGTTTGATCATAAACTATGATTTGCCCTATGAAAGGTTTGCTCTGTTAAAGGCTTACAAAGACTATTAAGTCTCACCCTGTTAAAATATTTTAACACGCTGTTAAAAGTGTGCCTTGTTAGAGGACTTAAACTCACAATAAAGTAAACACTCTATTAAGAGATTTACAAGAGCCTGTCAAAACTCAAAAATCTGTTAAGGCTACTCTGATAGGAGATTTACTCTACATCACCTATTAAAATGATTTAGCACAATGATCCTTTGGTTAGCACTTCTCTGCTAGATGTTAAATTTTCTCTTTCCTAATGAATGCTTGATCCTTTTGATCAGATATGTCTCCTTTGTCCTTTGTCCACTCTATTTTGTTCTCTTTTAATTGATTTTGTAGTTCATTCCTTTCTTACAACCTCCTTAGTCACCATAAATGCTCTCATTGTACTTAACATTTGTCCTTCTCCTCACATACACACATACAAACTCTTTAGGGTTTTCCCTCCTTAAGAAGACTTAGGTGAACTAGGGTTAGATTATAATCAACGATTGTGATCGATCCATATTGTCACTTAATACATCTTTTTTTCTTATTGGTTGTATATATTGCATAGGGATTTACAATATACATCTTTACTTATCTTCTAGAATCATAAAATAATCCTTCGATCGGCTCAAAAATGGTTCAAATAGAAGTTTGTGCCATTACAAACATCTATATCAAAAACTATTTACTTGACACCCAAAGGCTCTGATGCTCGATACTCATTGTATCTTCAATGTTGTAACTCGGCTTCCAAAAGATTCAGCATCCATTATTTACTCGACACCTAAATCACTCAACACATATAGACTTGCTCGTCACTAGAGTGACTTGGCACATACTAGTGCTCGACACTAAGTATATTGTTCGATGTGCATTGTTTGGCAACTGATGCTCAGCATGCTTTGATCAGCTCACACTAATTTCTTGGCTTGCTCTGATCACTCAGCATACACTGTGTTTCTACTTGAATATGACTTAAGTGTGTTGTCACTCATTTGTCAAAACCAAAATGAGATCAACAATCTCCCCCTTTGACATGAGTGGAAAAAAAATTGGTCATGCATATATAACCTCAATATGAGCATCACTCAGTCAATCTGTATACATTACTTAGCTCCCATACAAAATTACAAAATTTACAAAACTTATGACTTAATTGTCATAACTTATTTCTCCCAAAAATTCATAACTCCTCATGAGTTGATATTTCCTTTTTGTAGCTTAATTTTGTATAACTCCTACTGAGTAAATGTGTGTTATTTTGTTGTCTCGTGTTTCTACATTAGTACTCCCCTTTACTCATAAAAAATTGTTACTATACTTATTTTTCATGTTCTTCCTTTTGACTTACTTCACCTTTTTATTCTCATTCTCACTTCACTACCCCCCTTTACATTACTATCCCCCTTTTTTTGACACTTATATCATGGACGATACACTAATAGTGTGTTTTTCCAAAAATGGTTTGTGGACCTCTATAACGATCTTTAATGCTGTATCCCAATTGTTGCAAACTACCTCTAGAGATTGGTATTGGACATAGTTGGGTGACAAGGTCGACTAAGCCATCATGAGTGGAAAGATGAGAATCTTTCTTCATCAAACTTTCAGCATTGGCTAGTTCCTTATGCAACACCTCCATGTGTGGGATCAACATGGATTGAATACTAATCAAGGTAGCTCTAATGTTTTCATCTTGTGAATGTAACTCAGCTAGCTGACCTTGAGTAGACAATAATCTCTGGAAATGAGCTTGGTTTTGACCAGGAGATAACTTAAGAGTAGTACATGTAGTTTGTAGATCTCCTTGCAAATGGTCAACAACCCTCTATACTTGTTGTGTGAATAGATTCACATCACATAACTTGGTGTAAGAGAAAATATTTTCTCCAACACCTTCTTCACACTCACCATCTTTGTTTCATGATCAGCTTGTCATAGTGCAATAGCACTAGATATCTTCTCAAGTACTTTAGTGTGAAATTTATTCTTAGACCATTCTAGAAGTTTGACATTGTAATCTAGGTCATCATCTCTTACCTTGTCAACAATGTTCACTAGTTGTCAAGAATTGGTTTATCTTCATTCGGCTCTGGGAGGCTGAAAGCATCAAGAAATATATGTTTTATATAATGAAGCACTTGCTTCCACTTATGCTCCCTTCTTAGCAACTCTTGTCATTTCTTCTTGTGAAGAGCTTCCTGTAGAATGCTCATTTTCTCAATGGTGATTGTTGTAACATCAAATAGGTAGTTCAATCACCTCATCTAAGCTCACATCTCCATAAGATGTATCTTCAACATGCTTAGATATACTAGGACTAGGCCTTGATATTTGTAAGGGTGTAGCATCTATGCTAGGTCTTTGAAGAGTTTGACTAGTAAGAGGAGATACAAAGACTGGTACGGTAACCAAGGTCTATATAGCTATTTTTTCCTCTAGCTTAGTAGTCAACACTGACTCTTCAGTCCTATTTTCCTTCACTTCTTTTCTATTTTCACTTTGCATTTATTAGATAGGAGCAGGACTGGCTTCCTGACCAATGTGGACTTTTGTCCCATCTTTTTCAATTGTTAATACTACTTGTAGTGATGAAATATTAGGCACAAAGGTGCTGACATCTGGTGTCACTGCATCCTTCACCTGATATACCACAATGGGCATTGAAACTTGTGTGTCAGATACTTGGTGTTGTTGTCTCTTTTGTTTCTATAGGTGTAGGGGGCACAGTAGATGTGTTTGTTTTTTTCTTCCCCATTGATGCAAATTCTGCCTTATCAGTTTCATCTGTTCTCACTAGTATAGGATTTGTGCACAGTTGTGCTGCTAAGTTGGAATCCTTCAATATCTTTTTCAAATCTTCCTCTGTCAAGGTATTGATGTTCTAAGCATAATTATTAGAAACATCCTTGATTTTTATTAAGTCTTGCTGATTCACTTGGTCTACATGTGGAGGACTGGCACTTGACACTTGTACCTTAGGTACATTTTGATCATCCTGCTGCTCATCTTCAACTGTGGCCTCTTCTTCTATTTTTTCCTTTGTGCCTTCCACATGACCATCCTTGATTGATACATCTTTTGAAGTCTTTGCTTCCTCTTGTTCATCTTTCTTATAATTTTGCATTTGTTGCTCACCTTTCTCTATTATAGCAAGAGTGGGTGACCCATAAATAGATTTCGATATAGCTTTGCTTTTCGTTACCACATCCTCTATATTCTTCTTCAAGACATGGAATGCTCTATATTTTGGGGTATATTTTCCTTTGTGCAATTCCATAGCCTCATCAATCATTTGCTTTGGCAATTTAGGCATGACTTGGGCTAGAGTAGTTTCCCTGATTTATCTTTCAATTTGTAAATTGAATTTCCATTTATGCTGAACTCAATCATATAAGCTTGTAGGCAATGAGTTGGCAATCTCAATAGGTGTGGGTTTGAATGCAACCATCATCTCATATATGGCTTCCTCTTCCTCATTCTTATCAACCTTTCCTAACTTATAAAAAATAACATGTGTGAATCCAGACAAATCTACATTATGCTTAGTATTGTCACATAAGTTGTCTAAGTCAGAGGAGGGATTGTGGCTTACCACCTTGAATTGACCCATGTCATCTGATTCTATTTTCTCCTCGTCCTTATCTAACTCGACTAGAGCAATATACTTTCTCCTCTTATATATTTGCTTTTCTGGTTTACTCTGCTCTATAGTAGCAATGGTTCTTTTACCCTTAGGCTTTACAGTTTCCTTAACTTGCTTTGTAGTTGCCCTTGTGCTAGCCCTGGTAATAGGTATTGTTGGCTTTCGTTATGTACGTTTCACAACTTTCTTTGGCTTTTCTACTATAGGCTCATTTGCCTTCCTCTTCTTCTTCTCTGGTTTAGGTGCTTCCTCAGCTTCTTCTTCCTCAACACCTTCTACGTTTACTTCTTTGTCTTCTCCTTGACCTTGAGTGAGTGTCAATGGGGCTTAGCCTTGCTCTTCCTCGTCATCTTCTCCTTTTCCAAAACTCTCCTTTAGCTTCTTGACAAATTTGTTTTTCTTTCTAATCATATAAGTTGTTTGAAAATTGATTGTTATCCTGATTTAGCTTCCTCATAATTTCCAAATGAGGTGGAACTCTTGTCTATATCCTCTGCCAATAGTGTTGAGATGACTGCAAATGCCTCATCCACATTGATCTCATAAGGCAAGGGTTTAAGCCATCTGACCCTAGGAATAACTGCTTGCACATATGTATAATCAACATCAACTAAGAAGCAAACATCATTATAATGTTTCTCCACTGGTGATATAGGAATCCTTAGTCTTTGCTTCATAGATTTCTTGAAATCTTCAAAGTAACCAGTCATAACCGACTCAAAATTCTCTCCAAATTTCTCTACTAACTCTGAAATCTAAATTATTACTAGCATGTTTGTCTTCCACACTACCTTTCCAAATGTGGGAAATCCATTTCGTACATTAAATAATATGCAAACCAATAGAGAACCAAATTTGCATGATGCACTTTTTGTCTTCCTAATGGCCTCCAAGTTTTCAGATAGTTGTTGAAGGTGTAACTTGGTAAGGTAATAGGTATGGTCTCTCTTAACTATCTTGTATCCTAAATCCACTTCCATACAGGATATGTTGTTTAGTCTGCTAGACTGAAAGAACTTGTGAGCAATCACTCTCACTGCAAAGACAATTAGGGGGTCTGAAATTGAATCTATTGACATCCCTCTCTTGTTACACGCTACACCTATGTTCTTCTCAATCACCTCCTTTGCATCACTTCACATGCTTTTGGGTCTAACTAGGGTAGGATAACTTATAACTCAGTTAGTGATCCTTTTTGTGATCTTAATGGGTCCATTTTCTAACCATATCAAGTCATCGTGTATTCTGTTGAGCATAATCTTTATCCATTTAGTTTTGAATACATTAGGGAATTCTAGGGCACACGTTAACCCTTTTCTTTCTATAATTTAATTTTCTTCCCTCGAGAATCCATATACACAAAGTTTACTATACACTTATCTAATCTCTATGTCTCCAATACTTCCAACCTCACAGGTATAACAACACCTAACATCTTGAATAATGATAACTTGTGGTGGTATCATCGATAATGCACTAAACAGGTCTCTTTATATGCTATATTAGGTATTGCTCAAAAAGGTGGTTGTCTTACATCATTACTAATTAATTTAATATTTAAAACTTCCTTTCCTTCCTTCCTACCAATTATAGAAGAGCCAGATGTCATTTCAAGTAACTAGGGTTTGTGAAAATTCAAACACCATAACTTGGGACACGATAAATACCTTTCAATCTTGATGAATGATGATGAGTACTAGTTGAATCTAGCTCACAAACACTTGAATCTTCTGTTTCAAATTTTTTTTGTGCTCTTTGTGCTCTCTTCGATCTCGGATAAATGCAAATGAGTCAAGAAATGACTATACAACCCTTGGAATTTGGCAATAAATGCTTAATTCTTACACAACTATAAGCTTGACTACCATAGCATTTCCAACTCATTCGACTTACACATGATTTCGAATACACTCGGCTTACACATGATTTCCACTACACTCGGCTTACATAGCAAGATCAAGCAATACCATCATACTTAATAGCTCGACATCAACTAAAATTCCATTCATGCTTGACAACCACTTGAAACATTTCATGCTCCACAACAACATAAAAAAAACAAAATTACAGATTTTCTCCTGGTTCTAACTATCCCATTGCATCTTAATTTATGCATATATGTACTCTTCAGATCTTATATTCTTGGAATTGATTCATAATGTAACTTTAAAATATCAGTCCCACACATACCTTTTGATTGCCTAGTTGGGGGTGATGTGATCACCTAATCCATTGGATGAAGTGACCTCATCTACACTTGATGTATTGCAATCTTCTCTTTTCTTCCATGTCTTGTTCATCTGAACTTTTACCTTTTCAACGTCAATCTTCTCTTTTCCTTTGTTGGATCTGTTACTTGGTTCAAGTGACCTTGTTAGACAGTTTCTGCTGACATGACCAGTCTTCAAATAACTAAAGCATGTAGTATTACTCAACAACTACTGTAATCA
This sequence comes from Cupressus sempervirens, assembly GCA_028749045.1. Lineage (NCBI taxonomy): Eukaryota > Viridiplantae > Streptophyta > Pinopsida > Cupressales > Cupressaceae > Cupressus > Cupressus sempervirens. Next base: position 539,136,909 of record CM053789.1, read on the forward strand.
CTTCTAAAATGTGTTCTTATGCAATTCTCAAGAACATGTCCATACTCTTGACAATATTGACAACAATATCTTGTATTATAATCCCAATTGTAAGAGTTCCCATTATGGTTTACCTTGGCTTGTTTGTTTGATGACCATTTAGGCTTGGATTTGCACTCATATGCCTTTTGTCCATACTTCTAACAATTATAATAGTATCCTTCAAATCTTTGAGTGTTCATGGTCATAGTCTTGCATTCATGTGCATGATGTCCTTGCTTGTTGCAATTGTAGCAGTTTCCTCTGTATTTCTACTTGGGGCTTTGATTGACAATTTTACTCCTACAGACATTAGCTATATGACCTAGCTTTCCACAATTATGATGAGATGGCTTGGCTTTCTTACCTTTGTTGCTCCTTTTTTCACCACTTCTAGATGATTATCCTTCTTCAGTTGAGGCATAACCTAATCCAGTAATATCATTGATAGGTCTTAGCGATTCCATCATTTTCTCAAAATACTTTATGGCTTCACTAGCCTTGTTAAGCTTTTCTCTTTCAGCTCTCAATTCATTCTACAATAGATCATTTTGTGACATCAAAGTTATGATCTCAATCCTTTCCATTCAATTCATGATTAGCAATCATCAATTGATTCATTGTATCCAATTGCATGTTAGCAATCTTTTGCACCTCTGATGTCTTCTCTTCTAGTATGTTAGACAATACCCTTTTTTCTTCTTCAATCATGAATTTTTCATCCTCAACTTTCTTTTTCTTTTTAGTCATTTCACCTAGCAATATTGATTGCATCTCTTGTTCTCTTTTGAGATTCCCAACTTCTTCATTTAGGGCTCCATTCTTTTCCATTACATTTGTAACTGTTGCATCAAACTCTTTAGAGTTTCCTTCTGCAAATAGTCTAGTACTGTCTGTCTCTTTGTATTGTGTATCATTTAGTTGCATGGCCAAATCTTTTTTTTTCTTTAATGATTGCTACAACACACTCCTTGCTTCATCCAATTAATGCAGGATAAATTGCATTTCAATCTTCTGATTGTCAATGTTATTTTCCAATAAGTAGACTTTCATATTCAAGATATATCCTCTCAAGCTATCAAGCTTTCCTTCAAGAGAACCTTCGCTCTGATACCAATTGTTGGAATTACTTATTGGAAGAGTGAATTATGAGAGAGGGGATGAATCAACACTTCAAAACTTTAACCAAAACATGATCACCACACATCCATCTCAAAATCTAACATGTAAACTAAAATAACTATCCATGCATGTTATACATAACATAAAGTAAATAACACTTAACACAACATATTGGTTATCCAAAAATCCTCCAAAGATAAGGTAAAATTGGGGTGGAGATGACACCCACAGATCTTCACTACTGCAGATGTAAAGTGTACCCAATGAAGCTTACAATTGTTTGATCATAAACTATGATCTACCCAATGAAAGGTCTGCCCTATTAAAGGCTTGCAAAAAATATTAAGTCTCACCTTGTTAAAGGCTTACAAAGACTGTTAAGTCTCACCTTGTTAAAGGATTTTAACACCCTGCTAAAAGTACCTTGCTAGAGGACTTAAATTCACAATAAAGTAAGCACTTTGTTAAGAGATTTACGAGAACCTGTTAAAACTCAAAAACATGTTAAGGCTACTTGGTTAGGAGATTTACTCTACATCACCTGTTAAAATGATTCAACACAATGGTCCTTTGGTTAACACTTCTTTGCTAGATGTCAAATCTTCTCTTTCCTGATGTATGCTTGATCCTTCTGATCATATATGTCTCCTATGGCCTTTCTCTACTCTGTTGTGTTCTCCTTTAACTGATTATGCAATTCCTTCCTTTCTTACAACCTCCTTAGTCACCATGAATGCTCTCACTACACTTAACATTCATCCTTCTCCTCACATACACACATACAAACTCTTTAGGGTTTGCCCTCCTTAAGAATACTTAGGTGAACTAGGGTAAGGTTACAATCAATGACTATGATTGATCCATATTGTCGCTTAATACATCCCTTTTTCTTATTGGTTGCATGTACTGCATAGGGATTCACAATATACATCTGTACTTATCTTCTAGAATTGTAAAACAATCCTTAGGTTAGCCCAAAAATGGTTCACATAGAAGTTTGTGCCATTACAAACATCTATATCAAAAATTATTTACTCGACACCCAAAGGCTATGATGCTCGACACTCATTGGATCTTCAATGTTGTACTCAAGTTCTAAAAGACTCGAAATCTATTGTTTACTCAGCACATATAGACTTGTTCGTCACTGGAGTGAATTGGTACATACTATCTACTCAACACATAGTAGTGCTTGGCACTAACTAAGTATATTGTTTGGCAGCTAATGCTCAACATGCATTGATCACTCAGCATGCACTAATTTCTCGGCTTGCTTTGATCACTTGACATACACTATGTTTTTGCTTGAATACATGACCGAAGTCTATTTTCACTCATTTGTCAAAACCAAAATGAGATCAACATGAAGAAAACCCCTGGTATTGCCTAGGACCAAAGTCTGGAGTCCATACAGATGCCCAAATTGGGACTTAAAGAGGGCATTCCTTCTTTTACAAAGATAAATTAGGGGGCATACCCCTTTATTTCAAAAATTTTAAGTTCATTTACAAGAATTGATGAATGCACAAAAAGATTAAGTACAAGAGCAAGAAAGGAGATCCTCTGAGAAGCCCGAAGAAGGAAGGCTCAAGGTCAAAATATGTTGAAGTATCTATCTATGATAATCAAAGACTCCAAGAAACCACTCAAATCCTCCATCAGTCCATTGCCATCAAATTACAAACCCCATAGCAAATCCTTAAAAAAGGGATGGATGTAAAAGTGTTGAGTTCCACCATACTGAAATCATATGAAAGCAAACTCTAGTAGAATTGCTAACAAATCCTTCCATGGCCTTACCCAAAAAATTGAGACAACGAGAGACCTAATCCATTCAGACCTTGCTAGAAAATCACAAATTACCAAAACTTGTATACCCATAAACAATCCTTTAAAAAAATCCAATTAAAAGCTTCTCAAATTAGAGAGAGGGTACGAAATGCTTGAAGATATTTCATTATTATAAAAGCCTCTTCTAGGTTGGATGTATATCAAATAGTAATCCTATTAATATTAATGAGATAGAGCATTGAATATAAAATAATACATGACTATGTCAAACATGATAATCTGGAATTACCTCAAAAACTTTAATGTTCAAAGGAAGACTAAAAATATTTTAACTAATGGCTAGCCTGAAAGTGCTTCTTAAAATAAACAATATTAATCAAAGGTTAACCAAACTATCAAACAACAAGCTAAGAGAAAATTAGTTGATCCAAAAATAACAACCTTTTCCATCTTCTTATAATCCACAAAGGTCATGGGTTACCAAACATCACCTGGACTGCACCCACTTTCCATATTTGAATTAATTAATTTCAGATTACTCCTAACAGTAACATCAAATTAAGATAATTCGTAGTGATACTTCATAGAAAAACTATCACAATTGGAATATAATAAACTTAAAGACATAATCAATATGAAACATTAAACCTAAAATATTCAAGAACTAATGCACATTCCCATGCCCTAATCATATGTAAGACAAAAGAATGAAAAATTAAGCAAAATTTTTCATCTAATCTTGTTATGGAACTGCAATTAACAACCATAAATCATGTTCAAAATTTAACATCCAGAAGTATAAATTTACTCATTGCTGAAGTGAGTTCCTTTCAAAATAAATATAATACTACAACCCATCAAAAAAATATAAATGAGAGTTTGATAGTAAATTTTTTAACAAAACCCAATATGAGTAATAGTCTAAAGCATTATAAAAATTGATACTCAGAAATACCAAAAAGAAGGCCAATGAAATATTTCATTCACTGAACGCTTCTCAAAGATCTTCTATAGTAGCTCGCAGGGCTCATTCATGAAGTATTCCTTCTTCTTCAAAGTAGTGCTCCAGCAAGTCCAAATCAGTGGGGTCCAAAATGGCAAAAAAGTTGAGGAGAAACCTAATGTTCCTCTGATAGATTTCACTATCTTCCTAGAAGCTTGTCGGGTCCTCTGTAAAGATAATAGGGTAAGTAGGAATATGTTCTGCCCTAATATATGGCATGTTATAGTTAGCCACAAGAGGAATGGTAAGGTCACCTCTAATGTTCATAAGGAATGTATTGAGATCACCCAACAAGTGGCCATCAAAAAATTCATGATAGGAGACTAGCTATTAGATCATTGTCAGTATAAAAATGATAGACGACTATAATGAAGATGGCTACAATGTTTGCATTAGAGCAGAGCCTTTTGGGACAATTGATATACTAGGTACCCAAGCATTTAAGAACTGTTGTCCAAACTACCTTATTCCCGATAGGGACAAACTGCACAATTCTCTCAATCTTTATGGGCTTATCAAAAGTCATTAGCCTTGCAGCAGAGGTCACCTAATCCAATGGAGAAGGTGATCATGTCATATGAAACTAAGAAAGAGAGGTATGTATGGAGCTGTATACTTAATTGATATATCATACATCAATTCCTTACATGACAATGTGCCAAAAGTTCATATTCGCATATGTGAAGATGCATAAGAACAAATGTGTGAAAGGTTTTCGAGTGTCAATAAAATTGTTTATGTTGACCAAGCACTGCAACATAGACCGAGCACTTCAAAATTAATATGGTAGAGACCGAATGATATGGAAGAGATCAAGCTATAAAGTAAAGACCTAGTTAAAAGGCATCAATATTAACCGAGATAGTTGGCTTCCACTTACCTAAGTACACAACATTAATGGAGACCCTAAATTGACCAAATGAAGGTATATAACAAAATTTAAAGATATTATTTCATACCTTGTATGCAGATTTCAAGAGCATAGACCAATTTGGCGATTTGAGCAATGAAGGAAATGATTTCAAGAACGATTTGAATTAGAAGCTTAAATGAGTAAAGATCACAAATGTGTTGAGTAATCCAGAGAAGAAAGAACTTCAAACCCTAACTATGATCATGGAAACTTCATCTACCATTGGAATGAGTCAAGAGGTTAGTAGAATCCAATTGGTGAAGAGCGACGCTTGTCCTCCACCAAAGTTTCGTGCTATTCTAGAAATTACAATGAAAGGAGACTCAATGGGTGCATTATCTTCGATACCACCTAAAGTCGTTATGATTCATGATGTTAGAAACTATTACATGTGTAAAATCAAAGAAGTAGGAGATTATGAGATCAAAGAAGCTTATGAGAATTTGTGCAATGAGGGAATCTTGAAGAACAAATTCAAAGTTGTTAAAAAGAAAGGGCTAAACTGTGCCCTATAATTCTTGAGAAATTTCAAGATTGAGTGGATTAGAGTTATTTTGAGCAGAATTCATGATATAAAGTATTAGTTATAGAATGGACCCTTGGAGATCACAAAGAAAATGATACATAGCGTTACTGGTTATCCAACCCTATAAAAGAAGAGAACCATGCAATGTTTGAGCCATGCATAAATTGAGGCAAACACAAGAGTTGAGTGTAATGGACAAGGTCTATCCATTACAAATATTTATGATCAACTAATTGAATTTTCAGTGAGATTCATAACTCACAAATTCTATCAATCGAGCAGATTGAACAACGTGCATTGTATGGTTGTGGATCAAGCATGGAAGATAGTGATGAATGATCATAAGTATGATCTTGTCAAGCTACAAAGGCTACAACTTGCAAAGAATCTATCATCTATAAGAAAAGAGAAGAATTTAATGTGTAAGTTTCGATCCCTCATTGTTTGTATTTTCTTTTATATCCAAGAGTATTTTCCTAGTATTGGTGATGTTGCGTGGGAGCAAGACAAGCTAGTAATAAGACAGGTCAATGAGTATATTACTCAATTGGGATAAAATTTTGAAAATGTAATGGATGCTTATTTTGATGGATTTAGGCAAAGGATGAAAATGAGGATGAGGATACCTGAAGAACTGGTCACAAGGTATTACAGTGACATATGTTTTCTTGTAGATACAAACAACACTTTTGTACAGGCAGTTAAGCCAAGGAAGGCTTGGTTATAGAGCTTTGATTATGAAGTAGATACAATATAGTAAGTGCAAACATTGAAGCACTATTTAAGGAAGAGATAGATTTTAAGGTTGAACCTTTTGGTAATTATGAGGAAGCTAAAGCAAGAATAACTTTGAACCTCAAGACTAGTTCCAAGGAAAAGAAAAGGAAGAAAATGATTCAAGACCTAGAAGCTAAAATGGGTACCCTATGCAAGGGCAAGGAACCATTGTAGATGACACAAGGTCTTGGTGAAGATAAAGAAAAAGACAGTGGTGATGAGGAAGAGGAAGAAGAAGAAGGTAACAAGGGAGAAACCCTAGTTGTTGTTATGCCACCAAGCAAGAAGGCTTAAAGAATAAAGAAGAAGTTGATAGTGACATCCATCTCTCCTCCACCACTAAACAAGCCAAGGATTAGGGCAGCTTCTAGTGCCAAGCAAACTGTAAAGAGAGTAGCAGAGACTACCAAGCCAAGTGCCCCCAAAACCAAAAGAAGGAGACTGGTCAGAGGACCACCTAAGAGGTAGAAAAAATCTATTGAAGAGGTATTTGCAGATTTGAGAAGGTCACCAAGATTATCTAGCTTTAGATCTGTAAAGTATGATACATTACATAATTCTGATAGAAATAATATAGAGGAGTTTATGGTAGACATGATTGTAAATAATAAACTAGCTCCTAGTGAAATAGAGAACCAGATACCTGTTGAGCTGTCGTTTTACATGATGCTAAATTGCAAGAATTCTTGCGAACTCCTCTCTTGAAAAGTTGATTTTGTGAATTGACTCCAAGGTTTCGGGCGATCTTGCAACCTACTAGAACCCACTAAGTTGAAGATAAATGTGAAAGTTCATGAGGAAGCCTTTGTTGGTTCATTTTGATTTTGGATGGAATGTAGAATTTGCACACTATTTCAAAAATAACACCAAAAGAAAACTATGTTTTTGTATTGTTTTATGTTTTTTTATGAATGCAATCTAACAATGCAACTAAAATGAAGTCATGTTCTAACAAAGGGGGTTAATAAATCAAATAACAAGAACTCAAAGCGAATAACATGAAATTGAAATCCTAACAGACATAAGCTACAAAAAACAACACGTTTGCGAGTTAAGCTTTCGCAGAGATCAATAGGTAACCAATAAAAGTAGGAGCAACGCTTCCTCAATTCCATTGATGCAATCATTAGTGAGAAACTTTAATGATCGTATGATGTTTCACTCTTCATCAAATCATAAGGCCACAAAAAGTGTGCTCACGTGAGACAAAGAGTTATGCTGGAACAATTTGATGATTTCTTTTCAAGCTCGTTACGTCAATGGAATTCATAACTCTATAGCAAACACCAAAACTAAAAGATCACACAACTAGAAACAACGCAATAAACCTTTGGCTCAATCACAATCTCATGAACAAAATTCATAAAACAATGACACATTCAAGAAAGAATTACTATACTCCAAATGTGAGCACCAAAAGCATAATTTTATTGCATAATAATGGCAGCCCTTATTACATATTACAATAGGGTATTTATAAGAAATCATCTCCTCAATTTGTGTTGAGAGTGAGAGATATCTTCATGCAATAAAATGCTTTTTAATTAACAAAATAAACTAATTATATACAAACTAACTATTTAACCGGTGCTTAGAAGGACTCCATCCATTTTATATTCATTAATTGGATGCATGAGCCTTTTACATGTTTAAAACAAAGAAATTATGAGAGAAGAAAGAGGAGGAAGCCTTCAGCTAAAGTAGGACTATGTGGAGGTGCCAAAATTGGAAGATGGTCTTTTACTAGGCGTGTGTCGAAGTCAAATTGCCGTTAAAATGTGTTCTCAATGCATGGAAAGCACTATTTTTGGAACAAGTAGTTAATTGTCAGCACACCTTTGAATTGTGGAGCTACAGACCTCAACAGGGTCAAAATCTCAAAATTTTACTGTCAAAATTGAAATTTTGGCATCTAGGTTTTGTTCTTCATCATCCCAAAGCTATGTTTGGATGTTTGCCCTTGAATTTCTCTATAATCTCAGTAATTTTAGCTGCATCCGATAGATCTAAATCCTCATATTTTTCTTTGACCTTATATCCGTAATTGTCTACCTCAATTCGGGTATCAGCAAAATCCCCAAGTTTGGTATCCAATTCTAACAAGGCTTCTTCTATCCTGAAGGCTTGTCGAATATCTTCATTACTAGATGCTTCCTCAAAAGTCTTCTTAAAATTTGCTACTACAACCTCAACAGGCGATAACTTCTCTCGTTCATCATCTTCAAAAATATCCAAGCATACATCACTGTAGTGTCTCTCTGCTTCCAAAATTTGCTCTTGGGCTTGGTCCTTGAGCCGATGGATCTCCTCATGTAATGTTTCCATTACTTCATTACTATCCGCTATATTTTCTATGTAGTCATCAATCATATCTAATTCTTCTCTAGTATATACATCAATCAAAACCTAATACCTTTGCCCCTTTATGGCTTGTAGAGTTTGCAAATCCTTACTCCAGGGCCGTACTTCATCCATAATCTTGAAGTCCTGCTTCAAAATTGCTACAATCTTATTTATGTTCTCCTGCATAGCATGCAGTAACTTCAAATTTCTAGTGATGATCAGAACACCTTTCTCCTCAAAACTTTCCTACCACTACTGACAGGCTTTGAAAAATGGATCTAGTTGTACACCTCCCCCCTCTCTAAGTATAGTGTTCAAAGTTTGCTCGGGTTGCTCAGGATCCAGAGGACCAACTACTTTGGCTAGATATCCCTTTAGGATCTCGACCTACCTTTGAAGTGTTTGGAGTTTGACCTCATCCTGTTCCATGTTCTTGAGGACCTCTTTGACTCCCATGGTCATCATTAATCGGGTTAAATCCCATGTAGGCCTCCCCAACATAACATCCTTCAATTTGTAATCCTTGAGACCAAGGCTTTCTGCATCTATATCTTTAGGAGGGACAGTCACTTGTGCAAACAATTCTTGGTTCCATGTGCTGGTGACAAATGCCAATGACGTTGCCTCGTGAGATGGAGACTCAGGTTTATTAAGAATCTTGACAATGTCACAAATGTCTTCCTCTAAAGCATGGAATTGAGGCTTAGTACTCCTCATTATTTCCTTCTGGATCCATCTAGAGATGTGTTTTGCTGAGGACCTGGCTCTTAATGACAAAGGGGTATGTTCTACGACTTCCTTCCCTTTGTCGCTCCTGCTTAGAGTTGTCTCCTGTTGTGAGGGCTCTTCTTCTGTAGCCTCAGTCTCAATAGACCCTGTAGCTTGCATCTCAGTGTCTTGGGAAGGTGGTTGAGAATATTCCATCATTTATCCCTCCTTTGACACTTCATTGGTCATCATTTGTTCTGGTCCCTCCTCCTGTGATGGTTCCTTCTGAACCTACTCTTCTTCTAAACTCTAAGGTGGAGGAGTAACCGAGCCCTTATCTACTACCGTAATTTATGGTGGAGATGGGGGAGTAAGATCAGGACCCTGTGTATCAGGCGGCATCTGCGTCCAATCTTCCTATTGAGGTTCACTTGTAGGAGTGTCTCTGATCTTATCCCCAATCAACTCTGTACCCATGGGCATAAAATCAAAATATGACATTGAAAAAATGTCATCACCCTCTTCACTCTGCTCATCAACCCACTACTGTACTTCATCTTCCAAGGAAGAGAGTTTTAAGGGTTCTACTTGGGTGGACGACGAGGTACTTGTTGCACTTTTTCTCCTTTGTAGCTCAGTAGCTCTTGCTAGTTAAGTTCTTCCTTGTAGGGGCACTTGTTCCTCTTCCTCTTTTGATTCTTCTTCTTCCTCCTCTTTGTCTCCTTCTAGAATGGTTTTGGGAATAGATGGGGAAGGCACCAATCTTCTGTTGATCCTTTGCCTTTTTTTAATTTGGATCTTAATCCTCTTCTTTTGTTTCTTGGTGACAAAAAGAGAAGCTAGCTCATCTTGCACAGGAGGAATAGAAACCTATGGAATCTCTCCCTCTTTTGGTTGGTTGGGCACAATGGGAGGCAATTGAGGTTTATCCTGGACTTGAGTAGTTCCAGTATCCTCATACCCTTGTGCACTCTGTTCTTACTACTGGGGAGGCGCCTGTTCTTCAGCCTATTCTATTTGAATTCTCTAGGGGGAGGTCCTCTTCCTTTTGTTCTTTCCCTTCCTCTCTAGAGAGTGATAGTATCCAACCAGGTGATCAAGCTAGTATACTATCTTTGGCCTGATTGGAGACTAAGCCGCAAAGGTAGGAATTGTTACTTTCTTCCTTCTATCTCTTTCTGGGTGAGCATGCGCATGAAAGATCATTGTATCTAGCATTGGATCAAGTAGAAAAGGTTTCTTGATCCAATCCTTTATCATTTTGATGACATGCCTTGCCCGATGATTAATATCATCGGCCTCCTCCTTGTCAACCTCAACATTCATAATGGGTCTTTCTCCTATTTTGTTTGAGTTGAACAAGGGGTCCAATAACCCCTTTGAATCTTGTTGCCTTATCTCCTCTGAGATGTTCAATTGGAGAGCCTTCTCTACTAGATACAAAGTCATCCTACAATAATCCCTTATGCAGACATCATAGTCATTTGTTGCGTTCATCCAATGATCTTCAACAACATTCTCGTGGTGAAATTTCTTTCCTACTAGACTCTCCACTCTCCCGATATTGTCAAAGTATGGCCAGGGAGAGTTGTATTCTTCAAGAGGATAATTCTCCCATTCCCACTTGAAGGACATAATATCTTGTTTCCATTTCACTAGGTAAGGTCCAATGACCAAGGGCCATACCCAACAAGGTCTCTGTTGTCTCTTTATCTTCTCATATGCCGACTCAATTTGTCAAGCAATCTCCAATAGCACCAATTTGTCACTAGGATACCTGGGGAGCTTCTTAGGATTAATGGAGGCACCAGCTACCCACAGATATGTGAATGTTTTGAACTGGATAAAGTAGGCTCCGAGAACTATAATTTGTGCTTTGGCTTCATCAGATAACCTCTTCCCATAATCTCACTCATTGAATTGAATGATCACAAAAATGAACACATCATTCATGATTCTATAATCCTTGCTCTATATTGAGAGTTTCTTCTTTACCAGTTGCGGGTAGACTATATATGGCCAAGCATTGGGATCCTACACACAGTCTCTCCTATACAAACCAGGGTAGTTTGTCACCCTCGCCACGAGCAGGTATACCACGTAAGAAGTCATATAGAACTTCTTGTCTTTTACTACCCTTAACTGCTCACACAAGTTTTCACTTAGTGTGGTGGCCCAGTCTAATGGTATCTTCGCTGCTCTGATGGTCTTAATGAAGTTGACCATGAAAGTGCTGAGGTGGCCTGCTACAGGTAAACCCATGACTCTACTCAAAAGGATGATGGAATATCCAATTTCCTCCTTCATGTATCCCCAATTCATATCCCCTTTGCCCGTTATCCTTCCCCTAGAAGGCTTCTCAATGAGGTAAGAGGATTGTATGATGTCAGTTGCCTCCTACTGGTGCTCCTAGTACCATCTCTTTGCTACTTTGCACGAGAATCTAATGAATTGATCGGCCCTTGGGAGATGGAAGAACCTCTCAATGTTGTCAGGTCATAGGTCCAATATGACCTCTCTTGTGACACTCTTGACCACTTTCCCTTTAGCAACAAAATGTTGCGCCAATGTCATGATTAGTTATGTTAACTGCATCGATATGAGATGCGAAGCTATGCTCACCAACCTGAAATGAATCAGTGAGGATACTAGAGTTGATCTCTCACTTGGCTTGTTGTAGATTCTTAGGAATTCTCCCAAATCTGTGTGTCTCAGGTCGGTATCTATGATTTCTACGTAATCATCATGGAATCTTGACTTTGACAATACGCCTTGAAACTTGAATACAACGGGATTGAGTGCCATTCCAGATGTGGATGCCATTTAATCTCTACATGACACAAGAAAAACGCTCATTAGGTCAACGATAAACTTGGAAATAAAAAATGCAAATGCTTTAAATTTCACTAATGAAAGAAAAGAAAATAAACATAAAGAACAAAATGAAACCCCCAATTCGGGTGCCTTTATTTATTTTTTAAAACTATTTATTACTCCATTCCTATTTATTTTTTATTGTTATTATTATTATTTTTTTAAAATTTTAAATTTAATTTTTTAATTTTTTAATTTTTTAATTTTTAATTTTTAATTTATTTTTTCTTAAGTTTTTTGGGGAGGGGGTGAAGAAATGTATAGGTGCGCAGCAAAAGACTCTGTGTGGTGTGCACCCTCGCGGCTAACGTTTGTACAATGCAAGAGGGCGAAGGAATGGAGTGCACGCCATGGGTGGAGAGTGCTTGCAGTGGCACGGGTGCAAAGCATGTCGTGGAGCGGTGGCACAAGGTAGGCACTGTTTAAAAGTGTGCTTGACTGAGATGGTAGGAAAGTCGCATGGCGGCAAGAGCGATGGTGTGTGTGAGCGAAAGTATGAGAGTCGCACGACAACAAGAGCTGTGGTGCATGCGAATTACATGTATAAGATCTATGTGGCAGCAAGAGTCGTGGCACACATGAGTGCGGGTATGAGATCCGTGCGACAATAAGAGTCGTGGCATGCACAATGTGTACTTCACGGATGCGTGGCACCATGTGCGCATGCAATGAAACATTTGACGCACCTGCTACTTCAAAATGCACTCACCAAATACTTAGACAAGGATAGGGATTGAATGATGGTGGGGTGCTTTTTATAGCCACGTCCACTTGCGTGAGGCACGACGCACGCCTAGCGCAAGTGCTTGTCGCGCACCATGTGAGTAGGGCACGGTGTGTGCGCAGTGCAAGCCTTTTCTTTTTTTTGAAAATTTCTTTTGTTTTTTTCGATTTTTATATATATATTTGGTTTTTTCAACTTTTCCAAATTTCTTGATCTTTTATGGTTTTTGACTCTAACACTTTTTTTTCAAATCTCAAACTGTGAGTTCAAGAGTCCGAAAAAAAGAGCAGAGGGTCCCCATTCCTAGTAAGGAATGGGGTTTTTGTTGTGGGGCCACAACAAATAGCCCCAAAAAAAGGAAGAAATGACAAAGGCATTTCTTCATTAGCAAACATTCTTTCAACGTGTGTTAAACACCAACCGAACTTCAAACATCTCAGGCTTATTTCGGATGACTCTACAATTCAAAACCTTCAAGCTCAGTGTGTGATTTGTGTGTTCATTCCCTTTGATGTCTCAAGATGCGGTCTATCAAAGTTTTTTGACAACTCGAAAACAATCTTCCATTCCTCCTGGCTCATTCATTTAGGATCTCCATGAAGGCTATTCATCGATCACTTGCTTGACCAAATGAGAGAATTAGTTCAAGGGCTCTTAGTGGGGTGCCACATTCTTTTTAACTTCCTAGAAAATTTGAATAATCGCTCCGTGTAGTTTTGATGAAGCCATGTTTTGGATATAAGATACTTTATTTTGAGAACTTATCCTTTTGCTTGTTCAGATCTTTAGAATCCTTCAATCTTAACACCGTACTTTGTTTTATTTTCTTTTTCTTTCTCTTTTTTTTTCTTTTGTATCCTGACTACGCTTAGACTATGTAGTCAGGACATCGATGTCATTTCTTAGATTCAATCTCTTGTGAACATCCCTTGCGTTCCTCTTTTAAAACTTTTTAGAAACTCTCACACCAAACAATGATCTTAGCAACCTTTCAAGAAGGCCCCTCTCATTTGAACCATTTGGAGCTTGGATCATCCTTCGTCATCTTTGACTTTAGTTTGACAACACCTAAAAAAATCAACTTTTATATTTGCAAAGTATTGAGAACTTGTTGGTCTAGGCTTTTGATTTCTAGACTGAAAATCCCCTATTTCTGCAAGGAATGTTCATTGCTTGATTGGTATAAGACACACAATCATCCAAATATTTTGACAAAGAAATACCTCTTCCTAAAATTTGAACCAAAGAGTGGATAGTAAAATCTTGAGAGAAAATCTCAAGTACACCTTACCCCCCAAGATCGACACAACTTTGAAAAGACGGTATGGACACGATACCAAGGCAAACCCATGAAAATACCCCTTTATAAGAAAAAATACATACTATGTAACTTTCTCGCATTAGAGACAGATTATGCTATGAAATTAGACCTTTGTCTCAAAGGTTAACATCTATCTATTTAATAAAAATCTATCTATTTAATAAAAAAAAGAGTTTTAAAAAATAGAATTGAGAAGCGGATCTATTTTGATCATTTATAGCTACCAATATACAATGTGGTAATTGTTCCCATTTGTTTTATATCTTACAAAGTAAAGTAATAAATTACTTGGCCGAAAGCAAACACACAACATAAAAGCAAAACACACTTGCAAAAAATAAACACACTTGTAGGAATAAAAATCTAAACTAAATGCAGAATTAAAATCTAACTTTTTCTTCTTCTTTTTTTCTTTTAGGCCTCAAAATAATGCTTCAAAAACTACCCATTTACGAGCAAGGGAAGAAATTCCCCCTGTAAGGAACTGAGCCTAAAAGTATTTTCTCTAAGAATTTTCACAAATTGATAAGGGCCTGTCCACAAGTGTTGAAGCTTGATATGGCTGCCCGACTTTTCTTTTGCCTTATCCTAGAGTAGAACAAGGTCAGAAATCTTGAATGATTTAATCATGGCTCTCTTGTCGAACCATCTTTTCACAATAGCTTGATGTTTAGCCATGTGCTCCAATGCAGCTATCTATTTCTCATCCATTTCTAAAAGATTCATCAATCTAATTTGTACTTTATTAGCATCTTCAACGTACCCACTCATGAATTTTAAAACAGGAATCCTGAGGTTAAGTGGGAACACTAGTTCTTATCCATAGACAAGCAAATACAAAGAAGTCTTCAAAGCATTTTTAACTCTCACTCAATCTGTCCATAAGGTATATTTGAGTTGCATATGCCAATCCCTAGGGTTCTCCTTCAACAATCATCTTATAACCATGATCAAGTTCTTGTTTGTAGATTCTACTACCCCATTTCTTTGCGGGTAATAATTCAAAGAGAACTTGATAATGATTTTATTTTCAAATGCCCATTGGGTCAAGAATGCAGATGTGAAAGCAAACCCGTTATCACACACAAGGGCAAATGGCATTCCAAATCCAGTAACAATATGTTCTTCCAAAAAGTCTGTTACTACCTTAGCAAAGCAATTTTTGAATGTTTCTACTTTTATCCATCATGTATAGTAATCTGTAGCCATGAGAACGAATGCGTGTCTAGTTGATGATGGTGGATTGACTAGACCAATGAAATCTAGCCCCCACTTCACGAAGGGGCGTATCTCATACTTAGGTTGTAAGGGCATCACCAAATTCCTTTCTCTATTAGCACTGGTTTGACAGATATGGAAAGAGTGTACATGCTCAAAAGTGTCTTTGAAAATTGAGGGCCAAAAATAGCTCAATCTTAGAATCATGTGAGTTGTTGCTTCTGCTGAACCATGTCCTATACCATACTTGTCATGAAAATGTTCTAAGACTTCCTTTGCTTCCTCATGGCCTAAGCATTTTAGATAAATCCCTTCATGATTTCTCTTGTACAACTTGTTGTCACGTAGCATGTAGGATTCACACTTCATTTTGAGTCCCCTACGTTGTGAACTATTCATCCAACAAGGGCATTGGTCTTGTATAAGATAATAAACAATGTCTTGATACCAAACGTCTATCACCACACCTTGGCCAATATCAACTTGAGATATAATCCTCTTATTTTGATCATCTTCATTTGTTTCACTATCAAACTTGAACTCCTTTTCATCTTCGTTCTGGTTAGCTCTCATTCTTGACAACCCTTGACCTCTTACTAATCTCATAGGCTAAATTTCGAGATCAAATTCTTGAAGTATGGCCATCCATTTACCTCTCCTTTCATCAAGTTCATTTTGTATCAAAAGTGTCTTTATTGCTAGGTCAGGTACAATTGCATACACCTTACTTCTTAGTATGTAATGATGGAACTTCTTCACCACCTTGATTAATGCAAAGGATTGTTTATCAAGGTTCTTTCATCCTCCTTTTCCTTCTTCTGTGTTAGGATCCCTGCACAAGAGTGTTCAGAAGCAAAGGAATATATCTTAAAAGGTAACTCATAATTAGGACTCACCAATATTGGGGCCATAGAAATGGCCACTTTGATATCTTCGAATGATTTCTTAATCTCTGGAACCCATTCCGTCTTAGCCCCCTTTTTGAGTAAATCATTCAGGGGATGAATTATTTTTACAAATCTGCTTATGAATTTTTGCACAAAATTTATCTTCCCAAAGAAAGACTTGAGTTCTTTTCGACTATGGGGAGGTGATAAATTTAGAATAGATTTGATTCTATTAGGATCGATGGAGATCCCAACTTTAGAAATGATATGACCCAGGAGCTTTCCTTTAGTAACCCCAAATGAACATTTCTTGGGATTGAGGGATATGTGGTACCAGTGACATCTATTCAATACTCACCTTAAATCAACAATGTGAGTGCTTTGATCTTTTGAAAAGATAGTTAAATCATCCATGTAGATGACTAAAAACTTATTTACCAATCCCTTAAAAGCTTCATACATGGCTCGCTGAAATGTAGCCCCTACGTTAATCAGTCTAAAAGGCATTCTCCTATAGGCAAAAGTTCCCCATTTAGTTGTGAGAGTTGTCTTTAGTCAATCTTCTTCTTCAACCATCACCTAATTATATCTTGAATATCTGTCTAGGAAAGACATCATCTTTGAACCATTTACAATTTGCAAAACCTCATCAAGTGAGGGTAGAGGATAATTGTCCTTTTGAGATGCTAGGTTCAAGTTACAAAAATCAACACAAAGATGAATCTCTCCAATCTTCTTCCACACGGGAACCAAGTTAGCCACCCATGTAGAATGACGAATGGGAAATATGATCTTTGCATCCAGCAATTTCTTGACTTCCTTCATTATCAGGGGCTTGAGGATGGGATTGACTGATCTTTGCCTTTGTCAAAAAGGCTTGACATTTGGTTTCAACAGGATGTCATGAGTTATAATCTCGGGGTCATATGTCTTTAGCTCTTCATAGCTCCAAGCAATAACATCCTTATACTTAGTAAGAAACTTGAGCATTTCTTCCCTTTCTTGTGTATTGCATGCTTTCCCTATTCGGACCATCCTCAGATCTTCTTTAATCCCTAGGTTGTATTCATCACACTCCTCGATCACCTTTTCTTGGATTGTTCATTTATTTTGTGTTGACTCATCATGATAAAAAATATGTTCTTACTCAACCATCCCCTTGGGAATAGTATTAGTCTTTAAATTAAGGATCCCATTTTCATCTTCAAGTTCATCATCTTCGGGCTTGTCATCTGAATTGTCATCAATTTCTTGTCCTTTTAAGTGACCATTGCACATGATAAATTCAAATATGTGTTGATCGTCTTGAAAGACTTGAAAGTTTGTAATATTATCCATAATAGATGGGGCAACAACCAACTCTACTTAAAATCTTTTCAACTTTGTTCTTTCAACTAGTTGTAATGCGCTTGCTGAAATAGCGAGAGCATTTGCCACCATGTTCTTCCTCCTTGGAATGGACCTTATGTTTAAAGCTTCAAAATCATCCAGTAAATCCCATACTCTTTTCCTGTAGGAAAGTAACCTTTTGTTTTTGCAA
This sequence comes from Cupressus sempervirens, assembly GCA_028749045.1. Lineage (NCBI taxonomy): Eukaryota > Viridiplantae > Streptophyta > Pinopsida > Cupressales > Cupressaceae > Cupressus > Cupressus sempervirens. The sequence goes on from CM053789.1 coordinate 539,154,674, forward strand.
GAGTATAATGATTTTACTTGCCAAATAACCAATTGAGAGTCTCCCTTGATTATAAGAGTTATGACTCCTTTCTGAAGTGCAAAGAGAAGTCCTTGGATCAACGCCTCGTATTCTACAACATTGTTAGTACATCTAAACTGTAATTGATATGCTACATAAAAGGACTTACCTTTTGGATTAACCAATTCTATACTTCTCTAGCCCCTAATTTGCATCTGGAACCATCAAAGCAAAGTGTCCAAATTGAATCTTCCTTGGGCCTTTTAACCTTGTGTTTGTTTGTTCTTAACTTTTCTTTGATCTGAGTGTTGAAAGATTGTTTCTTGGGAACCCATTGCAACTTCTTGTGGGGTGGACTTAATGATTCCCCAATGTAACATGTTGATAGAGGAAATGTATGTTTTTCTTGTTTTTCCTGAATTTCCTCTATCAATTCCTTAATTTCATTTGTTTTGGGTTTAGGGTGAATGACAACCAAAGTCCACCCCTTTCCCTTCATGTACTGTCTTCTTCTATGAATCTTGATCATTCTTAGGGGAGGAGAAGACAAACCTCCACCATTAGAAGAGGTATCACTATATGATAAATTTAGATCTTCAATTTCCTCTTCAATCTGCTCTACCGACTCAGTTGATTTTATATTACTTTGATCTCCCACAGGTCCCTTTTTTCGAATTTGATTACCCTTTCCTTGCATCATATGTGTTAACACTTTTGCGACCACTTCTTGGCATGACGAGCATTCAGATTTAGAGTGGCTAACTTTGTGTAATTGGCGAAATCCTGGGAGGAGTAAGATGCTAGGATCAATTTCTTCTCCCAAGCATTGTAAATTAGTCACCATATTATCTATGAATTGTGTCACAATCTCATCCTTTGGGATTGGTATCTTGAGTTCCTTATCTTGATCTTGGGATGCTTTGATTGGAATAGTGTCGAATGCCATCACCTTATATGAACCCAAATCTGATTGTAAGAATGCTATCTCATTCAAGGCATTGTAGTCTATAATCATCATTTTCAATTTGGGTTCTGCATCTATCTTGATTTGATTGTTCAATACTTTCCATGGTAACCATAACTAAGTGAAATCTATAGAAAACCATCCTCTTAGGCATTTCGTCCATTCTCTACTTAGGAACAACCCATACATCTCTAGAATGCCCACTATATGTATATCAATGACATCTTGAATCTAGGGATTGACTGTCAATTGTATCCAAACATCTTTCAATACACTGATGACTTTCACCTTTGTTTTGTCCAGCTGTATCACTATCTAGCTGGAAGGTTGAGGACTTACCCCTAAATTTTGTGTTATTGATAGCGGCATGACATTACATGAGGCTTCTGAATCAATCAAGCAATTGTGGAGATTCTTTCCACATATCCTAATGCTGAGCAAAAATGAGGGTACTTCAACCTTGTCTTTAAACATAGTGGGCATTGCTTCTGCTGCATTGACTTGTTGAGACACTGTCTTTTGAGGGACAATATTCATATTGTGGGATACCTTTGTATGATCTAGAGTCTTCATGAGTGCTTCTTGCTATTGTGGACAATTTTGCAACATGTCAAACATGGACATATTGGGTCCAACTATATCACTATTCGACTGGAAGGTTGAGGACTTACCCCTAACTTTTACACTATTGATAGTGGCATGACATTACATAAGGCTCCTGAATCAATCAAGCAATTGTGGAGATTATTTCCATATATCCTGATGCTGAGCAAAAACAAGGGTACTTCAACCTTGTCTTTAAACATAGTGGGCATCACTTCTGCTGTATTGACTTGTTGAGGCACTATCTTGTGAGGGACAATATTTGTATTATGGGATACCTTTGTATGATCTAGAGTCTTCATGAGTGCTTCTCGTTGTTGTGAACAATTTTGCAACATGTCAAACATGGACATATTAGCTTTGGTTCATTTCAAGTCTTCAACGAAACTATACTTTTCAGTAGACCAAGAAGGATTCTTCAATATTGTTGGTATGTTTGCTTGATTCTAATTCTGTTGTCCTCCATATGGTGGCCTAATTGGTGCCAGATTGTTACTCGCTCTCGGATCGAGAGGAGTTGGTTGTAAAGCTGGAGGAATTCCATCCGTCAAAGGTTCTTTTCTATTTCTCAGATTATATATGTTTTGATTGTCATTTCAAAAAGCAAACATCTCATCATGATAAAGATCAAGTTCCTAATTGAATGGAAAAGAGAACTCTTTGCTAGCTGGTTACTCTACCTGCACATTCTGTGTAGAATCATAGGATTCTAGTAGCATAGTGTTAAATTGCACAGGAGGAGCGTTATCATTCACTTGTGAACTTTGAGTCATCTCTTGATTCCCATTGTAATACAAACCATTATTGTTGGGTGCATTTTGACCATCATCATATTGATTGATATCTACATATTGAACATTGTTATTATTGTTGTTGGTAGGAATGCTTCCATTATTTGGCTGAGTGTTCCACTGTCGGTTCTGTCTTTGGAAGCCATTATTACAATCAGGAGGATTGAAGTTGTTCTCCCTTTTGTTGTTTCCTACATTATTATTGTTGTTCCCATTGAAGTTCCTATTATAATTCTAGCCATAATTGTTATTGTAGGGACCAGCATTGTTTCTTTGGAAATTATTGTTCTGTCCTTGGGATAACCTTAGACAAGTCAATTCGTTGTTCATTTGAGATATAGTCTTTTTCATCTGACCAAATTTGAAAACAAAACCATTGTCTGCTTTAGTGGGCACCATTGCCTTTTGCTCAAAGAAGGCAGCTTTCAGAGGTTCAAACCCTGGATACCTCAAAGCGAGGTTTTGCGGAGTGGGTGCCTGTTGCAATGGAACTGAGTTCATAGGTATGAATTGACTAGGCATCATGGGTACTCCAGCTGGATATGTTGGCATCGCTATGATAGCTAGAGCTAGAAGCATTAATCCTCCTCTGTTAGGATTAGCTTGCTTAGTGAAATTAATTGCCTCTAAGAAGACTTTATCCAATGTGTCAATATTTGCTACAGGAAGTCTTCTCAGAAAAATTGCAGTAAGATGGTCCATAACATTCAGATAAATCTGAATAGCAGCTACAATTGGTATGGTGTATGGTGTCTCTAGCTTGTGATATGCCATATGGAAGTGATGGTTGAAGCGAGAAACTATCTCAATTGGGTCCCTTTTGATTGACATGAATTGTTGATGTATCACAGTTGGGTTAATGAATGTTTTGAATTGTTCCAAGAACAATTTTTTGAATGTGTCCCAATCTCCAATGCATCTAGGAGGCATATTAATGTACCAATTAAAGGAAATTTCCCCCAAAGAGTAGGGGAATAAATGAAGAACCACATCCTCATTAGCAATCTGCTTGCAATTGCAAATTTCTTTGAATACCTTGACGTGATCTTTGGCAGTTCGTGTCTCACCATAGATGAATCTTGGGTAAAACTTCTCGGGATTCTTAGGGAGGTCATGGAGTGCACCTCTCAAGTTTATTGGCGAGTCTACGACGTTTGCGAAAAAGGCCATCGGAGGGTTTGGCAGACCTAACAGTGGTTGTTGAGTAGTAACTATTGGAGTATGTGGTGGTCCACCAGGGGGTTGGAGTGGAGGTGGAATTGAAGAAGATGATGAAAGTTCAAATGGAAGTGGTTGAATTCAGGATACTCCCTTGTCACTACATGGTTTGCGGAAGTGGGTAAGCTTAAAAAACTCGTGTGCACTTGGCGTAGATCTTAACGCTCACTGAAATGGAGATTTTGGATCAATATCCTCTAGTTTGCATCAATTTTGGAAAAAAGTTCACCTCTGTAGAAGTACACTTCCTCACCTCTCTAAATTTTGTGCACCATAGAGTTTTGCACACTTGCGCACTTGCAAAGTTGTGGATCTGTGGACCTATGTACCTGTAGATTTGCGGACCTGTGTACCTATGAAATTGCAGACCTGAATTTCTCAAAAACTCAAAAAAAAATTTGAACTTGTGTGAAGCACAGATTTTTGCAAAAAGTGCAAAATTTTGAAACTTTGGAAAATTTACCTTCCTTTTTCAAGAATCAAAAGTCAAGCCCTCCTTCTAGAGCCACTTCTCTCAAGCTATCATTTTACACAATGCTAAACGACAGGAATTATTGCGAACTCCTCTCTTGAAATGATTTTGTGAATTGACTCCAACGTTCCAGGTGATCTTGTGACCTACTGGAACCCACTCAATTGAAGATAAATGTGAATGTTCACAAGGAGGCCTTTGCTAATTCATTTTGATTTCGAATGGAATGTAGAATCTACACGTTGTTTCAAAAATAACACCAAAAGTTATGTTTTTGGATTTTTTATGTTTTTTATGAATGTAATCTAACAATGCAACTAAAATGAAGTCCTATTCTAACAAAGGGGGTTAATAAAGCAAATAACAAGAACTTAAAGCAAATAACATGAAATTCAAAGCAAATAACGTGAAATTGAAATCCTAATGGACACAAGCTACAAAAAACAACACATCTGCGAGTTAAGCTTTCGAAGAGATCGGTTGGTAACAAATGAAAGCAGGAACAGTGCTTCCTCAATTCCATTGATGTAATCATCGGTGAGAAACTTTAATGAGCATATGATGTTTTTCTCTTCATCAAATCACAAGGCCACAAAAAGTGCGCTCATGCGAGACAAAGAGTTATGCGGGCACAATTCGATGATTTCTTCTCAAGCTCGTTACGTCAGCAAAATTCATAAATCTGTAGCAAATACCAAAACTAAAAGATTGCACAACCAGAAACAACGCAATAAACCTTTGGGTCAATCACAATCTCATGAACAAAATTCACAAAATAATGACACATTCAGGCAAGAATCACTACACTCCAAATGCGAGCACCAAAAGCATAATTTTATTGCATAATAACATCGGCTCTTGTTACATATTACAATACGGTATTTATAAGAAATCATCTCCTCAATTTGTGTTGAGAATGAGATATATCTTTATGTAATAAAATGCTTTTTAATTAACAAAATAAGCTAATTATATACAAACTAACTATTTAACTGGTGCTTAGAAGGACTCCATCCATTTTATATTCATTAATGGGACGCATGAGCCTTTTACATGTTTAAAACAAAGAAATTATGAGAGAAGAAAGAGGAGTGTGCCTTCAGTCGAAGTAGGAGTGTGTGAAGGTGCCAAAATTGGAAGATGGTCCTTTACTAGGCATGTGTCGAAGTTAATCTGCCATCAAAATGCCTTCTCGATGCATGGAAAGCGCTATTTTTGGAACAAGTAGTTAACTGTTGGCACACCTCTGAATTGCAGAGCTGCGGACCTCGACAGGGTCAAAATCTCAAAATTTTACTAAGTGTCAAAATTAAAATTCTAGCATCTGGGTTTTGTTCTTCATCATCCCAAAGCTATGTTTGGAAGTTTGCCCTTGAATTTCTCTATAATCTTAGTAATTTTAGCTGCATGTAGTAGATCTAAAGCCTCATATTTTTTTTTGACCTTCTATCAGTAATTATCTACCTCAATTCGGGTATCAACAAAATCTCTGAGTTTGGTATCCAATTCTAACAAGGCTTCTTCTGTCTTGAAGGCTTGTCAGATATCTTCATCACTGGATGCTTCCTCAAAAGTCTTCTTAAAATTCGCTACCACAACCTCAATAGGTAATAACTTCTCTCGTTCATCATCTTCAAAAATATCCAAGCACGCATCACTGTAGTGTCTCTTTGCTTCCAAAATTTTCTCTTGGGCTTGGTCCTTGAGCTGATGGATCTCCTCATGTAATGTTTCCATTACTTTATTACTATCTGCTATCTTTTCTATCTAGTCATCAATCATATCTGATTCTTCTTGGGTATATACATCAATCAAAACCTGGTACCTTTGCCCCTTTATGGCTTGTAGAGTTTGCAAATCCTTACTCTAGGCTCATACTTCATCCATAATTTTAAAATCCTGCTCCAAAATTGCTACGATCTTATTTACATTCTCCTGTGTAGCATGCAGTAACTTCAAATTTCTTGTGATGATCATAACACCTTTCTCCTCAAAACTTTCCTGCCACTACTGACAGGCTTTCAAAAATGGATCTAGTTGTACACCTCCCCCCTCTCTAAGTATAGTGTTCAAAGTTTTCTTAAGGTGCTTAGGATCTATAGGACCAACTACTTTGGCTAGATATCCCTTTAGGATCTCGACCTGCCTTCGAAGTGTTTGGAGTTCAGCCTCATCCTGTTCTATGTTCTTGAGGGCCTCTTTGACTCCCATGGTCATCATTAATCAGGTTGAATCCCATGTAGGCCTCCCCAACATAACATCCTTCAATTCGTAATCCTCGAGACCAAGGCTTTCTGCATCTGTGTCTTTAGGAGAGATAGCCACTTGTGCAAACAATTTTTGGTTCCATGTGCTGGTGACAAATGCCAACGACGTTGCTTCATGAGATGGAGACTAAGGTTTATTCAAAATCTCAGCAATGCCACAAATGTCTTCCTCTGAAGCACATAATTGAGGCTTAGTACTCCTCATTATTTCCTTTTGGATCCATCTAGAGATGTGTTCTATTGAGGACCTGGCTCTTGATGACAAAGGGGTATGTTCTACAACTTCCTTCCCTTTGTCGCTTCTTCTTAGAGTTGTCTCCTATTGTGAGGGCTCTTCTTATGTAGCCTCAGTCTCAGTGGATGCTACAACTTGCACTTCAATGTCTTGGGAAGGTGGTTGAGAATATTCCATCATTTATCTCTCCTTCGACACTTCATCGATCGCCATTTGTTCTGGTCCCCCCTCCTGTGATGGTTCCTTCTAAACCTACTCTTCTTCTAAACTCTAAGGTGGAGGAGTAACCGAGCCCTTATCTACCACTATAATTTATGGTGGAGATGGGGGGGGTAAGATCAGGACCCTGTGTATCTGGCGGCATCTATGTCCAGTCTTCCTGTTGAGGTTCACTTGTACGGATGTACCTGATCTTATCCCCAATCAACTTTGTACCCATGGGCATAAAATCAAAATCTGACATTGAAAAAATGGCATTGCCCTCTTCACTCTTCTCATCCACCCACTTTTGTACTTCATCTTCTGAGGAAGAGAGTTCTAAGGGTTCTACTTGGGTGGACGGCGAGGTACCCGTGACACTCTTTTTCCTTTGTAGCTCAGTAGCTTGCTAGTCGAGTTCTTTCCTGTAGAGGCACTTGTTCCTCTTCCTCTTCTGATTCTTCTTCTTCCTCCTCTTTGTCTCCTTCCAGAATGGTTTCAGGAATAGATGGGGAAGGCACTAATCTTCTATTGATCCTTTGCCTCTTTTTCATCTGGACCTTAATCCTCTTCTTTTGTTTCTTGGGGACAGAAGGAGAAGTTGGCTCATCTTGCACGAGAGGAATAGAAACCTGTGGAATCTCTCCCTCTTCTGGTTGGCTAGGCATAATGGGAGGAAATTGAGGTTCATCTTGGACTTGAGTAGCTCCAGTATCCTCGAACCCTTGTGCACTCTGTTCTTGCTGGGCGCCTGTTCTGTTTGAATTCTCTAAGGGGAAGTCCTCTTCCTTTTGTTCTTTCCCTTCCTCTCTCGAGGGTGATAGTATCCAATAGGGGGATCAAGCTAGTAAACTGTCTTTGGTCTGATAGGAGACTGGGCCGTAAAGGTAGGAATTGTTACTTTCTTCCCTCTACCTCTTTTCAAGCGAGCATGTGCATGAAAGATCACTGTATCAGGTATTGGATCAAGTGGAGAAGGTTTCTTGATCCAATCCTTCATCATTCTGACGACATGCCTCATCCGATGATTAATATTATTGGCCTCCTCCTTGTCAACCTTAACATTCATAATGGGCCTTTCTCCTATTTTGTCTGAGTTGAACAAGGGGTCCAATAACTCCTTTGAATCATGTTGCCTTATCTCCTCCGAGATGTTCAATTGGAGAGCCTTCTTTGCTAGATACAAAGTCATCCTATAATAATCCCTTATGTGGACATCGCAGTCATTTGTTGCATTCATCTAGTGATCTTCAACAACATCCTCATGGGAGAGTTGTATTCTTTGAGAGGATAATTCTCCCATTCCCACTTAAAGGATGTAATATCATGTTTTCGTTTCACCTGGTATGGTCCAATAACCAAGGACCATACTTAGCAAGGTCTTCGTTGTCTCTTTATCTTCTCATATGCTAACTCAATTTGTTGGGCAATCTCCAATAGCATCAGTTTGTCACTAGGATACTTGGGGAGCTTCTTAGGATTAATGGAGGCACCAGCTACCCGCAAATGTGTGAACATTTTGAACTGGATAAAGTAGGCTCCAAGAACTATAATCCGTGCTTTGGCTTCATCAGATAACCTCTTCCCATAATCTCCCTCAATGAATCAAATAATTGCTAAAATGAACGCATCATTCACGATTCTATATTCTTTTCTCTGTACTAAGAGGTTCTTCTTTACCAGCTGTAGGTAGACTATATATGGCCAGGCATTGGGATCCTGCATACTGCCTCTCCTATAGAAACCAAGGTAGTTTATCGCCCTTGCCACGAGTAGGTATACCATGTAAGAAGTCATATAGAACTTCTTGTCTTTTATTTTCCTCAATTGCTCACACAAATTTTCACTTAGTGTGGTAGCCCAGTCTAGTGATATCTTCATTGCTTTGATGGTCTTAATGAAGTTGACCATGAAAGTGCTGAGGTGGCCTGCTGCAGGTAAACCCATGACTTTGCTCAAAAGGATGATGGAATATCTAATGTCCTCCTTCATGTATCCTCGAGTCATATCCACTTTGCCCTTTATCATTCCCCTAGGACTCTTCTCAACGAGGTAAGAGGATTGTATGATGTTAATTGCCTCCTGCTAGTGCTCCCGGTACCATCTCTCTGCTGCTTCCTATGAGAGTCTAATGAATTGATCGACCCTTGGGAGATGGAAGACCCTCTCAATGTTGTCAGGTTGTAGGTCCAATATGACCTCTCTTGTGACACTCTTGACCACTCTCTCTTCAGCAACAAAATGTTGCACCAGTATCATGATTTGTTCTACTTATTACACTGATACGGGATGCGAAGCTACACTCACCAACCCGAAATGAATAAGTGGGGATACTAGAGCTGATCTCTCGATGGACTTGTTGTAGATTCTTAGGAATTCTCCCAAATATGTGTGTCCTAGGTCGGTATCTCTGATTTCTACATAATCATCATGGAATCTTGATTTTGATGGTATGCCTTGAAACTTGAATATGACAGGCTTGGGTGCCATTTCAAATGTGGATGCCATTTAATCTCTGCATAACACAAGAAAAATGCTCATTAGGTCAATGATAAAACTTGGAAATAAAAAATGCAAATGCTTTAAATTTCACTAACAGAAGAAAATAAAATAAACATAAAGAACAAAATGAAACACCCAATTTGGGCACCTTTATTTATTTTTAAAAACTATTTATTACTTCATTCCCATTTATTTATTGTTATTATTTTTATAAAATTTTAAATTTTTTATTTTTTTATTGTTTAAAATAAAATTCTTAAGTTTTTTGGGGAGGGGGTGAAGAAACGCACAAGTGCGTGGCAAAAGAGTGCGTGCAGTGTGCGGCCTCACGACTAGGGTTTGTATGATGCAAGAGGGTGGAGGAATGGAGTGCATGCCATGGGCGGAGAGCGCTTGCGGTGATGCAGGGTGCCGTGGGCACAAAGCACACCGCGAAGCAGTGGCGCGAGGTAGGATGGGCGTAAAGCACTCCATGAAGTAGGCGTAGGGTAGGCACTGTTTAAAAGTGCACTTGGCTAAGATGGTGGGAAAGCCGCGTGATGGTAAGAAGCGCAGTGTGCGCGAGTAGAAGTATGAGTCGCGTCGTAGCAAGAGCCGCAGTGTGCGCGAGTCACGTGTATAAGATCCACTGCACGTGTGAGCATGGGTATGAGATTTGCGTGGTGGCAAGAGCCGCGACGTGCACAATGTGTGCTCTGCGGAGGCACAACACCATGCGCGCATGCAATGGAATGTTGGACGCACTTGCTACTTCAAAACACACTCACCAAATACTTAGACAAGGATACGGTTTGAATGATGGTGAGGTGCTTTTTATAGCCATGTCCACTTGTGTGGGGTGCGGTGCGTGCCTAGCACAAGTGCATGTCGCGCACCACGTGAGTAGGGCACAGTGCAAGCATTTATTTTTTATTTTTATTTTTTTGTCCTTTTCAATTTTTATATATTTTTTTGGTTTTTTCGACTTTTTCAAAAAATTTGATATTTTATGATTTTTGACTCTAACACTTTGTTTTTGAATCTTGAACTGTGAGTTCAGGAGTCCAAAAAAAAGTAGGGGGTCCCCATTCCTAGTAAGGAATGGGGTGTGTGTTGTAGGGCTACAACAATACCTCAATATCTTTATGATATACTAGAGAGAAGATGACAACATGCAGAGGAAGTAGACAAATAGATAAGAACTAAGACGTTAGTCAGAGTTATGATCGATCTGTCACAAGATCAAAATGACACATTTTTGAAATAGTATAGGAGCATATATTGTTCTTAAGTACATAATGTTTTTGATATTGCAAAATAAATAGGAAGTTCTACAACAACAAGATGAACTGCTTTGGAAAAGCATTTTTGGTTTATCTACAAAAAGAGTAGAGACAAACATTGTAAATATTGAAGATGATTAAAGTAGTGGAGAGAGTTCAGGTGTGCTGAGTCCACAAGGCAACATGTCACTAGTACATGCTGACACCCTTGACACCACAAAGGCTGAGTAGTCAAGGCTCACAGGTATAGAGGAAGATGGTGAAGAGAAAGAAGCAAGTGTAAATAATAAGATTGTTTCAACACCTCATATTGAGGAAAGAAAAAAATCAAATAAATTTGAACCAAGTGCGACTATTGTTGTCTCAAACATAGACGTAGGAGAACGATCGAGTGCTAAAACCCCTTCACCAACTCTCAAGGTAGTGCCGAGCAACATCACTCCTTCACTGAGCAAGAAAAGAACAATAAAAGATGTTTCACCATATATTGAGGTTAGTCTAGATGAAATTATTGAGATGCCACAATCAAACCTAGAAAATCTCACCTTGGAGAGAACAATTTTTCTATAAGAATTTTTGGCAAAGAACAAGAGACAAGAAGAGCTAAGAAGAGAGCTAAAGCAAAAACAGGTACTACATAATGTAAAGCATATTTTTGTTGATGCTTTTGACATTCAAAATTTTGATGAAGATGCGCCAATCATCAACCAACTTGTAAATATAGTTGATCAAGTCAACGTTGGTAATATGGAGTCAAATGATAAACTAATAGATTGGTTTGCAAGGAGATTTGTAAATAAGGTTGTGGACAAAGTGTCCAAAACCATTGTCAAGCAGAAAGTGCTATTACAAGAGAAAGTACAGGTTATGATTGAACTAATACATAAGGTGTAACATTTCTACACAATTTGTCAAATGTGCCAAGGTTCACTAATCATATTCAGGCACAAATAAGTCAAATTTAGGTTGAGATAAAGAGACCCAACAATATTATTTTTGAGTCATCGGGATCAAGCATTGATCACTACAATAATCTATCGAACACTCAAGGCAGATTGGCTAAGCTTTAGGCAGCTAACAACAATACAAGATCCATATTGATCTCTATTCAAACAACAATGATACCTTATTTGGAGGTTATGGAGAGAGAGTTGAGAATAACCTAGGATCTTATCATGGAAGATCATAATTTATCAGTGGTTGAGAGTTTAATTGATTTAGTTGAAAGACTACAATTGCATAATCAAATTTTAGAAGCAATGAGAACCACATGGGATCATGCACTGACCATGATTACTAGAGTTCACAAGGAATTCATTGAGCAATATGGATTACTTCCACCCATTCAACCCCGACAACAGTGACATATAATGTTCAAAAACAAGGGGGAACAAACTTTGAAGGGGGAAATTGGAATTTTTTTGAAAGGAAACAAAAAGGAAAAAGAGATTTGAACAAGAGGAAATGAAATTGTTATTCATTTTTACATTGTTTATTCATTATTCATTGGCATAAGTCAGAAGACATAGGAGGAGAGCTCATTTATCAAATTGTATTGTAAAGATGTAAATATGATAGAGTGTTTTTTCCACTAATGTCAGAGGGGGAGATTGTTGGTATCTCTAACCATTGTTGTCTATTAGTGTCAAACACTTAGTCATTTGCAAGGCAGAGCCAGATAGTCATCACTGTGACTGAGATACTCTATATAGGTCGATTCATGTACATAAGCAAATATGTACCGAGCTTTATAGGAGTCGAGTAAGTTATGGTCACTGAGTATTTTCTATACAAGTCGAGTTCAACAACGACTAAGCAAGTTCCAAGGATACAAGTGTTGAGTTACATAGCATATGTTGAGCAAATACAGACTAAGCAACAACAATATCGAGCATCAACAATATCGAGCATCAGGAAATAGTAAAGACCAAGCAAAGTAGAGTTTACATAAAAGTCAAGAATGGAATAGAGTTTGAGGCAAAACGATTATCAAGCCAACTTGGAAGGAACATATAAAGTTTGTAGAGGTTGTTAAAAAAAAATTAATACTTATAGAGGTTGTTACATAGCATTTAATAAATGCAGAGGTTGTTATAGAACATTTACACGATGTGGATCTCATATCTCTATGTTGTGTGTTCAACAATTTAGACAAAGAGGCAAAATATGGAAGCATCTAGAAAAATCTTTACGAAACTCTTGACATAGCGATGACCTTAACCTAGATCATGTGTGTGATGAGTGAAAAAGAGAGGAGAAGGGAGATGAGAAGAGTATATGTGCGATCAAGGAGTATTACATGATTGATATCAGATTAGAAGTTAGTGAAGGGTTTTGCTATCACTTAACAGAGCAAGTGACCTATTCATAGCACTAAAGTGAAAGGGGAAGACAAGTATTATCGTATCAGAAGAGAGGATTAGTTAGCGAGGAGGAGACTCAAGATCAACTTATAGAGCAAATCGAGAGTCAGGTACTGAATCAGTTCTAGTCAACTAGAATTATCTTTTAACAGATCTTTGTAAACCTCCTAACAAAGTCCTTACTTTATTGTAAGTGTTAAATCCTCTAACAAGGTGAGACCTAGGAGTCTCTTAAGCTTTTAACAAGGTAGAGCCCTCATAGGGTATATCATATTTTAAGATCAAACATTGTAACCTTATCTGGTTAACTTTATAACTGTAGTAGTAAAGATTTGTAGGTGTCATCCCCACCCTAGTTTTACCTTCACCTTGGAGGGTTTCTAGGTATCAAATATTGTGTTATGTGTTTTATTTTCATGCATGTGATACATCAGATATACATGTTACAATGAGTTTACATTACAAATTTTATATGCACAATTTTATTGATAGATGTGAATGAATTGGTGAAAAGTTTAAAGTGTTAAGATTTTGATTTAGCCCATGCCCCACCCCCCCTCAGTATTTTGTTTATCCTATTTACAACTCCATCGATCAACAAAGATATGCATTTTCTAAACTCTTTCATCACTCTCGTTAAAGGGTTCAACCATGGTTACAAAATTAATCAGAACACGGATAAAAAATTATAGAAATGGTGTCATGTCCCCTTTTTCAAATAATTAAAAATTATAAACTTTGCTAAGGCAGGCAGGCTCCAAAAAGGTGAAGTTTTAGCAAAAGGGCCTAATCTTTGGAAACCAATGGAATAATAAATACAAATTATTATTAAATTATATTTTATTAACCCCTCTTGGACGTGAGTTAGGGTTATGCCCTCTTTTAAGGGGTTTTGGAGGCATTTTGGGCTCATTCCAAAACTTGATTTTTGCTCATTTCTTTGTTGTTCTTCAGAGGCTGCCAAGCCTATGGAGAAGGAGACCCAAGAATGGGAGTTTGCAGGTTTTCAGGAAGGCTAAGGATGGGAGTTTGAAGCCATTCCATGTGCATGCTCATACAGAGTTTGCCTTTGTGCTGAATAGTGCAGATTTGTGAGTTTTCGGGTGTGTTTTTTTTGTAAGAGTTTGGTGTTTCAGGTTGAGTATTTCATATCAGTTTGGGTTGCTGTTGTATTTCAAACTTTAAGATGTTAAAATAAAGCTAAATATATGTATTGGGATGTGGTTAAACTTTTGAGATAGATTACTAGTGTTTTGTGGTGTTTCCGGGCATTTTTGTGCTAATTTCGGGAGCCCGATGAGCATGGTTTTTGTCCTACATTTGGGAGCTGTTGTGTAAATGCTATATAGATCTAAAAATGTCATTTTTTAGGCCGTTATGCTGCTGAAATTTTTGTAAAAATGTCCATTTTCAGATTTATTAATAATATGTGAAGTTATGAAGTTTTTGGCACTATTTCGGACATACCCGATTTGAGGTTTATTGAGAAATTGGTAGATCTTTGTAATATTGGTTGTTTGATTTTGAAAATCTCATTAGAGGTTTGGAGTATCATATAAAATCAGAAAAGGGACATTTTAGTGGTATCAGAGCTATGATCTTGCCAGCCTGAGGGTTTGTAGAAGTTTGCATGTCAGTTTTGACAACTACCCAAATCTTGCATGTCATAATTTATGGTTGCATGTAGCTTCTAATCAGTTGCATGTCAAAATTTATGGTTGCATGCTACTTCTAATCATTTACATGTTTGTTCTTAGTGAATTCGGTGGTTGCATGTTGCTTCTAATCAGCTGCATGTCAAAATTTATGGTCGCATGCAACTAAGTGAAAGAGAAAAAAGATATTTGCAGCGAGAAAAGAATAAAGAAATTTTGATCAAACCTCTAGTTGAAAGTAAAAGTACAAAACCCAAGGAAGGGAAAAGTATGGATGATCCAGATGAGATGGCAAAGAAATTCTTCCAAGACATCCAAAATACTCAGAAGCAAAAAGTGGATAGTTTGGCAGAAACTAGAGAGGCTTTGTGAATATTGACAAAAAAAACTACAAGGAGTTGCATCTATTAATGAGAAAGGGAGCACTTCAAAGGAGTCAAGAAATCTAAAATCCACACCATCTAAATCAACCAAAACTATTTTCTTGCCTGCGAATGAGCCACCAATATCGAATCCAACTATTAATCCCGTGGAAGAGGTTATAGGTAACTTGATTGCATTACGAGCTACTTACAATGGCTTAGATGATGACTTTCACAGTTCGGCTCCTTTTAGAGAATATGTGGATATGATGAATACTTTGATGCCCAAAAAAGAGAACAGGAGGGAGCATGACATAAGTGGAAGAGAGCTCAAAAATAAAATAAGCAAGTTTACAACACCTACTTTTGATGGAACAAATTAAATTTCAGCTAGAGCATGGCTACAAAAATTACAGACTTTCTTCACACTTAACCCCATGAAGGAGAGTGATGCTGTTCAATTTGCAAGTCTACACTTGGAAGATGCAACCTATGATTGGTGGTATCATGGAATGACTACTCAAGGTCATGATCAGGTAACTACATTTGATGATTTCAATCAAAGAGTGATAGATAGATTTGACCTCAAGGATGATGAAGAGTACTTTAAAGAATTGTCAAAGTCGAAGCAAACCAAATCAATTAATGAATATATAGAAGAGTTTCAAAAAGTGGTTGTTATGGTACCTGATATGAGTGAAAAGAGGATTGTTTATCTTTTTCTTAATGGTTTAGAAGATTCTGTTAAGGGTTTGGTTAAGGCTTTCTCACCCTCAACCTTACAGGAAGCCATCAAAAGAAGCTTGCAACTTGAAACTTGCATGCCTATGAAACCAGTCACTAATCAAAAACCCCAAATCTTTGGCAACATAAGGGAAATTTTCAGAAAAAGAATTTCCCAACATTATCACCAAAAGATGTGATAAATGTGGCAAAAAAGAAGGTAGATGAAGAGACTAGGAGTGAATTACGAAGGAAAAAGCTTTGTTTTACTTGTAGAGAACCATGGGTTCCAGGACACAGATGTTTGGGGAAAGGTCAAGTGCACTATATTGAAGTTGCTTAAGAATCTGATTCAGATGAGCATGAGGAATTTTATGACACTAAGGAGGAGGTAGAAGAAGAGAAAGAAAAAGAAATCAACAACAATGGCACTTTAGCAACATTATCAGGAGTCCCAAGATACCATCGCTTTCGAATTCGTGGGGTACTAGCAGGGCAAAGGTTGACAGTTCTTCTTGATAGTGGGGCAACTCACAACTTTATTGATGAGGGATTTGTCATGAAAAGAGGGCTTAAAGTAGAAGATTTTGAGGGATTCAATGTTACTGTAGCTAATGGATTCACTATGCCTTGCACAGGGGTGGTGAAACAACTCAAGATGACCTTAGGAGATTATGAGTTATGTGATGACTTCTATGTGGTTGGTATTGGGGAGACAAATCTTGTATTAGGTGTTCAATGGTTGCACTCTATTGGAGGCTATTACATGAACCATCAAACTATGGAGTTTAAATTTCATTCCAATGGGAAAGAAGTCATATTGAGAGGCTTATTGAATGGAGCACCTAAGGCGGTCTCTGCAAAGAGGATGGAGAGGACTTTTCCAAGAGGACAAGTAGCATGGGCAGCAAGAGTCATGATCCATCCAACAAGATCTCCAAAGAATCAAGGTAATTTTCATTTTGAAATTCAAAGTATGCTTGATAAGCATAGTATAGTTTTCAATGACTTGCCTCCAAGATTACCACCAGATAGAGGTTTTGAGCATGTTATAGAGTTTGAACAAGGTGCCAAACCAGTTATAACAACCCCATACCGCCATCCAAGAGGTTATAAGGAAGAAATTGAAAAAACTATTAAAGAACTCCTAGACATGGGATTCATAAGGCCTAGCTCTAGTCCATTTGCATCATCTGTGGTACTTGTCAAGAAAAAGGATGGTACAATGAGAATGTGTATAGACTACAGGGCTCTAAACAAGAAGACCATAAAAAATAGGTATCCCATACCACGCATAGATGAACTCATTAATGAGTTACATGGTGCTGTATACTTCTCAAAAATTGACTCTTAAGATTAGGGTACCATCAAATATGAATGAGGAGTGAAGATGTGGAAAAGACTGCTTTCAGATGTCACTATGGGCACTTTAAATTTCTTGTTATGCCATTTGGCCTCACTAATGCACCTGCAACATTCCAATCTTGTATGAATAAGGTATTCAGCCAGCATCTTCGAAAATTTGTTTTGGTATTTTTTGATGATATCTTGATTTACAGTAAAACATGGGAAGAGCATCTAAAGCACGTAGACACTGTTTTGGGAATCTTGGAGCAGCAATCCTTCTATGCTAAGTTATCTAAATGTGAGTTTGGTTTGACAAAGATCCGATATTTGGGACATATTATAAGTTCTAAAGGAGTACAGGCTGATCAATAAAAATCCAGGCAATTTTGGATTGGCCTCCACCCACTAATCTTACACAGTTGAGAGGTTTCTTCGGGTTGTGTAGCTACTATAGGAGATTTGCCAAGGGATTTTCTTAGCTTGCTGCCCCCTTGACTGATTTGACAAAGAAAGGAGCTTTTGTTTGGACATAAGAGGCACAAAAAATATTTGATAAGCTTAAGGAGGTAATGAGTTCATGCCCTGTGCTTGCAATTCCAGATTTCTCTTTACCTTTTGTTGTTGAATGTGATGCTTCTAGAGAAGGTATAGGGGCTGTCCTGACTCAAAGGGGACATCCAATAGCATTTGAGAGTAGAAAATTAAATCAATCAGAGAAAGGTTACTCCATCTATGATAATGAAATGTTGGCAATCATGCATGCACTTCATAAGTTTAGACAATATTTGGTATGTAGGAGATTCATTGTAAAGATAGACCATAATAGCCTCAGGTTCTTCTTGAACCAGAGGGATTTGAATGATCGTCAACAAAAATGGGTAAGCAAATTGCAAGCTTATGATTTTGATATTGAATACATGAAAGGAAAGAATAATGTGGTTGCTGATGCTCTCTCAAGAAAGCCCACTTTGTGTTCCTTAACATTTATCTCTGCTGATTGGAAAGTCTCCATAATTTCAGAGTATGCTAAAGATTCCTTTGCCACCAAGATTTTGGATAAGTTAGTGGATGATAATAGGTACAAGGTTGTTGATGAATTGATTTATTACAAGAACAGGATCTTCTTAGTGCCAGGATAAAAAACTAAGGAGAGGATATTAAGGGCCTTTCATGACACACCTTTGGTTGGTCATCAGGGATACTTCAAGACATACAGGCAAATTCGAGAGCGGTTTTCATGGAAAGGTATGAAGGAGGATGTCCTTAAATACATTAAGGAATGTATGGTATGCCAACAAAGCAAGAGCAAACAAAATTTTCCTGTAGGGTTGTTGCAGCCACTTCCTATTCTTGAACAAAAATGGGAAAGTATTTCCATGGACTTCATCACCGGGTTGCCCAAGGTTCAAGGTAAGGATTGCATATATGTGGTGGTAGATAGACTAACTAAGTATGCACATTTCTTTCCTATCACATATGATTTCAAGGCATCACAAGTGGCCGAATTTTCTTCAAGGAAATTTTTAGATTACATGGCTTGCCTAGAAATATTGTTAGGGACTGAGAGAGTAGATTCCTCAGCTCTTTTTGGAAGGAGCTCTTTCATTTGGCAGGAACTGAAATCACTCCTAGTACTAGCTATCACCCTCAAACAGATGGACAAACAGAGATAGTTAATAAATGGATAGAAGGATATTTGAGGAACTAAGTTTCAAATCAACAACATGCTTGGGTGAAATGGTTACACCTAGGGGAGTATTGTTACAATACATCTCATCACATGTCTATTGGTATGCCTCCTTTTCATGCTCTTTATGGTTATGATGCCCTTTCATTTGTTGATCTAATACTTTTTGATAGCAGAGTACCTGTAGCAAGTGATTTCGTCAAGCAAAGCCAAGACATAATAAGATCTCTCAAGGATAATCTACAACATGCACATAACCAACAAAAGTTATATGCTGATAGGAAAAGGATTGAAAGATCTTTTGAGGTAGGAGATTTGGTATTTGTTAGGTTGCAGCCATATAAGCAAAGCACCTTGAAGAGGAGTGGGGCAGAGAAACTCAAGCCAAGGTTCTATGGGCCTTATAAGATCATCAAGAAGGTAGGAGAGGTAGCTTATGAATTGGAGCTCCCACCAAACAACAAAATACATAATATTTTCCATGTATCTTGCCTAAAGAAGGTTCTAGGCTAGCAAACCATAGTATCTACAAAATTACCACCTCTTGATGATGAAGAGAAATTAGTTTTGATACCAGAAGAGATTTTGGATACCAGAGAGAAAAGATTGAGAAACAGGAGCGTCATAGAGCATTTGGTCAAATGGAAAGGATTACCACTAGAGGATGCAACTTGGGAAGGAGGAAATATTCTTGAGAATTCCAACCTTCATTGCTTGAGGACAAGCAATATTTGGGAGGGGAGGACTTGTCATGTCCCCTTTTTCAAATAATTAAAAATTATAAACTTTGCTAAGTCAGGCAGGCTCCAAAAAGGTGAATTTTCAGCAAAAGGGCTTAATCTTTGGAAACCAATGGACTAATAAATAAAAATTATTATTAAATTATATTTTATTAACCCCTCTTGGACATGAGTTAGGGTTATGCCCTCTTTTAAGGGGTTTTGGAGGCATTTTGGGCTCATTCTAGAACTTGATTTTTGCTCATTTCTTTGTTGTTCTTCAGAGGCTGCCAAAGCTGTGGAGAAGGAGACCCAAGAATGGGAGTTTGTAGGTTTCTAGGAAGGCTAAGAATGGGAGTTTGAAGCCATTCCATGTGCATGCTCATATAGAGTTTGTCTTTGTGTTGAACAGTGCAGATTTGTGAATTTTCGGGTGTGTTTTTTTTGTAAGAGTTTGGTGTTTCAGGTTGAGTATTTCATATCAGTTTGGGTTGCTGCTGTATTTCAGACTTTAAGATGTTAAAATAAAGCTGAATATATGTATTGAGATGTGGTTAAACTTCTAAGATAGATTATTAGTGTTTTGTGGTGTTTTCGGGCATTTTTGTGCTAATTTCGGGAGCCCGATGAGCATGGTTTTTGTCCTACATTTGGGAGCTGTTGTGTAAATGCTATATAGATTTGGAAATATCATTTTGTAGGCCATTATGCTGCTGAAATTTCTGTAAAAATGTCCATTTTCAGATTTATTAATAATATGTGAAGTTGTGAAGTTTTTGGCACTATTTCAGACATACCTGATTTGGGGTTTATTGAGAAATTGGTAGATCTTTGCAATATTGGTTGTTTGATTTTGAAAATCTGATTAGAGGTTTGGAGTATCATATAAAATCAGAAAAGGGACATTTCAAATGGACTAGAAATTATTCAAATAAAATCCTATTAATTTTGATATATTTTAAAATAGATTGATCATTGAAATTACAACCTTATTGAGCATCCATGAATCTAAAACTACTACAAAGTAGCAAAAATGTATCAAAGTTTGGGAGTTTGATTAATTTATTCTTTGTCAAACCTCCTCCAAACTTGTCTCTCCCTTGAGCACAACCAAAACAAGGTTATATAAACCATTTACAATTTTTTTTTAGCCATTTCAAAATACTATAAATACCTCATGATTTAAATTCATCCATTTTGCATTATTTTTGTACTTTTTACAAAGTTGCAATGTTGTTTTTTGCACTTCTTGTGCAACTTTTGCCATTTTTGACAAAACATCATTAAAATTTGTAAAATCATTCCTGGGCACATGAAACCTTCCAAAATGGAATAAATGAGGCCAATTACAAAATTTCAAACCCCTTTTGGACATTTTTAACCCTTTGACCAACTTTGACCTATCTAGCTCTCTTTGCATAACATGGTTCTTGAAGCCTTACAAATAAGTTAATTTTTTACTCAAGTGGTCTTTTGCGACCTTGCATAATATTAATAATCATAAAAAATAAAGATAAAGGCAACATAATCTCAAAATACACCTCCATGGATAGGTGTTCCTATACCATTCCATCAATCTTGAAAACTTTCCAAGTCCACTAGAAACATAGAAGTGAAAAATCTATGTCTTGGAGTGCTTCTTCTCACCAAAAACTTTGTTATCCCCTATTTGGTATCACCTCTTCCTCTTAGTATTCCACTTTCTCTTTCTACTAGGTTCACCTTCAAAAGGAACAAGAATCTCCTTTCAATTATCGAACATACTTCACCTTTACTCCCATCAGTGGAGTATTAATAACTTCTTTAAATGAATACAACTCCAAGTGCTTTTAAATCATATATCTACATCTATTGCTACTTCACCAGAACAATAATAAACCACCGATCTCACCCAATAAAAGGATCCTGGAAGATGCCTCACTCTCATTGTGTCATGCACCATTTTTTACCTAGCTTAATCTCTATTGGAGAATGGTCATAACATAGCTCTTGTTGTTTGTCCACACGCAACCTCATGAACCTTCTTGTAGCTAGATAGAACAGGCACGTGCAACCAAAAACTCAACAACATAAATCCCTTTTCCTAGAACTTTCAGGCTTTGATACCAATTTAATGTGGAGCATCCTACAAATCATCAAAACCTCAAGGGTATGTTGACCAAAGACTAAATTCAAGAGCTTAAAATTGACTTAAGAGGAAAAAAAAAGATCGATTAGTCTCTTTGACACAATCTGAACATCAATGTCAATGGAAACTTTATTTGTCCACAAGGATCACCATACAACACCTTTACATTCCAAGAAACTAATGAACTCTTCACCTTTAAATGTGATACAAATCAGCCTAAAATACATCTTAAGACTAATCACAAAACCATTAGTTTTGTCAAATAATAGTCTCTATAGGGACTTCAATTTGATGCAAAGACAAAATTTCTACAACCTTCTTGTTGTAGAAATGATAGGAAATCATACAATAAAAATGGGCTTGTTTGGCCCCTCAAAAAACCTTGAAACTTTTTTTTTTGTTTTTGTTGGTAATCGCTTTTGACTGGAGCTTTCAATTAGTGAGGCCACATTCGTGAGGGACCTCATCCTCATTTTTTGTTGGCATTCTATTATTTCCGTCCACTACCACCATGCCATACATCTTATATCTCCTTTTCACTCCATCCTCCTTATTTCACCATACAACTTCACCTTATTTCTCCATCACCTTATCACTCCAAGCTCCTCGCATCACTCCTTATGACTCTTGAAAGGACTACCACTGTACTCCTTATGACTCCCAAATAGTTGTCCGAGATCCTTGAAAACATGAAACCCCTTATCACTCCACCTCCATCTTCATTCATGGGCTGATCAAATAGGGACCACCATCAACACCAAGGCATGGGGGACACATCGTCTTGTGGCATTAAGCTTTTTGAATTCCACGTTAATGCCTGTAGACCCAGCTCACGGATGAAACGTCACCAACACCCATCGACGAGTAAACAAAGGCGAAGGGAAAATCATAGCCTGTAGCGACCCAATTGGAAACTCACAACACACAACCCTGCCAAAAATTGAGCTCAAGACCTCATACAAACGAGGCTCACGACCTTACTGTCACGCTGTGGGGTCATCCCCAAACCTTAAATTTTTTTCTAAAAGGAAGAAAATTTTGTTATAACATCATTATCCTTTCATCCATATAATTTATTAGTCTATACTATCCCAATAAATAATTAATCGTACACGCTTTTTGATTGCAAATTCTAGACAATGTTTTCTAAACAAACTTCTTCAAAAAAATGGTCATAAATCACTCATTTCTCCATGAAAATGGATGCCACTTGAAGAAATGAAATTTAGTTAATGTATCTAACAATTCTTGTTGGTTTATGATAATAATTTTCTGTACATATTTGTACAACTCACTGCAACATGATTGTTCCTTTCTTAATAACCAACAATGCAAAATACAATTGAAGGACCTTATCCTTTTATTATCTAAATTTCTTTAAATATCCTACAATTTTGGAGACTTCAAGGTCACATTAAAAACAAACATTTCACAAAATCTTAGACCATTCCACCAATTCATTAAATATATATGCATTTTCAAAACTCTGTGATTACCATCATTGAGGGTTTCAACATTTTTTATAAAATCCCATGGAACTTGCATAAAACTTTATGGAAATGGACCATAAATGGTTCAAATGTAAGCCTATTAATTTTTATATCTTTTTGAATGGATTATACAATGAGACTACAACCATACTGAGTTTTTATGGCTTTGCAACTACTACATATCTCCAAAATTGTATTCTAGTCTAGGAGTTTGATTAATATTCTTTGTCAAACCTCCTCCAAAC
The DNA here is from genome assembly GCA_028749045.1 of Cupressus sempervirens. Taxonomy (NCBI): domain Eukaryota; kingdom Viridiplantae; phylum Streptophyta; class Pinopsida; order Cupressales; family Cupressaceae; genus Cupressus; species Cupressus sempervirens. The sequence continues at coordinate 539,177,905 of CM053789.1, forward strand.
TTGTGTCTCCCCTTGAGCATGACCTAAACAAGGTTATAGAAACCTTTTCCAACAACTATAACCACCCCATGACCAAAATCCTTCCTTTTTGTACATTGCAATGTTGCAACTTTTTGTACCTTTTTTGCGACTTTCACAATTTTTAACAAAACATCACCAAACTTTGTATAATCATTCTTGTATACATGAAACCTGCCAAAATAAACTAAATGAGATCAATTATAACATTTCAAAGCTCTTTTGGACATTTTTGACCCTTTGACCAACTTTGACCTATTTAGGAGCTTTTAGGTCTTTTTGCGCAACATGAATTTTATAGCTTTACAAATGAGTTGTTTTTGACTTCAATGGTCTTTTTGTGACCTTACATCATATCAATAATTATTATAAATAAAGATGAATGTGACTTAATCTCATAATACACCTCCATGGATAGGTGCTCTTGAACCACAACACCTATTGTGACCTGTCCTAGAGGGTTTTCATAAGCTTACCATCCATTGTTGATTCTTGCTCAAAAGTCATCAATTAGTACCTCCTGCTCTACTTCATCTCCCCATATTTCAAATATGTTTGCCTTTTCCTATTTCTTACCTTTCTCAGTTTGCTGCATTCCATCCTTTGCTTTCTGGTTCCTTGTGCCATTAATTATCGATCCTCTACTCCTCGCCTTAGTGCTCCTTTGCTCCTCACACCGTTTTCCTCTATGACTAATCTATATTGCACTATAGTTAACAAGTTTAAATAGCATGACTTATACAATAAACTAAACATCTATGCATTTAAAAAAAAGAAGTGAATCTTCTATATTTAATAGATAACAACTATCAAAATTTAGTATTAAACTCTTATCCCATTTTCATAATGAAGAGCATGATAAGAGGCCTAGGGATAGGTTATTTCCTTCTTCATATGCATAGTAAGCCCGTTTTAACATCCGACGCCATAAATAATCAAGTACGCTCTGTAAGCGATTTTGTATAAACTAAAAAATATGAACGAATTAAAAATAGTAAGAAAAAAGATCTGAGCATTTCGTCAAATAGAGGGGTCCCAGGTTCGATTCCCCATCCGATACACAAACCCTTGTTCCCCTTCTTTAATTCCGCGTTGCCCAAGACTTCTTTGGACGTCTTCCTGTCATAACTTTCTTTCTGTCATCTGAGCTTTTGCATTCTTACCATTTTCTCTTCCCGTCAACTGCCGTGAAAAGCAAGGTTTATTTTCTAAACATTTCCTCTTCCCTATAACGCTGCATTTTACAGGGCTAAGCGGAGTACAGATACTGTTGTGCTGATGGACGCTCGATCGATGCATTGCTGAAGGCTGCCAAAGGTACAGTAAATAATAGATTCTGTTTTTCAGATTGCATGTTCACATGGAACCATACGAGTGTTTTTATGCTCACGTTGAAGTATATGATTTTGTTCCGGCAGGACTCCCGAGAGCTGCGGAAGATCCGTTGTAAGTTTTTCTGGAGAGTTAAGTTGCAAGGTTTGAAGGGATTTTAGAGTGCGGAATTCAAAGAATTGATGTCTCGGCCCAGAGTCACAATTACTCTGGGGCGCAGTGGACAGGTTCGACTTATTTTCTTCTCCGATCCAAGATAAAGAAATTAACGTATTTATTTTCTGTGGTTGACATTCATTTATCCCCTTATTTCTTTAGGCAATAAGGACCCATTAGGATGTTTCTACAACTTGGTAACGAATTTAAGTGGGAGGATTCATGTAGTTTTATCAGGACAAGCGGGGTCTCAAGATTAAAGCATGTGATATCGGCTTGGAAAAAAAAGAGATGCTATTGGGAGGTCTGCGCTCATACCATTTTTAACATTTTTTATGAAGTGAGCTACTGCGCTGAGGCTTATTACTCTCTTCGCAAGATATGTTGGTATAACAGTTCCTCTAGGAATCTAAATGCGATTAACCCATACCTCTGGCAACCGTAGTTTCCAATCTTTGAAAAGTCTGATTCATTCAGAAGGTAAACTTTTTTAAAAGTTGAGAAATATAGAATTAAAAAAAAAAATGTAAAATGTGACGTCCAGACTGAATCCGGCCAGCCCAAGAAGTCTTGATCCCTTCGGTTTTGGCTCAATAAATCTGAATTTGGGAACTTGGTCATATATTTGGTGTCAATGGTTTGCAAACTAGTCAAGCCAAAGTCACAGTTACCAGAAGGCGATCCCTATTATTCATCCACAAGTTTTAATTGGATCCCTCAAGCATGCAGGGTCTCTTGAAGCTGTCTGAAATAATGATGCCATCAAATTATCTTAAAGAAGGATTCTTTTTCTCACGTCTTGATTAATCTTGGTTTGTTAAAAGTTTAAAATGCTTTTTAATTAATTGTCATGCTTATAGCTTTGGAATAGGTGCATTGTTTTTGAATTCCATTGACCTAATGTGCTGGAAAGCTCAAAGTTAGATTGTTTGTGAGAATAGAATTTCCAACTTTAGTAGAATGATGTTGGGTATCTCACATGTTATTGCCAAGCGTTATTGCTTGATTTCGGGCCCTGAAGGTTTGATTAAGAGTGGACATCTTAGCTTGAGTTCTCCTATGAGAGACTTTCGTTTGTATTCAGATTGGTTTTTCTTTTCCACTAGAGTTGCTCAGATTGAATTCTGGAAGGCATACAATGATATTGTTTGTTTATTTATATTGGTCAATTATGCAGGATATTTTTGCAATAATATTGTTGTCTTTTTATAATGGAAGAGAAATTTTATTTTTGTTAACATAATATAACAGAAAATATGACCCACCTGATATCCTACAGTTTAATACCATATACCACCAAAAGTAGGAGATCATTTCTATGCGATATATATCTGGTTTGCCTCATTGTAAAATAAAGAATGTCATTATTGTTCCTGTGGACACCCCAAAGATGCAATTTTCTTCTTCAAAACTTATGCAGAGTGAACAAGGAAGTTTCTATTTTGTAAATAGCTTGCAAGGGTTAGTACTTGAGGCCAATAATGATAAATATCCGTCGTTTAATGACTGCATGGTGCAGGAGCACCTCAGAACAATAAGGAAGACAACTGAAGGCTCATGGTATGCTATGAGTAGGATTGGATGCAATTAGGTGTCCTAGATGTCATAAGGTCCTATGGACCAAATGGTAATGTAATAAGACCCAATTAGTAAGGCCACTGACATGTTAGGCATTTATAAGCCAACATGGTCAACTTTGATCAAAGGTTCAGTAAATGAGAAGGGAATTTGGATTTAGGTCCTTAGGGATGTTTTTGGTCTGAAATGATCAATTGTTGAAGGATTTGAAGAGTTGTGATGGCAGATGTAAATGTTTTTACAAAATTGTCAATGTTGTCAAAATGTTGCTTGACAACATTTTTACAATTTGTGCAGCTTTGTCAATTAGGCCTAATAACTCCTCCCAATGGTCATGTAGGTTTGAAATTCAGTTGTGGGAGTTAGATTGTGTCTATTTTAGGACCTTTGGGCCGAACTCACATCTGCAGTTGAAGATTTGAAGTTTGAAGCAATAAAACTCATTGTCTTTTCCTGCATATTTCTTTGTTCATTCCTTTGTATGGTGTCGTACAGATTGGTAGGAGGCTAAAACCTATATGGATGTTTAGAGCGTTGAACTAGTTTTCTATTGAACTTGGCTTACTCAAAATCCATTGAGTTTGGTAGAAGATATCATCATTTTGGTGTGACAAGGTCTGAAAACCTTGCTTTTCCAGGGAGTTAGATTGTGTCTATTTGAAGACCTTTGGGTTGAACCCACATCTGCAGTTGAAGATTTGAAGTTTGAAGCAATAAAACTCATTGTCTTTTCCTGCATATTTCTTTGTTCATTCCTTTGTATGGTGTCGTACAGATTGGTAGGAGGCTAAAACCTATATGGATGTTTAGAGCGTTGAACTAGTTTTCTATTGAACTTGGCTTGCTCAAATTCCATTGGGTTTGGTAGAAGATATCGTCATTTTGGTGTGACAAGGTCTGAAAACCTTGCTTTTCCAGGGTTTTGACACAAAAATGCCCTAGTCTTGACTTTTCACCGTTGAATTTCCACAACCAGTGGTGGAAAGCAAGTAGAGGGAATGTACAATATGTTTCAAAAGGTTTCATGCAGGAAGGTGAGTGCATCTGTGACAATTAGCCAGCTCTAGCCGGGCATCTCTATGTGAATGACTTGTAGAAATTTGAAAACAAGTGTGTATCATCCAAGGGTGGATTTGGTGTTTTCATGTTGTAGCAGCAATACTGTATGCCTTGCTTGAAAGAGGCCACGTCAATTTAGGGTACTTTCATTGTAAATGTGACCTAATTAGTCCTGGCATCTCCATGTGAACAACTTGTAGAAATGTGAAACAAGTGTATAGAAAGCATAAGAGAGTGGATTAGTGCCATCCAAGGGTGGATTTGGTGTTTTCATGTTGTAGCAGCAATACTGTATGCCTTGCTTTAAATAGACCACGTCAATTGAGGGTACTTTCATTGTAAATGTGACCTAATTAGGCCTATTAGGTTTGTTTGCCTAGTTGTGCTTAACTTGGCAAATGGAGTCAAAATCTGCAATTGAGGTATATTGTGTATCTTCTAATAGTGCGTCTGAAACTGTAATTGGTTAGGGTGATCATTTGTGAAGATTGAAAGTAAAGGAGGAAAAACCTTGTTGATAGGGCTAGTAGGAGACTAGTGCTCTAAGCCACAAATACCCCTAAGTGAAGTTGGAACATCAAAGGAGTATTGGGACTGAATTGTTCGAGTGTTTAATGATAAAATGGATGTATTGGAGTGAGTTTGTTTCACTCTTATGGTTGTGAAGTCAATCTATGCCTTTTGTGGAATCCAGGCCTTGTGGTGGACGTAGATCTTGGTGGGTATGTCTTTTGGGTTGTGAGTAGTTGTACACCAAGGGGTATTCATTGTAAATGTGATGATCGAATGTTGTTCAAGTGTTGAGAATGAGTCTTAGGATTGAAGTGGTTGTCTTCTAGAGGATTGTTTGGATAATTTGTGGGTAGTGGGCTAGGAAAAGCCCAATTTCTCTATTAGCTCTACATTGCTACAAGTTGGTCTCTAGAAGTTGTAGTAACATTAAAGTCTTAGATGAAATTTTATCAACGCACGTCTGTTTAAGACCATCAACTCCATCAACTAAAGCATCCAGTGTAATTGACCAATCCAACACTATATTCCACAGATAAGAACTTGCAAACTAGTAAAAGAAGAAACCAACATAATTTCATCCATTACTAATTAGATAAAAGCCTAATGAAGCTTCTTTCCTTAATCCCAAATGACAAGAGCTCACTCACAAGCTCAAGAAGTTCAAGTGAACTATTAGAGACCACTCAAGAATGATTTAGACTTGACCCAAACCAAAATGGGTTTAACCAAGGGTCAGTGCCAATGTACCACCAATGCCTCAAACAAAACCATTTAAGGGTACACATGCTCTATCATTGTTGAAGCTAGTTGGATCAAGAAGAAATCAAGCTTGATAACCAAATATATTCAACCTTAAGAAGAATCCTTATAACAAGTCACACATTCTGCAAGAAGCAACCACATAACCAAATAGTCTATAGTAAGTTAAACTCAAACCTCCAAGAATTAGGAATTGAAGCAAATTTAAAATTATACTTGTAAGCAAGCTCCATCTACCTCAATGTAAGACCCACAATAAACCAATGGCTAATTTAGTAATTACACATCAAAATTTTTATCCACGAGCAATAATTGAAGTGTACCGATATTAAACATGAAATATCAAGGTAGTTATAAAAATGAGCTTGTAGTATGGATTGCAATATGAAAATCTCAACTTAGGCCACTCTCACCAGCTTAAAAAATCTAAACTAGAGGATCAAAGGAGAAGTATACAATTATAAATTAATGTATTACCACTACTATTAGGCATCACCATGATTATCTCATGTATGGAAGATTCCCACAAATTTGAGCAATAGGAGCATATAAATGGACTTGAGAAACATAGTATATCCTTGGAATGTGCAAATTCCCTATATATTTGTGGGAGATCTAAGCATAAAGGTCTAAGTATACACTTGGGTTTAGAGTTCTTCAACTAACAATTTTTGAGGGAGTAGGCATAATATATTAATTAACAATCAAAGATAATACTGTAAAGCCAAAAAAAGGGTCAAACAAGTGTAGGAAGATGACAAAGTCAAATTCAAATGAATGGTTTGGTAAAGGGGACAAATACCCTTTTGGGTGAGTCTTTTTGGAAGGTGCAAATATAGATGTCCTCTAAATATATACTCGGGTTTGGAGTTCTTCAGCTGACAAGTTTTGACAAAGTAGGCGTATTGTAATAAACAATCAAAGATGATACTACGAAGCCAAAAAAAGGGTCAAACTAGTGCAAGAAGATGACAAAGTCTAATTAAAATGAATGGTTTGGTAAAGGGGACAAATACTCTTTTGGGTGAGAGAGCCTTCCAATATGCATACATGTACATCATCTTTGTTCACCTTTCTCATGTAGAGTCATTTTACCAAACATATTAGAATATCCCCCATGAATGATTGAGCTTACAAGAAGCCATAAGATCAGCTACAAACTTGAAAGAGGCATCAATCAAGCCATCTTCATCATCTCCACCTTAGGGATGCATCATAAAACATTTCAAGTGATCCAAGATGTATAATAATCCAACATAAAGATAAGCTCAAGAGATGGGATGCATACATAGGGCCCTTTATTGATAATGTACTCGTAGAATTGGTCAGCGGTGAGATTTATGTGGCCTCGCTATGGAGGAACCCATAAGTATGATTTCCTAAAATTTGAACAAGATATATTTGACTTGGCATCCATCCAACTTGTTACAACCAATTTGATCATGTCCATTTGTGCTTAAATCATTACTTTCTTCATGTGATTTTGCTTTATTCTGCCCATTATAGATTTTACCCATTTGAGATGTTTCCTAATGGGTCTCTCTTGATAAAAGTTTGCATTTGTGTTTCCCTCTATCATTGCCTATCATGTGTTAGAAGTTGCAATGGGCCCAACAACTCTAATTGTGAAGGTTTTATGTTCAAATTTCTAAGTACCATGCTTATGTTAGAGTTTTGGAGTTCCTCTTCATAGTATGCCTTCCTTTTTCCCCATTTAAGTGTTTGACTCTCCCATCCAAACATGCCTTTCATCCATTCTCCACCCTTATCACCTTTCCTTGTTAGGTTTTCAAAGTTCTTGTCATACCTTTCTTCCAACATTTACTTTCCTTTGTCTTTGGTGGTGTTTAGCACTATTCTGTATCGACATGCTTTTTTTCCTCTAATCTTTGATTTCTTGATTCTTATGCCAAGTTACCCTTTGGAGTTGGAGTTTTGGCTATCTTTTACTTGGTATCCTTGAACCTCAATCATTGATGCTTTTCACTATGTATCTCATCAATAATGCTAGGTTTGACCTATTTATATTGCACCCTTTAAGGCACAAATGTTTGGTAAATCTTGATCACTAACTTGTCAAGAATGGTATTGGTATGAAGTTCCTTGACCCTTTACCTACAAAATCCATGTTTTGCTTTGTTCACTTCCACCTACCTCTTAGTATAATCTAGGCCACAATTAGTGACTAGATTTGATCTGCAATTACTCCAAGGGGATTTTTTCATTTAGAAACAATTATCAATTTAGGGTGTGGATACAATTGTACTTCAAGCGAGAGAGAATGAAGGAATGCCATGTTGCTATCCATGTAATGGTTATGTTTTTGATGCAATTGATTTGGACATAAGCTCCAAGCCACTATTTTAGTGGATTTTATAGGAACTAAGCTTACTTTGTATGCCCCATCTATTGACCACAAGTTCTTCCTCGGGCTCCAAAGCACTAGAGAAATAAATGAGTGTCAAAGAGGCGATTTTTTTTCCAAAAAGGTTGGTTATTTTGACTTTCCACATGATGTGAGCCAAAGGAGCTTTTGGGGTTTCCACCTCTTCAAGTCTAGTTGCCATTAGAGCAACAAATGTTAATATAGCTAAAGGAGGTTAATATTGTTAATGATCTCATAGTTAATGTCTACTCTCTTTTATTTGTGGATTATTTGAGAAGTTCTACCTTAGGGCTTCCTCTTGCTAGTTTGCTTGTATGAATATAATGAATATTTAATATTGTGACAACTTTTTGATGTTTTACAAGCTTTGTAATGGTCATTTCTTTATTGATATGAATTTTTGTAGTTTGGGATGGATAAGTAAGAATGTTCAATTGCTAGATACTGTTGTATGTGGTGTATGTTTATACACAACTTATGGTTCTTTGTGATTTAATGAATTCCATACAAAAGTAGAGTAGGAGTAGGAAGTAGATTTGTATTAATGAATAGGCATCCGTACACGAGTAGAGTAGGGGCAAGAAGTAGATTTGTATGCACTTCATGATTCAATTTTATAACTAGGGAAGATATCTTCATCGGTCTATAGCAGTTATCATTATAGAGAGTCATATTGTGCTTACCTACACCCTTCTATCATGTAGTGATGTGCTTATCAACTTAATAGAGGTTATAGCAATAGATTAGTAATTGACCTAGTAATAGCTTTTGGGGTTATGGGCACACTGCATGCTATTTCAAAATTTATCCACTTATTAATCTTCAATTGTGATTAATCCTATTCATGATACTTCTAGAGAAGCCCCCCTAGGTCTAGTTAAGCCCAAAGGCAAAGGTCTTACTTGCCATAGTAAATTGGTCTAGCCTTGCCTTTCCCATTCACGAGTTCAAGGTTTTTTGATCTGAGCTTGACACCACTAACAACTAGAGAACAATACGCTTTAAGGGATTTGGGCCTACGACCCTATTTGTCAACACAATCATAATAAGTAAATTGTTTATTTGGTATTTGTAAAGGAAGATTGAACATAGGTTTTGTTCCAAGACATATGGTAGAATATTCGTCTCATAAGAATTTGGGTGTCCATATGGCTTAATTCAGATGCGCCCATTATCTTCAGTCACTTGAAGAAATCTTGTAAAGCTATTGGAAAATTAGGAAAGCCATCTTTAATAGTAAACTTAGGGAAATATTGTTTTCTTTTGTCTATTCATTGCTTGGGTTGGATTAATAACTTGTTATCAACACTTGTCAAGTTCTCATGGACAACTCATGTTCTTAAGCAATTTTAAAACAACACCCTTTGTCCCAAACTCATTGTTTTTAAGTAATAACTTCTTATTAGCTTTGTCTTTGGACTTTTGGATCCATGCAATTTGTTTGATGACTAGTTCCTAGAATTAATAGCAAGTGAAGTGCCATGTAAGTAATGTCCATTTCAATCATGCGTAGAAACACATTATGCGGAGAAAGATATTCATCAAAGTATGTATTATTGTTAGAACTTTTTAAAAACAATTAACTCAAGCCGTTTTTACAATGCAACCAATTGCATCATATTTTATTATTAATTTTTTAGCAATGACATACAAATAATGTTCAAGTCGGCACCCTTGACAATATAATAATATAGCCAACTTTAGATAGATTAATTGTTGGTTCTATAGTACCTTTAAGTTTTTAACTGGCCAATTGTGAGGCTAGCAGAAAAACGATCCTTCAAAGTTCTTGGTAATGGTCCATGCCAACCTAATTTCTTCTGAACCATGGCCCAAGCAGTTGAGGCAACTTCACAATTATGACAAAGCTGAAGAAAGAGGAAACCCAGACTAAACTGAGGAAAAAAAAAGGAGCAGGATTGTCAAAGCACCCTTTCGAAAACTTGCCAGATCCATTCATAATCCAGCAGCTTCAGGCCTAAGAATCCAGAACCAAGAATGCCCGAAAGCAGCCTTGCCTCAACATAAAGAAAATACCTTGTCTTCCTTATAGAAAATAAAATTAGCAAGCCCATAAGGAAGACCCAAAGCTTTCCAGAAAGGATACCACTCTCCCACTCAAAGAGATATATCTGATAGCTCATGAAGGAGACCTAAACCATGCCAAATCTGAAACACTTCTGACCCATGAGATGTTCATTCCTTACAGAAGTAAGACCATGTTGAAGAGAAACACAACCAGAGAGATGCCAGTGTTCATCTCCAAAAGGACCAAACTATATCTAAAACTGTTCCTGACAAAATAGGCCACCAAAAAATACTGAGCATATCTTTTCAAGGCCAAAGCAGTAGAACAGAAGCTCACCAAAAGGAGTTTAGAAAGTAAACAACTCAAATATAGCTTGGCCTCCACCATGCCATATATTGCATGAGGAGGACCCACAGTGCAATGAGTACACAAACAAAGCCCCAGATCAAATACCTCCACATCAACAAACAGGCTTCACCACTGATTGGCAGGATCCATAACTTGAAGAGACCAGCATCAACAATCTCAACCATCATAAGAAAAACCTCAGAGATAAGACAAAAGCTGTGAATCAAATCAGAGACCCTAGTAAAAAAACCGAGCAGCTCCAATCACCTTATCAAGAGCATCGTTCCAGCAGTAAAATAACAAACCAACCAGACTCAATAGAAGAGAACAAGAAGGTCCATCTCCCACCACTAAAAAACGATCTCCAAGAAGCACATAGTTTTGGGGAGAAAGGGGGTAAAAGAACACACCCATCAATAAATCGGTACTCCTAGAACTTAGGACAGCAACCCTTAAGCAAAAAGATGACAGAGCTGCCGCCTAACCTGCTCACAATAGGTACCACATAAACAAGGTACCGATCAGTCTGGAGTACCCCAAATGAAAGGCCTTAATAATATTTTAACGTTAAATTCCCCTGTTAATTGGATTTGTGGCGTTGATTCTCTAACCCTTCAGATCCTTGCAACCTGGGAACCTCCATTAGCTGGATGGGTGAAGCTGAACTTTGAGGGTTCCTCTCGGGGAAATCCCGGTCCTTCCAGGGCAGGTTGTATACTTCAGAATTCACAAGGTTAGACCATGTCTACCTTTTCCTCCTATTGGTTCAGGGCACCAACAATGAGGCTGAGTTTCAGGCCCTATTCCATCGGCTTAACCTTTGTGAGGTACGGAAAATTATTCATCTGGAGATTGAACGTGACTCTCTAGTGGTGATCAATGTGGTCAGAAGACAGTCCACTACTAGTTGGCATCTCCAAGTTCTCTTATAACAATATGATGTTCTTCTAGTGCTTGGTTGTATACCAAACACAATTGCTAATCATGTCTACCGTGAAGCCAGCTCAGTAGCTGGTGATCTCGCCAACCTAGCCGAAAATGGTGTTGCTTCCTTTATCCTAGTCCCCCCAGCATAGCTTGCAGATGTAGTGGTATCGTACCCTTATGTCAACACTCATTTTACCAATTACTCAACACAAGCTCAGTGGTCTTTTCCAAGGTGGGAGCTTGTATTTCCCATCCTGCAGCCTTCAAATTTGATATGCTCTGCCTTTGCCACATTATTCTTCCTCTTGCAGCCAAGTCGCACTCAGCGCTGGCAACCTGTTCGACTGCTGTCTTGTAACCTACTTCCAGAATTCATACTATTTTCCATCTCATTCTATAGATTGAAATCGCCACTTTTGCAGTGATCAATTAAATGAACACATTATCCACCTAAGTTGTTCATCTCCTTCTCACCAATGGCAACTGCTGGTTCCGTTGCCTTGTGTGGGTAAGAATCACACTTGTCAATAAAGGCCTGAGTGGTTTGTTTTTGAGCGCATTTGTCTTCTCACTCCAGACAAAATCTGTCACAGTGCAGAAATGGACACTTGAAGGCAATGTAAAATTGAATGATGACTTGAGAATATAGAGAGAAGCTTTGAAGCTTTTAAGCAAGGAAAATGGAAAATGGGCATAAGATTCCTTTAAGGAGCATGGGAATGCTGTAGATGGGGGGTCTGTGCAAGGATAGCCTAGACTTCATCCTCTGTGTGAGAGAGGAAATGGAATGATAGCTTCTAGCAAAGAGGTGTCAACAAATTCAGAAAATACACAACCTCACAGATGCCAATGGCAAGGGGAGTATATAAGTAAGGATCTCCATGCTCAAGAGGATGTGATTGGGAGACAATTGAAGAGATGATTGTGAGTCAAGAGGAGAGGAGAATCAGTTGGGAGAAGATAAATTTAGCTAGGACAGGAAATAACTCACAATTAGAAGCAAAAGTGGTGAAGAAACATGAAATGACCACCTTCAATTTTCAAATAGAAAAGAAGCGCAGATTTAACTAGTGACAGTGTAATTGCAATTTCAGAAAAGTCTTAGGACAGATTAACATCTCCAGCACACAAATGCAATTGAGACAATGACATTTCTCTACAAAAGTGCTCTTAGACATTCACATAGATTTGGGAGAGCCCAAGGGTAGAGTGTTGGAGCTGGTCAACACGCTAGTCAAAACTGATATTCTTGGGGACTTGGAGCTCATGTTAGTGGCCACTTGTTTGTATAAATAATATTGTAATGTTTCACTTTCTATAATGGTCATCGTAGTGGGTTTAGGAAATTTCCTTTTTGGCATTTTGTTAAAACTTAATGAGTGTTCCATTTAGAAACATCCAATTGTAATCTTTTATAAATAGAGCCTTTTGTCTCTATTGTGGATATCAATTTTATAAGAACATGGTATCAGAGTGGCTAAGATTTTTTTGTTTCCAAAAAAAAGTGTGTTTTCCTGGAAATTATCTTTGAGAAGTTTTTTGAACGACTTTTTAATAAATTTGTGGATCATGTGTAGTTGTTTCTGGTTCGAGGGTTTTCATGGGCTTTCTCAACAAAAAATCACGTTTAGAAAAATTGCAGTTTTCCTCAGCAGAAGTTGTTTGGGCCACAATGTTTCTGTTTGACCCGGGCTTGTGTCTGTGCCATATTTTCAATGGTTTTGCCACCCAACCTGACCCCTTTTTTCAGCCCATGAGTTTGGCTTTTTTGCGACCTGTGAGCCTTGACTCTCCTCTTCAGGTGCTGTTTTTTTTCCTGTTGATGCTCTGTCCACATCTGCATTTACTGATGCCTGCTTGATAGCTTGTGGTTTTTTTGTGCCACTTTTTCTCAAGCTCGATAGCACTGTGTTTTTCCAGAAGTCATTGTTTTTTCACAGATGTCATCTCTGCATTGCTGTGAGTCTTTACTGGCTGAAGGGAGGGCTGCTATGGTTTTCTGATGTTTTTCCACAGCCCATGTGTAGGGTTATTCTGTGACGTTTTCCAGAAGCAGCAGGTCTTTCTTTCTTTTCCTGTGACTCGTTTTTGTTTTGTTGCTCATGGTGGGATTGCAATGGAGGATTTTTTATTTCAATTGATATCCTTGGGGACTTGGAGCTCATGGTAGCGGCTGCTCGTTTGGGAGTAGGTATTCCCGGCACAGTGGAAATTCCTTGTTTTCTCAATCAATCTCCTGTGGTTTGGCATCCTTTCTTAGGTAATTTAAGGCCATCACTATCCTTCAGCACTGTAGCAGAGTGGCAGATGGTTGTTCCGTCTTGAAGAAAATCAGACATTCAGCAAACTATGGGCTCCAAATGGATGGTCACCTCCACAAAAAAATTCATGCAGGAGCAACATCCCATGGAGCCGTCTGGTGAGGAGGCTTTCAATGACCAAGAGTGGTTACTCTCTTGTTATATCTTGGGTAAATTTTGGTGTGAAATGGTCAATGTTACCAGATTAGTTGATCATACAGTATATTAATATAGGTTTATTTCTGTTTGGAATAGTCAAGTCTTTCTGCTTGTTTAAGGAGCTGTTATTTTGATAGGTTCTTAGCTTTCTATATTCTGCTTGACTCAGGAGTCTTCATTTTGGTTTGGCATATCAGCCATCTTGACTTAGAGCATGTACAAGTTCTTTTATCATTAATATAAATATAAAGCTTACTTCAAAAGAGTTTTTAATGTTAAATATATTATACTTGGCAGTTACAGAATGGTTTATTCCTGTAAAATAGATTAAATAAAATTTAAAGTCACTTGAATTTCAGTTATTGATTTAGTAAACAATTTGTCCAGTGCAATTATACATTTTGGAATACTGCTTGACATAATCATCTGCGGCACTGATCTGTCAATTTCATTTTGTAAATTGTGGGATATTCAAGTAGATATCTGTATTTATGATTGTATGTTCAAATGTTAATATTTAGTCCAATGCAACTTGTTTCAGAAATGTTAGTTGTTTTGGAGGGAATTTTCAATATTTGTATGCATTTTGGTGTCCTGAAATGGCACACTGGAATCATTCAATATTATATATCAGTTTCCTTTTCTGCTCAAATTTCTTAAATATGATAAGAAAATTTATTTTGAGGTATTTGTGCCTGAAAATGATTTGTTTTATTGCTGGTGGTGTAACTAATTTTTTTGCAAAAATGGCACAGAACTTAAAGAGGATATATGATAACATTTCAAAGTTAAATATAATTCTACTCGTGCTTCTAAAATGTTTACCATGTAGGCAAGAGCCTACAACACAACGGTAAATTGGGAGGCTCTCATTTGGGAGGTCTTTGGTTAAAGTCTACTCGAGCTTAAGTCATAATAATAATTGATCTCAATAAATAATAATAATGAATAAATAATAAATAATTTAAGCTTTGGCCCATTACCTATCAAAAAAATATAAATGTTTCCCATGAATTTAAAGTCCCTGTCATTTGAAGGTTATTTGAAATTAATCTAGGCCCCGTTTGGTTGCTGGAAGATGAGGGCCAAAACCGGGTTATCAGGGGCAAAACCAGGTTTTGCAAAAAAACTTTGTTGTTTGGTTGGTTAAAATTATAACCCGGTTTTCAATTTCATCTTCCAATTTTGGTCAAAAATTGGAAGAAGTTTCTTCCAGCAAAAAGGTGGAATTCGAAATTAAAACCAGGTTTTGAATTTTATGACAGTTTTTTTAATAATATTGTGGGGTCCACAGTATATTCATCTTCCGTGTCAACCAAACGGACCATTGGCTTTCCAAACCACAAAACCAGGTTTCCGAAAACCTGGTTATAAGATAACCTGGTTATGTCAAAAATTCATCTTCCCCAACCAAACGGGGCCTATGGATTTGCAATTTTACCCCGAAATTTTGTTGCATATTGTCTTCTGTATTGAGCTATGAATACAAACTTTGGTTGTGTGGTTTAAATTGCTGGATTTTTGAATGTATCTTCGTGACTTGAAATATGTCCTGGAAACATTCAAATTGCATGCTATTATATATAGAGATGTTTCTTAAATAATTATTTATCAAGCGCTATTTATTTTAAAATCATAATGGCTGACCCATATTCTTAGCATATCTGTTAACACAGTCTTTGGCATGCCTCACACTTTTGGTCTTCAACGCAAATAATATTTCTAATCCAGTTTGGAAAATGTGTAAATTATGGTCTTGTAATTTCTTGGTCTATTTAGATATGATTAAGTGTTTTGAACATTGTTATTTTTGTGTTTCATATTTTGGACTGTCTCAGTCAACTTGTTTCTTTATGCTTATTTCAGACACTCAATTGACTTATGTATTTAGAATTAGTGAACCTTAGTTCAAATCACTGCTACTGAAACCTGGGAATTTATATTGATTCACAATAAACAACTATTGGGAGTTATGTTTGATTTAACCTTCACAATGATACTAATATTTAACATTACCGTGGGAAGAGCAATTTCTTTGTGCATGTTTAAATATAGTACGAGCATGTTATTAATGATTAGCTGCATGGAATTGTGGATTCAGGTTGTGAAGAAACCCGCATCTGTACCAGATGAGGCATATGCAGATAGAACACCTTTGACAGGTAGGAAGAGGCCTGTGAGGGAACGGTTGGGAAGCAATCCAGACAATAGATCAAATTATGATAACCAGGGTAACCTCAAACGGTTAGAGTCTTTCAAAACTTTATCTAGTTTTTATGGAATAAATTTCTCTTAACTTATTTGATTTCCTGGTGATTCTTATGTATACTATCAGGGTTAATTTTGACAGAGGAAGATGTTGAAAGCTAGACAAATAAATTGCATCCTTGTTTGAATTTTTTAAGGCTTAAAATTCTGATCATGCTTTTTATGTTAAGGATGGTGACTGCATAGAATCTGTACTTGGTGTTGGCTACACTCCACTAAGGCAATATTTTTATGATTTTTTGTTTTCTTAAATGACTCCTCATGATCAATTTTAGGACATCATGCAGAGTCAAACTATATTCTTGAATTAACTATTTTTTAGTGCAACTATAGTCTTGAATGAACTATTTTTAGTGCAAAATTGTTTGGTTGCATGCCATTGTGATTATCTATCAAATCTTAGGGGAACATAAGTTTTATCTTGCCATATTGAGCTAAAAATATGGGCAAGAGGATGGAGTCTTCTCTAGAAGATGGCTAAAAGAATCTGATTTACTAAGTCGACATGAGAAGAAAAAGAGAAAAGTAGTAATTACGCTATATCACGTCATTGGATGACTTGAATGGTATGAGTGCTTTACCAAAAGTAGGCAACTAAAAAGTGTAATAATGCTATCATTGGAATTATCTTTTCCACACATTTGGAGGCAACATATGAGTGTAAGGAATCTAGTGTAACCTGCCAATTAATGCACAAAACACGAGGAGGTGCTTAGTTCCAAAATAGAAATACATATTTTAGGTCAGTTGTTATTATATGTGATCAATGGTTAAGTATGCACTCGTCAACATTTCTCTTGTAGACACAATTCATTGGTAATTGCATATCATATAGACAAAACAGAATAGTTGTAAGAACAGTTTATGTGAAGAGGACTAATCCATTCTAGGAAAAAGATCAATGCACAATTGACACAATCCTAGTATTCAAGATGCGAGGACATATATTGTGAACTTTTGTTACTAGTAGTCACAATGCAAAGAAGATTGCCATAGGCTTTGTATTGAATCGGAATATTCCAGGCTATAAATCTGCAAAGAAAAAGTGTTTTCATGGGAAGCTGTCAAGTTTTGACCCCAGAAATAATATACCATAACTGGTTCACTTGCTTATCAGAGAAAAGTTATTTGTATGTGTGTTTGAATAAATTGAATCATTAGACGTCTTTGTGAGATGACTTAAGGGAAGTTAAAGGTTTAATTGTAGTTTTTAGCAATGCCTATCTCTTGAGGGCTAGGAAGGTTATAAAATCAATTGTGCTATTATGGATACGAGAAAACGTAACTGCTAGGACATGGATCCTTTTTTGGGTTTATTATACCTCTTATGCAAAATCTTGGGAGCAATAATTTCCTTAACATTTTGAAGGTGCACTCAAGATTAATGTTGTGGTATAATGTAAACAGAAGTATTGCCTCTTGGTGATGAAAAGAGATGTAAAGAAGTGAATTGTTCTAGGATTCCTTAGTCATGCTGTTCTTATCTGGATCCACACCTATTTTAACGTTGCTCAGTTTTCAGCAACTTCTGTAGTGAGGAAGAAATGGGTACAAATTTTCCTTATGTTTGAAGTATAGATTTAAGAGTCCAAGAACCTAAAAGAATTTGATATAAGATTTGCCCGACAAGTTGAATACTCTTTTCAGTAAGGAGAATGCTATAAAGCTATCTGGATTTCACATAAGAGTGTTTCATACACAGGTGGATCTCAACCTGTTTAAGATTAATTTAATGAAGTTATTGCTTGAGTGCAACTTAAGTGGATTGTTAAGTTACAGCTTGGTTTTGAAAATGGAGTATTCATCGCTATCATGTTTTTACTTTATTGGACTTGTAAAGCTAGAGGAAGTATATCATACAGGAAAATCTAAATAGGCCCTGCAGAATTTTGTTAATAATATGAAAAGACTCTGCAAAGACAGGTTCAGAGTACAAAACCTTGCTGTGCTATCCTTGAATGATCTAGGTATATCAAAATAGGGTCTGCAGAATTTCTTTAATAATATGAAAGAAGTAAACCACTCAGACTCCACAAAGACAGGTTTAGAGTACAAAACCTTGCCACTCTGAACTTGAACAAGTTGTTTGTTGGAAGTTCTAGCACTGAAAGTGCAGTTTACATAAAAGCACAAGCAATTAATGCAGCTGAAATATTGTCATCAAATTCTGCTTCTCAACAGATTGGTTGAAGTTTTAGCTTATTGTAATGTCCTATTTTAGAAATTGCCCTAGTTATGTCCTACACCATAATTGCATTAACTAGGGTTTGAGAGGTGTCTTATCTAGTTGAACATTTTGTCTATTGTACTTTGAATATAAGTCCTGCAAACAACAAACAAATACACATATACATATACATATACATATGCATATGCATATACATAAACATATACATATACATATATATGACTAATTATGTTTCTAGCATAATATAATTCATCTTAAGCCTTACAAATGAATAAATGAATAGATGTATAACTTCGACGTAGAGATTAAGTTACAATAAACAATACATATTTGGAAAACAAATTCATTTATAGCATTATCACAATAATTTCTTCCATATGGGTTGGTGGAAAGATTACAATAGGGCGCCCTTAACTTGACCTAGGCCCTTTTGCCTCATGTTTCATGTGGTGGTGTACCTAATGAGGTCCCACCATTCCTCCTTCCTGGTATTGCTTCCCATCCATATGGACTATCCTTCACAAATAGTGCCTTTATATGATGTAGCCCATGCCGATTCCACCACAGGACTTATCCCTTGTATGATTTGGCATGGCCCATTCCACTGCAGGATTTATCCCTTGCCTCTGTATGGTGTATCATGGTCATTCCACTGTAGTACTTACCTATCTTGTGAGGTGTTAATCTAATGCAGTAGAAATACAAATACACTTAGTTTTCTACCTAAGTCACACATTTCATATGTCTAAACACTACAGACTGATGAATATGCTTTACATCATCCAGAGGTATATTGCAAACAAAATATACAGAGCCTGATTCCATCATATATTGCATATAAAATGTACAGAGCCTAAACCAGGTTCAGTTCATATACATCAGTAATGAGCTTGCAGTTATTTGTATCAGTAGCAGTCATATCTTGGTAAAAATATTCCCATACCAGTACCAATGATAATTATATGTAATAAGATTTAATATATGAGAGTCAAGACGGTATAATATATAACTGAGTATGTGGTATGCTGTCTGTGATTCAGAATTCATAGCTTTCCCTGTGATATCTGATTCAATTCCCATCCTGTGTATGATTACTGGATTCTGATTCCTTCCTTGTTTGATTTCCTTCCGCTGATGGTTTGGCACCACTTGATAATGATCAAATGGCTGTATATAGCTTCCTGTGCGGTGCCCTTATGTTTTTCTTGCTGATTCCTTGCCTTTTTGGTTCGATCCTTTCTTTCTGATGTGTATATATATCATTTTCTTGGGTTGGGAGAGATACGTCCCTTCCCATGGTACCTCTCCCTTACCCTAATTGCACCCTTATCTTGGAAAATATTTGTTTTGTTAATTGCCATTGACACTAAGCAGTATTAGGAGGTAATAAGCCTGTTCCTTAAAGCTGTGATGGTCAAGTGACTAAATTGCTGCTTTTATTAATTTGATTTCTACATAATATAGTAATGATTGATAAAATATGTTGAGTATAATTGACACTAAATATTTAATCAATTAGTTAGATATTGCTTGAAATAATAATCTTGTTTTTTTGCGCGGGAAAATTTGTTAATTAATATTTTTTATAATTATATTTTGAGATTTACATTTATAATATCATCTAAAAAATCCTGTGCCCAAAGACTCTTACTATTTCAGTATTCAACATATACAGTGTTGAAAAATCTACCATTGTCCCTACGCCTCTACATCTGTGCACATATCTATCATTAAATTATGCATATATCGCATAGTTTATGATCTGAACAAAAAATGACAACCCCTTTCGACCGAAGATTACAGAATGGGGGCATCAACCCATATGCCCAACAAAAAATAATGTCTGCATCACAATGAAAAGGGAAAAATGACAAATTCACATAAACGTGGATGACAAAACTCAAACTGAGGCCCATCCATCATCTACTTCAGACTTGCCTCTTGTAACATACCATTTGTCCGAAGCCAAAAGAAGAATCATATTTTAAGGCAAATCTGAATTTCATAACAGAATGACATAAGGTAGTTATATTTGTTACTTCACTTAAATGGAAAAGCTATCAACTGATTTCATAGTACATGAATAAATGAAACAGAATATAATGATGGCCTTTTCTAGTTCACATGAAAGGAAACTACGTAAACTTCACTAACTAACTTCTGCCAATACATTAGTTGGAAAACATCATAACAATATATATGCATCTCCAAAACATTAACTTAAGATAAAGAAACGTGCAAAAGGAACAAGTGTCATACATGTAGCAAATAACTGTCTTTGTGTTGTGAAAGGCTTGACATCCAGTGAAGAAGAGAAGCATTGGCATGGGCTTAACCTCCCAATCGTGGACCTTAACTTATCCCCACACAATCTCATTCGAGAAAGACCCTCCCTACCCTGGGGTTAGGCTTGGGGCACCATGGGCTTGCCACTTGAGCATTCGACTGTTAGAGTGTCGGCTAAGCAGGAGACAAGGCAGTGGATATGCTCCATCAACCTCCCCTCTGTCAGCTAGCATTCTGACCTCTAGCGATCAATTGTGACAAGCATACCACTAACCTACCTTGGCAAAGGATTTTTGTGGGCTATTAACATGCCGGATCACCCACTGCTCGACTTGACAACAAGAATATAATTTGGACAACCATGAGTTGACTCAGTTTATACGATCAATCAGTTAATTGCTTTCATTTACTAACAACTGTTTGCTCTTGCAGGGTTGCTTCTCCTCCCCACCCATTAATGCTTGACCCTTCTAGTCTTGGGTGTATCCTGGGAGATTTCTAGCCATGTATAATGCAATTTGTATAATGCAATTATCATTTTAGCAATTCAGATTTGTTTTCATTCGAGCTGATCTTATCTCAGAGGTATATGGTGAATACCTCTGTACAAGTCAGATCGATTACTTATGTAATGTAATATATATTGATGCTTGCTTCATATATTCATGCACAAAATATGCCATTAACAATGTGATCATTGAACATTCTTAGTGATGGCAATATATAGTTGCGGATCTGTATTATCGGCAGATCCCGACAAGCATAGTAACAAAGGAGATTCAGAAATTTCGGTCAATTTCGTAGACAACATTCTGTAGCTTTATTTATGACATTGTTGCTTCATTCATGATCAAGGATGAACAATGATAATACAGCAGCTAGTTTGCATCATTGATTTTCAACATTCAAATAATATATGGACAAAGAATATATGGCAATAAATCATGAGTGATGATTTTATGACTTGTAGTTGGATTGGTGCTCTGTCTAGCATGGCTCGAGAGCAATGAGCTGCCATGCCATGAATGTTATCTAGGACTACTGGCAACAATGCTGATATGATTCACAGCCTTTGATATTCACTAGAAAAAAAAATGCAGGGATTCACGATATACTATCTATGGGAATTGAATTCGGCTTGAGGCCGTGAGAGAATGCTTGCAAAGAAAATATAAACTCAGAAATAATTGTGAGAAGAAAGGGAACACTTCCCACATAGGGGGGAGAGTAATAAATAGATCATCCGTGCACCAACTCCGTTACAAGAAAGAGTGGTGGTGCATGGCCAGTCATCGGTCACAAGAAACTCCACCAATTTAAATTTAAGAAGATTATAAGCCGATATGGAGGTGGCAATCGCTCATCAATATGGAGCCAATGTTAAAGACAAAGGTTATCATTCCTTATGATTTTTATATAAAGATATATTGGCATCATGCTATTGGTGACACCTCTAGTTGTACGCACATATATACATATATATGTGTGTAAATTGAATCATGTAATTCCTTTTATCAATATATTGATTTATGCACCACACGGTGTCAATATATAAAATTACATCCTAGCAACTACTCAACGGTCTCAATTATAAAAAGGTAACAATTTTATGTTATTAAATGTTTAATGTTTTTCTTGCTTTAAGAATCGACTAGGTAACTCATGGTTGTCCATTGTATACTCTTGCTTGGCTAGCTGTTAAATCCTTAACCAAGATGGTTAGAACCCATACCTGATGGCCCATCGATGGTTTTGGTGCCCCAAACCTTTAAATCGTGTTTAACAATGCTTTCCCTCACTTTGTCTTCCCCTGCATCCAAAAAGAGAATATCTCCACGATATTAACATATTTCTTAATCTTAAATCAAGATAACTATAATCAGAAGTATTTCATAACTGTCACAATGGCTAACCACCATTATTTCTAACAACTATTTTTATAACTTCTTCAAATGTAAATGTTCATTTTTAGTTGAATTGTATTCGAACAACTAACAAGTCATTTTCACATGAATCAAAATGGTTAACCATAATTTCCTTTTTACAAGATTATAACATCTGATTGTTTTAACTAACTGCCATTCACATGAAATATATAACGACTATATGGTTATTTTAAATGAGCAAAAATTTGGGATGTAACACCTCTCCTCTTGTGCTCTTTCACGTCCTCGAGCAGCATTGCCTCTCCAATGGCCGTGTCGTCCTCCAACATTGATTCTCACACCTCGACCCTGTCCACTCCCTCAACCTCACGCCCTTCTCGCCCCTCTGTTTGCTCCATTTCCTTGCTTATTGGGCTCCTGGTTCACTGCATTGGTGATACCTTCACCCCTCAAAAAGTTGGCCAATTTGAATTTGAGACTTGCCTTCGAATTCCTCCTTCCTCAGTCTAGACTGTATGACCTGCTCCCAATATGTATTGTAATCGCACATAACCGGCCACATTCACCATACTTCCACCCTTCTCACTTCTTCATTTTCTCCCACTCACCACAAGATGGATGGATGGATGTGGCTAGTGTTACCCGAGACATAAACCCGGTCACCAATATCCGTGATGAAGTGCCTAGTATCTAAATCCATCCTCCATTCCAATATCTGTGATGAAGCCCCTACCTGGTTCAGCATATTGAAGAAGAGTATCTAAATCCATCCTCCATTCCAATATCCGTGATGAAGCCCCTACCTGGTTCAGCATATTGAAGAGGAGTATCTAAATCCATCTTCCATTCCAGTGTTACATATCTTTTCACAATTCTGCTGACCTCCTCCACATTGAAGATATATCTGTGTTTCAGCAAGTAGATACTCAATTCCCAGTAACCCTCTCACCATGACCATGTAGAAGCGATCATCTGTTGTGAAGACAATCTTCAACTGCACATTTGAAATCCTTGCCTAAAACAACATTTTCTGTTTCGTTGCCTTCAAATTGAAGTTTGCTTCCATCTCCACTGCTACCTTCTGGATTCTCATCCACTTTACCTTAATGAACGTAAAAACTCCATTCAGTTCTTCTTTTTGTAATGCCAAGTTGTTGCTACTGTGTGCATTCAATGCCTGTACTTTGCATCATACCATATCTGCTGTATTCAAGCCTTCATAAATGCACTTGCCTCAAATTGTCATCCCAGCTGCCACCCCAAGTTATGTCAAGAAACCTCCGTCAACTTGATTGATGCATTAGCACACATGTCTACATGTCTATATGTCATAGTCACCACCAACTTGGATAATGAATCCACAAAGGAGTTGTCTTCTCTATAAACATGCAATATTTTAAAATTGCGAAATGTGATCAGCTTTTTTCAATTATTGTAATCATATTATCTATTTTGCACACCTGTCATTCTCCATTGACAATGGTGTTCACAAAAATCTGCTGATCACCTTCAAGATGCAATTTATACACTTTGAGTTGATTAGCCATCTCCAGCGCCAAGAGCGCCGCTTGGGTCTCCACTTGATTGTTTGTAGCATTCACAAGTTATTTAGACTCAACTGCCAGTATGTTGCCTATAGCATCTCTAGTTATACACTCAGTCCCTAATGTACCTGGATTGCCCTGGGAAGTCCCATCAAAGTTGATCTTGATCCAACCATCTTCAGGCTTCTCCCATTCTACTCGATCCCTTGGATTGCTGATAGGATTAGCTCTATGAAGCCCAGTAACAGGGGCTAAAATAATAAACTATATTAATTAGTGTATTAGTTGTTATTTAATCAATTAATTTGGGAGGTATAATAAATTATTATTAATAGATATTGATCAATTAATCATATAATAAATATTAATCAATTGGTTTGGCAAATAGATCTATCAAAATTGGGATTAATTCTCAAGCTTTTATGATGCGGATGTGACAGCTTTTTTAAAGGAAAATATTATATATGGCAATATTATTTGCAAGGGTGTAGAAAACAATTTGCCAGATTTTGGTACCTAGTACTTACAGTAGAAGTATAAATTATTAGATCCATACTAGTAAAAAATCTTTCCTGGGAATAACTCAATAAGCAAAAAATTAAATAGTTTTCAGTTAATCAGTAAAGAATTGGGGAAAAGCTGGCAATTTAAAAAATGCAGAATAATAAAATAAAAGGAGACAAAAAACTGCTGCATTTGACCACACAGACAAAAAAAGAGAACAAAATTATAGTACACCATGAATTACGGTTTTTCTTCATTGATAAAGGTTGCTGTTTCGCTAATTACACTGTATACTAGGTTATCACATGGTTGGTCTTTGAAATTCAAATCTACAAATAGAAATCAATTAATACGAAGGGAGATGTATGGACAATGCCAGTCCCTAAAAGAAATGAATGAGGCCAGTAGTTCCGATATGGATTTTGGAGAAGAAATTGATACCAAAGAATAGATATGGACAATGTCGAACTCTAAAAAAATGTAAATGATTTTTTGTTAACTCCATAAGTATAGAATGTAATAAACAATATTATTATCGCAACTCTGTCACCCTACAAGGTTTTTGGTTATAGGTCCTCCACAGCAGCTACCATTCAATACGATAAATATTAAATTTCTTTTTGATAGCAATATAGAAGGGTATTAGCACTACATCTGGTGTTAACTGCCTCAATGTGTGTGGTGAGCTATCGATTATGCACTCTGCATTCATTTCAATTGTCGCATTTCCTGGAGCATCTATGAAAGTCTTTGCTTCTTAGTAGATGTTGCTAAGTTTATAATCCAGTAAGTCTTCCAAGGAGGGCCAGCATCAATAAAGGATATTATATATTTTGTAGCTTGTTGGGGATTTCCATGAATGGCATTGATTATAATTGAAGGGTTCACCCTCAATACTTACCTTAGACCAAAGTGTTTGTAAGTTTGTAGCTGGAGGAGAAAGTATTCAGCTTTTGCCTCATTGTTTGTTGTTGAGTTTTTTTGGCCATTTCCGTCACAAACTTTCCTTCATGATCTTCGATTAAAAATCTTGCCTTTGAGCAGCCAACACTACTTCTAGAAACCTCGTTGAAGTTGTGCTTGTACCAAAACAATAGGCAAAATCACTCATAGTGTTTGAGAGGTTCATCATTAATCTAGCTTCCCATTTCATACCAAAAATCTGAAACACCTATCCCTTATGACACTCTTTCTCACTATATTAAAAGATTCGAAAAAAGTGGTCAGCATTAGAACTACATAACCACATATCCTATTTATCTATGTCCATAAATTCAAGTCATTTAAGTCTAAACAATAAGTTGTAGTATTTATCTTCTATAATCAAAATAATTATCAGTTAAATCTATTAGTTGCAATCATAAATAATACCAAATGATGTCCCTGGAATAGAATGCAAAGAAAATATATTCTAGTTGCTAGCTTTCTTGCATTTTATGCTACTTTTAGAATTAGAGGTATTACCTCTTCAAAGCTAGCAAAAGCTAGCATAACATTAAATTACAACAACATAAGTTTCAACATGCAACTTTTAAGTAGCAATCCTTTATGCATAAACAAATATTTTCCGCCCAAGAAAAAATTGCTATGATACTAAGTTTTGTTCCTTTTAGCCCTCTGCACCAGCCCAAGTTGACCTGGTCTTAGTGGTCATGGTCCAGTCCTCCTATGGGTTCAACTAGGGATCAACTTGATGGTTCCTGTTTCAAACCAGGAATGCCACCTTTCAAAACCGGGTGGACTTGAGTGAACTTGGGCAAACCCTAGTCAAACCAAGGTGGGCCCACAATCAATTTCAATGCCCAACCCATTTGTTTTTGCAAATTTAATTGATTTTTCACATCCACAAACCTAAAAGTGGGTTCTGAGGGACTTACATTGGCCTTTAACTTTCATTTGTGTGCAAGTTGGTTTTCTTCTTTTGAGGAGACCGTCAAACAATTGCAATCAATTGGTGTAGAATGATGGAACAAGACAAAAACTCCTCTACATTTGTTTGCCTATGCATTGACATGAAAATCTTATAACATCCAACATCTTGATATACTAGGAAGGCTGGCACCATATAGAGATTTAAAAGTGTGCAATGGGTACAAGGTAGCATTTGAGAGACTCTTTTCCTAATGATGATATGTGATATTTGATAAAAGAGTTCATAAAGTTTGTGAGTGCAAGAGGTCTAACTCTAAGTAATGATGTGCTTCTTCATCAGTTTAGGAAGGATGCTCATAGTTGGTGGTACGATTATATCACAAGTAAGTTTTTAAAAAAATAAATATTTTTATTTTACTTTGTCTTCATGAGTTGCTAGTAATTTTCATTTTATAAGATTAATAATTATTGTTTTCTTTGTCTTGTCTTCATAGGTTGCTAGTTCATTTGCATCAGAAAGAAATTGAAGCTCATATTCTTTCATCGACTTAGTAAAGCGCACTAGGTTGCAATAAAAAAGAGCCGAGAACTTAGCATATGTGCATTCCAACTTGTGTCTCATCTCGCACAAGCTAAAGAACACAAAGAAGAGGAGACAAAGATGTGGGATTTAAATGCAAAGCATTGGACTTGTATGCTTCCACTTCTCAGCTTGCAGATGCTGAATTAATAGAATTTGACATGGTTAATGTTATTGGTGCAACTGATCCCATTGGCCTTAGCACTATTTGTGAATCAACTAATGACAATAAAGAAGAAGAAGAAGATACTTGAATTGATGTTATGATTTATTGTTTGACATTATAATGTTTTGATGTTGAACTTGAAATATATGATGCTATGATGGTATGATCATGACGCTGTGATTAGAAGTTTCTGGTGTTCTTGTTGTTTATATGATATTATGTGACATTCTTATCTTAATTCATACTTACAGGCTGCATATATATATCTATGTATGTATGTATATAAATTTTACATGTTTTTGTACTAAGGAACCCGATCCCCGTGTCAAAATTTTGCTGTACCGGTGAACCAGTTCTTCAGATGCAAACTTAAACGGGAACCCTAACTGACAACTAAGAGAGAAACCAAAGGTGGAAAGAGGTCTGAATTGAAGAAATCAAGTATTAATTTTCTAGGTAGTGAAAATCACTCTAGGACACTTTAGCTGTTACATGTGAGTTCCAAGAGACTGTTGCCCGTTATCACAATTGGTGATGTTGGATGCATGTTGTTGTTGCCATCGTCCTCAATGCAGAAGAGAGTGGGAAAAATTTCCACATATTTTTGTCTGTGAATGCATATTTACGATTGTACACGCAATAAAACTCTTGATTTCTTGAGCAGGCAGGCCTGCAAATATAATTGTGGCCATTATTAATATGACATAATTCATTTTATTATTGAATAAACCTTTGTGAAGTTTAACCTCATTTCAAATTTGTTTAAACAATCTCAAAAGACCCATAGATTTCACTCAATAATGTTTTTTGATCCCTTATGTCGACAATGGCTTATTGTTTAGGTTAAAAAATGTTTTAGATTAAAGATTTAAACCAGTAAGCGTTTCTTCTAGATGTAAGTTTTGTCTGAAACATGGCAAAGAATTTTAGTGCAACCATGTGGGTTTATATATATTTTCATGGTCTTGGTTGTTTTGTTATGATTGAATGAATGCATGAAAGATTTTAATAACGTCCACAAGGCCAAAGATTTAAATTATAGATTAGGTCAATTGGTAGGTGTATACATATTTTCATGGGTCTCAGCTGTTTAATAATGATTGAATGAATGAATAGCTCATAGCTTTTTAGGGTTAAGTAAAAAATGTAAAGGTTGATGAATACTAGAGAAAAAATGTCTTAATTTTTTTTAATCATTCTGTGCAAAATTTAATGTTCATAATTATATTTGATTGGGAAGTATCTTTAGGATGCTCATGCCTAATTTTCTGACCAGATCCGTAGGAAATATACATATGCTTTATATTTTTTTGTTTAGTAGTGTATGTTCCTAGGTATGATGGAGAGAAACTCAGACCATCTGGCTTAGACACAGCATTTCTAAGTAAAGAATCTTTTTGTTTCTGGCTGTTCTTTCCTCCATTCCTGTAACTTGTTATTGTGCAGATATGATGGCTGAAAAAGTTTCAGAAATTTTATATTTGCATTTCTTGAATTTCTGAAACACTGCACATGTTTAGCAGGTCGGTGTAATCTATATCTCTTAATCATCCCCATGAATTTCACAAAAGCTCTATAAATTACTGATGTATTGTGTAATAAATTTTGTTTGCAGTCAGCGCCGAGATGAACAGAAATGGAAATATGATCAGGGCAGCAACGAGGATGGAGATATGACACAGTATTCAAGTATCCTTATGTTCTTTTTGGAAAATACTTTTATTCTTCTTTGTTATATTTCTTTTAGTGGTTTTTAAGATATGTTTGTCTTAATAATTTTAAAGATGGACGGGCTGGTGCACAAGATCTCCGCATGAAACTTATACGCAAGAAGTCATCTAGGCACTTCCAAGGTGGCAATAGGAGTCAGGGTGGGGTGAGAGATCTGCGTGAAAAGCTTTCTAGCAGATCACATTCTCTACCACCTACAACTACTATAAGACGGCGTGTGTCATCAGCAAGAAGAATGGATGGAATTGGGCATATTATCCCACCAAGGGTAATGAACCAATCAAAGCACTTGTCACCTCCAAGAACTGCAGATATATCTCGTAGGATGTCACCTCCAAGGCCCATGAATACAATGCGGCATATATCATCTCCAAGGAATATGGACTCATCCCGCCACATGTCTCCACCAAGGAATCGACATATATCACCACTAAGAAATCGCCATTTATCACCACCAAGAACTTTAGATACATCACAGCATGCTTCCTTGTTGGTAAAGGTCAACCCAAATGCCAGGTCAATGGAAACTAATAAACCAATTTTGAGGACTGCTGCTCCAGTTGGTATCACTCAAAAACATGCATACCCGGTAAACTTCTTTTATTCTATATCCTGAATCATATTTTCTTAAAATAGAGAAAATTTAATAGAGGAATGGTGTGGATCTTGGTCCAATTTAGTTTTAAAAAATATTGGCAGTATATGTTATTTTGATTAGACATGTTGAATCAAGCTTGTGAGGAATACTTGTGCATGCCAACCTTGCCTTACAAAGTTCTGATTGCTAGTTAAGTTTACAATTTTAAAGCTTGGTTTCATTGCTCCTTGTCCTATGCATTAGGAGTTTCTTTAAATTCTAGGATAATAGATTACAAATTTTTATTTTGGTCAGAAACGAAAAAACTCTTTAGGTTATTTCCAGTCTGTTAAGAGTGGTTTAATTGGGTGGTTATGTTACTTTTAGCAGACGAAGATTAGATTTGCTTATGAAGATAATTTTTCACTGCTCAATTGAAGGCATTATATCATATGAATTTCTTATTTTTTTTGGATCTATGCTTCACACGATGTGGTTGACCATGTCTTTCTTGATTCAAGTTTGTGATTCTGTTTTATATATAATATGTCTGCAGATTTATATATAATGTTTATTATATCGAATCAGTGCGGGTGACACATGCTTGTGCAATTGCAACTATATCTAATAATTTTGAAAATTTTGAGCACTTCCAGTCTTTTAAAGCTACTTTTACTGTACTTTTAAATTATGTAAACTACGAAATATATTTGGTGTTTTGTTTGTGATTGCTACCGTGATTCTTGTCAAATGTGATGTATGGTTTATTCTGCTCTTCAGGGTTATCAAGACTCCTTATTTTTCTTGTTTGATTGATTCATTTATGTCAAATAGATGATACCATGTTCTCTTTAAGGTTTACCGTTTTGTTTACTCGAGTGGTTGCAGCCTCTCTTATTTTATTGAGCTTGCCTAGCAATGAAATATCCATGAATTTGCTTATTTATTTTGATATCTTTGTAATACTAATTAATTATGCATTTCTTGTGGAGATCTCCAGAGTAAATTGTGCCTCTTTTAAGCACCAGTGTTTCTCATTTTTTTCTGGAATTATAATCATAGTGAAATACTATTTTTATTTTCATCAGATTTCTATTGTGTAGGCGGAGGAACTGACAGTGTCAAGTCTATTGCAATCATTGGGTCTGAGCAAATATTCATTAATTTTTCAGGCGGAAGAGGTAATATAAAGTTTCCATCTTGTTTACTTCTATATTTGTATCTGATGTCTTTCAATCCATATGCATTATTTGTATTATTTCTCAGTCTTCCAAATTGTGTCTTGTATATAATGTGCTTGAAAGTGATCTTCTAAAGAACTATATCTTGTATGATAGGAGTCTACAAACCTCATTTTTTATTGCACTGTAAATTAACAGGTGGATATGACTGTTCTGAGGCACATGCGTGATGATGACTTGAAGGAATTAGGAATACCCATGGTAAGTACACATACATTTTAAGGAAACTAATGGATAGCGATGGAATAAAAATCTTGTAACATATGCAATAATTTGAGGTACTTGGAAAATTTATTTTATTGTATCAACTTGAAGTCTCAAGTGGTGAATCCAAGTAACTATCTGGTTTGTTCTGATATCTGGGTTCAAGTGTTGTGGACAGTAATGCTGAAAACTTGAATAATATAAAAGATAAAGCTGAGTCCAGAGCAGAAGGAAATTTTGCAAATTATTTTAAACAAATTTTAGCTAGCAATAATAAAAGAACTCTGATAGTTATGATGGAACTGATAAAAAATACCTCAATATTTGTGACATTTCTAAGCAAAATTTTGGCCATTATATTTGACAAGATTATTATATTTTTTAGTGTTGGGGCCAATAATAGTGGAGTCTTATGATGCCAATTGAGATAGGCATAAATACCAATATAAACATGTGAAAACTTTACCGAAGTCTTTTGCTAGGGTTTTGATAAATTCAAGCAAATCAAACTTGGACATTTGGAGTGAAGTTTGAATTGAGATCTATTTAAGTTACCAATGTGCTCCCTGGAGGCTTGGATGTGGAGTTGGATGCTTCCAAGAAGCGCATCCTAGGGCTGTGGATGTGTTGGAATGCATCCACAGCCCAGGGATTTGCTTCCTGGGCAGATCTGTTCGCATCTGAAGTTACTGATTCTGGTTCTGATGCTGATGCGGGAGTGGGGTTCTAATGCGTGGATGTGTGATTATTTTTTTGATTCTGGGTGTGTCTATATATATATATAATACTATAGTTTATATATGCAAAGAAATGCAAGGAATATACGAAAATAAACCATTCCATTGCATTATGCTTCACCATTGATAGTTCAACTTCAAATTTCACAAACACAGTGATATATATACAAATTAAAATAACTAATTAGTAAATTACTCAAGTTCAAGATTCCAATTCAATTTAAATTACGACATCAAAACTTAATTATTGATTCAATGTTGAATAATCAAGACTCAAGACTCAAGATTCACTAATCAAATTCAGTCATTCAAAATCAGAAGGATTCTCAATAAAATCCACATTCTCGTCATATCCTTCAGCTGCAACAATTGCAAATTCATTTTAACCAAACATGGTTCCACTTGTGTTAGGTGCACGTGCCATGATGCTAGCAACATGGTTCCTGAAATGTTGCATCCAAGTTTGCACATTTAGGGGCTACAACCCAAAGCTTGGTTGACCCTTCCTTCTATCCATCCTCCTTAAGTGACAAAAGATGCAAGTTGGTATGTATATAAACCAAGACCTTAACTTTCTTTGAGCCCAACTGGGTGCGCTTCACTAAATGGATATAGGAGTATGTAATCCAATTCTGTTCAGCAGCAAATAAACTTGCATCTTGGATAGTGTATATAAAATTAATCATACAGATGAGAAACAAATTAAAGAATGTTAAACACTAAATTTTTAGAATACAATTGTTAAACAAAAACAAAATTATAAACTTGAGAGGATCTTGATTGCAAGAGGTTGTAGATGCTTGAATGGTTGACCATACATGTAGCACCATGTGATAGCCCCCATGTAATTTTGGTCATTTATTGCATGTGGAGTAAGTTTTGATCTCGAAGCAAATAAGCCAAATTCTAGCCTCACCTTTTTGTGCATTTCATCATTTGGGAAGAGTCTTGCAAATGCATTGCAACACCCATCAACAACTTCTTCATCCGCATATGGTGCAACTCTATCCGGCATAGCAAGTATTTCCTAGCTATAGTACCTTGGAGATGAGGAATATGCAAGGAGGTGCAATGGGATAGTCATCTTCTCCCAACGATGATGAATAATTGCTTCTACCTGCACAAGGCTTCACATTCTGTGGGGTTATTCTCACGTGCTTGTATGGAAAGCTTGACCTTTTCTATCATGGTGTCCATACCATCGTACACATCCCCCAAGCAAGGTGTATGTATTAGCAAAGTGTAGCATAGTTATGATAGGCTCGATGAAATCCAATACAAATCACACACGAGCCCACCAACTGTCATCCAAGATCAAAGTATTGACATTTTGGGCTCTCTCTAAGTTTCAAGACTTCCATATACCCCATTGGCTAGAAATAACCATTTGGCCCAATGCTCCTTGCACCTTAAGGAGTTGTCTCATAACAACAGTATGAGATGCAAATGGGGTCTAAGCAACCTATAAGCAAATTAACATGATGACAATAAATACTAAGAAAAGTTATATACAAATAACAATTTGATAATTGAACATGAATATAAAACTTATTCAAATTAAATAAATAAATGAAACTAAGTAGTTACAATTTTAAATTTACCTTCAACAACTCCAACTTGGAGAATGATCTGAATGTGGATTGTGACATGTGGTGGTTTGTCACAAACATTTGTATCTCCTCTCCCTCTTGGACTGCTTCAGCCAATCTATTTGAGTGCCAATTTGTTGCATACCAAAGTTGAGAGAGTGTATAGTGGATGGTGTCCAAAAAATAGGGTTGTATCGAGACTCAACCAAAGGATTTGCACCCCTACAAATTTTGGCATTATCTATAATAATGCTGTTTGGTTATAGCGAAATCAAGCATCAATTTCTTTCACATTTTAATGGTTTGACATTTTGTCAAACACTTGGCAAGCAACCCAATTACTACTAAATATACGATGTCTTCAATTTTTAAACACAATATCAAGATGTACAACAAACTGATCACATTTTTATTTAATTTTGGCCTTATAAGTCTTGCATAAATAAATACCAAACACCAATAAACAATTCTGAAATGATTCACACTAGCCTCTGAATTTATTCATTGACAAACCATACAACAATATAATGAAAAGGGAATTTGATTGTTGGCTGATCGCTATAAATCAGAATTTGAAGCCAGCCTGTTATACTTTAAATCTATGTACTATAAACTGAATTTTACAAATCAAGAACCTGGTCTTTGTTGTAGAATGTATTTGCAACGTCAAATTGAAAGCCTCCCGGTCCAATTTCAATCTGGTGTTCACACTCTACGCTTACAAATGCTGCTCAAAACGTGATATAGAAATCACGCCAAATAAAAGAACCCTTGACTTTCAAGCTGAAGAATCCGACACACTAATTCTGATGCAAATCGAACAATTTGGGATATCCAGAATTACCAAACTCCAATTTGCAGAGTAAACGCTTGCCCAACAATAGAGATAATTGAAAACGACTTAAAGCTAAATTTTTCTGCAAGCTAGTCGCTTCCTAGCCACAATAGACACAATATGAGAACTCTCTTCAATTTAGATTGAGAATTAAATCAATACCACTTTACCTCAGCAGTGGATTGATGCACAAATTCAATCTCAAACCCTTATACTTCAGAAAGGGTACATAAAATCAAAACTTTAGGAAACGTCACAAAGACGATAAAGCAAAATAAGATAATCAAATGATCTAATGTTTTTCTCATCAAATGTCCTCATATTTATAATCTCCCAATGGCACTAGTTTCCCAAAAGAACTCTACTTATACAACATCAAAATATTATAAAGTGCCATTAATATAATTTATTAATGGCTTTTGGTTCTAAAAATGACCTTTTCCACCATAACTTAATATTTTGACACGCAAGACCACTGTTTTTTATCCCCACAATTAAAAACTTTTCGTCTCGGTTCTAACGAGCTATGATACTGAGGTGATCAACCAACAACACTAACAAAAATAGCAACCTTAACATATTTAGATGAATAATAATAATTCACCCATCTTGCGAAAACAACTGAAGAGACATCAAAATTGAAATCTGACAACACAAAAGTGATCCTGATGATGAAAGGCGATGAATGAACCTAACGAGGTGACTTGCTATAAATAGACACTCCCTCCAAGATTCTTGGAGCCCAAACCAGAAGCCGGAAATAAAAATTGAGAGCATCACTCAACTCTTCTAACTCAACTGAGCTCATTGGAACCAACAGATTGTGTCCCTCAAATGGAGCCAAAACACACCAGAGGCTATTGAAAAGCCTATAATTCTACAACTAAGACCCTCAAATCCCACTGTCAGCTCATGAGGGTTCTGATGGTTAATAGACCAAGCCAAGCGCAGGGATCTGTTAAAAATGGGGACATTATAGTCCTCCCTCCCTAAGATTGCTTGTCCCCAAGCAATCCCGGAACAAATGAACATCACAGTCCACCCGTATCCCAAGGGTAGAACTACGTACTATCTGTGTTGTGTACAAGCAACTCTTGTTGCACCAACACCACAATCCTCGCTCCCTCCAAGATTCTTGGAGCCCAAACCAGAAGCCCGAAATAAAAATTGAGAGCATCACTCAACTCTTCTAACTCAACTGAGCTCATTGGAACCAACAGATTGTGTCCCTCAAATGGAGCCAAAACACACCAGAGGCTACTGAAAAGCCTATAATTCTACAACTAAGACCCTCAAATCCCACTGTCAGCTCATGAGGGTCGTGATGGTTAATAGACCAAGCCAAGCGCAGGAATATGCTAAAAATGGGGACATTACAGTCCTCCCTCCCTAAGATTGCTTGTCCCCTAGCAATCTCGGAACAAATGAACATCACAGTCCACCCGTATCCCAAGGGTAGAACTATGTACTATCCGTGTTGTGTACAAGCAACTCTTGTTGCGCCAACACCACAGTCCTGCCTCCCTAAGATTGCTTGTCCCCAAGCAATCCCAAAACAAATGAACATCACAATCCACTCGTATCCCAAGGGTAGAACTGTGTACTATCCATGTTGTGTATAAGCAACTCCTGTTGCACCAACACCCAAATAATGGGCATCAACATCAATATCATCTAAAAACTGACCCTAGGCACTGATGAAGGCAACAACACATTGGAACTCAACCCAACTGAAATACCAACTCTGTCCATACCTAAGCCCCCATCAAACTGATATTCACACCCAACTGCACTGTAGAGATGGTAACAACCATAGGTACTTGAAATACTACCACCAACTCTAACCTCTGCCAAACTGTCTTAGGTGTGTTGTAGTTGCTAATCGTATCTACAAAAGATGGCGCTAACCCATACCATAATGGATGGTATGAAACTGGAGCCAATCCACACCAACGTGAAACCAATTCCTCTACTTGTGGGTCAAAAGAGAAGTAATGAGCATTCCTCACAGTGTAATGCCAATAAAAACCCTCAGTATCTGTCAAGGGCTCATCAATATCAAACTAGGAATCAAGAAATGACTCCAAACTCTTACTTCAAACTACTGGTTGGGCAAGAATTTGTGGAACACTCAGCAAACCCAACGTCAAAATCCCTGTGGGGAAGCATAGTAGACAAAGTCTCTACAATCTTTCCCACCAACCTCTGAATAGCACGAGAGCCTCGAATGAGAGTACCCTCAGACACTCTGTAGGAATCCTCCCGCACATTTGAACTCTCCAATAGATACGCCATGAAGGACTTTGTGTAGTAGAAATTATATGTGGAAGCATCAACTTGTTCCCTTGCAACCCACAACTAATCCCTTTGAAAATGTGGCATTGCCAACTGCCCAATGCTATCAACTGTATGAGATGAAGAAATAGATTCACTTATAGCAGAAGGAAGCAAATGAACATGAGAGTTTGACTCCACTGATACTCTTACCTCATCTGTACCTACTGCACCCATATCCGAGACGAATGTGTCTGCCACATCATCATGTCCCTCATCCTCAACCATGGAAGCAAACTCACTACCAACCACAATATTTGACTGAATAGGATTTGGGGTCGGTGTCGACTGTACCCGCTTTAACTCCATGGTAACCTCATCCAATTGTGACTGTGACTCTTGCAGAGCCAACTAAGTACATTGACGAGGGTCCGCAGTCACCTCAAGCTCTTGGGTGAGCTCACCCACCTCCTCTTTCTCTAACAAAGTCTCATAACAGATGCTACCCAACTCCAGAAGGTAATCCTTGTCAACAACTAACTGTGAATAGTTATGCTTCAAGAACTTGACACCCTTTTGAAGTGCATGAACTTCTGCTAGAGAAAGAGTACTATCACTGTGGTCATCAGACATAGGAGCACCCCAACTATGTCGCTAGCATCTGATGGATAGCATCATAATGCTCAAAAGCTAAAGAAATGTCACTATCACTCAGCTTCAGCTGACAAGTCACATGACACCTTTGTAGCCCCTGACTGCTATGCAAGCTCTTTGTCTCACTAACTACACTGTGATAGGAAATTGAATCAGAATTGCCCACCACAAGATTGCTCATATGTGTGCTATTGTCCTCGCACAACTTTGCATAAGAGATACAACTACTATGTACCTCAACCAACTCCTCATCCGAAGAAATGTAAGCCTTCGCAATATCAATCTCCTCACATGTCTCAACTTCCACCTCAATAGTAAGATCTTGTAACCATCGATCTTGGGACCCATCCAAAACCTCCTCAGAGTCATCACCAATATTTGACAAGGGGTGTCATACCCAGTACAACTCATAGCATCATCAAATGGATCATCATGTGTCCATATTATTTGCATCCACTTCTCCCAATAAAGCATTAATTGCTGACACCTGACTCAACATATGGCTGTGAATCGGTAATACTAGAGCATGAACCCACATCTACGGACTTCGCCGTAACACTTAGATCACCAACATCACCGCTAGGTAACTCCATACGTGTCTCGGTCCCACCTAAGGAAGCAACTACCTCTTGCACTAGAGCAACACTTTGATAGGTGACACATAAGTCTATAATAACAATCCCCTCTTCGAGAGAGCCAAAAGTATCAGTGGTAACAACTACATCGACTGTCTCTGCACTAACTACAACAACTTTGGGAGCCTCAACCTACTGAAGCTCAGTGCCATTATCCTCCGTTGCCACTGACACAACCACATGTCCCTGTGAAATAAATCCATCATCAACACTGCAAATAGGACTAGCAGGTGCCGTACTAAATATAAGTACATTTGCATCATAGTCACTCATCGGGGAAAATTCAAGTTTCCTTCCCTACAACCTCGATGTCGACCTTCTAAAGGCAGAAACCATATACCTCGCTACCCTCTCAACTGTCTCTGGATCCGACAAGTTCTCCGCCAACCTTTGTTGATGAAGCTTAAGTTTCTCCATACTCTCTTGCAAAGCATTCATTTTCGTGCTAACTTCTTCATTACTCCATCAACTTCTAGAATTGCTAGTCCTCCTATGTTTGTCCATGGCTAGAAAATGCTAGAGTGCTGGTCGCTCTAAATGCAATAGCAAATCTGAAAATAAAATAACTTTCCTACCCCACAGGATGGCAGGAAACCGCTCTGATAATGATCAGTATACAACACAAACTCATTAAAAATAAAATAATGTCTCCACTTCTTGAAGGCTTGAACAATAGCATAAAACTCATGATCATACACAAAATACTTCCTTGTAGCATCATTCAACTTCTCACTTAAGAAAACAACAGGTTTACATTCTTGACTCAATACAACTCCTATTGCACTGCCACTTGCATCACATTCAACTTGAAATACCTTATTGAAATTAGCCAAAGCTAATACAGGTAACAACCTTTTGTTTCACAATCTCAAAACTCTTATTAGCCCCATGTCGTGTAGAACCCTAAGTTGATTTGCTTGTAGGGTGGTAAATTTGCGGATTTGGCCTATAACTTGCAGAGGGTTATGATCTTACAGGAACTTGATTGTAAAGATGGTTCGAGGTAGAGGAAATGTTGACAATGCCACATTGGATACATTGAGACAAATTGCAGCCAGATTAGATGCTGTGGAGACAACCCAGAGGAGAGGAGCACATCTTGATGATGTGAGTGATGATGAAGCAATAGCACCAAACCCTAATCCAGAACCTAAAGAAGATCAAGATGAAGCAAGATTGTTGAGAGTATTGTCTAGGGCACATTCAAAGCTTGTTGTGGAAGTTGTCTCTTATGATGGAAAAATGGATACCAATGTTGTGTTGGATTGGATCTCTGATGCGAAAAAGTTCTTTGACTTTGAAAACACTCCTGATAATAGGAAGTTGAAAATTGCAGTTACTAGGTTGAAAGGTCATGCCTCATTGTGGTGGGAGCATCTGCAAACTAATAGACAAAGGAGAGGAAAGGAGAAGATCAGAACTTGGCTGAAAATGGTGAACAAGGTAAAGAAGAAATTCCTTCCTGCTGATTACCAAGTTAGCTTGTTGAGGAAAATGCAAAATTTGAGGCAAAGGGACATGACTGTGAATGAGTATACTGAGGAATTCTATAGATTGGACATCAGATTTGGACATGTGG
The DNA here is from genome assembly GCA_028749045.1 of Cupressus sempervirens. Taxonomy (NCBI): domain Eukaryota; kingdom Viridiplantae; phylum Streptophyta; class Pinopsida; order Cupressales; family Cupressaceae; genus Cupressus; species Cupressus sempervirens. The sequence continues at coordinate 539,216,819 of CM053789.1, forward strand.
ATGATGATGTTGAGAAAGTTGCAAGGCACCTAAATGGATTGAGATATGGAATTCAAGATGAGATAAGTTTAGTGAAATTGGATAGTGTGGAAGAAACATACCAATATTGCCTTGAAAGCTGAGGAGATCTTGACAAAGAAGCATGAAGAAAGACAAAGATAATGAATGAGGTAACATAAATGCTATGATTCAAGGAGACATTGAGGCACTATATGTACAAGTTGTTCAATGATAGGCTTATTGGATAATGAATCTGAAATGTCAAAAGCATTTACAAAAATATCTTTAATCTCATGCAAAACCTGTTTTTGCTTATGCTCTCTCTTGAGCTTTTCTCGTCTTGATTTGTGTTGTAGAACTTCCTGGAGTATTTCCATCTCTTCAAGTGTGATTGTTGTAGGATTAAGCTGTGGTAACACAATCACTTCGTCCAAACTAACATCCTCCAGAGTTGTAGTGTCAGCACTCTTGGGTGTGCTAGTATTCGGTCTTGCTGGAATAACCTTCTTTGGTTATAGCTAAACCAAGCATCAATTTCTTTCACATTGCAATGGTTTGACATTTTGTCAAACACTTGGCAAGCAACCCAATTACCATTGAATATATGATGTCTTAAATTTTCAAACACAATATCAAGATGTACAACAAACTGATCACAAATTTATTTAATTTTTGCCTTATAAGTTTTGCATAAATAAATACCAAATGTCAATAAACAATTTTGAAATGATTCGCACCAGCCTTTGAATTCATTCATTGACATACAACAAATAATGAAAAGGGAATTTAATTGCTGGCTAATCGCTATAAATCAGAATTTGAAGCCAACTTGTTATACTTCCAAACAATGTAATATAAAATGAATTTTACAAATTAAGAACTTGGCCTTTGCCGTAGAATGTAATTGCAAAGTCAAACTGAAAGCTGCCTGGTCCTTCAATCTGGCGTTCATACTCTACTCTTACAAATGCTGCCCAAAATTGATATAGAAAATCACGCCAAATACAAGAACCCTTGGCATTCAAGCTGAAAAGTCCAACACTAATTCTGATGCAAATCGAATAAACTGGGATATCCAGAATTACCAAACTCCAATTTGCAGACTAAATCCTCGCCCAACAATAGAGATAATTGAAAACGAATTAAAATTAAATCCTTCAGCAAGTTAGTCACTTCTCAGCCACAGTAGACACAGTATGAGAAGTCTCTTCAATTTAGATTGAAAATTAAATCAATACCACTTTACCTCAGCAGTGGATTGATGCACAAACTCAATCTCAAACCCTTCTACTTCAGCAAGGGCACATAAAATCAGAACTTCAGGGAACGTCACAAAGATGACAAAATAAAATAAGATAATCAAATGATTGGATGCTTTCCCATCAAATGTTGTCATATATATAATCTCCCAATGACACCAGTTTCCCAAAAGAACCCCACTTATACAACATTAAAATATAATTTATTAATTGCTTTTGGTTCTAGAAATGACCTTTTCCACCATAACTTAATATTTTGACACACAAGGCCATTGTTTCTTATTCCCTCGATTTAAAACTTTTCGTCCCAGTTCCAACGACATATGATACTAAGGTGATCAACCAACAACACTAACAAAAATAGCAACCTCAACATATTTAGATGAATATAATAATAATTCACTCATCTTGCGAAAACAACTAAAGATGCATTAGAATCGAAATCTAACAATACCAAAGTGATCTTGATGATGAAAGACGATGAATGAACTTGACGGGGTGACTTACTATAAATAATCGCTCCCTCCAAAAATCTTGGAGCCCAACCGAGAAGCCCGAAATAAAAACTGAGAGCATCACTTAACTCTTCTAACTCAATTGAGCTCATCAAAAGCAATAGATTGACTTACTGGTAAATAGTAAGTCCTTCAAATGGAACCAAAACACACCATAGGCTATTGGAAAGCCTATAACCCCACAATTGAGACCCTTAAATCCCACTATTAGCTCACGAGGGTTGCAATGGGGAATTGACCAAGCCAAGTGCAGGAACCTGCTAAAAATGGGGACATTACATTATTTGTGATAATCCAAACCACATTCTCACTACCCACCATCGTTATTGCCTCAATGAGAATTCGAGAAATGAAGTGTGAATTCTTAAGTTCTTCACAATTAACCGCCCAGAAAAAACATTGCCCCTTTGGGGCACATTGCAATCACATTAATCAATGGCCGGTTTCTTGTATCTTTCTATCCATCAGACACAATAGTTATACTTGAAGTTTTCCACGAAGTTCTGATTGGTTGAAGAGTTTGTCTATAGAAAATTTTTCTTTCTGCAAAAGAGTAGTACGCACCTTTTCAAACCCAGGACTAGTGTAATCAGCCAATGCTTTAAGGATGGCTGCGGCCGTTTCCTTCCAATATGGCCATCTTACCAAGTTGAAATGAAGACCATTGGCATAAAGGCAACATGCAATTGCTTCATCAATAAGCTCTCTTGCCTCCATTTTGAATGCTTGATTCAACGGACCTCTTTTGTGGGTAATAACTTCTACTTCTTCCTCTTCCTCTTCCTCTCCCGGTATATGTAATTGCAAGAATGGATGTTTGGAGGATATGACATGATCTGTGGGCAATTTTACTTTGCTCTTTCTGAATGAAGGTTGATAAAAAGTTGTTAACTAAATGATCAGTAGCTTCTTGTTCTTTTGTAAATCCTGCTAATTGTGCACGTTCGTTCTTTTTCCATCTTTTCTTCCTTTGCACATTGTTATTCCTTTACCAGTAGGGACCATAGAATGAGCTGTTGAATGGTTTATTATGATATACATTGCATTTCCAAATGTATGAACCACCTCCTGAAACCTGTTATAACTTCAATATTGAAGTTATCACTTTGTTCATCTTGCTCTATTTCTGAACTTTGACTACTAGTAGTGGCCATTCTTACATGATAGAAACTATAAATCTAATAAGAAAATAAAAAAAATTAATTAGAAATAATTAAATAGACTATGAACATCAACATACATCAAACATACAATTGCAAAAATATTTAAAAAGATGGCTAAACTTGTTCCTTCATTTCTTAAAAAAAATAAAAATGGAAAAAGGCTTGTAAAAATTCTTCCAGAACTTGAAAAATTCATCATCATCTCAAAAAAAATAGTAAAAGATCTGATGAGTGGTATCAAATGCTTACATTAGATGCTTAGAAATCTTTTGTAGGAGCTATTTGATACCCTACGAATGATCCTCTTCAAAAATAATGACATTGCTTTCAAAATGCGAAATGGAAACCAAATGAGAAGAGAGCACAGCTGCAAACAAAATGAGAAGAATGAACAATGAAGGGTCTCTTTTAAGGCCGTTTTAGGGTTTAAGAGCAAAAATGGAATTAGACACATGCATATTAAGTCACTTAAGTGACTGGGCATCCAAAAAAATCACAGGTGCTCTCCAGGTGCTGTCTGGGTGCTCTTGAAAGCATCCCGTGTGCACCCACATTGGCTGGGCATGCTTCCTGGGGACACCAGTGCAGCACCCAAAAGCACCGGTGCACAGCACCAGAACCCGCACCTGGGCATATGTCAGATGCATCGGTATCTTAGTTCTCAGCTATATTTTCCTACCTTATTTCTGATATTGGTTCTTGGACGTCGTTGACTGCCTCCAAGTCATGCACGCGCACGGCTGTCATTCATTGATGGAACTTAATTGCTGCAGATTAAAGAGCTACACCATATGTAGCATCACCAAACTCATAACTGTAGAAGTCATGGCTATTCGAGTTTTCACTCCCGTCTCCTTGTATTGTTCATTCAGAGAATATGAAGAGGTTTCAAAACGGCTCATTCTCATAACTGCTGTTATTTTATGTGTCTCTGAGATTAGTATCAATGCGTTGATATAACTTTGTATGAAGTGTTGTGGGCTCTTGAATATGAAGTGAAACTCAGTGACGACTGTTATCAGCTCAGATCATAATGATTGATTATTCTTGTTTCACTGTGTATTGGCTGGGACTCTTGGGTTACGCAATATTGATGTAAGGAGTGTCTTTTATTTTTTTCATGATTCATGATTCATGATCATTTCTTTTTGGTGTGCATAGCATCATTGAGGCTGTCGGGTATATCGTGGCTGTAGGAGTATATTGTTTCCTACAGGGTTGTTGATCAGGATTTTCAATTTTTTATATTTAGCATATATTTGCAGGAGAGGTTGTTTTATTCTTATCCCTGTCGCAGCATTCGTTCAGCATGTAGATGCAAAGCTCATTATTTTGTAAGGGGAGTTCTTTAGATTCATTCTTTGTGTATAAGCTCAAGAACTTGTGAGGTGTGGTCCAAGACGCTGTTAGTATTATTCAATAAAGGAGTAGTTTTTGGTGTTGCTGGATTTTTACCTCGAGTAAGAGGGTTTTCCCAGGGTATCTCGGGTGTTATGTGTTCTTAGATATCTGCCAGTTGTATTAAGCCATTCTGGTTCTAAAATTTAACACACCGCTTGTGCCATGTCTGATAATGGAAGGATCTGCTATAATAACCAGTCTTGAAAACTGGGTACTGGTAGATGCTGAATAAACAACCATATAATCAGATTTTAAAATTATCATATATATTGGAATAAACCTTGCATCATTATATTCAGATCTCATGATATTTCCTGTTTATATGGCAGTGCTACGTGTGTCCAATCAAGAAACCTCCCCCGGTCTGATTCATTTGTCATGCTATATTGATGAGTCTCTTTCTCTGACATCAACACCTTTTCTGGAAAGAATATACTCATACTGCAAACTTTGTCTTATTGCAAGCATGTTAATGGTAGATACATAGATGCAGTCTGTTCTGTTTGACATCAATGACAAATAGGAACCAGGCTAACAAAGTCTAAACAGTTTCCTGATGATTGTAATGTCAACAAGCGTGATGTCAAGAAGCAGCTTTCAATCATTAAGAAATACAATGTACATTGATAATAATTGTGATTTGCCTGATTAACATAGTGAGGAAACATAAAAATTGGGAGAGCAAGCCTGCGCTAGAGTTGAACTGGTCCACAAATAGAGCAAACGGCCCCGAGGTATGAGCAGAGTCACAATAGTAGTGAGTGCGGTTATCCTTTGCAGGGAAAAACCTGCACAAGCACTTGCACTGAAAGGAGGTTTGTTACACCAATTGTAATCTATATAGAATCTTGTAAATATAAAGCGACATTGGGTCATTAAAGAATTTCATTTCATTAGGATGGAGGATAGCTCAAAATGATCAAAATCTTGTGTTCTTTCAACGTAGCATTTTTGTTGTGTTTTCTGAACTGGAAGGTCTTGAGGAATTTTTAGAGTATGGTCGACAAAACTAAAATGATGAAGGAAGAAGAAATCAATTTTGATAGCAAACTTATTCTGATATTTGAGAAGCTTCAATAACTTCAATACAACCTATTATTGAATATACGAGACACTTCAAATTTATCTTCCAGTGATGAGCAATCAAGTTGGATTTTTTGAAACATTATTAGGTCACATAAATAATATGTTACCCCAAGTTTCTGGGATGGGATGGGGAAACGGGTTTCCGGGACATTTTTCTTGACTGGAGCAGGGGACATTAGGGGATGGCTATATATATATATACGAGTTTCCAAATATATTCATCAATTTCACATTCATCACAACAACATATTTTAGATTACCAGTTCCATTCATCAATGGTTGAGCATAGCAATTAGCATCTAATCAAATCATCATAGAAAATAGCATCAATTTCAATCATCATCTAAGAATACCAATAGTAAGTTATCAAATGTGAATCAAATGGGAGAATGAAAAACATCATAGATTCATATCTCAAGGGCTGCAATTTTCAAGTTTCAAGTTTCAACTTTGAACAAAATTAAAAATGAGATTTAAACTTTAAATTTTTGAAGTATCAACTATAGTCTATCAATGAACATATAATCGTTCCATCAAATGTATCAACTATCAATGATCATAACATGTCAAGACAAAACACTCCAAGCCTGAAACATCAAAGTCAAAATGAAAACAAAGATAGCATGATAAGCTGCTCCTAATCATCCATATCGATGTCACTATCACTGCCATTCTGATTTGATATGTCAACAAAGTTATAAAATTTATAACTTTTATTTTATTATTTATTTTAAGTCTGACTTCCAAGCGCGGGGACTGCAGATGGGTAAAAACCAGGTATTTTTAATGTTATTTTTGGGTTTAATATATTTTTGAATTGGAAACTTTTATCAGTCCCCGATACGGATAAGAAACAGCAATGCAGTACCTGGGACAGTCAATGCGACCTGGAAACTCATTGACCATGTCCGAATTTCTGGGACGCATTTCTGATTTTCCTATTTGGGTGGAGACGGCTAGGAAACGTCCCCTACTTTCCCCCCCGTCCCCAAAACTGTCCCCATTTCCGAAACCTGAGGCTTAGGGCCGAAAACGCGTCCTTGGGTAACATAGCATCTTAGGCATATCACAGTATTATATTCGGGTTCTTCAAAGTCATTTCCATGCCTTGTCTCTAGCCCGGTTAGGGCATGTGCCTACATATCTAGATGGACATTGGTGTACTTGGCCACTGACAGACCCTGCAGCTGACCCAGCTGTAGAGGAATACATATTTGCCATTTAATGAAGAATCAACCTACACATACAAAATACAAATTGAAGCCACAGATTTCGAAATTTAATAAACATATTTAGCAACAAGCTAAATTAGATAATTTTTTAAAATAAGCTTAAACATAAGCTGAAACTCGAAACTTGAAGGAAAAAAACTATAAACTTTTCTAGAAAAATTGCTAAAAAATGGTGTTAGATCTCTTATTCATTACACTCTAAAATGTGTTAGAATACTTTGCAAATGGCATTATAGAGTTTGTATAAACTTAGATGCAACTAAGGCAAGACAAAATGATTTTGAAAAAAAGAAAGAAAAGAATTTAGTAAACTTACTTGTGAATCTGAATTTGCTTGGAACATCTCTTTGAATCTGTTTCAAATCCACAAGAAATTGATCTACAAGGCTGTAAATGACCACCTTTCTTCTTCAAAACCTACTTCTCCCCTCCACAATTGCTCTTACAAAAAAAGAAATTTGTTTTGATATGTTGCTGGGTGTCCCAGTTTTACTGGTGCCATCTGTGAAATGTTAGCAAGTTACCAGGCTAATTTGTAGATATATCAGTGACTTCTCTGCAAAAATTCTGCGATATTTTGAATGCATATCGGTGCGCAAACTTGACACAAATTCTTGTCCCGGAAATCTTCTCGTGAGAAGCCGATATTTTGGCGATAAGTCTGCGAGATTTATTAACTATGATATAGATAATTAAATCATTATCATTCTTGAAGAGGGAATGACATTACTTGTTTTGGTTTGAATGGTTTCTAATGATCACAATTTAGTTTTTTATTCCTTACTTTTGTTTCTGAGAGATTTTGCTATTGATGATTGTGTTTATTTGATAGTTAATACTTTACATTTGGTCATTTTCTTATATTTGTTCATTGCGATTCTTATATTTGCATGCTTTTTATATTCAGGGCCCAAGGAAGAAGATACTCCTTGCATTGCCTTCAAACTCAAGGCGTGGATGAGAAAACTTGTAAGATAGAGAACTTGTAAGATTGAACTTTTTAAACGTGCTTTAATCCACTATGGAGTAAATGTGGCGCATATTGGTGCTGGGGAAATATATTTGTAAATGATGAACAACAATCTATGTACCGTAAATTTATATGTTCCTCAATTACGTGCAAGTTATCTCACAAATATGCAGCCTTAGCAGCTGGAACATGTTTGCACACTTTATATGGTTTAAATCTGAAGAGTGCAGATTCACATTGTTGAAATTAGACTTGTTTTAATATATAGGTTATCGTTATAAGAAAGGATATGATAAGGTCAATAAGGTCAACCTTCATATGAAAACTAAATATAAGAAAACCGAGATTTATCATAAGAGTTGCTGAACTTTTCTAGCTTTTTTAACAATTCATAAAATGCTCAATGAGTTATAAGTTAATAATATCCTTCACCTTGGCATCATTTAAACGGAAAACATTCACTAGTTTTGGAGTCTATAAAGGTCTACTCAGGCTAGTCGATTTACTATGTACCGAAATATAAGCTGGACTGGAATTGCACACGTTATAATGGTGGAGATCGATTTCATTGAAATCAGATCACTTTTAATAAGCAGGTATCTTCTTAAGTAGAGTTCTGAGAAGTGAACTTTTTGTATATAAACTCAGCATAAGCAAATCGAATTTTATTATTAGTTGCTGCTCGATAGTTCTTGCTTTTTTGCAACTTATCGAAGCATTCTATGCATGATAAGTGAGATGATTATTTACTTCTAATCATTTTAATAGGGGAAGTATTGTACCTTTTGGATTCTGAGGTCTACTTAGACGTCTTGATTATTATAATTGCAAATATAAGTTGGATAATATTTGTGCACACATTATACAGGCCAAATTTAAAGAATGCAAATTTATATTTTGTTGAAATTAGAATTTTTTTGATGTACGAGTCATCCATTTAAACAAATATATGATGAAGTGAGGCTTCATATGTGGCCTAAATATAAACAAATCAAATTTATCATGAGCAAGGTGCTCGAAATCTCTACCTTTTTTTGAAATCTATTCAAGTATGCCATGCTTTAAAGCAGGGATGCTGACGTAATTGGCATAATTTGAATGGGGGAATCATTCGCGCCTTTTGAAGTCTCGAGGTCTACTGAAGACTTTAGTTTTCTATATACTGAAATTCAATAGCAAGATTCATATATGTTTTATGCCACAATTATTTGTTATTAATAAGTAAACTCTCAATATAGGGAACGTAAGTTGTATAGTTAAGTGAACTGTAAAATTGTTGCGCCCGATATTAAAATCTTTCCAGTGTATATTAATAATTAGAGTCATGGGCACTGGCAGGGCTTTCTTTGACGGCAACACGAATTAGCTGTATGTAAATGCGATGTTTGTGGTATGCTTGGTGTTTTTTTCAAGATATGAAATTTGGCGCAAATGCATGTTTAATAGGATATATCACCAGCTTGAGACACCCATCTCAGTAAGTTTCTACAATCTATAATGATTTGCTACTGCTTTTGGATCTTGATTCTGTACTAGCTTTTGATTTAAAAGTTTGTACACGATCAAGATTTAGAAGCATTAGTAAGTCAAATGTTCATTCGCAATCAAGATTCAGAAATATTAGCAAACCATCTCGTATTTCCTATCTGTCAATTGGATGTGACAAGCGTATTGTAAGGAAAATGGACAAAATAGATTAGATTAATTAAATAAAAGGAAAAAGTAGAATTAATTAAATAAAATAATTTTAATTTGTTTTTGAGGAGATGCGTGTAATAGAAATAAATAATTAATTGCTTCAATAGTTTTATTTATTCAATTAATAGTGAAAGATGGTCAAATGAAAAAATGTTGTAAGAAACGCTAGTAGGGAAGTCAATATTTTTTAAAGAGGGTACTTACATTTAGCCTGCTTATGGGGTCACACAGGGGACTCCATTTTCAGTAGTGTTTGAATGTTAGTGACAAAATACTACCATCAACATTTAAACCGTATTTGAATCTTAGTGACAAAATACTACCATCAACAATTAGGAAAGTCTATTTTTTTTAAAGAGGGTGCTTACATTTAACCTGCTTATGGGGTCACACAGGGGACTCCATTTCCAGTAGTGTTTGAATGTTAGTGACAAAATACTACCATCAACATTTAAACCGTGTTTGAATCTTAGTGACAAAATACTCTATGTCAATTCCAGTATAAATATCCCTTTAAAAAATGGAGATCTAATTAAATATAAAAAATACTCGGTATAAAATATAATAAAAATTTAATTAAGATCAATGAGTGGTTATAAGTCAAAATAAAGAGTCCAACTATTGAAGGATTATTTGTAAATGTGGGATCATTTTATGGAAAGAGGAGGTGAAGAAAGCAATCAGTTAATTAGGTTAAATTATCAATTCTAAAGCAACAATGAACGTAGCTGACTTGGTTTTTTGAAAGTTGGTAATTCCAAGTAATAGATATGAAAGGAAAGCCATTTCATTGAAAAAATTGTTGAACAAATAAATAATTCTTAAAGTAAGCAAGAAATCAGTCATCAAATCCCTCATGAAATTATAGAAACAATCATCAAATTTGTATCTTTCATAATTTCATTTTAGGATCAAGAAAACAAACAATTCAACTATTCAAGTTAAACAAAGTTGAACATTCATTATTCAACAATCATCATTTAGTCATCATTTATCAGGACATCAAATCAAAAATCTTTACATCATCACCCATAAATCCATCAAAATAAATTATTTGATTTATAGTGTCTTAAATTGTAAGAACCTTGCTAAGGTGTCAAATTTATGCTTAGTTAGGACTAATATATATATATATATATATATATGCTCATTCTTGTATGCATCATTAAACCTTATTATATATTTAATCAACAAATATTGATTTATCCTTCTATTAATTCATTATAATCAATCTCTATGAAGGTCCCCTAATTGTGGGTGTGCCTTTTTAATTATTAGATTCGTTTAATTATTATTTGCGTGCATAGGCCCTTTTACCATGTTAACATATTTCACATGTATTTGGTTCTTATGATCATATTGAACCCTAATTAAAATTTGAGACATTTTTGTCTCGATAGGGGTGACCTAGGTGGAGTGGGTCATATATTTTGTGACCTTGTCATTATAGTCATCCTTATCATGCTAACTTGGGACCAAAATTGAATTAAAGTTTTCTATTGTGATTTTTAGTAGGATTCTAAATCCATAGTTGACCTACTTTGACTATTGAGCCCTAAAATGGCTTAGGGAGGTATACAAGCAAGGGTATCTTCGTCATGTTGGGCAAACATCAATAATCAGACAAAAATCCAATAGAGTTTGAGCCTTAGTGGCAAAATACTACCATCAACAATTAAACCATCATACTATGTCAATTCCAGTAAGATGAGACAATTAAATCTAGTGTCTTTTTTTCAAAATGAGATTTAATTAAATAAAAAAAATTCCTTGGTATAGTATAATAAAAAATTAATTAAGATCAATAAACGGTCAAAAGTCAAAATAAAGAGTCCTACCATTGAAGGATTATTTGTAAATGTGGGATCATTATATGGAAAGAGGAGATGAAGGAAGCAATCAATCAATTTGGTTAAATTATCAATTCTAAGGCAACCATGAACGTAGGTGACTTAGTTTTTTGAAAGTTGGTAATTCCAAGTACTAGATATTAAAGGTAGGCCATTTCGTTGAAAAAATTGTTGAACAAATAAATAACTCACAAAGTAAACAATATATCAGTCATCAATCCCTCATGAGATTATACAAACAATCATCAAAGATGTATCTTTCATAATTTCATCTTAGGTTCAAGAAAACAAACAATTCAATTATTCAAGTTAAACAAAGTTGAACATTTATTATTCAACAATCATTTACAGAGATTTATAATGCAAAAGTCATTATCAAATACTAATTCATGCAGTTAAATATACAAAAAAGAAAAAGAAAAATAACATTTAAGAATCAATTCATTCAACCATCACTTATCAGGACATCAAATCATAAATCTTTACATCATGACCCATAGATCCATCAAAATAATTGATTCAATTTATAGTGTCTTAAATTTTAAGCACCTTGCTAAGGTGTCAAATTTACGCTTAGGACTAAATTTAGTATATGCTCATTCTTGTATGCATCATTTAATTAGAAAATATTTAAATATTTATCCTTCTATTAATTCATTATAATCAATCTCTATGAGGGTCCCCTAATTGTGTGTATGCCTGTTTAATTATTATTTGCATGCATAAGGACTTTTACCATGTTGGCCTATTTCACACATTTTTGCTTCTTATGATCATATTGACCCCTAATTAAAATTTGAGTCATTTTTGTCTCGACAAGGGTGACCTAGGCGAAGTGGATCATAAATTTTGCGACCTTGTTAATATAGTCATCCTTATCATGCTAACTTGGGACCAAAATTGAATTGAAGTTTGGTATTGTGATTTTTAGCAGGATTCTAAATCCATAGTTGACCTGCTTCGACTATTGAGCCCTAAAATGGCTTGGAGAGGTATACAAGCAAGTGTATCTTCCTCATGTTGGGCAAACATCAACAATCAGACAAAAATCCAATAGTGTTTGAACCTCAGTGGAAAAACACTACCACCAAAAATTAATCCATCAAACTATGTCAATTCCAGTAAGATGAGAATTAAATCTGATGTCCCTTTTCAAAAATTAGATTTAATTAAATATTAAAAATACTTGAATTTTTATTATGAAATTGATTTGTTATCTCCTGCGATGAAAGCTCCTGTGAAGGTTCCGGCTCCTTCTCCTGCTCATAGTCTGCTGAATGCTTCGGGGGAGGTTCTTTGTTCCCAAGGTGCAGTTCAGTATGATCCTCCTACTGCGGCTTGGATTGTCCCTGTTGTTCCTTCTCCAGCTGCCCTTGCATCTGCTGCTTCTGGGTCTTAGGCTACTGTGGGGAGATCTGATATCTCCTATGCAAATGCTTCTTATGAGGCAAGTATTGGTGGTCCTCCTGTGAAGGGGCGGGGGGGGGGGGGGGGGCGCTGGATTCGATGGTCCTGTAGTGAAGGGGGGTGCTTGTTCGGCTATACCTGTAAGTAACCTACTTGTGCTTCACCTAGATTCGAATATTGTTGATGAGATCAAGACATATGAGGTGGACTACTTTGCTACTGCTGCTATTTTTTGTTTTGGGGTTTTTTGGCCCTCTCTTTCGGATCTGCATGCTTGGATCTCCAAATATTGGGAACCTAGCATTTTGGATTTAGTTTAGATTTACCTTGTGGCAAGGGGTTTCTTTATTGTGAAATTTGGAATATGCTGAAGATAGAAAGTCTATCCTGTGCCGTGGTTTCTCTTGGGAGGAGAGGTTCCCCTTGATGGCCAAACCTTGGTATAAGTTAAACAAAGTTGAACTTAAATTATTCAACAATCATTAATGGAGATTCATAGTGCAAAATTCATTATCAAATACTAATTCATGTAGTAAAATATACAAAGTAAAAGAAAAAAAAACAATTAAGAATCAAGTCATTCAACCATCTTTTATCAAGTAATTTGTTAGATTTCGAAATGAAGCTCCCGCCCAAGCTCCTGCCCGCATCGTTGAAGTTCCCACTCGCGTCGTTGTTGTCACCTGCGTAGAATGTGGACAAGTCAACTATGCCCGCGTTGCCTCTGCATGGGCCTTTTCCTGATCCTGGCCTTGGCCCTATTGCCTCTGCTTTGTTAACGCCTTCTGCCCTGATTTCTAGGTTGCACGGCAGTGCCCTAACCTCTCCTTCGGTTGTTCTTGCTGGGTCGGCAGTTGAGGCTCATAGATCCACCTTATCTTATGCGAATGTTGCTGGCTACGAGGCTAATTTAGGTGGTCTGAATGTGAGGTCGGGTTCCTAGGGCAACTTTGGGGGTCCAAATGAGCAGTTGGGGTCTAAGGATTTTGTGCCAGTTGCTATTGGCAACTCGTTTATTCTGGAGTTAGAACCAACCATTGTTGAGGATACTTCTGAACAGCTAGAAGATTTCTCCTCTTCAGCTACCATTTTCCGCTTCAAGGGTTTTTGGCCTTCTCTATTGGACTTGCATGCATGGATTGGTCGTGTTTGGGAACCCTTTATTTCAGGTACAACTCAGATATCCCTATTGCTAGGGTTTTTTCATTGTGAAGTTTGATTCAACTGAAGATAGATAGAAATGCTATTCTTTGTCGAGGTTTCTCTTGGGATGAGAAATTTCCCTTGATGGCTAAACCCTGGTTCAAGGATTTTGACCTGTCAATGAAATCCTTTAACAAGGTCCCTCTATGGGTCAGATTGCCGAATCTTCCCCTTCACCTTTGGGTGGATTCTGTTCTAGAGGCGGTGGGGGAGGCCCTTGGGGATTTCTTGCTTGTGGATTTTGCTTCTTCTAATTTATATCACACCACTTATGCTCGGATCCTAGTTGAGGTTGACATCTCCAAGGGTCTCCTAGCGATGATTTGCTTGGCTTCTTCGATTGGTTCTTGCGTCCAATGTCTTGATTATGAAGGAATCCCTTTCCGTTGCAGGAAGTGCCACAAGACTGGTCACCTTGCTACTCGTTGCTCCTCTGAAAAATCTAGACCAAAAAAGTGTCCTTGTTGGAAGAATGCTTCGGACGATCTCTACACTGTTCTCAAAACCCCTTCCATTGGGGATGGTGACTCTTCTCTGGACTCTTAGGTGGCTGCCTCACTTGCTATCCCAGTTGGCTCTCCTGCTACGTTGGAGTCCCCCTCTGTTCCACCCTTGTCTGTGGATGCTTCCTCTGTTGATGTTTCTTCGGTGGAGGCAGAGTTTGTTCTTCCTACTCCCTCTCCCGCCCCGGTTCTGGATGTTCCTCCTGGTCCTGTTGAGGGCCAGGACCTTGTTCCCCTTCCTGTCCCCACCCCTATACTGGACTTTCCTCCTGGTTCAATGGACGGCCATTTGGCTTCGGGCTCTTCTAGGTAAGTTGTTGTTTTTTCGGATCCCCCTGGGCGTTTTGTTTCTTTAGGAGATTGGACTGCTGAGGTAGCCAAGGTGGAGGATGGTTGGACTGTGGTACAAAGAAAGAAAACTAGGCCATCTGCTCCTCCTTTAGAAATGAATCTTTGATCATGCAGGGGAGGTTGTAATTCAAAGTGCAAATCGTGATGTATCTGGCCCTGCCTCCTTCTTGGATCTTTTCTTATGGCTGGTGATAGGCTTTTTTGTCACCTTGGTTACCCTTAGTTAGGGGGGTGACCAGTTCTGCGTTTGTTTGTTGTACCTTTGGTCTTTGCGCTCATTGAAAATCTTTAGTCTTGTACAAGGTTTCAGGCACCCTTCAAAACCTATTTTACCTAATCAAAAACCATCTTTTATTAGGACATCAAATCATAAATCTTTACATCATCACCCATAAATCCATCAAAATAAATTACATAGTGTCTCAAATTGTAAGCACCTTGCTAAGGTGTCAAATTTATGCTTAGTTAGGACTAATTTTAGTATATGCTCATTCTTGTATGCATCATTAAACCTTATTATATATTTATTTAGCAAATATTTAAATATTCATCCTTCTATTAATTCATTAGAATCAATCTCTATGAGGGTCCCCTAATTGTGGGTGTGCCTTTTTAATTATTAGATTTTATTTAATTATTATTTGCATGCATAGGCCCTTTTTCCATGTTTGCCTATTTCACACATTTTTGCTTCTTATGATCATATTGACCCCCAATTAAAGTTTGAGTCATTTTTATCTCGACAAGGGTGACCTAGGCAGAGTGGGTCATAGATTTTGTGACCCTATCATTATAGTCATCCTTATCATACTAACATGGGACTAAAATTGAATTGAAGTTTGGTATTGTGATTTTCAGCAGGATTCTAAATCCATAGTTGACCTACTTTGACTATTGAGCCCTAAAATGGCTTGGGGAGGTATATAAGCAAGGGTATCTTCCTCATGTTGGGCGAGCATCAACAATCATCATGCAAATAGGCCTTCAAGCATTCCATCTCTTTAGTGGGGTGAGCATCAAAAATCATCATGCAAACATGTCTTTTATTGTGTCTTTTAACGTATTTTTGGAGTCATGTTGTTGCATGTACATTTGTGATCTCATTCCAAGCTCACTTGAGTTGTAAAGGTATAAGACTCTTATCAAGCCCATGCTACTTATGGTACACTTTCTTTCCTTTATGCGATTTGTATTCAATTTTTAGGCTAATTCCTATACAAAGGTTTGATTGAGGAAAACTCTTTTCTCTCAACATTTCTCCCTTCTTTTTGTGTGTAGGTGATAGGCGATGTAACTATAGAAGGAGCTAGGCTTTCTCATTAGTTTTTACTAGGTCAAGGGCAGCTTTCAAGGTTAGGGGGAAGTCAAGTCACCCCTGCCACTCCTGTCTAATCATTTTATGCCAAAATTTGATTTACAAGTTGTAGATATGGTCTTAAAATTGAGTTCTTAGTCTGGTAATTGTCCTTTTCCTTTTTCCATATAAAACTACTTTCTCACTCTTCCTAGCTTTAGATCTACTTTGTTCAATTGTATTTGCACAATCATTTCAATTGTAGCAAAATATCATTGCATTCACTCAACGGTTGGGCCTCCTCAAGCCTAGTGGTTCATCTTCTTTCAAATCTAAGAGGAGATAAACCCATTGTTCCTAGTTCCCTTACACAAACAAGTGAACACTATTTCTTTCATTACATAATTACTCACTAGTATTTAATCGACAATGTACATTTTGATGAATTTTAGGCAATGTGAATGTTGAGTTAGGGATGAGGTCCTTGAATTTAGTAAATTTTAAATTATTCTTCAACTATTCTTAATATGGCCTAACTATGGATAGTGTGATATGATTTATTGGTTTGGTAGCTTACACACATGCACAAGCACACACTTATGTATGTACACACACACACACACCCATACATATGAGTATGCACACAAGAAAATACATATGCACGTGCGTGCACGCGCGCGCGCGCACAGACACACACACACACACACACACACACACACACACACACACACACACACACACACACACTTCATTTGAGAGTAAACAATTTGACTAACTTTGTATGTTGTCACTATTGAGTTATGAATGGGGTGCTTGAGTTTAGTATATTTGCAAAAGTATCTTAGAGAAGATATATTCTTTCCATAATCCATTCTATAGTAAGCCACTATTTTTGGAAGGGAGCACCCCATTCGTAACTCAAAAATCACAATATCCAAAATTAGTTAAATTGTTTACTCTCAATTGAAGCGTGCACACACAATAGTAAATTTTTTTAATCTATTGTCAATAAAATAATATTTAGTGTAAGATATAAAGGAATTAAAAAAGAGTAAAATTATAATGAATGAATAAATAAATAAAATCAAATACAAGAGAGATTGTAGAAAGTATCTTACATTTCTAAATAGGATTTAATAATAAATGATAATAAATATGTAAATAAATAATTTATTATAGAATAATATAAATTAATTAAATCTAATGAAACGTCAAGAGATATATAATGAAACAATGTGACTCCTTCAAAAGAAAATATAAAAACGAGAGTTCATTTTAAAAGAGGAAGAAAGAAGAGGAGAAGATAGAAGTTAAAGACAGATTGATAGAAGAGGAAATGAATGAGGAAAAAAAAAGTGACTATTTCCAATGGGTGCGATGATGAAATGATATGACTCTTCGAATGGGTTGTAATGATGAATGGTTGCGACTCTTCGAAAAGTTTATAATTATAAAGTGTTGTGACTTTTTGAAAGGAATGATTATGAAGGGTTGTGATTTTTCGAAAGGATTGTGATTATGAAGGGATGCGACTTTTAAAAAAGACATAGATGACAAATAAAATAAGATTTATAAATTACCATTGAATTAAAAAAAAAGGATGATATCAAAAGGAGAAAATAGAACAAGGTAACAAAATAGATATAATCACATACCTCTTGGCATATATTAAACATGAAAAATGAGACAACTCCTAAAATATGGTAAAGATATCATAAAGGAATGCATATAAGGTATGTTATATATTTAACATTTTCTTTATATATTCATATGAGTAGATTATTATCAATTTAAATAGAATAATATTTGGATGAATATTTAAATATGATATTGTGTTCATCAAATGAATATAAAGAAATAATAGAATAAACTCCCACAGTACCAGTGTAGGGATTGTGCTTAATTTTATGTAAATGACTATGTGTCATTGTAGGGATTGGGATCATCTCTATATTAATTGCTAAGTTAGGATTAATGGTATCATAGTGCTAATGTGAGAAACATGGATATCCTTTGTATAAATGGCTAATAGTGCTAGTGCGAGAGGACAACAAAACCCCTGTATAAATGGCTAGATGAGAATGATACCTCATGATACCAATGCACGAGGTTAATACAACCTTCGTATACATGGGTAATAGTGTCAGTGCAAAAGGTCAATATGACCCCCATATAAATGGACAAATGAGGAAGATATTATGGCCAAAATATTATGTTGATGTCAACATATGCATATGCGATCTAAGGGCCCACGAAAAAGGTTATATCTTTTAGGCAAAACCTTAGAGGGAGCATTCTAGAGAATACAAAGAAATAATTGATGATGGTACTAGAATAGATGATATCTCATTCAAAACCTAGAGATCCCCAGGAGAGTTATTAATCCCAATCTTGAGATGTCTTTAAGGTTTGGGTTTAATGTAGAGGGTATAATAGCATTGAGACTTGTTATTATTTAAATCTAACATTTATGTTGCAGGTAACATTTATCCCAGGCTTTAGGAGGGAAAGGATGCGAAGCAGAACACAGAGCAAGGATTCAACTGGGATGAATTTCAAAAAGAGGCTAGTGACCAGGTGAATCAGGGGAACCAAATGAACACTCCTACCAGGATTTAGGAGGGCGCGACCAGTTAGAAGGACAATGATGTTGTAGAAACCCTGCAGGCCATGGACACGGATGTCCACTAGCCCGTTCGCCTAGCTTTTCTTTTCTATCTCTAGCCTTTGTACTTTGGCTTCAGGCCTTCTTTTGTTTTTGGCCTTTTGAGGCAGCTTTTTTGTTTGTTTAGACTGTTTATTCTTGCTCTTTTTGCTGTAAAACTTTGGGTTTCAGGATCCTTGTAAAACCTGTTTTACCTAATCAAAAACATTTATCCCAGGCTAACTCTAATAGTGGGGATATTATAGTGGTATCAGAGCATGATCTTGCCACCTTGTAGGGTAAAAGAGCATATAAGAAAATAATTCAAATGAAAGACTAATGTAGAATGCCAATGGAGATTGGAAGAAGTTCAATCATAGCCATGACAAAAACCTAAGAATTTGAATGAAAAAGCATACATCTTTCAAATCGATAGAATAAATTATCGAATTGCTTGAGGACAAGCAATTTGAGGAAGGACGGATTGTCATGTCCCTATTTTAAGATAGAATTTTAATAATACTTAGATAATACAATATTATTAAATAAATAATGATGATAAAATCATATTAAAAATAATATTAAAATAAAAATTAGAAATAATACTGATATATATATATATATAAAATTTATTATCAATTAAATAATATTTACTATAAGATTTAAAAGAATTAAATAATATAAAATTACAATGAATGAATAAATACATAAAATTAAACACAAGAGAATATTGTAATTTCTTGATGTAGTTTTTGGCAAAATCTTGAGGAGTAAAGGTACCAATAATCTGGTTTGCTCTATTTTATCAGTCAAAATAATATGGATTATATGGAATAAATGAATGATAACATTTTTTCTAATGTACCTAGGAATCTTATTAAGTCTCTATGGAGACTCTAATATCATAACATTTCTCTATAGGTTACCCTTATGCTGGAAGTGGATGAATTTTTTTTCTGGGGAGCTACATAGATGCTTAAAAAAGAAGTATCATTTGGCTACATTGTTGAAAAAGACCTTGCTGACCCCCTACCTTCAATCAAGCTATGGAAAGTCTTAGAAACCAGATGCATGAGAGCACGAGAAGTGGACTCAAACATAGAGGACCTGTTGTAGCTGTGACTCCTGTTGTTGTCTGTCCTCCAAAAATGGTGACTATCTACTAGGATGGTCCACTAGGTTGGACCACTAAAGTGCCTAGATATATGATTTTGATATAACTGGATGCATTAATCATTACATTGCTGAATAGTTTGATACATATGTAACTAACAATTTGATTCATAATTTTTTGTAGTCTAAAACTAATCCAAGGATATTGTTGCATCAATATTTTTGAGGGTGGGTATCATAAGAATCTATTACTTGTAGAAAGTTGTACTTTGTTGATCCATTATAATCAATACGAATTTTTTTTTGTAGAAAGTATGTTACCTTTCTAAATAAGATTTAATAATAAATGATGATAAGCACAAAATAAATAAGTTCAAAAAATATAATATAGAATAATGTAAATTAATTAAATCTAATGAAAAGTGAGGAGATAGATAATGAAAATATGCGACTCCATCAAATTAATATATAAAAGGGAGGAGAGCTCTTTTTAAAAGAGGAAGAGGAAGATGATAAGATAGAATTTAAAAAAGGATTAATAAAAGAGGAAATGAGTGAGAAGAAGAAAAAAGGAAGTGACTTTTTCAAATGGTTGCAATGATGAAAAGATATGACTCTTCAAAACGGTTGTGATTATGAATGGTTGTGACTCTTACAAAAGATTGTAATTATGAATAAAAAATAATAATTTATTAATTACCATTGAATAAGAAAATAGGAGGATAGTATCAAAAGGAGAAAATAGAACAAGGTAACAAAAGAGATACAATCACATTCCTCTTCACATATATTTAATGTGACAAACAAGACAACTTTAAAAGGTGGTAAAGACATTGTAAAGGTATGTTATATATGTAGTTTTTTCTTTATATATATTCATATGAATATATTATTATCAATTTGAAAAGAATAATAATTGGATAAATATTTAAAATTTGATATTGTGTTTATTAAATGAATATAAATAAATATTTGATTAAATCCCCATAGTGCCATTGAAGGGATTGTTCTCAACTCTATATAAATGGCTAAGTGCTAGTGTGGGGATTGAGATCATTTCAATATAAATGGAGAAGTTAGGATTAATGGAGTGTCATAGCGCCAGTGCAGGAGATTTGTATATCCTTTGTATAAATGGCTAATAGTGCTAGTGTGAGAGGACTACACAATCCTCGTATAAATGACTAAATGAAAATGATATTATTGTAAAAATATTATGTTGATGTAAAAATATGCATATGTGATAAGTGCCCTAGACATAGGTTACCTATTTTAGAAAGAACCTCAGAGGAAGCACTCTAGAGAAGATAGAGGAATAATCAAGGATGGTACTAGAATGATGATATATCATTTAGGACCCGAAGATCCCTAGGAGGGTTATCAATCTTGATAATATATTTAGACTTCTTATTGTTTGGGGTTATGATAGAGGGTAGAGTAATATATTTAGACTTCTTATTGTTTGATTTTGACATTTATGTTATAGGTAATATTTGTCCCAAGATAACCTTAATAGTGGGTACATTACAATGCGATCAATCAACATTTGTTTCTCCTTCAAATTTCTTATCATCTTGATAATAGATCAAGTGTGATTTGAAATGTTGATGCAAAAATTGTTAACATAATCAATTCTAGAAATAACTTATTTTCCCTAGACAATTCACAAAAGATTTAGAAAAATATTTTGATCTTACTTTAGTAACATGAGCAACAATTAGGGCCTCAAAGATCTTTTCTTTCTTATGAAATTCACAAGGGAGTCAACATAGTTATGACTTGTTGTAGCATGAAAAATAAGGCAATTCACTATAATATTTTGGATGACTTGAAATAATTGGAACCTAAACCCAATCTTAATTGAATTCAAATTTGAGTTACAATTTGAATTTAATTAAGGTTGTAGTCAAGGCTTGGTTAAGTTAATTGGAGTAAACTATAGAGTTAGAGCTCAAATTAGTTGCGTTAAGGTTATTGTTGGGTTGAGGTATTAATTCAATTAGGGAGAAACTTTGAGTAAAGGTTGAGAATAAGGTTCAATAAGGTTTAGATTCAAATTTGGGTTGGGGTTAAGAAAACATATGGTCAATGTTTAATCAAATTTAAGAGTATATTTTAATTAGCTTTAGGGTCTATTTATAACTACAAGAAACAAATTTAATCTAAAATCAAGTTTCCATTATAGTTAGGGTTAGGGTTCAATCAGGAGGAGTCACTGAGTTCACATTATGGTTAGGGAAACTATACCCCTTCCATTATTTAATTGTAAGACTTGTTAAGACCCAATATGTATCACAAGGGGTCCTTAGGGTTGTAAATGGTCCTAAGTTGTCATATGAACTCTTAAGACCTATTAGAAATATTATAACCCATTAGATCCATTTTACATCTTATACTACCTCTTCATAAACTTTTGGTTCCTATTAGTGTTAGTATTTAGGAGCGATGAGAGTGGGGGGGGGGGGGGGGTGTGAATAAAAAACTAACTAACCTATTAACAAAAACTTATAATAATAATAATAGGTAACAAATATAATAGAATAGAAGTAAACAACATCAAACATCCACACAATCATAAAAAATGATGCTACTGGTTGTCTCCTGTAGGATACCTAGGTAGATCAAGATCAATTGCATGCACAGAGAGAGAGAGAGAGAGAGAGAGAGAGAGAGAGAGAGAGAGAGAGAGAGAGAGAGAGAGAGAGAGAGAGAGAGAGAGAGAGAGAGAGAGAGAGAGATCAATTACGTATTGAGCAAGATAGGTTACAAGGGATACTAGGTTGACTATAGCTAGAGAGGGATGAGCTTGTGGGTGGAGAGAGATAGGCTACTAGTTTAGATGGGGACATCGAGAGCTTAGGAAACCATGGGAGGAGGGAGATCTCAAGATGATATTGATGATATCCGTAAGCTATAGTGGGAGGTGTCTGATCTTCAGGAGAGAGTCAAATTTTATAGGGCCCATTATCATGTTGTCATTCCTACAAATCACATAGAGCAATTACCAAAGATCCACTTGATCAAGGACAACAAGCACAACGACAAGGATGGAGGCTGCTAGTAGTACCAATTTAGGGGACAAAGGACATAGAGAATAGAGTAGAGCTAGAAGAGAGGGGAAGTATTAGTGCAGATGGAGGAGGTTAAGAGCTCAAGTGTTGGAGGAGGAGCATAGGGAGCTTAGGGAGGAGATCAGAGGGGAGGGATCTAGGTGGGGGGCACTAGTGACATTTACAGTATTAGGGGGTCAAACAATTATTCAAGATAGGCCATCAAAGAGGGTCATTAGGGTACAAATGAGGCTACTACCTCCACTAGGTCCTACAAAGATTGTCATAGGGATGGACCCAACCATAATACCAACTCCACTGATGGTGCCTGATTAGACAATGCCCGAAGAGATAGAGGGGTAGTGATGTACTATATTCCTGATGCATACATGATGTATTTTTATATATTTTAAGGGCACAAATCCTAATGTACTATATTATAGATGTGACAGAATTTATATTCTTTCATGGGTTGAATGTATTCTTTGATTCATTGTGGGATGATATATATATGATGAGCATTTGTTTGGGTGGGATATATGTATGTTATGGATCATGTGTCCCTTTTTTTTTAATGAGATGCTTATGATGCTTATGTGATGTGGTAATGATGTGTGTGACTGTAAGATGTGATGATTTCTATATATTTTATGAGATATATGATGTTTCTAATGTGTTCCTGCAAGATGTGATGCATGCAAGATACATGTGATATATGCATTTGTGTGTGATGTTTATATGTAGATTTATATGATGTAATTCAATTTCGATGTTTTGATGTGATGCAAAATGAAATGATCTTGATGTTTTGTAATATATATGACATGTGATGCATATGTTTTATGTTTATGCAATGATGAGTCAGTTGATAGATGTGAGAAATGCACCTAAAATGATGATGTAAAATGAATCTAATGAAGGAATATAGATTTAAACAATGATGTTAATGAGATGAAATGAATGATACTTTAATAATTGTGCAATTACAATAAAATGAACCTAATTTAATGTAAGTAAATATGAACCATAATACAATGAAGTGAAGCACACCTAAATGTAACTTTATTAGAAGGAATGAATGATATGCAATTAAAATGAAACAAAGATAAACAATGACATATGTAATGAACTGCATCTAAAATGAATGATAAATGTAATTAAGATGCAACTAAAGGAGTGATGTAACACAATTAATTATAAAAATGAATGATGAATGTAGTGAAGATATAACTAAATGAAAGATGTAATGCAATACAATGTAACTAATGAATGATAAATGTTTTTGATAAGAAAAATGGGTTTTATAGGGATCCTAAAATCCAAAAGTTAATACATATCAAAAGGCTGATAATAAGTAACAAAATCCCAGCCATAGACCATACATATCCAAAGGCTGATAATAAGCAACAAAAGCCCAACCACAGTACTACTGCCAACCAAAAGGCCAGATCAATAGATAGGCAAAAATCCAAAAGCCAAAAACTACAGAAACCAAAGAGTCCAAAAGATAGGAAATGAAAAATCTTTGTTACTTGTCCTCCTTTCTTTCCAGCTCCTGCATCGTTTTTGCCACTTCATAGGCTTTTCGGATCTCTTCAGCCATATGATCCTGCTTCTTCTAACCTGTTTGATCCAAGTTGCTGAAGGTAATATCTGTAGTCATGTCCTCATCCATCCTATCTTTGACTCTGTCCTTTTCCTCACTATACTCCAGGAAACCCTTGCCTTTCATCTTTCTAACAAGAGAAGGGATATTTTCATTAAGAGAATTTAGAATTGAAATCATCTGGTTTGCCAAGTTATGATTGTAATTTTCAAAATTTTGAATTCTTTTTTCCACCAATCTGAGGCCATCCCCCTAATCTGTCAAGTTTCCATGTTCTAACTTCTTCCCCTAGTTTTCCAACTAGCCCACTCTTTCTTTGACCTCCTCTAGTTCATGGTAGATCCATTTAATTGACCTAAAATTGTTAATCATACTATTTCTAGCATTATTTATCAAATCCATGCCAATTTCCCTTGCACTATCCATAATGAATGATGAATGTTAATAAAGATGTAACTATATGAATTATGAAATGTAATGTAACTAATAAAAGATTAATGTTAATTAAGATGTAACTAAATGAATTATGTAATTAAGATGTAATTAATGAATGATGAATGAAATTAAAATACAACAAAATGGATGATGTGACTAAATTGAATGATGAATAAAATTAAGATGCAACTAAATGAATGATGTAACTAAAATGAATGATGAATGAAGCTATAATTCCATAAACATGTGACTAAATGCATGTTAAGATGAGTGTTGAAATTCTACCTAATGTATACTAAGATGAGTTATGAAAAATGAATGTTGAATGAAATGCCATGCAAAATAGAAAATGCAACATATCACTATCTGACTGTGCCTCTGTGTTGTGGGAGAAATCACTTGCACAATTGTAAACATGGGTTAAGATATAAGGAACTTATCATGGTTTGGATTTGTAAATTGAACCCTTTAGGTTAGTGAGTGTAGGATGATTGGGAATTGGAAACTTTGGATTTCTTTAGAGATTGGATTTAATATTATCAATATTGTAGGACTGATATTAATAAGATGATTCAATAGGATATTGGGATCAACAAATACTTTGGGAACTTATTGGGATTCTAGAAAAATGACTCTCTCTCTCTCTCTCTCTCTCTCTCTCTCTCTCTCTCTCTCTCTCTCTCTCTCTCTCTCTCTCTCTCTCTCTCTCTCTCCCCTTTTGATTGGGGAATGAGATGAAATCCTTTAAATCTTGAGCATGGGGTACCTCGAGAAGGATAATCACCATGTAGTTGAGCACTTAATTTGATATAGAATTTTGGGGACTTGCCAAGGTTATTAAGAACATCAAGGCCTTATCATCATCATTGCATAAGACTAACTGAAAATAGACATGAAAGGAGTGCCCCAACATTACACATGAATATAAAAGTGAATCAAAGTGGAAACGATGCTGCATAATCGACAAACAAGTGATATTTCTCAAGTGCACCATGTAACCACAAGTGATCACATGTTTAGATATGAAAGGGTTCAATTTGAATGACTCATATGTAGAATAAGAAATGAAGGAAGAAATGATCCATACCTTTCTCTCGGATTGGCTCATTCACAACACACCATGATATGAAAAATTGTGGCGACCTTGAGAAGAGAAAACCAAATTACTTAGAAAAGATAATCAAGAACTAAGAGTTGAGATCCAATATCCAAAGAAATAGAAAATCTATGAAAAATAACATTTTTCCAAAGAGACTAGTAGTAATGGATATTGATGGACCAAGGTCAGACACAAGGAAGGATGCATCTTATAAGGACCTTTTGGTAGCATATGGAAACTTGATTGAATAACATATCAAAACCTTTCGGATAATTCTTTTTTGGACAAAGAATATCTCATGAGGAATCTCCGAAAAATAAGCATACTATGCCAAGAAAAAATGGGATATGCACATGGGACCAAACTAAATACTAATGTGGAAGGTGGTATGTATAATGGATAAACCATGATATTTATTGTTGGAAATATAAGAGGAGTAACTAAGAGGGGAGGGGTGAATTAGTTACTACTAAAATAAATCCTAGATCCCTTAGATGTTAGCACAAAATATAGACTTTACTAAAATATTGTTGCTCGGCAAACACATAGGCACTCGATTGATACTGATAATATGTTGTAACTTGATAAATGCTTAACATGCAAATCTTATGATATTATTTGTGATTAACATTACTTAACTTAGTTGCATACACATAAAAGAAATAGCATGAACATAAGTGACACCGAGATTTAACGTGGAAACCCAATTTGGAAAAAACCACTAATTGCAACTAGTTATTGATTTTCACTCTTTTGAAGTGAGCCTTGTTAGGAGCCAACCCTGACAAAGGTTAGAAAACACACTATTAGGTGTGCCCTTGTTAGAGGATTTAATTACCTATTAGGAGTGGCCTTTTTAGATGTCTTTAGACACTTCAATCTAGAGATGCCACCTTGTTAGAGGATTTACAAATAGCTTTTAAGCCAACTTTGTTAAGAGATTTAGATCGCTGCTACAATAGTTAGAGACTAACAATGAGATGACCTGATTTCTGATGTAACTAAATTACTGCTTATAGATCTCAATTATGGCTTGAATACTTGACCCTTCCTAATCAAATGTATCTTTGCAACTCCACAAGGATGTTCTACTTATCCTTCTAATCCACTTCCTCTAAGCATCTTCTATTCATCCATACACTTGCACACATTCAATCCTCAAATTGACTTTATACTTATACCTTATGAATTGTCAAGTCAGATTGAATACATGTTAGAATAATTAATATTCATTGCCTTAGTCAGCTCAAACCAACAAAAAAATCCATTAAGCTAAATATGCCAAAATAAGAAAATCATTCGTTAGCCAACTCTGCT
Source organism: Cupressus sempervirens (assembly GCA_028749045.1). Lineage (NCBI taxonomy): Eukaryota > Viridiplantae > Streptophyta > Pinopsida > Cupressales > Cupressaceae > Cupressus > Cupressus sempervirens. The sequence goes on from CM053789.1 coordinate 539,244,015, forward strand.
TGGTAGACACTAACTTAGAAATGATTTTCTTGTGTTAACCAAGTGAGTTTAGTTAACACTGGTTCCATCTAACTTTTCCTTCATTAACCGAGTGAGCTCAATTAACACTCAACTTCTACAAACTTCTCTTCGTTGCCTGAGTGAACTTGGTAGACACTATCTTCTAAACTTTGCAGATATTGGAATGCTTGGCAGACACAAGAAACTATCTACATCAACCAAGTTGGATTGACATACACTGACTGGAAAATATATGACATTTTGTTTAACATCAAAGACAATACACAATTAATCAATTGTTTTCAACAATCTCCCTGTTTGGCATTGATGGCAACACAACATTTAATAATACAATGAAATTTTAGAGCAAAAAAATAGTAAGGAAAATATCCTTAGTTTCATTCTGATTCTCATCCATGAGAATTCCCTCTATTAGTGTGAACTCCCTCTGCCTTCAATTTCTTCCTCTATCAGCAAACTCCGCCTTCAACATCTTTTGATAGCAAAGTCTACCTTTTTGATATCAAACCCATCTTTCCTATTTGATATGACAAAACAAAATTCTCCCTCTTTAACATCTCATGCCATAGAAAATATTTACTGAATATCAATGTACCTCATGTACTAATTCATATGCAATTTGTCCTTTCAATGCTGTATCAACTTGATTGATCTTCAACATGCTCTAGTTGATGCATCACTAAAATTCATTTAGTGAGCTTCAAATAGGGGAATAACCCCTAACTTACCTCTTATATATAAAAATGCATCTTTAGGCAATGGCTTAGTAAATATGTTTGCAATTTGTTCTTTACTATTCACATATTCCAATCTTACCTCTTTATCTTGTACCAATTCTATTAGAAAATGATATTTTATATCAATGTACTTGGTCTTGGTATGCATCATAGGATTATTTGATATATTAATTGCACTGGTGTTATCACAAAAGATAACCAATGGATCCTTGATCTCTACTTTCATATCCATCAACAGTTGCTTGAACCAAACAATATTGGAGCAATTAACTGATGTTGCCACATACTATGCCTCTCCTACAGACTGAGAAATGCAATTCTACTTCTTACTTGTCCAGGACACTAGTGTCTTTTATGAAGAAAGAACACTCCACCACTGGTGCTCTTCCTATCATCAACACTTCCTACCCAATTAACATTTGTGAAGGTTTTCAAATCTAAATTGCCTCCTTTCTTGTACCATAATCCATAGTCTTTAGTACCCTTCAGATACCTCATGATTCTTTTTATTTCCATCATATGATTTTCTATAAGATTTGCTGAGAATCTTGTCACCATACCAACTGTTAATGCAATATCAGGCCTTATATGCACTACATATTGCAGTTTTCCAATCATTGATCTGTATGTGGTCTGATCTACCTCCTTCGAATAATTATTCTTGGAAATATTATGTCCAATAGACATAGGTGTTCCAATTGGTCTTGAATCTTCTATTCCAAACTTCTTTAGTATCTCCTTGATATATTTGGATTGAGTAATGTAGATACCTTCTTTCTTCTATTGAATCTATAATCCAACAAAGAATTTTATCTCTCTAAACATGGACAACTCAAATTCTTTACTCATCTCTTCTAAAAAGGCTTTGCACAAGTCATAATTTCTAGTAAAAAATGTGTCATCCACAAAGATTACTGCCAATACAATCTTCTTGTCTGGTCCTTCTTTGATACACAGGTTGTTGTTATCATTTGTTCTTTGAAAACCAATTTTTATCAAATAGTTATGAAGTCTTTCATACCAAGCTCTGGGAGCTTTCTTGAGACCACACAATGCTTTGTGCAATTTACAAACCATATCCTTTTTGCTAGGATCTACAAAACCTTCAGGTTGTTCTATGTAAACTTTCTCTTCAAGAATTCCATTCAAGAATGCAAGTTTCACATACATTTGATAAAGTTTAAATCCTTTGCATGCAACATAAGCCAATAAAGTCCTAACACCTTCTAATATTACAACATGAGAAAAAGTTTCACCATAATCAATACCTTATTCTTGAGAATAAACTTTGCATACTAACCTTTCTTTGTTTCTGGAAACTTCTCCATCTTCATTCAACTTATTTATGAAAACCCACTTTGCACCAATTACATTCTTATCATTTGGTTTAGGAACAAGAGTTCAGGTCTTATTTCTCTCTATCTTTTCTATCTCTTCATTCATAGCTTCGATCCAACTTTCATTAGCCAAAGCATCTTTAACTGGTCTGGGTTCAAATTCAATAAGTAAACATGTACCTTTTAATTTGTTTCTTGTCATTGTACCATCTGACTTGTCTCCAATGATTTGATTAGGTGCATGGTGCCTTCTGACATATCTTGCTAACACAAGTACTTTGGATTTAGAACTTGTCCCACTAGCCTCGCCATGATTTTCTATATCAAGCTTGGGTCCCATTTTCCGTGACTTGGGTCCATTAGACTTGGTTTGCTCTGGCTGTAGTTCAGTAGCCTTTGATTATGACTCGGGTCCTTCAAACTATAATTTAGGTTACAGTAGTTACAAGTCGAGTGCTTCTGGAGATTTTGGAAACTCGGGAGGTGAAATCTCTTGACTTTCAATTAGTTTTGGCAATGTATCGGGTTCAAAGTAAATAAACCTTCTATAATCCTTAGGTTCTTTGCTATTCTCTTCTTCACTCTTTTTTGCAAACTCATCGATTCTCACATGTGCAATTTCTATGATCTTATGAGTGGATAAATTCAAACATTTATATGCTTTACTTCTATAGGAGTATCCTAGGAATATGCTTTCATCACTTTTGACATCAAATTTACCTTTCCTAGTCTCTCTCAGAATATTACATTTTCTATGAAATACTTTCAAGTAACTTGCATTAAGTTTGTAGCCATACCATAGTTCATAAGGAGTTTGATTTGAGCTTTCTTTAGCTATACTCTATTTAAGGTAAGCACTGTAGACTAATTGATTCCTTCTAGTATTTGATTGCAACATTCTTTTCTATCATCAAAGTTCTTGCACAATCCATGATGAATCTATTCCTTCTTTGAGCTATACCATTCTGCTAAGGTGTACTAGGGGTTAATACTTGTCTTTTGATTCCTCTTTCAATGCAAAATTCATTGAACTCATTAGAGATGAATTTGTCACCTTTGTTTGACCTTAAACACTTCATCTTCTTTCCAGTTTCCTTTTCTACTCTTGCCAGATACCACTTAAACTTTTGAAAAGCTTCTAACTTCTCTACCAAATACATTACAATCATCATTATAGAATAATCATCAACAAAAAGAATAAAATACTTATCTCCACTATATATCTCTATTCCAATAGGTCCACATAAGTATGTATGAACTAGCTCCAAGACTTTTTCAGAATGATAGTTTTTGCTTTTGAAACTTGTCTTGCCCATCTTACCAATTTGACAATTTTTGCATAGGCCCGTATTAGGTTTCCTCCAACTAGGAATACCTCTCACTCTTTTTTTTGCTTATCTTGATCAGATTATCAAAGTTATATGACATAACCTTTTATGCCATAACCAACTTTCTTCTACTTGAACAATGAAACATGAAATTTCACTGAGATCTAGGTAGAATAGATTACCTTTGGTTTATTTACCGGACCCAACTAGATTTCCTTTTCCATCTAGTAGATTGGTCTTCCCATTCATGAATTCTACGTTGAATCCTATGTTATTCAACTATGCCACACTTAGTTGATTGTGCTTTAGTCCTTCAACCCAATAAGCATGATCACATCTAAGTTCATTGGTTAGTGAGATACAACCTTTTCCCTTTATGTAACATGGTTCATTGTTTCCAAATCTCACACTTCCACCATCATAGTGTTCCATATCTTCAAACTTTGTTTTGTCACCAGTCATATGATGTGAGCAACCACTATCAATAATCCATGTATCATTTTTGCTAACATGAGAGATAAGAGCTATTTTATCTCCTTCATCATCATATTCATCTTTTACAATAATATATACCATTTCATCATCTTCACTACTATCTAAATCTTTGGCCATAAAACAAGATTTCTTACCTTTGTCCTTGTAGTCATTGAAGTTCTTGAAATCATGTATTGCCTTTTTATTTGTTGTGCTTCTTTTATCTTTGTCTTCTCTATTTGGACATCTTGCAGCAATGTGCCCAACTTCTTCACAAGAGAAACAAATCAAAGGAATTTTACCTTTGAACTTTCCTCTGCCTTTGGGATAACTTCTTGCAAGTAATGCTTCAATGGCTTCAAGATCATTGTCAGAACTATCTCCCTCTTCAGTTTAAAACTATTTTCGTTTAGACTTCTTAGCTTTCTTCTTGAGTGATAACTTGGCTTCAAATGCATACTCAAGATTTCTAGAGCTAATAATTATCATAGTTATCTAGCTCAAATGAAGTCAATCTTCCAACTAGAGCATCCACATTTATCTTTTTATTTGGATCACATCTCATTTCTTGAATAGTAGACCCTCTAATTGCATAGATAGGGAAAAGGGTTCAAAGTACCTTGCTTACCACTGCCACATATTCAATTGTCCCTCCAAAGGCTTTGATAGTATTGACATTGGCTTTGATTCTCTCAACATATTTTGCAATTTTTTCATCCTCTCTCATCTCATCTTATCAAATTGACCTCTCAAGCTTTCTGCCTTGGCTCTTTTCACATTATCATCACCTCCATGGATATCCTTTAGTTTGGTCCACATGTCATGAGCAGTAGCACATCATTTGACTTCATCAAATTAAGCATAGTTAAGAGTTGATGCAATGTCAATCATCATAATATTATGATTTTTCTTTTCAACAATTTGTTCCATAGTTAATGTTCCAGTAGGAGGCTTTTAAGAATTTTCCATATTTTTCAAACCTGAATAATTTATGGTTTCCAAGTGCAACTTCATAAGTTCTTTCCATGCCTCAAAATTATCTCTATTCAACTTGGGAATATCTCTTTTGTAAGACATCCTAATCTTTAGCTTAGGTCCTTGAAACCTTATCTATAAGCACCAAGAAGCTTTGATACCAATTGTTGGAACTATAAGAGGAGTAACTAAGAAGGGATGGGTGAATCAGTTACTTCTAAAATTAATCCAAGATCCCTTAGATGTCAGCACAGAATATAAACTTCACTAAAATATTGTTGCTCGAAAAACACACATGCACGCGGTTGATACTAATAATATGTTGTAACTCAGTAAATGATTAACATGAAAATCTTATGATATTATTTGTGATTAACCTTACTTAACCTAGTTTCATACACATAAAAGAAATAGCATGAACACAAGTGACACCAAGATTTAACATTGAAACCCAATTTGGAAAAAACCACCAATTGCAACTAGTTACTGATTTTCACTCTTCTGAAGTGAGCCCTTTTAGGAGCCAACCCTATTAAAGGTTACAAAACACCCTGTTAGGTGTGACCCTATTATGAGTGGCATTGTTAGAGTTCTTTAGACACTTCAATCTAGAAATGCCACCTTGTTAGAGGATTTACAAATAGCTGTTAAGCCAACTTTGTTAAGAGATTTAGATCACTGCTATAACGGTTAGAGAGTAACAATGAGATGACCTAATTTATGATGAAACTAAATTGCTAATTATAGATCTCAATTTTGTCTTGAATACTTGATCCTTCCTGATCGAATGTATCTTTGTAGCTCCACAAGGATATTCTTCTTATCCTTCTAATTCACTTCCTCTAAGCATCTTCTATTCTTCCATACACTTGCACACATTCAATCCTCAACTTGACCTTATATTTATACCTTATGCATTGTCAAGTCAGATTGAATGTATATTAGAATAATTATTATTCATCACCTTAGTTGGCTGGAACCAACAAAAAAAGATCGAGTGATCTCGGTTAACACTGGTTCCATCCAACTTTTCCTTCATTAATCGAGTGAGCTCAGTTAACACTCAACTTCTATGAACTTCTCTTCATTGCTCAAGTGAACTCAGTAGACATTGTCTTCTAAACTTTGCAGACACTAGAATGCTTAACAGACATAGGAAATTGTCTACATCACCCGAGTAAGATTGACATACACTGATTGGAAAAGATATGACATTTTGTGTAACATCAAAGACAATACACAATTAATCAATTATTTTCAACAATTTACGGGGGTGGCTATACAGGAGCTTTGAATTAAAAGACAATGAGACTCATTGTTATACTACAAAATAACATATGATAGGGTGATAGTGAAACAAATGATACAGTACACCAGATATAGTATATATAAATCTTGTTTATGGGATATTGTAAAAAATGTGATGGTATAGTATATGGTTCAAATTTTCTTTCTAAGCTCACGAATTCAAGGATGTAGTACATCACTATTGTTGATGTTGGAACACTACAAAAATATGGGATGGATGGGTGAATGTTGTGGGGATTAGGGATGGGATTTGATAGATAATGGGTAGAGAAAAGTACACCTAGTGCCTATTTCTAGGTTTTCATCAAGGTACCTATCCAAGGCACTTGAATTGCCAAGTTTTCACTATTGGATGCTTGTTTTCTCTTTACTAATTTTTTCTTTTGATTTTTTGTTATTGTCAAGTGCATGAATTGCTGGATTTTCATCATGAGGATAGGTTTATCAAGATATTTTATATTGTTTTTGTGCTTTTTTAGGATATTGTAAAAAGTATTTATGTTTTTTTAAGGATATTTTATAATTTTTTTTCCTTTTTAAAAACATATTTTTCAAGGTACATTGATAAGCTCAAGTGTAGAACTTCTTGAGGTGAATGATATTAGTGGGATCATTTAGAATCTTACCTTCTAAAGTGGATAACTAATATGCTTCTGAGCTGAAGGATGTTGTGACAACATAGGGACCTCACCCAGTGGGCTCAAATTTATCCTTGTTTTCTCAATCTGCTTGAACCTTCATGTTCTCTTTCATGACCTTGTCACATAGTTTGAAAGTGGAGGGGATGAAGCCTTTTGATGAAATTTCTTGAGTCTTTTTTGATATACCACTAGGTGGTCAAAAGTATGTTTCCTTCTTCCATTGAGTACATCAAGTTGGGTGAGTTTAGTAACTCTATAATCATCATAAGATATTTCACCTTGCAAAGAGATGCACAAGGAAGGTAATTCAACCTCTATTGGTAAGAAAACCTTGACACCATAGACCAAGGAGTATGGGGTTGTGCTTATGGAGGTGCAAAAGAGGTACAATATGGCAAAGGATGGGATTGAATTGAAAATGCCAATCATGGCTAAAATCACTGACAACCTTTTTGAGGATTTTGGGGAGGGTTTTTTTGGTTTCCTCCACCTGAATGTTACCTAATGGGAAGTATGGGTTGGAAATGAGGTGGTGGATGTGTAGGTAGGAGCGCAACTCTTCCACATTAATATTCTCAAAATTGCCATCATGGTCTGTTAAGATGGTGGTAGGAACATCAAAGTGACAAAAAATGTGGTAAGTGATAAATTTGATAAATTTGAAAACCTAAACTCCCATGACATTGACAAGTGGGATTACCTCAATCCACTTGGAGAAATAAATATTACTATGATGATCCCCTTGTATCCATTAGAAGATAATGGTGTGATTACCTCAATAAGGTCAAATCCCCAACATGGAAAAGGCCATTTTAGTGCAATGGGTTGTAGATCTTGTGTTGGAGTACATATTAGGTTGGCATGTTGTTGACATGGAAAACACTTCTTTACAATATCATAGACATTATTCTTAAATGTGGGCCAATAATACCCAACTTGTAGGATTTGCTTAGCTAAGACCATACCACTGATGTGGGCACCGAAAAGTCTGGTGTGTACCCCCCTCAGAGAAATCATGACCTTGTTTGAGTTTGAACACCTAGAAAGGGTATCATGGCAACCTTAATGATATAGGGTGTTAGCTATAATAGTATACTAGGAATATCTATGAATAAGATTTACGTATTGGGTTCGTGTGAGGGGAGGGGATATGATGCCATCTTTTAGGTAAGCATGGATCTCATGGAACCATGGAGATTAGGGGCAACTACAATGCACACCATATTTGATTCATTGTGTTTGTATGTGGGTGTATGTAATTGTTCAATTAAGAATCCATATTATGAGGCTTCCCAAGGGATTTCTAGACTTGATCTAATAGTAGCCATTGCATCTACAACCTTGTTTTGAAGTTGTGGTACTTGCATGAATTGGATTTTGATGAGGTTTTGCTTTATTTTATCCACCATCTTCTAATATGGGAGCAAATTGTCTATTTTGTTTGATAATCATTAAGGCCTATTTGATGATTAATTATGAATCACCAAAGACCTATAGCTCTATGGTATTCCATTCTATCACTATTTTGAGTCCTACGATGAGAGCCTCATAATTTGATATATTATTGCTGCACTATAATCTTAACTATAATCTTAACTTGAATGATTTAGGGATGTAACCACCTTGAGGGGTAACCAAAAATATCCTTGCTCTGGATCCATGAGAGGTGTAGGACCTATCAAAGTAGAGTTTCCATTGATGTTTCTCCTCTATCATATAAATATATTCATCGAGAAATTCCATGACCAATGGATTGGCATCCTCTAAGGGTGTATTGGCCATATGACCTTCTACGAATTTCCCTTTTACTATTTTTTTGTTGACATATTGGATATCAAACTCACTAAGAAGAATGACCCATTTGGCTAGGTGACATGTGAGAGCATGTATTTTCGGTGGGTCAATTTTTAAAATGAGCTTTAAAGTGTGACTAAGAATATAATGGTGAATTTTTTGAGTGGAAAAAATCACTACCAAGAATGCTTTTTCCATCGAGGTATAATTGATCTCTAGCCAAAAAGGGTATACTAATTTAGTAAATTGCTCATTCTTTCCTGTCATTATCCAGTTGAGCTAAGAATGTCCCTAGTACTATCAGAGTAGATGATATGTACAAAATTAGGGATCTTCCTATGAGTGGTAGCACTAGAATAGGTGGATTGGTCAGGTAATGTTTTGTCTTTTCAAAGTTGTGTTGACATATGTGATCCCATTTGAAACTTTGATCTTTCTTCAACAAATGTGTGAATAGATGGCACTTATCTGCAAGTTGGGAAATGAATATTTTGACTGATTATAACTTTCGTTGGAGGATGTAGATCCATAATAGCTTTGACCTTTTTGGGAACAATATCTATACCTCTTCGTAATACGATGAATCTTAGAAGCTTCCTGATGTGATGCAAAATGATGCACTTCTTTAGGTTTAACATAAGGTGATACTTCTCTAGGCAATCAAAAATTTCCTCCAAGTCCTAGTGATGATCCAAACTATCAGCTGAATTTTCCAAGAGATCATATACATAATCCTCAAGAGTTTTGTGGATAAAAAATAAAAGATAACATTAATGGCTCTTTGATATATTGCCCCAAAATTCTTCAATCCAAAGGGTATCATGTTGTAGTGAAGGCCCTCCAAGAGGTTGTAAATGTTTTCTTATACTAATCTTCTTATGAGATGCATATATGATTATATCTTAAAAATCTATCCATGAGAGACAACATCTCATGTTCAGTTGTGAGGTCCACAATCATGTCTATATTAGGTAATGGAAAGTCATCCTTAGGACTTGCCTTTTTAAGATCTTTGAAATTGGTATAGATTGTGATATTATAGGATCACTTGGTGACTAGTACCATGTTAGAGATCCAATTTGAATAGTGAATGGGTTTGATGACTTTTTCTTGGAGCATTTTCTCTAGTTTTTCTTTACCAAGATGACCACCTTTGGGTGCATTTTTCTAAGTTTATGTTTGACTGATTTTGCATTTGGATCCACCGCTAGATGTTATACAACTAGTTCTGGGTCCAATCCTAGAATGTTGTGATATGAAAATGTGAACCTACCAATGTTCTCTTGGACAACCTTAACACGAGCATCCTCTTGTGATTTTGGTAAGGATGTGGAGATGTAGGTGTTTCTAGGAATCTTTGTTGTGCCAGTTTTGACTAGCATTGCTTCTTCAACCAATTTATGGATGATACCTATGGTATGTGATCCTATAAGGGAAGGAAGAAATCTCCATCTTTGGGCACTTCAATGAGGTTTTTACCATCAGATGCATTCTTTATTTTATTTTATTTTTTGATTTGATTTGATGAAACCTTAAAGGATATTTTACTAGGAAACCAAAAAAAAAGAATTTTTTTTTATTATAGATTTTTATTCTTACTTTCACTTTTGCATTTGGAGACTTCTTCCTCCTAAAATAAACCATTGGGTCCAACTTGTAGATATAGGAAGATGGTGGCTTTTCTTTCCTGAGTGGGGTAAAAGCACAAAACTATGCCACCCTTGAGGATATCTAACAAGATCATGACCAAAATGGTTATGATCAAAAGTATTAGGGTCAAACCCATGTGGTGCCAACTAGCATCGATGTGGTGTGAAGGTGGCAAAATGGTTACAGGCGAAATGATTTTGACCGTAACACTTTCGGCCAAAATAGTTATTTAAAAATTAATGAAGAAATGTGTTTTGCTTATATGAGGTCACCTAAGTGGGTATAAAAAGTCACGTTGGACTTTGTCCAAAAAGGTTTGACCGAAACCCTTTCGGCCAAAATTGTCTATGTGGCAGCCACACAAGTAATTTAAAATTTTTTTTTTTTCTTCTAGTTTCTCTATAAAAATAAAGTTTATTCAAAAACTAAAAATACCCTTTTGTAGATCTTAAAGTCAAGATTATGGTCATAAATTTTATAGTGTTTTCAGTAGTTATAATATGTCATACTTTTAAAATATTACAAGTAGATATTTTAAGATTCAAGAAGATGTCACTTCAAAAAAGGAAAAAAAATATAAATCATGTTCAAAAAAATTAAAATTCATATGTATTTCTAGAGGAGAGAGTCATTTTTCAAGAATGTGTAACTTGTTTTAAAAATATGTAGATTTGATAGGAAAAGTTTGGTAGGAAAAAAAACTCTCAATTTTTGATATTTTTGACTTTGAACAATTATAACTTAAAACATATACATCAAAAATAAAAATTTATTATTTTATCCACTAGATATACATGTCAACTATAACATATTACAAAATCAGAGAAAAATATGATCATTTGAATATATTTGTTTGGTGGGAACAAAACTCTATATTTTTAGCATTTAAAAAATAGACTTTAAAAATTAAAAAAATGCAAAAAATAGTTCTCAATTAAAAAAAATAAATTATATGCATAAACTTCATCCGATTTTTTACATTTCATCAGTTAACAACATCTTCAAATTCTAAACACAAATATTACTTTAATGCCGTTAATGTTGAATAGTTTCAATTTTGGGATCCTTTTTCTTTATAAAAGCTGACTCAGGTTTGAGCTTTTACCCTATGGTACTTTGGCTTCTATATATCTCAAGAGTGCATCCTCACTAGGAAAAATGTCAAAGTGAAGTACGCTTGGTTGGTCCATATCAATGAGTTCAGGATGGAAAAGGGGGAGGTAAATGAGGTTAATGGCTAGTGCACAAAGCATAGAGGCTCCTAGGAAGATGTCATTGGGGATATCACCATATCCTCTCTTTTCAACCTCTTTAGGATGTCTTCAACCTCTACAAGTTTATTTTGGATGTTTAGGAAGGTGTGACCATTCTTGTTAGTGCCCCTAGGTGCAGGGAGTCCAAAACCAAGGACTTCGTGTTTTTTTTGAATGCATGCCTCTATAGGGTTTTAGATTCCTATTTATTCTTGGCCTAAGCTAGCTCCTTGGTTATCCAATTGATTTATAGCAAGTTGAGATGAGTTGGGATATTTTTCTTTGAAATAGTAAATCAATCCTTCGTCCTTGGGAGGTGCATGTTGTACGACCAAGTGTTGATGCCTAGGGACATCTCCTTTCTATTCAAGATTCCTATGGAGAAAAATGTAGATGTCGTGATTTAATTAATATGCGGTGCAATGTATTTCTTTGGGCCTTTGTGGGATGGTCACCCTTTGTATGTGGATAAAGGGGCAATACACCAATTGCAAATGTGTCTGATAGGCTACATTCACCACAATATTTGTGGTTGATCTTAAACATGGATAGTGTGGAGGTGAGGATAATATGTAAATCATGAAACTTGCCGAAAGAGCTATTGATAGGAGTGTCGATCTTGATCCTAGTGAAATGATTATTGTAAGGGTATGATGCCTTCAACACATGGAAATACACAAAAGGTTCAAGATCAATGCAAATAGTTATCTCAATGTCTTGATGTAGAAATTTAATTTACTATATGTGGATGGAGAAACTTTCATCAAATGAATCTAAGGTTGACCAAGGAGGATTTCGTATGGGAGGTTAGGATCAACCATGTGGCCTACCATGTCTTGAGTGGCTGGGCTGACTCTGATAGGTAACAAGATAGTGTTTTTTGATGTTCTTTCTAAGTTGTCATATGCCTTGATTGTGATGAATTCATCCATGATGTCTACCTCAGTGTGCCCTACTTTTTTGATGAATTTAAAAGTAAATAAGTTCAGTGTCGACCCATTATCTATCATGACACGTTTAATAAAAAAGTCAAATACCATTATGATGATGCAGAGTGCAAGGTTGTGATTAGGTTATGTTAGACATTTTGAATGATAGGGAACATGCCATAGATATGTTTCTTATGAGGTTTCTAATTTTGATTTCATTGATATCCATGGAGATATAGGATTTTTCGATGGTGTTGTTGAGGATTTCTTAATGGAGTGGGCTATTGTGGTGGAGATTTGGATGGCGTATTCCCAAGGTGTTCCAAAATGTTGTATTATACTCCTGAGAGAGCAGTCATAGGTGGATATGCAATAGATATTTGAATTTTTTGGGTTGTAATAGCACATTGGCTTTCCATGCCCTTGATATGTATGACATTGACAAAGGTCTCATCTTGGGATATACACTTGATTAAATTATCGTAGTTGATGCAGGCTATAGTGTAATCCTTTTTGTTGTGAAACTCACCTTGCTTGTATTTTCCATTATTATTATCATTTCTTGTAATTTTATTTTTGTTGGAGTTGTTGATGCTTTGGGTGGGTACCTTTCTTGAGTTGTTGTGTGGTAGGAATGTATTTTGATAGATTGTAATCTTGTATTTGGAGAAGTGATAGGGAGATATCACTACTTGATTAACTTAGACTTTTCACTAAGGATTCTCTGTAACCCTCCTATGTTTCTCTCTACAACCCCTCCTTAACTCAATCTCCTTCTATCTAAGATCTCTCTACCAAGTTGAACCCCAATCAAAAACCTAGAACTCACTAGGTAAGTTCTATGTGCACCACTTATTTACCATGCAAAGCACACCGTAGGGACATAAGACTTTGTTATCTGCTATTTTCAACCATTTTAAGGTATTCTTACACATTCTTTCTTTTCTTTTCTTATTGATCCCTTAGATTTCAATATTCTAGGACTAGTAGCCTTGAGCCCCAAATTAGGCCTCCAAACACACTTTTCTGCAAATTACTGACAAAATTTATAAATGACCCTAGAACTAATCTAGGATGCTGATACCCTTTTGGAAGAAATTTGATATTTTTAGGGTTTGGATCCCTCATAATAGCTGTACAAGACCTTTAGCAGACTAAGCCCAATTATAAGGGTTTAGGACTAATTCATGGCTTCTTAATTCAAATTCAATCATTCACTGACTCTTGTCACAACTTCACAAGCCTTCCAAGGTCTCAAATAACATAACCATGGCCTTGGACCATCTTTCTCATTTCATCCCTACAAGTATTCATTCACTATTACTAGTCTTTCTTCTAGTCAGGCTTTAACTGGCTTGCCTAGGGAAAGACCTTAAAAATAAAAAAATCCATGTTTAGGACTCCTACTTTAGTACTTACACTATACATTAGATTCCCTTTCAAATTCTCAACAACCATGAAAATCCCATTAAGGGAAATCAAGAAACTAGCATGTTTATTATATAGACCCTAATCTTGGTAGTGACCAGGTGAGTGAGATTGTATGTTTATTTCACTATGCTAAATTGTATGAAATGTCCCTTTACTAATTTTATATGATATTTTAAGCCTCTAATCAGATCTTTAAAATCAAACAACCAATATTTCAAAGATCCACCAATTTCTCAATAAACCCCAAATCGGGTATGCCCGAAATAGTGCCAAAAACTTCACAGCTTCACATATTATTAATAAATCTTAAAGTGGAAATTTTCATAGAAATTTCAGCATCATAAAAGCCTAAAAAATGAAATTTCCAGATCTGTATAAAATTTACACAACATCTCCTAAATGGAGGGTAAAAACAATGCTCATCGGGCTCCCAAAAACAACACAGAATAGCTTGAAAACACCACAAAAACACTAATAATCTATCACAGAAGTATAATCATGACCAAATAAATATATTCAGCTCTATTTTAACATCTAAAAGTCTGAAATACAGCAGCAAACCAAACTGATATGAAATACTCAACCGGAAACACCAAACTCTTACAAAAAACACACCCAAAAACCCACAAATCTGCACTGATCAGCACAAAGGAAAACTCTGCATGAGCATGCACATGGAATGGCTTTAAAATCCTGTCCTTAGCCTTCCTAGAAACCTGGAAACTCCCATTCTTGGGTCTCCTCCACAGGTTTGGTAGCCTCTGAAGAACAACAAAGAGATGAGCAAAATCAAGTTCTGGAATGAGCCCAAAATGCCTCCAAACCCCTTAAAAGAGGGCATAACCCTAACTCATGTCCAACAGGGGTTAATAAAACATATTTTAATAATAATTTTCATTTATTAGTCCATTAGCTTCCAAAGATTATCCCCTTTTTTCGAAACTTCACCTTTTTGGGCCTGTCTGCCTTAGTAAAGATTATTATTTTTAATTATTTGAAAAGGGGACATGAAACTGTACACATAGTGCCAACAAGACTCAAAATAAAGAAAACAATGAAAACTAACTAATCATAACAATAATTAGTAGATTCAATCCATGGTGGAGTAGTTGGTCGAGTTGTGTTAGTAAATAGATTTATCCCTTTTATAAAAATTTAAAAAATAATTCAAGAATACTCAAATAACAAGGCACATCTCGTGACTAATAGTTAAGTCACTTGCAATGGCTATGTGCAAGTTCTCTTCGAGTTTTAATACAAAGGCTCAACTCCCTTCTAAAAGATATTCAATGAATTAAATGTGGATTATGTCTTTAACTTGAAGACACAAATGCTATAGAAATTCACTCATCAATGTGAAATGAATATGTTTACAAATGTGAATAATTAGGAGAAAAACCCAAAAAATGACCACAAGATATTTCACTAAATCCTTCCCATTGTAGAGAAATCGAAGGGATTTAAATATCTCAATTTGCAAAATATTAGTACACAAATCAACAAGAACAATCACTATATCATTTTGTCCCTACAAGCTTATCAAGCTACCTAGAAAAACAAAGAAAAATATAGTTGATCCCTCCTATCTCTGTTATAATTAATAATGGGAAAATGTTTCCCATTTTTTGTAACCCCACAACCACTGGAAAAAGAAGAACCCTTTGCATTGCCTTTCTATTACATATTTAAAACTTGGCCATATTTATAGTATTTCAGTTGCCAACACAATTGATTCTTGAAACTATTTCCTTTTCCACTTTTATTTACTTTTTCCTCTTGTATCACTTCCCCTAAATGAAGTATTAAAATATTCTAACAATCCTATGACTTATTTAAAATATTTAATGGATGCACTTCACTATATGTGTTGCCAATGACATAATTTTATATTAAATTATGGAACACATAAGAACTTAAAATCAATGACAACTTTTGGTCCCTTTTGATAGACCTCCACACAATTGGTCACAAATTTTCAACCCGACCATATTTTTGCAATCTCTCTAGTGATAATTTGGAAAATTGGATTTTAGAATACATATCCAAAATTCAGAAAACTTCAGTGGTGTAGTTGAAAGTTATCCTCTATGTTGAGACTCATTATTCAATTTTCTAAAAAATCATTTTCATGGGTTGTATTAGAAATTATAAAAAACATGCATGCAAATACTTGCACTTGGATCTACATTTTGAGTCTCTCTTAGCACAATGAAGGAATTGAAATTATTTAATCACCATATATGGGGCTAGCAAGGTTTTGGGTTGCAACAACAAAGACAACTAGGCCAATGATAAGATCAACAAAATCCCAAAATTTTTTCTTTGACTTATTCCACTTCTCTACTGTGTGATCTATTCGATTTGATTTATAATTTTTGCAAGTTTTCCTTTAATGTGCACTTGAATCAAGATCCAAAATACCAATTCAATGCATTTATGAAATATTTTGGAGGAATAGTGAGAAAAATTGATGAAACCATTGACTGATAGCTCCAACATATAAATTATATGCATTTTATTGACATAGTATCGAGTTTCTATTAATTGCATGTGCATTATAATAGAGCATCACATAATTCTCCCAATAGCTAACATTCAAGTAAGAGAGCCAAGGTGGAGCCTTTTGAATCTTGAAATTTGTATCATGCATCTAATCCTTTGAATGGTGCCTCTGAACTTTGAACTCTGAGTTTTTGAAAATCCCCCTTTTAAGCTATAAGCTTGAACCAATGAAATTGATCTTTGTACATTCAAACTTGAACCTTGAACTTTGGACTATTAACTTTGAGGTTCAAGGTTCAAGTTCAACAACTCCCTGGCTGCTTCTTTTATAAAATATCAACATACAAAGTCGTTATTAGCAAAAATTGATATAAATATGGAGGGAATTGGTCAGAGCCTTTCTTGGGCTTGGTTTTTAAAATTTTGAAACTGGGATGCCAAAGGAAAGCCAACAAGTTGCAAACTAAACTATGATAAAATATTATCAATCTGCTAAATGTTTACAATTGAAATTTGAGAACTAAATCAACCAAACCATACACTAGGCCTTATATGGCATTATATAAATGTATAATCCATGTTCCAACTATTGGAACTAACCATAACCAATTTTGGTCATTTTGCACAATCTTCCTAAAATGTTGTCATGACAACATTAAAAAGTTGCAATGTTGTTAATGAAAACTTTGCAAAGTTACAATGTTATCAATGACAACTTTCCAAATTTGAAATGTTGTCAATGAAAACTTTATAAAGTTGCAATGGTGTTAATGACAACTTGACAAATTTTTGCATTTTGACCCTTTTCAATGCACTAACACACCTCATTGATGCATAATTACATCTTACGCCATATGCAACCTATCTAACTCAATTTCTACCTCTTACCAGTGACTTGGAACTATTTTCCATATTATGCCCTAATTGGCCAACTTGGCAATTACTTGTCAACACTATGCAACTTGTGGAAACTTGTGCCCAAACACACTTCTTACCTAATCAAATACTCTAAGAAACATGTCAGACCCCATTAGAGTAATTATTTCTTCCATGACTTGGATAGGGTTATGTACAAGCCAAAAATTGAACTAAGGAATGACCTATTCCTTAGGTACTCCTGCACCAAGAAGCTTGTGCATTTCTCTCCACTATTATTTCCTTGTGGTAAATAAGATCCCACACATAAAATTTGAGCTTCATGCATTTTATTATGGCATGTCCCTTGAATCAATGATAGGAACAAATCTCTTCTCTTTGTACCATGCCGGTTTAGGTTGACTTTTGTCAAGTGTGTGTATAAGGAAAGACCACGAGGTTGTTTTTTACCATTTTATCAGTGATAACATCCAAGGGATAAATAAGGGGAGTAAAAATCTATTTTAGGTCATTATGGATTGATGGATTTTATCCAACTATGCTTGATATGACATTTGTTTGATATAATGGTTCTTTTGAGGAATTAGTTGTGCATATTGTTGATATACCTATTGTTGGTACAATTATTCTTGATAGGATGTTTTTTGTTGGTACGATGGTTGTTGATGGTAACAAGGGTTTGGTGGATTTTGTGCAAGACCCACCACAAAAAAATGCTTCAAGTTGGTAGCACCATCAGTCACCATACTTGTGTTTTTGTTCCAGTATCGTATTTTTTTATTAGAATGAATCGCACATGGGTATGTTATTTTTACAATTTTGTGACTCCATATTTGATGAGTAACTTCTCTAGGTCTACAACCTTCTCTCTAATATCCTTGTATTTTTGCAAGCAATTCATGTGCATATGATATGCAAGCTTTCGATGTGTACTACTGATACACATCTTGATGAGGTGTTTTTCTAATAAGTTAAATGATACTTGTATTGTAAGGGTTTACCACCTTTGTAGGAATCAAGCAAGGCTTTTTCCTCCCTTCTATTTTGTGTGGACTAGGTCAATCACATATAGCTCAATCTCAACCAAGTGGGCATATTGTGAAATGAAAGTTTCAAAGAGTTCTACAAATGTGTTGAAGGTTCAATAGGGTATTCGATATAACCATACCAAGTAAGACCCCCAAGTCTCTTTGAGAATAAATGAATGAAGAATACATTGCAATAGGCCACTTCTTGATAGTGCCTATAAAATTCCTTCTCGTGTGTTATGGGATCTCCCTTCCTATTGAATTTGTCAAATTTTAGTATCTCAAAGTCTTTTACAAAGGGGGTGATTGTTATAGATATGTCAAAGGGATATGGGCATATGTTCTCAAATTTGAATGTATTGGTCTCATTGCAAAATTTAAGTTCTTTGATTTCATTTCTCATCTCTTCCCATTTTAGATTAATAGGCATTGCAAGAAGTGCCCCCAATATAGGTGCCGCTGGTGTATGATATGTGTCAGATGGAGCAGGTGAATATGGAGGGCTTTGCTGCATGAAATGAGGTGGTTGGAACAATGATTTCCCTAACACTTTAATAGGATTTTTTGGTTGTTGTGTGGGTGGTTGGACATATTGTACCTATAGGAATGGATTTTGTGAGTATTATTATGCTAAGAGACTTTGTGATTGTTGTGTGAATAGATAGTTATACATATTATTTTTTTAGTTGTTGTGGTTTCTATTGGGGTGGGTAGGTTTTCAAATTGGGTTGGGAAGCTATGGTTGACCCAATGTATAATGGGTGTGTACTCACATGAGAAGGTACTTAGGTGTTGGAAAATGAAAGGTAATTTCCATAGGGGGTCATCCCTATTTGTTGTTGTTGTTGCGAGTGGATATTTTAGTTACTTCCAAGAAGAGGCATGACCAAGCAGTTGGTGATGGGTGGTAGTGAACTTTGTTTTTGTGCATGGGACAACATCTGTGGTTGAGTTGATACATAGAGACTGAAAGTTGGGATGCCTACAACATATTTTGGGGTTTGGTTAAATCTTCATAATGTGAATGAGAATGATGTGGGCATTTGATAAGAAATTGAAAATGGATTGGTAGTAGTGCTAGATGGAGTGATGAGTTTATTATTGGGCCCTATAGGTGACATTCCTATAGTGTATTGGGGTCTGATTGTAAGCCTTCTTAAGATGGAATAATTTCCATGCTAGTACGTAGGGTGTTTGATGTGGATGCTTTTTGTTGGATGGTAACATTTTAGATAGCCTCTTGAGTGATGGTGGGTGTTGAAATGCTCAGTGGAGTAGATACTACATGTTGTTGATAGTAGTAGTGGTAATGGGAATATTGGTGAATGATACTTTTGATGTGGTGGATTTCTGTGGTGTGTCATGAACTAATTGTATATGTGCAATGTGGCCTTATGCTTCACACACATACTTCAACATGGTCTTTATATGAGGATTCATCCCAGAATGAACATTGGATTTTCCATCTAAAAATCATCCAACAAGCCGACCTGTTGCCTTCTATCTAAAGGGATTTTGCCCATTAATATCCTCAGAATTGAGGTGTGAGCAACTAGACCTTCTAAGAAAAAAGGATTTACAAATAAGATGCAACTAATCGATGTGAATATGCAAATTAATCTAAAATGAGATATGAAAACTAGTCTAAGAACATATAAAAGAAACTATGCTAAAGATGTATGCATATTAGATCTAGATGAGAATTAAGCTAACAATGAAAATATGTGAGAATGTAATAAGCTTAAATGAGTATGCAATTTGACAACAATTCGATGCAAATTCTAATTCATCCTCTAAAAATGAAGAGATGAGGGTCTCTTAAATAGACTTACCCAAAAACCTCTGACGGTTGAGATTGATTTCAATCAACGGTTAGGATTGAAGATGAAGTTCAGTCATAAAGGAAGATTCCCAAATCAAAGGGAGTTAACTGGCTTAGATATGAGTGTAGGAGTCGGTCAACTCAGATAGACTTTAGTGTCAGAGTAAGTGATCTGAGTAATTTCCAATTTGATTAGTAGTGAACTAGGAATTTCCCTTTTTTGAACTGAAGAGAGATTTTGGAGAGATATTTAATTTAATAAAATGAGATATGATCTCATAAATACCTTTTCTATTTAATTAAATAATTTCATTTAATTAATTAGAGATAATTTTCTATTTAATTAAATAATTCATTTAATTAATTAGGAATGACTCCCTATTTAATTAAATAACTTTGCTTAATTAATTAGAAATAGCTTTCCATTTAATTAAATAATTTTGTTTAATTAATTAAAAATACGCATATTTATTAAATTAAATTAATTTAATTCCTTAGTACATTAGCCTTAGGACATAATTTAATTTAATTAAAGTGTAAATACTTTAAGTTAAATTAAATTGTAATCAGTAGGTTTAATGTGACTAATATGAATCGATACTTTAGGAATTAAATAAAGAGTATGATGAATGCAGATTTAGGTTTTTTGCATTTGACAATTAAGTCAAGTAGCGAGTAGCAGAATAAGAATTGCCTAGTGACATAGGACTTTAGAATTGATTTAGAAATAGACCAGGATTGGTGATCATGGCAATAAGCCAATTTTGGGGTATTACATTTTGCCCCTCTTTGAATGAATGTGCGAACAACACGTTCAATTCAAAGAAAATCAGACCAATTGATAAGCTTTTAAGGACTATCTCTAGAACAGAGCTTAATCCCATGGAATCCAAGCATAATGCCTAGATACCTAAAATTGATAAGCATTTAAGAGGTTTCTTCAGAATGAAGTTTGACCTTTAAGGATCCAGATAGAACACCTGTATACCTGAGATTGATAGCATTTAGAATATTATCTCCAGAACAGAGCTTAACCTTCAAGGATCTAGATAGAACACCTAGATACCCAAGATTGAAAGCATTTAGAAGATTATCTCCAAAATGGAGCTTAACTTTCAAGGATCTAGATAGAACACCTAGATACCTAAGATTGAAAGCATTTAGAAGATTATCTCCAGAACAGAGCTTAACCTTCAAGGATCCAGATAGAACACCTAGATACTTGAGATTGATAGCATTTAGAAGATTATCTCCAGAACAAAGCTTAACCTTCAAGGATCCAGATAGAACACCTAGATACTCGAGATTGATAAAAGATAACAAGGTCCAATCACAAGTCATAGAATCATCCCCAGAACAAGGCTTGATCCTTAGGAGTCAGGGTTTAGACTGTCCCAATACTTGTCCATCAAACTCTGAGAAGAGCTATTATAAGGTTGATCAATTTGATGAAAAGATAAGATAGATGGAAAAGATGCTAGAAAGAGGGGGACAAGATGCCCCGAGTGATGAGATGCCCCAAGTGATAAGGACATAAGATGGGAACTAGATGTCCCTAGCAATGAGATTCAGATTGAGTTGAGTTTTAGTTCAATGATGTAATCATCCTGTCCCCTCGGGAGAAAAATTGAAAGATGACACACCAGAAATATGATGTAGGCAACATAAAGAGATATTGGAGAAATCCAAGATTCAATAGAATATGGAAGAGATCAGAATGATCAAAAGATGATTCATAGTCAGTTTAGCATGCTTCTAAGGTCTAGAAGACCAATTTTGACCATTAGTTGACTAGAATTAAGCAAAGTTGACTTGAGTTGAAGATTTTCAAAATAAATTTTGCAAATATGAAGAATTTAGAATTGAAAGGATTTCATGAATCCCAAGATATCAGATAAATTGAGACTACACAAGCGTTTGATTGCGTCGATCTCCAAAACTTTAAAATGCATGTTTGAGGCATTTAGGTGTGTCAAATTTTGAATTTGATCCCGAAAATGGATTCAGAATGGTCCAATTAGCCAAGGGGTGATTTTTGCTAAAATTCGAGCACTTTCAGAAATTAGGTCCACCCCTATATAAGGGTCCAAGGTGTCATTTTCAAACTCATTTGTGCTTTTGTCTTCTAGTGATTTTGGGCTCTGAGAGAGACATGGTAGTTAATGTGAGATATCATCAATTCAAGTGCTCCAGACATCACAACTGGCCAACAAACTACGGACCACCGGTGAGTTGTTGATTCCTTACCTTCGTACTTTTGCTTCCACACATTTCTAGGTCATTTATTGCATTTATTAGCATATTTTTAGGAGGTCCAATCGGTCTTCCCGCAAGACCTATCATCATTCGCATGAAGATCTTCTTTCTTTGTGCGAAGAAATAGGGTGTGCTATTTCTTCACGCATGGCAAGGAGGATCTTCGTGTGGGAGGCACTCATCTCTAGCGTGAAGAGCAAGGTTCTTCATGTGAAGGGAATTCATTTCTCATGCGTGAAGATCTTTTCTTGAGTGATGACATGATTCTTCACACAAGATTTAAGATCTTCACATGAAACTTTGCGAACTTTGCCCAAAATTTCATGAACTTCACGTGAGATTTCACGAACTTCGCACAAAATCCCTTGACAGTCATGCTTAAAAGTTTCACTTTCGTGCTCAAAAATTGCATTTTAATTTCTTTTTTTGTATCATTTCAACTTGATAGTGATTATTTTGTTTATCATTTTTGTTGTGTGTGTAGGAGGTCTTTCGTGATGTCGCATTCAGATCACACTACCCATCATATGGGGAGTTATTGTGGAGTCTTAATGATGTTGATTGGGCACGCATTGCTTAATTAGGTTTGTCTTCACTATGCCAGATTCCAGCCGTGATGGTGAATCACGGCTTACTAACAGATTTGGTGGAGCATTTCCATTAGGAGATGAACACTTTTCATTTGCCAATGGGTGAGATGACGATCACCCCAGAGGATATAATACTGAGGATCCCATTTCATAGTGCCCAGGTCATTTATGATATAGTGCCCTGAGTAGGGACAGAGGCACTATCCAAGGGGTAGGGCCATTAGCTGGGATGAACTGATGCACACCTACAGATCGACACATAGGCTGGCATCTATGTTGGCTATATTTTTGAGTTGTTTCTTATGTCCTGACAGAGGACAGCATGGTTTGGAGTGCAGGTGGGGAGTCATGCTCCGCAGGATGTTGGAGGCACCTAAGATCTTTGGGTGGGGTCAGTGCATGTTGGCCCACCTTTTTCATGAGATGCACGAGGTATTCTTCCATGAGAAGAAGATGATGGCAGTTGGAGTGTATTTTTTATAGATATGGGCATGGGAGCACCTTCTCATATGCAGGTCAATTCATGAGGATTCTCGAGAGCCTATGGAGCCCTATATATGCAGATATTGAGGGCACATTACCTAGGTCCACCTGGGTAAGTCTAAGCATTAGAGGATACATCTTAATGACTTGGTCTCTATTTGTATAGTGACCCTGGGGAGAGACAGAGGACTGGGATGATGCCCCTAGATAGCTACCATGGATGATTAGTTCTCGACCATTGGTGGGCAGGACCACATTAGTCATAGAGAGATTTGTGATTTCATGAGTGTGGCAGCAGTATGGCCGATCGTAGGACATTTCTCCTGAGTACTGCGCCTATGCCAAGTTGCAGAAGGATGTTGAGTAGGGATGGCTAGCATAGATGGATCTAGGGTGGTCCATGACAAATATTTGTAGCCTAGCTATAGTTCAGTGGGAATACCTGCTAGAGGTAGTAGATGCAGGGATGCTACCTGCGTATTAGGCATTTTTGATTAGTCATTCATTTCCACGCTTTACAGATCCAGTGGAGATGGCTGGACAGACACAAAGGTAGGTGCCCCAGCAACAGAAGGCACAACCACAGCTGCTAGGTCAGCTGCAACAGTAGCCACAGGTCTAAAATTGGGTACAACAGATGTAGATTCCTTTGCAATAGATGGGATTAGACCTAGGTGCCGAGGGTAGTGGGACTGGACAGAGTTAGTAGCGGTGACAGAGGATAGAGGAGGAGGCCCCACAACAGGAGGCTCCATCATAGTAGGTGCCACCACAACCATAGGCACCACCATAGTAATAGGTACCACCACAGTGGCAGGCACTTGAGATGCTTGATGAGGACATGCCGGATCAGCCTGCAGGTGGGGTATAGGACACAGTACGATGGTACCGGAGAACAAATTTGTCAAGCCTCTCAGTAGTTGGGGGACCTAAAAATTTTAGTGGCAGTCTGGGATGTGCAGCTGGTGGAGAGACAGTGGGAGATAGATTGATGGAGAGAGCACATGGAGACTGCGAAGCAGAGATTGGAGTTGGTGTAGGATGAGGTCTGCTTTCAGTTAGCTTGGGCAACTTACTATTATGCTATATATACGAGTGCGGTACCAGATGAGACACTTCAGGTTCAACACTTTTCTCAGTATGCGTGAGGGTTTGGAGGTGCATGACCTCCTGTTAGACCAGAGATGCCACCACCGCCTCTGCCACCTGCTCCTCCTGGAGGTGAGGGTACGGGATAGAGTTAGACACTCTATGCCTGACTCTGATTTTGATCTCTGGCTATGTATTGACTAGTGTGCCAGCACCACATGTATCATTTTTAATCGATTGCACTCGAGTAGCACCCATTTTTTGTACTAATCCATTCTTTATATATATATATATATATATATATATATATATATATATGAGATCTTGAGTCAAGTATCCCTGTGTAAATGTCATTGTCTATTTTTCTTTACTTTGATGTACATGAGATGTAAATTTGTACTTTGATATGAGTGCAGTGATGTGATGTGATTATGTAGCATAGATATCATGAGTTATATGGATGGGATGCATATGGAAAAGGACTGACATCTCACATAGTTTTGCATGTTTGTTGCTTGATAGTGATAGGTATTCCATTGAGGAGCATAAATTGACAAACCAAATGCTTGTGTAGCCGTAAAGAAACTTGACATGTTTGAAGATGCCCCCAATCCTTCATCACACAGGGGAGAAATAGAATCACAAGTGAATTGCGTGCATATGCAAGTGAAGTATGTAATGCAAGACTATGTTAAATGCAACTTTAGGTCTGGTTACCAAGCCTCGATATTTAATCATCATCGGGTATAGAACAAAGCTCATAGGTCATACAATTCCCATTGACATTGCAATCATAGAAATATGAATATAACATACGTTATTGGTTTGTTGGGATTAAATGTAAGCATTCGAGGCACAAGAAGCTAGAATGACTAGAACATTTGTCCCTTTTAATGTAGCAAGTTAACATAAGCATCAAGGCATAAACACTAGGATGACCTGAATGTTGCTTGCATACAAACACACTAGACACATAGGAGATCCATCTTATGCTAAGTATTCAATATTTATTCTATCCGCAATGACCCTTGTGTTCATAACTTGAGATAGAGGTGTGTTAGATATACTCGCAGTGACCCGTACATTCACTTAATAGGACGAGTATCAATATTTACTATAGCATGAAGAGTTCACTCCAAAAAAAAAGGAGAAGAACCAATGTTATTGACATATTCATATAAAAGGAGTCAAGGTACACACGGCCATCCAATATGAGATGGAGGCTCTTATAGTGGACACCCCTCTTATAGGAATATGTCAACTAATTGGAACTAAACCGCAAACAGAAAGAAAAGAAAAGATCATGCCCCCAGTCATTACTTCTCTAGTCGAAGATGACATCATTGAGTTTCTTGAGGAGATATGATAAAGAAAAACAAAGCAATCAAAGAAAATGCTCAGCATATCCAAACAAGTATGTCTTTTTTGAGCTCAATGTTTTTGGGATTGATGTCAAGTGTCAATGTCCAGAACACGGTTGAAAGAAATATCTTTAGTAGGGTGACAATAGTAGGCAGACGTAGTCAGAACGACTGGTGACTGAGGTCAAAGAGGGATCTTCATGATGAAGAACCTAAGAGGGACTAAGCGATAGTAGATAGACACAACCAGGATGACTGGTGATTGATGCAAGAGAGATCTTCCATAAAGGAATTTAGAGACATAACTCAAGAAATAGTAGGCAGACATAGTTGAAACAACTGGTGACTATTGCAAAAGAGATTCTATGAGGAGAATCTCAAAAAGAGTGACACTAGTGATAGTATGTAGACGTAGTGAGGACTACTGGTGACTGTCATTAAGGAGATTCTATGAGGAAAATCTCAGAAAGAGTGACACTAGCTATAGTAGGCAGACACAGTGAGGACCACTGGTGACTGTCGCAAAGGAGATTCTATGAGGAAAATCTCAAAAAGAGTGACACTAGCAATAGTAGGCAGATGCAGTGAGGACCACTGGTGACTGTCACAAAGGAGATTCGATGAGGAGAATCTCAAAAAGAGTGACACTAAGGGGCAATGCCCTCGAGCTATGACAAGACTCAATCCATGGATACATGAGTAGAAAGCAGGAAAAGTAGGAAAGCAAAATCATGAAAGTGACTATATAGAATAGCCAAAAGATGTGCTACAGGATGGGGCGTTGGGAACAAGAGGCACCTATTTACCAAGTTTTCACCTTCTTGGTAGGATTTTAATTTTTTTGCTACCATGATGCTTGTTTCCAAGTTTTCACCAATGACACTTTTCTTGTTTTTTTTTTGAGATTTTTCACTTTTTTTGGTGTTACCAAGGCACCTATTGCTAGGTTTTCACCAGGGTAACAATTTTTTTAGGACTTTTTCTGATTTTTAGATTTTTTTCAAGACATATAAATATGTACAAAGAGCTTGCTAATATTAGATCAACTGTAAAACTGCTTCAGGTGGAGAGTGTTGACAGGTTCTTTGAGCACTTCTCCCTTAGTTGTGGAAAGCTGATAGGCACCAGATCCATATACTGCAGTAATGATGTATAGACTGAGCCAGTTTGGTTCAAACTTTCCCTTTTGTACTCGCTATTGTTGATTCTTGGGGTTCTCTCTCAAGATGAGATCACCCAGCTGGAAGTCATGTGGCTTGACCTTTCGATTGTTGCTTCTAGCCATTCTTTATTGATATGCTTGCAGATGATCACATGCCACTTGTTGACATTCATCCAGTAACACAAGCTCTTGAAGCTGAGCGATCTTGTAGTCATCATTAGTGATAAGGCCCTTGATGGAGATTCTCAAGGTAGGAATCTTGACCTCTATTGGAAGCACAACATCCACCCCATATACCAAAGCAAAGAGAGTCGTGCTCGTTGGAGTCTTGATGCTTTTCCTATATGCCCACAGGGCTGGATTGATCTGGAGATGCCAGTCTCTCCCCAATTTGCTGATTGTGCGATGAAGAATTTTGAGGATCGCCTTATTGGATGCCTTAGCCTGGCTATTACCCTGGGGGTAATAAATGGAAGACCAATGTTGTGTGATTTTGAATTTATTGCACAGTTCCTTGAGGTCTTTATTCTTGAATTGTCCTCCATTGTTAGTAATGATTGAGGATGGTGCACCATATCTAAAGATGATGTAGTTTATGATGAAAAGTGCTACAATTTTGCCATCAGCAACTATGAGAGGTATTGCCTCTACCCACTTCGTGAAAGAATTTGTAGTCATGATAATGAACTTATGTCCATTAGAGGAGGTTGGATGGATCTGTCCCACCAAGTTGAAGGCCCATTGTTGAAATTGCCATGTTGTAGTAAAGGGAATCAACTCTTTGGCTGGAGCGTGGATGAGATTCCCATGCAATTGACACTGCTTGTAGGACCTAGCATACTTGATAGCTTCTTGCTCCATTTTGGTCTAGTAGTAACCATCACAAAGGAGTTTGCAAGCTAGTGTTAGGCCATTATAATGAGATCCAAAAATGCCCTCGTGAACATCAATTAGTGTGTGTTTGGACTCTTTGGTTTCTAAACACCTAAGGAGTGTTTCATCGAGACCTCTCCTATATAGATCGTCAACAATAATGACATAATGTGAAGCATTACATATTAGGTAACATTTCTCATTCCGGGTCAGACCTTCCAAAATGGTTTGATTACAAAGGTAGGAATAACTATGATGGTAGTGAGATGATTCTTGTCCTATAATGGAACAGATCATCTTAGAATTAGGGGTGTCATAGGCTGGGTAGTTTAATGCTTCCACCAAGAACTCATGTTGGAGATCATTTTTAGGCATTTGTAGCAGAGAGGCCAGAGTGGCCATGGCATTAGCCACTTTATTATCTGCTCGAGGAACTTGCTAAAAAGTGATGTGTGCAAAATACTTATTTAAGTCATCAACCATGCACTTGTAAGGAATTAGTTTCTCATCCTTTGTCTAGTACACATCATTAGCTTGGTTGATAACAAGTTGAGAGTCACCAAAGATATCTAACTGATCTACTCTCCATTCAGCTACAATTTTCATGCCATTGATCAAAGCCTCGTATTCAACAATTTTGTTTGTACAAGGAAATAGAATCTTGTATGCTTTGGGCAATGAGTATCTCTGTGGTGTAATGAATAGTAATCCAACACTTGATCCTTGTTGTGTGAAGGACCCATCAAAGAACATAACCCATGTGTGGTGTGTGAGTGTCAGAATTGACTCATCTAGGAAATCAATGTTCATTGGCAGAAGACTCTGTATGGGTGCATCTGCTAGTTGATCTGCAATTGCCTGTCCCTTGATAGCCTTGCGTTCAACGTATTGGATGTCAAACTCACTGAGTATCATAACCCATTTAGCCAATCTTCCTGTAAGAGCTTCCTTACTAACCAAGTACTTTAATGGATCTATTTTAGCCACAAGCCATGTAGTGTGGGCAAGCATGTAGTGTCTCAACTTCTGGGAAGCAAAGACAATTGCCAAGCAAGCTTTCTCAATAATGTTGTAGTTCTTCTCATAAGAGACCAATATTTGGCTCAAGTAATAAATAGCTCTTTCTTTGTTGTCCTTATCTTCTTGAGCCAACATAGTGCCTAGAGATGTTTTAGTAGTTGAAATGTATAAAAGCAAAGGCTTCCCATGAACAGGAGGCATCAGGATGGGTGGATTGACAAGATATTGTTTGATCAGTGTTAAGCTTTGCTCACAATCCTGGCTCCAATTGAATTTCACACCCTTATGTAAGGTCTTTGTGAAGGGTTGTGATCTATCTGCCAATTGTGAAATAAACCTGTGAATAGATTGAAGCCTTCCCTATAGTCCTGTCATCTGACTGATGTTATGAGGTGGTGGCATGTTCATTATTACTTGTACTTTCTTTGGATCTACTTTAATTCTTTTTTTAGAAACAATGTATCCCAAAAACTTTTCTGATGTGACACCAAATGCACATTTCTTAGGATTGAGCCGAAGACAGAACTTTTCCATACGATTTAGGATGGGACCCAAATCTTGTAGATGAGTATTGCATTTAGCACTTTTGACCAAGGTATCATCAACGTAGTCCTCCATGGTTCTATGCATCATGTCATGAAAAATTTTAGTAACAGCTCGCTGATACGTAGCACCAGCATTCTTCAAACCAAATAGCATCACATTCCAACAAAAGGTTCCCCATACACATGTGAAAGCCATTTTCTCCTAGTCTTCTGGCATAATTTTTATCTGATTGTATCCAAAAAAACCATCCATAAGTGAATACATCTCATAGCTAGCCATCATGTCCATGATCATATCAATATTAGGGAGCAGAAAGTCTTCTTTAGGACATGCCAAGTTAAGATCACGAAAGTTTGTACAAACCTTGATAGATTTATCATGCTTGGAAATTAGAACAATATTGGATATCCATTCAGCATAATCAATTGCATGGATGAAACCAGCCTTTAGGAGTTTCTCCAATTTTGCTTTGACGAGCAATGCAACGTAAGGGTGCATTTTTTGACGCTTCTGTTTAACTGGTTTGATGCCTAGTGCTATGGACAAATGATGCATGATAAGATCAGGATCCAATCCTGGCATGTTAGAGTATGTCCAGGAAAAATTTATTTTCTTTTTCTTGAAAAAGGCAATGAATTGTTCCTTCTTTTTAGGTGACAGCGACTGTGCCAGATGTATCATATGAGGATGTTCTTCTATGCCCAAGTTAATTGGCTATGTCGGCTCTATCAACACTGATGATCTCTCCTAAACGTCACTGGGAAGGACATCAAATATCTCATCTGTGGGCACCTTAGAGGGGTTTTCACCCTTGGATACATCTTTTGTTCTTACTTTTTTGGGTTCTGACACTGCCACAATGTGGTTTTCACCATCAGACCTTTTTCATTTTTTCTTTTTAATTGTGTGACTAAGATATTTGATGTCAGCCTCAATCATGTTGATGCTCTAATCATTGGTGGAAGATGTTACAGGTTCGATAATGTTTAGGTAACAGTTGAGAGCATAGTCATTTCGAAATGTGGGGACTTCGCTAGATGCATTGGGGTTCCAGTCTATAAGCTCAGGATGTGTGAGTGAGAGAGTAGTGGCTAGTTCAATTGCATTCACATTATAGTCATTAAGTGCTTGGACCAAAAATTTGAGACCTACAACAACCTCGTCCATAGGTGTGTTCAAACACCTTAGGGTACAAACCTTAGTAATTGATGATTCTAAGATACTAGTTGGATCTGACCCATGTGACCTAACCCTAGATGTTTCACCCACTTCAATTTGGTTTTCATAGACATGCACTTGGTCAATGTCTTTATCAGTAGTCACTTCTGAAAGAGAGTCAAACTCATATTCCTTAGAATCAGTGCTACATGGCAAGAGATTATAGAACTCCCTAATAGTGATAGGGACATAGTCACCTTCATCCTTTGGGTTCTTACATAAATACTCAACATAGCATGACTGACTAGATTCTCCCTTTTCTGAATGATATTTGAATTGCTCAGTATTGTCCTCAGAAGAATCACTAGTATCATCCATAGTGCTAACACGTGGCACAAAGTCATCTGGTTCAGCAAAGAATTTAGTGAGATCATAAGGGATAGGATGAGGATAGGAATCCTCATCATCAGATTCTTCCTCTTGAGTATCTGACTCAGCTTGTGACTCATTTTTAGATGAACTCTTAGGTGTTGGTATGAATTTATTTTGTCCCAAATGAAAAGGAACCTTCTTAAATCCTAGTCTAGTTGTGTCATGGTTTCTTTGAGCTCTTTCTTTGATAGGATCAATTAGGCCATTGTTATTGCACCCAATAGGGCTAGTTCCCTTGTAACCAAAACACTTCATAAGCTTAAGACCAGGTCCATATTTCTTAGGAGTGATTTCTCAAGCTTGTTCTGTTAGGTCCACTGGAGCCTCTTCTATGTAAAGCCATGCAACAATGGCTCTGTTTTCACTTTTATCTTTTAAGGGAACTGTAGCCTTGACAAAAGTGCCATTATACATGGTCTGAGGTGTCAGCACAAACAACTTCCATGTCTTTGAAGGTCTCCCATAATGTCTAGGGGACTCTGGGAGAGATGTTAACAATGCTGGTTCAATGTGGTACTCTCCCATACTAGTTTCTTTCAGTTTGAATGACTACTCAATTTGTTTCAGCTTATTGTCATGATAATCAGTAGACTCATGGTTAGCAGGGATGAAAGTTTCAAAAGCTTTGAGCATATTGCAGGTGTAGCTAGTAGTGGCAAGAATAGTAACTTCGGAGCCATGAAATGGGAACTTGATACATTGGTGGTATGTGGATGGCACAACACGCATCTCATGTATCCATGTTCATCCTAACAAAATGTTCTAGGCCAAGGGGATGTCAAGCACCTGACAGGTGACATCCCTTTCGATAGGACTAACGTGAATTGGTAAAACCACAAGACCTAGAGACTTTCGTTCCACTTCGTCATATGCTTTGATAGTGATCTTGCATTGAGGATCAATAGAGTCCTTAGAATAATTCAATTATCTAATTAGGGCAGCAGAGACAATATTTAGGAAAGTGTCGTTATCAATGAGTACCCAACGAACACATCTATGATGGATCATAACCTCGATGTGTAGAGGTTGATTGTGTGGGTGAATCAGCAAGCTGTCATCTTCCTCAAAAAAAGTCATAAGATATGGCAAGGTTAGGTGAGCCACCATGGATTGGAATCGCTCAAGATCAAGATCTTGAGGAACATTTGCCTCAGTGAGGGCTTTATCCAGAATCTTCCTGTGAGTGGGTGAGATTTTAAGTAGCTCAAAGATGGAAATTTGAGCATTAGTTTGTTTTAGTTGATCAAGAACACTACAACTGATTGCGGTCAAGTTTTTTGTGGGTTTTGCACCTTTGCCAGATGGACCAACAAGGGCTTTGTCTTTGTGTTGTTCAAGATCTGAAGTAGGAGGCGCAGGGCCTTTGAGCACCAACTTGGCACGTGAGCGAGTAACAGTGTTAGCACAGTGTTGCGAAGGCATATTATCCATTTCATTGGAAGTAGGGCCCATCAAGAAAAATGGTGTCTTGGGTTTGTCATTATCTTGCTTGCCCTTAATGGTAATAATGTCACAGTATTCAGAATCCATAGGTTCAACCATGTGAATGACATTGTCATCATTGGAATATGTATAGTTGACCTTGTTGTAGGGTTGTGGTTTTGAAGTCTCTCCTTTTTCATAAGATGGGAAAGGTTCTTTGAACGCCTTGTGATCTAAATTTTTGTTATGTCCATCTACCACAAGATCACCGGCATCAATCATGTCCTAGACTTTATGGCGCAAGTTTATACAGTTGTTAGTTTTTTGTCCCTTGTTTTGGTGATACTCACAGAATGAGGTCTCATTCCACCATGGTGGACGTGGTTGTGGATCATAGGGACGAGGGTTATCTATTGGTGAAATAAGCTTATGTTGTAGCAATGTTTTGTAAACCACATCCAAAGGTTCTCCCAAAGGCATATACTCTCGCTTGGGGCATGTTGTCCATGAGTTTCTTGGTTTGTTCCTGGATGTTTTGTTGTTCGAGAGAGGTTTCTCAACATTTTTGGCTGCTTTGAGGCTATTTGTGAGATTAAATGCAACTTTAGTAGGTTTGGGTGTGACATTGTCAACAACTCCATCATGTACAATTTTTCAGTTCTTGTTGACATGTTTGGTTTTATCCTTGTTGGAAGTGGAACCTTGTTTTATGTGTCTTTGAAGAGTGAGTTCACCTTTCTTGACCATAAATTATTCAATGCAAATAGCCTGTGTAATCATGTCTTCAAAGGTACATGGACCTTGTAGTTGGACTTTATATCCGAAATTAGGCAAGAGGTTATCAGTGAAAATGTCAAGCTTCTCTGGTTCTGTGATTTTACGAGAATACTTAGTGTATAGTTGTCTCCACCTTTGGAGAAAAGTGAGGAAAGGTTCACCAATTTTCTGTTTAAGGTTGCATAGATCTCGAATATTGATAGGATGTTGAATGTTATGAGAATATTGCTGAACAAAGAGATTGGCAATTTTGTCAAACATCTTGATACCAGGAGGTAAATGTGAGAACCACTCCAAAGCCTGATCACTAAGGCTTCTAGGGAATAAACACATGAGGTAGGTTTGATCATGTATAAACTCCATAGACAAAGCACCAAATTCCCACAAGTGATCTTGGGGATCAGTAGTACCAAAGTACTTATCATATTTGGGTAGCTCTATGCCTCATGGAAAAGGCAGCATGTTTATGCTTTTGTCAAATGGAAATGAGAAAAGAGCATCCAATGTGTATATTTTTATGGGTTTCTCTTTCTCATACATCATCTGAGCCAATTGGTCTTGCATAATTTTTAGTTGTTTTTGGAGTTTAGAAGTCTCAGTTTCTTCTTCAGGCGTGATAATGATCTCCACATTAAAATGAGAGGGTAGTTTAGCTCCCTCTTGGGAAAGTTTGAGAAAGTACTTTTCTTTCTCTTCGTGTAGTAGGATTCCCATGACCTTTTGAAAGTTTTTGTCTCTTTAACATTTTGCTATGTGTTCAAGGAGGATTTCTACTTTTTCCTATTCCTCATTAGTGTCATAGTCTTTCTCTTTCTCTTTGTCATTCATAGGTAGTTCTTGATGTCGACTATGACTACTATGTTCAGGTTCACGATTAGTCATTATAGGAACATGTTCAGTTTCAATGTGTTGTGTTTCAAAAGGTCTTCTGAAAAAAGGATAAGAAATTGTGTTTGGTAATACATGATCTCTACTTGTCTCAGTATCCTCTTGGTACAAAGGATTCCTAATTTGTTTCAGGTTTATGGAAAATGTTCACTAAACTCAAGATGACCTGGCAAGTGAGGGAGATCGTGAAGATGCCTCACTAGCCAAATTAGATACAGATTACGTAACAAAAGGTAAGTGACCTCTACCGTGATTACAACTCCTAGCACGACCACATGTAAGGTTATGGGGATAAAACATGTTACAGTCATAGACAAGGACAACAAGCTAGAACCTAGACAAGGACTACACTAAGATTGAGTCTCAAAAAGGACAAGATAATAGTAAGAATGCTATTCACTAAGGCACAAATGGTCTGATTTAAAGACTAGAATATCCAGAGATTATGAACAATGCGATACAAAGTATGACGAGCATTAAGACAAGGACCAAAAATAACTTATGAGACGAGACTAGTCCAAGTGCAAGATACAAGCCCTTAACAAAGCAAAGTGCCACTATTTCAGGACTATTCACAGACAGAAAGTGACAAACAGATGCAGAAAAGGGCTACGTGCAGAGCGCAAAAAACTAAAAAAATTGAAAAGTGAAAATGTTGACACAAGATCTCACGCGAGAAACCTGTATAGGCCGCACGAGGAAGTTTTCTGAGCCGTACAAAGAAGCTTCCTAGATCGCGCGAAATTCAGTGACAACAATTTAATTTCACATGAGGAAGTTCAGAGGGTCATGCAAAGATTCATGACAACAGTTTAATTTTGTGTGAGGACAAAATTATTTTGCGCAAGGACAAAATGATCTCGCGCGAGACTGAAAAAGTTTTCGCACGAGAAGGTAGACCAGTTTTACAACAATGACTAATTTTGACAAGATTTTTGGACTTTTCAGACAGAGTAGATAGATTTTTGAGATAGGTTCAATTGAACAGATAGTGAGATTGACCTTGCAAGATGTTTGGACAAAGTTTCAAGTTTTCAATCCAAGAAAAGTATTTAAACAAGACAGTGGGAATCAAGCAGTAGTCAAATACAGTCCTACCAAGGACAAAGCAACTCGACAAGATAGGAAAGTCTTGACCTTTGTTTGTTGTAACTAGTTTGGACTTTGTTGATGACTCAAGAACAAACACGCTTTTATCCCTAAAAAGAAAAATTGGTAGAGAAGGAAAAACCTTTGTCCCACATCTTATGCGCATGCGTGTACCTCACACAGTCGTGTCACCCCCTAGAGGGCACCCATGTTTTTGGTATATTCAAAGGACTCAATAGTATATATTGAATGAGTGCCATTGTGGCAGGGGATGAGCACGTATACCACCTTTAAATGTCTAGTAGCATGCCTATGGTGAGTTCTACAAGAGAGATTCTTCCCCTCCTTGCACAAAGATTATGCCTCCTTTTGGAGGTGAACTGGGTGGCTTCTAACTAAGAGGTTTTTACTTGGCTTCTATTCGAATTAATCCCCAGTGGCTCCGCAAGTGAAGTTAATGCCAACAGCCCACACCAACATCTGAAAGTGCACACTACTTGCTTAACAAGCCAAGGGCCGGCGCCAACCAATGCACAGAGAGAGCTTCCCCTTGATATGCTATATCAAGAATTAAGGGGAAGAAATTAATCCAAATTTGGAGTCTTTCACTCTGCAAAGCATCTTGATTATAGTGAGTTGGAATCTTCGAAAAAAGGAGTGTGCTCACTTGGGTCATTCCTAGAGGTTGGATCACTCTGGCAGACCCTCTAAAGGATTGAAACAGACTAGTGGTTTAGATCTAAGGGTCTGAGTTTCTGATTTCCCTCAAGGGGAAAGAGCATAATCCTCTACCTTATTTCCTCACCCAAACACACAAGACAAATTAATTACTGACTTGGCTTAATCAATCCAAACTTATTCTTCCTTAAAGATTTTGATTCCCTTAAAGGAAATCATTGTCTTATCATAGAAGAGAACAAGCTTTGGAGAACCACCAAGCTGCTTGCCTTCTTCGGAATGCCATCTTTTAGAAGCATCTAGGTATCTGATTCACTCTTGGTCATGACCGCCAAGAAGTGAAGAGCATATTCCCCTATTCTTCTATCTTGCACCCTAGGAAGTTCACAAGCCCCTAATTAGACTAGTTTTGAAAGCAATAAGAGAAGACACACATTGTTTTGTGGGTTTGAAAATATTGATCTTTGACAAGCGTATCTTCGACAATCATGCTACAATCAAACTATTAATCCATTTTTGAGTGGGTTTTAAAAGGAATCTTCGACAAACGTCCTACAAACAACAATTAAGCTGCAAGAAATCAGAGAAACATATTCAAAATAAAACACGTTAGTGAAATCAGATAATTTGTATATCGAAAAAAAAAGCTCAAAATTAAAGCTGCTGTTACAAGATCTCGCGCGAGATCTCTAATAGAGCCGTGCGAAACTATTTTCAGCTCATGCAAAATTTCTTTATGGCTCACACAAAGAAACAGGTGCCATGCAAAGTTTCACACGCTCAGGCACTTTCTCACATGACATGCAAAGAATCTTTGCACAAAGATTCAAAATCTTCATGCGAAAATGAACAGTCTCAAGCGAAGATTCAGAACTTGTATGAAATTGTACAAACAGAGAACACAAAAATGATTAAAAAATGTAGAGTAAGGCTAAAGAAATTGATTTTCTTTGCCCCACGATGGGCGCCAGAAATGTATATGTGAAATGTGGCCTTATGCTTCACACACATACTTCAACATGGTCTTTATATGAGGATTCATTCCGAAATGAACATTGGATTGTCCATCCAAAAATCATCCAACAAGCCGACCTGTTGCCTTCTATCTAAAGGGATTTTGCTCATTAATATCCTCAGAATCAAGGTGCAGGCAACTAGACCCTCTAAGAATGAAGGATTTGCAAATAAGATGCAACTAATCTATGTGAATATGAAAATTAATCTAAAATGAGATATGCAAACTAGTCTAAGAACATATAAAAGAAACTATGCTAAAGATGTATGCATATTAGATCTAGATGAGAATTAAGCTAACAATGAAAATCTATGAGAATGTAATAAGCTTAAATGAGTATGCAATTTGATAGCAATTTGATGCAAATTCTAATTCATCCTCTAAAAATGAAGAGATGAGGGTCTCTTAAATAGACTTACCTAAAAACCTCCGACAGTTGAGATTGATTTCAATCAACGGTCAAGATTGAAGATGAAGTTCAGTCATAAAGGAAGATTCCCATCAGTCAACTCAGATAGACTTTAGTGTCAGAGTAAGTGATCTGAGTCATTTCCAATTTGATCAGTAGTGAACTAGGAATTTCCCTTTTTTGAACTGAAGAGAGATTTTGGAGAGATATTTAATTTAATAAAATGAGATATGCTCTCATAAATACCTTTTCTATTTAATTAAATAATTCCATTTAATTAATTAGAGATACTTTTCTATTTAATTAAATAACTTCATTTAATTAATTAGGAATGACTCCCTATTTAATTAAATAACTTTGCTTAATTAATTAGAAATAACTTTCCATTTAATTAAATAATTTTGTTTAATTAATTAAAAATAGGCGTATTAATCAAATTAAATTAATATAATTCCTTAGTACATTAGCCTTAGGACATAATTTAATTTAATTAAAGTGTAAATACTTTAAATTAAATTAAATTGTAATCAGTAAGTTTAATGTGACTAATATGAATCGATACTTTAGGAATTAAATAAAGAGTATGATGAATGCAGATTTAGGTTTTCTACATTTGACAATTAAGTCAAGTAACCAGTAGCAAAATAAGAATTGCCTAGTGACATAGGACTTTAGAATTGATTTAGAAATAGACCAGAATTGGTGATCGTGGCAATAA
The DNA here is from genome assembly GCA_028749045.1 of Cupressus sempervirens. Lineage (NCBI taxonomy): Eukaryota > Viridiplantae > Streptophyta > Pinopsida > Cupressales > Cupressaceae > Cupressus > Cupressus sempervirens. The sequence continues at coordinate 539,282,087 of CM053789.1, forward strand.
GCCAATTTTGGGGTATTACACTAATGGATGTATGATGGATGGTTGATTTCTTTGAGGGGTGGGGATACTAAGTTGGGTAGATCTTGTATTCAGGTCCATGACCTATTATTTGACTAGTTGGATTCCTCCTCTAGGAAAGTAAAGATGGCCATTACAATTAGAAGGACTAATGGGTGGTGGAAATCTACCAAATAAGGGATGTATGGGGTATGTGATTCCCATAGTCGGTGATGTCTTCCAAAGTCAAATGCTCCAATATTATCTCTCTACAAATTTTCCATGATGGTATGTTTGTTTCTGTCAATGATGACATTGAAAAATGTTGCATTTCAGGGTTGGTCCATGAATGCCTCTAAGGCGGATGAAGTAGGTCTTGAACTTGTGATATTTTTTGTAATTTCTCTTGGTTTTTGAGGGGGTGGGTTATGCATGACCATGGAAGCCTCAAGGTTGATAGATGAACTATTTGAACCACCATTGGGATTAGGATCCATGTCTTTCTTCTTTCTCTTGTTCTTATTGAGACATGTGGTGGGTGGCATGAAATGATAGTATACCTAGATGTGGGATGCAAAGTGTATGGTAAGTTCTAAGACCTTCTAGTGATGAGGGGATAACGTCAAACCTATGATGCAAGAACTTCTTGAGAATTTGAGGATGGGTGACTAATGCGAAAGGAATAAGATGTGTGATGATGCAAATGGTGATAATAGAGGATTGGTGCTAAGGACGTGATACCTAAAGGATATTAAAAAAAAAATTGATACCAAGAATAGATGAAAAATTTCAACCTAGGGTAGAAGAATGACCTTTGGGAGACATGATAATCAAATGTGGAGCCTGACCTATGGAATAAGGTGATGAGGGACATAAGTGACAAGATAAATTTCCCTAGAGAGTTGTGTGATCCAAGGGATTGTTGTAATATTGTGATAGATGTAAGATATAAGATAGATAACTCTATGATAATGACATCAGATGATACATTACTAAATTTGGCCCTATTTTCCAATGGAAATTTTTGATGGAGGGAGCACATTTTGTGAAATTACTATTTATTTTCAATTGCCCTCGATGTCATCAGAAATATGATTACCTATTTTGAGACCATTAGAATTACAATGATCATGGGTAACACATAAAAAAATACAAACACTAAATCATTTTTGTTGGTCTAAATATGTATTTACTATTTACACTTACTTAAGTTTACTTAGGTTAGTGCATTATTTTAATATTTATTTATTTAGTCACCTAGGAGTTTGTGTACTCTTATGGGTTTTCATGTTGACAACATAGGAGTCTGCACCTCTTTTATGCACATGGTGTCTACAACATAGGAGTTAGCACACTAATTAAGCACATGGTGTCTACAACCTTTTCATTCTTATCCACTCATCTAGAATGATGGATAAGGCATGTGCTTAGTTTTCATGATGCTTATCTTATCTCCTAGTTCTTTTTAGAGACATTCTAGGTGCTTCCCGAGAGGTCTTTATATACAGACACTCCTAGTGTGTTTGTACATCACATACTGAATAGAGCAATGTATTAGGACATGCTCTGATTAATTGATCATATCCATTTTTTGGTCTACAGTTGTGCTTGTGTTTGAGTTCTTAGTTCCTGGGTGAATTTTTTCCTTAGGAAAATTCTTACATGGTATTAGAGCTATACCAAATTCTTACAATTTTCACATTTGATCATGCATAAAAGGCACAATTCCAATGTGAGGTTTGAGTGCAAAATTCCCATGTGAGTTACTGAACATTGCAAGCCCACCACATCTCATCGACACTACTTGCGTAAGCATATATGCTTCAAGTTTATGTATTTGAAAATAAAATTTCTTGAAACCTAATTTATGTGATTTGTAATTGAAATAATTTGAAACATGATTTATGTGATTTAAAAATGTTATTTCCTAGCTTGAAACTAGATTTTATTTGAAAAAGAAATTTCTTGAAACCACAAAAATATGTGCAATTATGCCCTAAGAACACTATAACCCTTGTCGCATTTGAGTAGCACAATTTGTGTCCCCTTTCAATAGACATGAATTCATGATAGAATCCCTTTGGAGTAAACTCAAACCCCTTGGCCTAGCTATACAACACACCCATTCCCATGGCATCTATATATATATATATATATATATATATATATATATATATATATATATATATATATATCCGCTAGCCCTGATTATGGTTTTTCTTAATTTTGGTTTTTGGGTTTTTGATTTATAAGGCTAGGTAAAATTTTAGTATGAAGTACTCCAAAATAATCCATTTCATACCTTCATTTGTACATAATATCTTTTTGGTTTCTTTTTACTCACAAACCCATTTCATTTCATATGATCATCTGAAAATTGTGATCTAAGCTCTCAATCGTTTCCTCTTGTTTGACCATCTCATAACTGCTAAATGATGATTATTGTCATATATGTCATAATAATTAATAAAGAGTGAATCATGTGTCATTAATATTGTTTATATAAATAAATTATATTTTTTGTTGTAGATTTATAGGTGAGTTTTTATTTCCACCATCAAATATTCTACCTCACTTATACCAATAATTATCTGCCATTATGAAAGATATTGAAATGGAGTATCAAGTAATAGATGCCTATCCAAATGATCATATTATATATCATAAATAATATGAATTTTCATAATAATGCCCTGAGTTTCATACGATTAGATATCAAATAGATTAAATAAAAAAAAATATGTCTCACAAAGTTCTTCATTATATTCCCATTATTCCACATATGCAATAGTTATTCAAGTGCAATAACTTGGCTCAATTTATAGATTACTATGCACAATAGAAGTCAAATGATTTTATCTGAATATCTACAAATGGTTTGGGATTTATGGGCATAGAGGGAAAATGACCATACTTTAAATAAGAACGTTGTAATCTTAGTCTTTCATTGACATCGAACGATGTGAGTCCATCTAGAGAAATGTGATCTATTTACTCGGTGTGGCCTATTTTTGTTATTAACTATAACATTCCTCCATGAATATCAGTAAAGAAAAAGAACATCATGTTTGAAAGGATTGTTCCAAGTTTTTTTTTTTCATTTAATAGTTATGTACATGTAATTATAATTTTTGTAGTAAAATGGTCACAATAACTATGTAATGTTACTGTTCATTCATCTAGGTCAGTACAAAGTTAAAGATATGATGTCTACATCAAGCCTCTTATTGATGAGTTTATGGAGTTATAGAAAGGTGTCAATATGTATAAAATCTATATATCAATGGGACAAAGACAATTTTAATTCCATGTGATGCTTGTATGGATGATACATGATGCCCAAGGGCTAACACATTTTAGTGGTATGTTGAAGTGATCAAATTGTGCATGACAATTATAGTTATGAAAATTAACATATTTAATCCAATTATATAATTATCTTGTAGGACTTCAAACAAAGTGAAAATTTTCATGTCCAATTTGTGGTCCAAAGATAAAGTCTCATCATTCAAAAACTTTATAAAAGCAAGTTTTTGATGAGTATAGGAACTTTCCTTAATAGGAATCATAAGTATTGAAGTGTCAAAAACATATTTTCAATAGGAAAGAATAGACTACATCGAAGCCATGAAGGATGAAACCTTTCCTATGAAAGTTGGAATATAATAGAACTAATCATCAAGTTAATGCCATTCCACCTAATGGTTAATGTTTAGAATTTATATTTTTCTATTGTGTCTTTTTTACTGATGATGTAACTAATGATCATGAAGGTCATCAAGGCATCATTGACCACCTTCCAAAGGGACTAAAATGGTATCCTAGACAATTTTATAGTTTTCCTATTATGAGCATCTAAAAGTTATTTATTTGTTTGATGGGTTTAGGCACTTCCTCTAGGGGAATCATAAGTATCGAAGTACCAAAAATTATCTTTATGGGAAATAAGGAACTACATCAAAGCCATGAAGGATGAATCCTTACCTATGGAAGTTAGAATATAATAGAATTATTCCTCAAGGTAATGTCATTCCACCTAATGGTTTATGTTTGGAATTTATATTTTTCTATTGTGTTCTATTTACCTATGACATAATTAATGATCATGAATTTAGTCAAGGCATCAATGACCACCTTCCAAAAGGAATAAAAGTTATCCCAGATAATTTTATAGGTTTTCATACTACAAGTTGTGTATTTATTTGATACTATGCATATTAGAAAGAATTGAACAAAGGCATTGTGGAAAATATTGGATAAAAGGAGTGAAATAGGAAAAAAAGTGCCAAAATTTGTAGTGGCATTTATGAATTCACTCATGCAATGAAAGATCTCATTTAATCAAATACCCATGGATACCAGATCAATATAAGTGCCCTTGCTTGGTTAATAATAGAGTAGAAATGCAATTCTATAAAAGATATGATACAAAATATGTGATTTACCACATGATTTGTTACAAACATAAGCAATCTCATATCAAAGAAAAATGAATTTGGCGTACGGTTGAAAATGTATGATTGACATACCTTCATCAAGGTATTTCACATTGTTATGTATTTACTATATATTTATAAATTACATGTAGTTTTCATTGTATTATGTTAGAAAATAATGAAATGATCAATTCATATTTTTTGCAATATATGCTACCTATATGATGTTGGAAAATACATGAGGTGAGTAGTGATATTTGTGCAATTTTTTGTATAGGTATATTATATTTGTCATTTTTTTTCTCATTATGTAATATATTGTATATTAATTTGTAAAGTCTCATACTTATATTTTTTTAAATCTTGAATCTCTTGTAGATGGTTGTCATCTAAAGAAATAGATAAAGATGATATAAAATATTGGAAGAGAGAAATTATTCAACTAATGCATGAAATGAAAAATTGTCTACTCAACATTTTTAATGCACAAGAATACTTCCTCATATACCAAGCTAAGGATATTGAAATGTGTGGATCTGTATGCACTAGGTCAATGTGGATGGTGAGAGGCACTTAATTTTTTTGAAGGATTTGGTTCAACAAAGATCACGTCCAGAGGGTTCTAAAGTGGGATGCATTGCACTTGTATCTTGCAAACAATCTTGATTGGATGATGGCATGGATTGAATGATGTCAAGAATCTAGTCACATAGTAACATGGGAAGGTGTGTCTTTATTAGTTAAAAGAAGCTTATTATAATAGACATTCCAATGTTACACAAAAGGAAATTGATTTAACATATGGCTTAAGATGTCATGAGGTATGTATAAATTTATTAATGACTTGTGTGTTTATCAAGTCACAATGCAATTTTTTTACAAGTTTGACATATTATTGCAATTCAAACATCATAAGGCCATGTGGTGCAATAGTAATAAATTTTGCATAAAAAATTTGGATGACATGAAGAAAACTTGTGATCTCAGATAACTATAGTCTTTGAGGTGACTAATGTTTCATCAGAAATAACGTACATCCTTGAGAGTCTCAAAATGTTAATTTCATTATGGTTTTGAAAAAGTAGTCACAAAACACTTAGTCATTATCTAGCATGGTTAGTTGGTCATTACTATGACTGAGCTACTACTTAGGTTGAGTGCATAGTGCATGTCGAGCATAAGTGTCTAGACAATATATGCTGAGTGATATGACAAGTTAGTGTCAAGCACTAGTAGGTGTCGAGCAATTAGTATGTACTGAGTCACTCAGGTGCCGAGCAAACATAAGGTGTTGAGAAAATAGTGCATGCCAAGTGAATCAAGTCTCAAGAAATAATATGTGCCAAGCCATTTAGGAGCCGAGTAAACAACATTAGAGCACAGTTAAGGCCAAGCATTAGAAGCCTACTGATGCTAAGTAACAAGTCAATGACATATAATTTTTTAATGGCACAAAATCCTATGTAAACCATTTTGGCTGACACAAAAAATAATTTTTAATATTAAGAGATAAGGATAATGTCATATTGTGCATCCCTATGTGATACATACAACCAATCAGAAAAAGGGAAGCATTAGGTAGTAATAGTAATCAACCAAAGATGTTGATTATGACCTAAGATCATCTCCATGATGCCTATTTAAAGAGGTAAACCCTAAGGGGAAGAAGAGTGATGAGAGAGATATGAAGATGAGTATCTTATGCAAAAAGAGGCATGTAGAAGATGCTTAATTGAAGGTTAAGCATTGCAGAACCAGTTGATGAGAAAAAATCAGTTGTGAAGACAAGTAGTAAAATATCAGAGAAGATACGTTCGATCAAAAGGATCAAGATGAAAACTATAGAGGAGATAAGACATCTAGCAGAGAGGTGCTAATTGAATGATCAAGTACTAAATAATTTTGACAGGTGATATGGGGTAAATCTCTTAATAGAGTAGTCCTAATAGACTTTTGTAAATCTCCTAATAGATTGCTTACCTAATTGTGAGTTTAAATCCTTTGGTCAAGGTGAGACCTAACAATCTGTGTAAAATTTTAATAGTGCAAACCTCTCATAGTGTAGATCATAGCTGATGATCAAATTTTTTTTGCCATAATTGGCCACACTTTATTGTTGTAGTAGTGAAGATTTGTGGGTTTCATCCCCACCCTAGTTTTACCTTCTCCTTGGAGGGTTTTTGGGTAACCAATATCTTATGTGTTATGTGTTGATTTACATTATGCTATAGATGTGATGCATGCTTACATATTTTAATTTACATGTTAACCTATGAGATGGATGATGGTGGAATTTTTTATGGTTAAAAGTTTTAAGTACCGATTCACCCCCCTCTCAGAATGTACTTTCCCATTTATATTTCCAACAATTGATATCAGAGCTAAGTTCTCTTGAAAGGAAAGTTTGACAACTTGAGAGGTAAGATTTTGAAGATGGAAGTATAGAAATTGGGAAAGACTATTGAGAACCAAAAGATTGAAATATAGCTTACCCTACATTAATTGAAAGAGGCAAGAGATGAACTGCAACAATCATTAAAGAGAAGAAAGGAAATGGCCATTTAAAAAAATGATACTCAATATCAAGAAATGGACCAAGATTGTTTGAAGACAAAAACTTCAAATAATTTGATGCAGCAATTACATATCTAATGGAAAAGAATGGTGCCCTAAATGAAGAAGTCAAGAATCTAAAAAGGGAACAAGAAGCTCAATCAGTAATGTTATGTGAGATATTTGAACTAAAAAAGAAAGAAGAAGAAGACAAAATAATAATGGGAAAAAAACTTGAACAAAAGTCATCAGATGTGCAAAAACTTGGAAACATTCAACTGGATATGATGAATCGACTGATGCTTGCAAATCAAGAATTGGACATGAAAGAAATTGAGATTACAAATTTGAAATCACATAGTGACCTAGTATATAATGAATTGAAAAGAGAGAAGGAATTCATTTAAAGGCTTAATAAGCCTAGTGAAGCCACAAAGCATTTTGAAAAATTGATGAACACATCAAGAACAAATGGTGATACTACTAGATTGGGATATTCTACCACTAAGGAAGGAGAACCATCTAAAAGTGGTGAACAAAGGAGTAATAGAGGAAAGAACAACAAACCAACTTGTCATCATTGTGATAAATTAGTTCATACATAAATGTTTGTAGGAGTAACACTAGCAATCGAAACCCTAAGCAAAAAAATAGAGGATATTGCTTTAACTACAAGAAGCAAGGACATCAAGCACATGAATGCAGGAACAAGACAATCAACACTCTAAGATTTGAAGGATACTTCTACAAATATTAGAAGTATGTACACAAAGCATATAAGTGCAGATCCAAACCTAAGTGGATATCAAATAGGCAAACAAAGGTACATCATTGTGGAAACTCTTATTATTGGGATTGCAATACAAGATTTAGTTTTCACTATTGTGGAGAGTATGGTCATGTTCTTGAAAATTCCATAAGAACACACTTTAGAGGAAATTACAAAAGGTGGTTGAATGAGATTGTATGTTTTAGTTGTCTTAAGGTTGGTCATGTAAGAAAAAACTGCCCAACTCAATCACCTACATTGAGTAATGAATTCAACAAAGGTAAAGGAAAGGTAGATGTTGAGAAGGTAAAGATGCAAATGAAAAAGACATGGAGAAAGAAGAAAGAATGAAGTACATCAAGCCAATATGAGGTCACTTTATCTAATGGATCAGGTGATCACATCACCCCCAATTAGGCAATCAAAGGTGTGTGTGGATCTAACATTTAAAATGTTATATTTTGCATTAGTTCCAAGTAACTAAGGTATGCAAAGGTTTTATCAACATAAATCAAGATGCAATAAAGTGATTAGAAGGTTGAGATACTTTATCAGTATGATATTTTATGTGTTGTTTTCGAGTACTGGAAGAATTGTAGTGGTTGTCGAGTTTGCTATGTTGATCGAGTACGTTGAAAATCCTATAGTGACTAAGCTTACAACTATGTATGCACTAAGCATTAACTACAAGGTTTCCAAGGCTATTTAGGCAATTTTTTAGGTCATTTACACTTCCTAGACAATTGAAGAGCAAGAAGGTGAATCCAAAGAGATATTTTAGTGATTTCAAATGAGATTCAACTGCTACATGACACATTTCATCAAAATTGAGAGGTATTTCACTTGTGTCAAGTTACACTATTTTTGCATTTACAAACCCTAACAAGTGAATATGGAAAAGAGTTATTTAGCAATAGAGAGAAAGGAAGATAAAGAGGTTACCAATGTTCAATTGATAAGTAATGACATGTTTGAACCCCCAAAATTTAGAGCCATAGCTGAAATCACATACAAGGGTGATTGATCAGGTATTTTATTGATGATCCTAGCCAAAGTTTTGATGATTCATGATGTAAGGTGTTGTTACGTGTGCAAAGTAAGACAAGTGGGAGACCTAGAGATTAGGGACACCTATCCGAAGTTGTGTGAGAATGAAATACTAAAGGAAGAAAACAAAATCATAGAATGAAAAGGATTAATGTGTGCCCTACATTTCCTCCAAGTATTCAAAATGAAGTGGATCAAAATTATCTTGAGCATAATTCATGACAACTAGCTATAGTTAGAGGATGGTCCTGTCAGAATTACCAAATGAATCATTCATAGGTAATAGGGCATCCTACCCTAGACATACACAAGATCATGAGGAGTGATATAAAAGAAGCTATTTAGAAGAATACAAGAGTGATATGGACAAGAGGGGAATGCCAATTAATATAATTACAAACCCTATTATTGGATTTGTAGTACATGTGATAGCACATAGATTCTACCAATCTAGCCGACTCAATAATGTACCATATATTGTAGTAGACCTAGGTTACAAGATTGTTAAAAGAGATCATAGTTATGACCTAGCCAAGTTATAGCTTCAACAACTATCAAAAAATCTTAAAACAATCAGGAAAGCCAAGAAATCACAATGTAAATTTGGCTCATTACTTGTTTGTATATTGTTCTATGTACAAAACACATTTCCTACATTTGGAAAAGTTGTATGGAAGACCAATCAATCCATTTCCCAGTAGATAGGGGAGTATGAAAATTTTGATTTAGTAATTACTAGTTACTTTGAAGATGTCAAGAAGTATTTGAAGTAGAGATCAAGGATACCTATATCTCTACTAGAACAACATTATAATGATGTTTTTTTCCTAGTAGATGTTGACTACACATATGTTCAGGCAACTATTCCAAGGGTGAGATGGCATAAACATCTACCTTATGAGGTGAATGTTCATGAAGTATCTATAGCCATCATTGCATTATTGGTAGAGGACATAGACAAGAATGCAAAGGGATTTGGAAATTATGAAGAAGCTAAGGCAAGGATTACTATCAACTTATAGACTACTACTATTGATAGGAAGAAGAACAAACTAATGAAGAAAGTAAAGGAACAATTTGGTGATGATGATGATGAAGAAGAATAAGGTCAAGGACCTCTATAGTTGACTCAAGGATTAGGTGAGGGTCAAGGTTCTAATGAAGAGGAAGCTAAGGAAGAACCTAAAGGAATTGGAAAGAAGAGGAAGAAACAAAAGAAAGATAAGAAGCCAAAGAAAGTAGCAAAGAAGAAAGAAGAGAAGCCAGCTTCGCCTTTGACAAGGTCAAGCACAAGGGCTTCAACTACACAATATGAAGAAGTACAAGCTAAAGGAAAAAGGGAGAGTGACACAACAGAGCCAAGCGAGCCTGCAAAGAAACCAAGAAGGAAATACAAACTCTATCACCTATTTTAAGTAGTTGCAAATGGAATACTAAGATCTACGAATAACTCACAATACCAAATAGATTAACACTTACGAGAGGACAAAGGGAACACTATGGAGGATAGAAAACCAAGAATGGTAAGCTCCTCGAGTGCAACCTTGATGACTTTGATGTGTCCAAATGTAGATGGATGTATGCTTAAGAGTAATTCAAGCTTAAAATTGTGAGTGTGGGATTCAAGAATGAAGGTAGATGAAGGATTCAACAATGGAGTTGTGTATGGATTTTGGCATGGTGTAAAATGGATGTGCTATAGTGGTTAACGGAGCATTATAAGTTTTCATGAAAGTTGATATAAATTGTGAAGGAAGAGGGTTTCATTTATGGCTAAGGGGTGATGAGATGGAAGGTCAGGATGCAAGGGTGAGAGATTTGTGAGGAAGGGCTAGGATGGAAGGAGAGGGGAGCACATGGATTGTGCTTATTCAAAGCTCTAGCCTTAAAACAAGTTTCGCAAGGGGATTGGGTGGTCAAAGTGAAGGGTCAAAGGTAATTATGAGGGAGGAGGAGTGTGGAAGTGGAATGTAAGAGGCATTCAAGGGAATTTATGGCATGTAAGAGCCATTAATGCTCTTCGATAGGAATGGAAGATGATAGGGGAGACTATTGACTTTGGCTTGGGTTAGAAAGTCTTAACCCTTGCTTAAAGTTGTGCACATGTTTAGGAGGGGGATTAGGCCTTGGCTTAGGAGTGGGGCTAGGAGGCAAGTGGCTTAGGTTTGATGGGATGGGTTAGTTAGTTATCTAAGTGAGGTTAGTATGGGTGAATGGGTTGGATTAGGGGTAATGATAGGGTTTCAGGATGGTTTGGGGGTTTGGGATGATTTATTAAATGATTTATTTAATAAAAGGGGGATGTGGGGTTAAATTAAATAGATTTTTGCATTTATTCAATTTAATAGAGGAATAGCAATTTAAATGATAAATTAATTTTGGGTTATCATTTGATTTTATCAATTGGGCTATAGTTAATTTAAATTAATTAATTAACTAGGGGATGATAATTAATTAATTAAATAATCAATATTTAATCAATATGTCCTAAGAGATGACTAAATAGGATTACCTAGTGATGTAATCAGATTTAGGTGTCTGCATTTTGCAACTCTTTGACATAGTGTTGGAACAATACTATTTCAAAGAAGTTCAGATATAAATGACTTGAAGAAGATTTTTAAAGCAACATGGTTTCCATAATCTTGAGTAGAAGAGGAGAGAATGGACTATGTGATGCCCTTTGAGAAGGTTGTTAAAGCAACATGGTTGTCCTAATCTTAAGTAGAAGAGGAGAGAATGGATTGTGTGATACCCCCTTGAGAAGGTGGTAGGGGGAGAAGGCGAGGGTCGATGGATTCTTGAAAAGTATGAGAATTTGGAACAAGAGGGAGGACTAAGATTGGCCAAGAGAGGATTAATAGGGACACATACTCACACTATCAGAGAATATGACAAAGGACTTACTAAGGACTTGGTGTGGGGTAATGATGGTGGGAGTAGGTGATAGATGGAAAGGAGATGGATAATGTGGGACACTATAAGAATGATAGATTGGGTGGATCATTGATTGTAGGATTGATTGGATGGGAGGCTTGGATAGGATGTGAAAAAAAGGCTTGTGTTTTTGTGGAAGTGAGGTGTGAATGAATCCATTGAAGCTTGAGCATGGAGATGTTCCAAAAGGGAGCACTACCATGTAGTTGAGAACTTATTTTGATATAGGAATATTGGGTATATGCCAAGGTTACCAAGAACATCAAGGAAATTTCACCAATATTACATAAGACTAACTTGAAAAAAAATGCAAGGACTGCCCTAGCATCACACATGAATCCTAGAGGAATTAGGGTGGAAATGATACTAGGTAACCCACAAGCAAATGATATTTCCCAAGTGCATCTTGTAACCACAAGTGATCACATGTTTGGAACATGCGAGGGTCATATTTGACTAACTCACAAGCAAAAAAGAAGACAAAGAAGACTAGATCAAAATCTTACTCTCAAATAGCCCCATTCATAGCACACCATGATATAAAAGATCATGGAGACCTTGAGGAGGGAATAAACCAAATCACTTGGAAGAGATACTTTAAGAACCAAACCAGAAATCCCAAAAACAAAATAAATCAAAAGAAAATGTAAACCCATAAAAAAGTTAACCTTTTGCCAAAGAGATTGGTAGGATTGGATGCTGACAAACCAAGATCAGACGAGAGGAAGGATGTATCCTACAAGGATCTATCGGTAATATTCAGGACTAGGATGAGACAGGCAATCAAAATGTTTTAGGACAAAATTTTGATGACAAGGGATCTTGTACAAGGATTCGCAAGAGAACTGCAATTTATCATCAAACATGAACAATCGAGGTATGCACAGTGGGCCTAAGATAAGAAGTGATTTTGGAGGATATACAATAGACTAAACATGATATTTACAAAAGGACTTATTGGACAAAAAGATTGATATAATAGGATAACGAAGGTGATGAGGGGATAGCAAATGAAAAGCTCAAAGTAAGGAGATAGCAGGAAAAAATATCAAGAGAAGAAGATGGTGGATGAAAAAAAAACTCAAGATGAGAAGATATTGAGAAAAAAGCTCAGGAGAAGAAGACGGTGGATGAAAAAAAACTTAGGATGAGAAGATAGTGGGAAAAACTTAGGATGAGTAGATAGGGGGATAAAAAGACCAAGATGAGGAGATAGCAGGAGAAAAGCTTAGGATGAGATGATGTTGGGGGATAGCTAGCCAAAGGCATTATATGTGATGTGTGGGCAAGATGCAAGTGATTATTGATTTGACTGTTATGATGGCGGGTATTGGAGCTTATTGCAAAAGATATTAGTAGAGTGTAACGGAAGTTATGGAGAGTGTTTTTGTTTCTATAAAAGGTGAATGAGCCTATGAATGTTCAATGCATTTCAGTGTTTTTCTATAATAAGATAAGTTTTGAGTAAAGAATTGAGTTGTGTGTGAAGTATCAATGGTAGATTTGCAAGAGAAGGTAGAAGGATGAATGGGGGGATGGAGTGAAGAGGGAAATGAAAGCCAATTGGAAAGAAGGTGGCTAAGGAGACATAAATGGGGCATAAAGAGGAGCCAACAAGAAGGGAGGGAAATGTCACCTTGTCAAAGCATGTGGCAATGTGATCAAGAAGTGATAGATGCTAGTCAATTCGATCCAACTTAAGATCTGACAGAAGAGGGAGAAGATCCTACCTTGTTGCAACTATTAGCAAAAGGTGTGATGCAATGAATAGAATTGAGGGAAAAGGAGATAAAATATCCAGGTGTGGGAGCATTGTTAGAGGTAGTGTATGTAGAAGATCAGCCACCTAGAGAAGAGACTCTATCGAAAGCAATAGAGATTCATGATGCCACCGGTAGTAGCATTATGGAGGAAGGGAAAGAGAATTCTGGGGGACATGACGCATACCCCTAAAGAAAAAATGGATGACCCAGTGTTGTTTACATTTAGGCCATTTTGATTAATGCATTTGATGTTGTGGTACAAGTGACACATGACGTAGCAGTAGTGATGGTAGAAGAGATGAAGAAAGTGCTAGCAATACAAAAAGAGTGGGTCAATCAAGTAGAGAGATGTAGATTTTTTTCAAGGTCTGATCGAAAGGGCTCGAGAAGATGGTGCATAGATAGAATCCAAATACTTGGAAATAGTGTTATTTGTTGAGTGAGTGCGAGTAAAAACTATAGAGGCATTATTAGCTATTGAGAGAGCTGTTGTGGAGAGAATCTAGAATGAACTAGTTTTGTTGCAGTCGCAAGTAGAAGCATTTAGAGAGACAATAGTGCAGACCAATGATTTCGTGTACAGGTCACAAGAATAGCTGAAACTAAGTAATGAACACATCACTTGTTATCAAAATCAAATGAATGTGATGAAACATGAGAGGGAGTCGATGAAAAGGCTACTGAATAGATATGAAAGAGAACATGATATTGTGCAAAGGACAATAATTATTATAGGGGCTGAAAGACTATGGGCAGAGATGAAAGATGTTATGGAGTAGTTTTTTGAAGTTGCTTGAGAGGTGGCATACTATATGGGGTTATATCATCATGTGGTCCCTTTGGAGCAAAGGAGAGGAGTCATATATGCAGAGAAACAGTTCATGGAGCAAATAAACACAATCTTGAGGTGTGGCAGCATCCTGATTCTGATGGATATAGTTTGGGCAGGTGTGAGAATGACTCTAGTGGGTTCATCATCTGGAACTACGCAAGAGGGAATGCCATCTATAGGAATCGCAAATATCCCACCTCCACGAGGAGGAGCTCAATGAACAGTGTGTTTTTCTTTGTTTATGGTGTTTGTGTGAATTTTTTTTTGTAAACAAATGTTTTTTTGTTGTTGTTTGGATGGTTTGTGAGTAGTTCACATTTAATAATAAAATTTGCAATGAATTTTGATTGGGTTATTCATTGTCTTAAATGGATAGCTTAGATAAAAATGATGTATTGTTGTCTACAAAAAGCATTTTGGAAAATATTAACTTGGGGCCTCATTAATATTTTCATATAAACTCAATCAAGGTATGCAAAACCTATCCCAAAGGAGCAACAATTATAGGTAGACACCAGATAAATATGAGAGAATTAGATCATTGGGAAGAGAAATATATTCAAAAATACATTAAATAAAGAAAAAAAAGATAATACTTAATGTTTACATTTTTTGAATATATGGATGTTTTTAGGTTTTGAAATTGTAGTTATTTTTTATATTTTTGGTATTTTTGGAATTAAGCTAAGAGGATGAGAGGATGAAAAGCTCAAGATAAGGAGATAGGTGATTGTGGGTTGATAGGCTAGTGTGGAGAAGGAAAATATATACTTCAAGAGAAGGAGTGAGAAGTATGTATTACAATGATGATGATTGGACAGTGACCAAGGCTTCTAACAAGGCTGGGTAGAAGATCTAAGAATGTGATTGGATGAGTTGAAAGATGTGCAATGGGATTGTGTAGTTGATGGTAGATTTCTAGGAGTAGTAGGATATGAATGGATGACATTGGGGTATATAGGGATAGCCTAGAGCTAGATACCAATGACAAGGGATGTACTAGGTGATGGAAAGATGAAGAGATGGTGTGAAATGCAAGGATAGAAGAAAAGAGTATGACTTGTAGAAGGTTGGGTAGAGGAATGCAAAAAAAACTAGGGAGTGGGAGATGAATGGATTCCGGTATGACTAGATGAGAATAGGACTAGAATGAGGGGATGGAAAGATGGACAAAACATGGTCTCCAAGGAATAATATATGGCCACGAGTCATCATATGTTATTCAAGAGGAGGTTTTATAAGGGTGTGATAGGATGGAAGATTGGTCAACAAGAGGATGAGGGAGATAAATGAAAGCTAGGATGTGAAAGGTGAATGAGGTAGAGGGTAACTTATGATGGGTGGATGAGGCTCATGGAGGGATTATATGGATGAAATAATAGGTAGATAAGGGATAGGTGGATACAAGCTATGATGGGTAAATGAATATCAAGAGGATGACCAAAAGCATGCATCTGGTGGTGGCTTTTATTTTTATCAAGATTTTCAGGAGGATGATGGGTGAAAAGGATAAGATGTGGTTAGTATGGTGGGATGAGATGGGTATGGTGGGTGATAGAACTTTCCCTTAATTTTGTAGAGCATTTGGATGGAGGGATTATGCATGATGCTTGTTTACCAAGTTTTCATCATAGTACTTGTCTAAGGTGCTCGAATTGCCAAGTTTTCACTAGTGGATGCTTGTTTGTTCTTTGCTTCTTCTTTTTTTCTTTTTTCTTTTTTTTGTATGGATTTTTACTGGTAAATGTTGGTAGGAAATGTGGGACTTGATAGATAATGGATGGAATGACATAAGACTTGTGGGTAAATG
Organism: Cupressus sempervirens; assembly: GCA_028749045.1. Classification (NCBI taxonomy): domain Eukaryota; kingdom Viridiplantae; phylum Streptophyta; class Pinopsida; order Cupressales; family Cupressaceae; genus Cupressus; species Cupressus sempervirens. The sequence goes on from CM053789.1 coordinate 539,298,231, forward strand.
GATGAGGAAAATGGAAAGATCATCATAGAAACACAGCTTGAAAGGTGATGAAATTGCAAGAAAGATGGTTTTGAACGAGATTAAGGAGAAAATGGAGTACGATAAATATAAGGACCAAAAGTAAAGTTGGAAGATGGAGGATTGGAAATGTAGGATAAGAAGCATAGGGACTAAAAGTAGATTGGGAGGATGAAGGATGTATATATGGAGATTTGGATAAATTATGAATGGATGATGCTTTTTGAGTAGCCAGAACATATGCCAATTGAGATTTTTCTTTGAGACATATTTCTTTTATGAGCATCCTGAGTATCCACATTATTTTTGACTTTTTTAGCTTGGTCCTTTGCGGCCTCTTGACTTTTTTCTTTGATTTGGATCAAATGTTTCTATTCTAGAAAATGTATTTTAGAAGGGACATGTCGATACTTGGAGTTTTGTGGAATTTTGGATTTATGCTTTTTGATTTTGGCATCCAATTTTCTTCTATTAGCCATGGTATGGGAACAAGGGCATGGGGAATATGATAGGATTATGGATGGAATGATAGAGGTTGAAAGTTGGAAGGGATTCAAGGATGAGTGCCTTTAATGATCTAGCTTGTGGATTTGAGGGGATGAAGTGACAGATTAGAATACATGATATGGATGCATATAATTTCCCAAAATGGATGGAGAGAATGAAGGATAAGCACCTGAAACATATGGAAGTGAGGAAGGAGTAGGTCCCAAGATAGATGGAGGAGATAAAGGATTTATATTAGGTATATAAGAACCCAAAATGGATGGAAAGGGTGGGGGATTTAGATAAGGGATATATGGACCCAAAATGGAGGGTTGGAAAGAAGTAGTACAATAAGGGCCCAAAATAGATGTGGAATAAGATGGATGGGAACATTGGGGTGAAGATGGAGGGACTTGGAACCATGAAGGTGTAGGAGGGATACCAACATCTAGAGATATACTTTTATTTCTTTTTTCAATATGATGTTCAGTATTTGGAACACAAGACATGAGTCCATTAGTAGGTGAAGGAGTTGAAGTTTTAGATATGATAGTTAGTTCTTCTATAAATCTATCATCATGGATTATAGGAGATGTATGATCATGAAGTAGAGGAGATGGAAGGATAGGATCTTGATTATGTATGACATGACAAAGTGTTTTTTCCACTTGTGTCAATGGGGCAAATTGTTAATCTCATTATGGTTTTGAAAAATTAGTGATGAAACACTTAGTCATTAACTAGCATAGTTAGTTGGTCATCACTACAACTGAGCTACTACTTAGGCCAAGTGCATAGCGCATGTCAAGCATAAGTGTCTAGACAATACATGTCGATTGATATGATAAGTTAGTGTCGAGCACTAGTAGGTTCTAAGCAGTCAATATGTGTTGAGTCACTCAGGTGTTAAGAAAATAGAAGGTTTTGAGAAAATAGTGTGTGCCAAGTGATTCAGGTGTCTAGCAACAATATGTGTCAATCCATTCAGGAGGTAAGTAAAAAACATCAAAGCATAATTAAGGTTGAACATCAAAAGCCTATTGATGTCGAGTAACCAATCAATGCCATAGAAGTTTGTAATGGCACAAAATCCTATGTAAACTATTTTTGGTTGACATGAATAATGATTTTTGATATTAAGAGACAAGGATAGAGTCATATCATGCATCCTTATATGATACATGCAGCCAATCAGAAAAAGAGAAGCACTATGTAGTAATATTAATTAACTAGAGTTGTTGATTGTGACCTAAGATCATCTCCATGATGCATATTTAAAGAGGTAAACCCTAAGGGGAAGAAGAGTGATGAGAGAGATACAAAGAGGAGTATCTTATGCAAAAGGAGGCATGGAGAAGATGCTTAATTTAAGTTTAAGCATTGCAGAACCAGTTGATGAGAACAAATCAGTTGTGAAGACAAGTAGTAAAAGGTTAGATAAGATACATTAGATTAGAAGGATCAAGATACAAACTGTAAAGAGGAGATATGACATCTAGTAGAGAGGTTCTAACTAAAGGATCATGTACTAAATCATTTTGACAGGTGATACAAGGTAAATCCCTTAACATAGTAGTCCTAATAGAGTTTTGTAAATCTCCTAATAGAATGCTTAGTTAATTGTGAGTTTAAATCCTTTGGTCAAGGTGACCTAACAATCTTCATAAGCCTTTAATAGGGCATAGCTCTCATAGGGTAGATCATAGTTTATGATCAAAACTTTGTAGCAATAATTGGCCACACTTTATTGCTACAGTAGTGAAGATTTGTGGGTGTCATCCCCACCAAAATTTTACCTTCTCCTTAGAGGGTTTTTGGGTAACCAAAATATTTTGTGTTATGTGTTCATTTATATTATGCTATGGATATATGATTACATACTTTAGTTTACATGTTAAGTTATTAGATGGATGATGGTGAAATTTTTTATGGTTAAAAGTTTTAAGTACTGATTCACCCCTCACCTCCCTCCGCCGCCCCCCCCCCCCCCCCCCCCCCCCCCTCAGAACTTACTTTTCCATTTATATTTCCAAAAAAAAATTGACATTATGACATTTTGGATGATATGCTTTGTTGGAATATCTTAATGGAAAAAATGCTTCTAAGAGGGGGGGGGGGGGGTGTTGAATCAGAAGTACTAGCTTCTAACCTATTTTCTCAAATCTTTAATAACATAATATTGAAATGTACATGCATGCATATCAACATTAAGCAATTATGAAAAACACATGTGCATCACCACATAACACTTAGAAATTTTGGTAACCCAGAAACCCTCCAGGAATAAGAAGGCAAAATTGGGGTGGGGATGATACCCACAAAATTACTGCAGCAATAATGTTTAAGCACTTCTGATGGTTTGCCCTATTAAAGGCTTGCCCTGTTAAAGGCTTTACACTGTATCAATAGTGACCTGGTTAAAGGATTTTCAAACACTTTACATGAAGTGTTACCCTGTTAAAGGATTTAATCACCTATTTAAAGGATCTACAAAATAGCTATTAAGCTAACCTATCACCATAGGGTTTCCTTTCTAATATAGTTGCTAGAGAGTATTAGGTATAATAAACTTGAAAGCTTACAATCCTTTGATTGCTGAATACAGGCAGTTAATCTGCTTTCTCTTATCTTGATCCTCTGAGATCTGATATTCTTCACTCTGAAAATAGTTTACCTTCCACACCTTCATCCATACTCAAACAATGAGACTTAGTCCTCCTTATAAAGACATTTGAAGACTTAGGGTTAGATGTGGATCTATGATTCATATTGAATCTCTGTTTCTCGCTCATTCCTTGCAATTTTATTATTGGTTGCATGCCTTCTCCATTTTTCTTATTGGCTGCATGTAGATTACATAGGAAATATAAAAGATTTGATCTTATCATTTAATCCTTCAAGATTCATCATATGTCAACCATGAAAATGGTTTACATCTACATTTGTAAAGTTACAAACTCATATGTACATTTTGTGTTACTCGACACTTACTGATTCCTGATGCTCGACACTTATAACAAACTAGCTTACTCAGCTCCTATTGCATTTTTGTATTGCTCGACATCATCTGTGACTTGGCACTCAAATATCACTCGGCACCTGTATCATGCTCGGCACCTAAAGTCCTTCAGCACTTGATCTTCACTTGGCACCTGATGTCTACTTGACACCTGAAGATCACTCGGCATATATAGTGTGCTCGGCTCCAATGTAGAAAATGGTTAAGTGTGATGACACTCAAATGTCAAAACCATTTTGAGACTAACAATCTCCCCCTTTGACATGAGTGAAAAAAAAACTTAACTGACCTTATGAGTACATTTAGGTTTTAAAAACCTTGATCAAAATTTTGTAATATACAATACATAACTCAAAATTGTTTTAACTCCCCCTGAGTTGATTGAGTTGATTGTGCCATTATCTGTGCTATCTTGGTAACCAAAATTTTATGCTATATATCATGCTCCCCTTTTATCTTGTTTCCCCCTATTAACTTGTCTCTTTGTTTCCCTCATTCATCTTGGCTCCCCCTTTTCATCTCGTCTCCCCCTTTTTTGACACTTATGTGAAAGGATTTTAAGGGTTAAGACCATATTTTGCCAAAAATGTGCTATTTGCCTCCATAATCATCCTGAGAGCTACATCCCAATTATGCAAAGCAATTTCCAATGACTTGTGCTAGATGGTAGTCTCGAAAGCAAGGTGAATAAGTCCTTCTGAAGTAGAAAGATTTGGATCTTTCTTGAGAACAACTTCAGCATAGACTTGTTCTTTATGGAGTACTTCTAAATGTGGGGTAATGGAGGATTGGAGTTGTATCAATTTTTCCTTGATGGTGGCCTCTTCTTCTGTTAATACAACTATTTCTTTCTGAGTGTGAAGTGTTTGAGCAAAATGCTTCTCACTTTGAGCTGGATCTTTGGGTAACTGCATGCTTGAAATATTCAAGTTCCTCTTCATGCTCATTATCTTTTGGCTTGTCTCCTGTGTGAAGTATGAAAAGTCACATAACTTTTTGTACAATGAGAATATATTCTCAAGTACCTTTTTCACTTTGTCTATGACCTTTGCCAATTCAATCTATGAAAGTTCTATTTCACTAGATATTTTCTCATTAACTTTCCCTTGAAATTTTCTTTCAGACCATTTCATAAGTTTTGCATTAGTCTCTTGGTCTGCATTTGTCACCTAGTCAACAATATCTAATAACTATTCCATGATATGCTTGGACTCATCTGGTGACTGAATACTAAAGGGATCCATAAATATGTCTTTAATTTCATGTAAAGTTTGTTTTTGTTGATACTCCTTTCTGAGTATCTCTTTCCTCTTTCTTCTATTTAATGCTTCCTGCATCTCATTGATTTGATCAATGTTTATTGTTTTTGAGTCATAACTTTGTATGACTATCTCCTCATCTAGTTAAGGGTCTCCATAGTAAAGTACCCTTGCAACTTTTGTAGAACTGGATCCTGGTGCTGATATTTGCAATGGCTTTTGAGAAGGAGTCCCTGAGGTGGCAAATTTATCAATGTTTGTATTGCCTCCTGCTCTTTAGGGGTTTCCTCTATTTTCTCCTTCTGCTATCTACCTTGATCAATTATTGTAATTTTAGGAAGTGCACCTTGAGTTTGTGTTGTAGGATCAGATGTAATAGTTTGTCTTGTTTGTTTTGTTTCTTTGTCTACTGCTGCACTCAACTTTTGTATTGTTGTGTCAACTATGCCTGATGAAACAACTGTTGGCATTTGAAGTTGACCACTAGTAGCTGTAGAGATGATGGAAGGTGGTTCTTGTGGATTCACCTTATCTCTAATTGTGTTTTCTACTAGTTTTTATAATTCATCCATATTGACCAATACTGGATCTGCACATAATCTTGCTTGTTGCGTGGATTGGTCAAGGATTCTTTTGAGATCTTTGGTAGTGAATGGATTGATGTTCTGAGCAGAAGTGTCAGGAACATCTTGTACTATTACAGTTTCTACAGGTGTGATGGGTACATGAGGAGGGCTAGAAGGTGGCAATTGTTTGTCTTGCACACTCTGGTCTTGTTGCTGCTCTTGCTCAGCTATTGCCGTTTCATCTTTATTTTGTGTCTCCTCCTCTGTTTCTTTCTTTTCTTCTTCCTTCTTTTCTTCTTCTTGTTTCTTTTATTCTTCCTTCTTTTCTTCTCTACCTTGCTCTACTTTTGTCTTCCCTTCTCTCCTTTTTCTTCTTTCTTCTAGTGGAGCAGTAGCTTCTTCCTTGTATTCTTCTTCAAGAAAATCTTCAATCTTTTTGTATAAGTTCTTCCATGGTTTTTTTGTTCTTTATACAATTTCTTCCATTTTGTTTTGGAGAATGAAGAATGCCCTGTACTTAGGTGTAAACCTAGCATTATGCCTTTTAACTACTTTCTCTATTTGCTTCTTAGTCAAATCAGGCAGTATGCTTGCTAGGGTTGATTCTCTCATCTCCTTCTCCATTTTCAAACAAAAATTCCATCTATCTTCTACAATTTTAGACAGTTCATTTGACAATTATCCATCTAGTTCAAGAGGAGTATACTTGAACTGTGCCATCATTCCATACACTGATTCTTCTATTCTATTTTGTTCATCTTTAGTGAACTTATTGAAATCAACTTTATTTATGTTGCTTAAGTCTCCATTTACAATATTTTTACATAATGTATCAACTAAAAAATGGCTTACCTTTTCAGATTGATCTTCTTCAGTATCAGGTTGAGCTACATATTTTTTTCTTTTCCTTGGCTCTTTCTATGTCTTCTTGATTGTTTTCTTCTTTGTGGCTTCCTCTTTAGCTTTTTGTGTGGAGGCACTCTTTGCAGCTCTAGTTGTTGGCTTTTTTGGTGATAGCATAGCAGTTTTTTTTGGTTTGGACTGAGCTGGAGGTTGTTCTGTTGCCTTTCTCTTCTTTGGCTTGACTTGGATTGGTGCTTCCTTGTATTCTTCTTCCTTAGCACCTTCCTCCTTTTCTTCACCTAGGCCTTGAGTTAATTCCATTGGGGCTTGTTCTTGTTCATCCTCATCATCATCATTGTCATCATCTTCTTCTTCTTCTGCTTCAACCTCTATTCCTTCACCAAATTTCTTCTTAATTTTCGTCATTAATTTATCTTTTTTTTTCAATGTGGAGGCAATTTTTCATTCCATATTTATCGTTGACCTTACCAAATCATAAGTGCCAAAGTGTGGGGCACTTTTATCTATCTCTTCTGCCAACAATGTAGTTATTGTTGCAGATGCTTCATCTATGTTGATCTCATAACCAAATGGCCTTAGCCATCTCACCCTTGGAATTGCTGCTTGGGTATAGGTGAAGTCAATATCAACTAAGAAGCATATATCATTAGTATGTTTTTCCACTAAGGAAACTGGTATTCTCACCCTTTGCTTCATGGATTTCTTGAAATCCTCAAAATAGCTTGTCATCAGGGTATCAAAATTGTCTCCCATTTGTTCTATATATTCATTTATTTGGGATATGATAGTTCTATCACTTCTCCATGTAACTTTGCCAAAAGAGGGAAATTCATTCTAAACATAAAAGAATACACAAACCAGAATTGCTCCAAATTTACATTGAGCACCCTTTGTCCTTCTTATGGCTACTAGGTTTTTCATTAATTTTTTGTAGTTGTAGTTCTACAAGATCATAAGTATGATCCTTTTTCACCAGTTTGTAGCCTACATCTACTGCAATACATGGCACACTATTGAGTCTACTAGATTGGTAGATTTTGTGGACAATAACTCTAACAGAAAACTCAACTAGAGGATCCTGAATGGTGTGAATTGTCATTCCTCTTTTGTTCCACTGAGCACTTGTGTTCTTTTCTATAACCTCCTTGGATTCACTTCTCAAGGTCTTCTATCAATCTAGGGTAGGATATCCAGTTACCCTATGAATGACTCTTTTTGTGATTTTGATAGGGGCATCTTCTAACCACAGACTACCATCATGAATTCTGCTCAACACAAGTCTAATCCATTTTGTTTTAAATATGGTAGGAAAACTCAAAACTCGTGTTAAACCCTTCTTTTTAGCAATTTTGTATTCATCTTTCAAGACTCCATCGACACACAACTTTGCATAGGCTTCTCTTATTTCCATGTCTCCTATGGCTCCTATCTTGCAATTATAACATCTCCTTACATCCTAAAGCATAACAACATTTGGGGGTATGCAAGAAAGGGCTTCGGTGGGATCATTTTTGTATGCAACTTTAGGGATAGGGCAAAAATTAGGCTGCCTAACCTCATTAGATACTAATTGAAATTCAAACAACTCTTTATCCTGAGTTTTCTTAGAACTCGAAGCCATTTACGCAAACTAGGGTTTCCTTTACACAAAAGTATAAAACTGTGTAGCTCGGCACAAATTAAAATACCTCAAGATTGATGAAAATGCATTGTAAGAGGTTGCAATCTGCTTGGAATTCTAGATTTGTTGTTATGAAGTCACTCTGCTCTCTTTCTCTTCTCTGCTTCTTGATCGCGATGAAGAAAAATGATTGAAATCATGATAATATACCCTATTTCCATCACATTAAATGCTCAATTGCAAACTTGGCTTCTGAAGGATTTTTGACATTACTCGACTTGCACTACATTTCCACTTCACTCAGCTTGCATAGGAGTTACTCAACTCGACATCAGCTATCAACTCGGTCGTTGTTAGGAACTCGACATGTATTGGAGTTTTACTTGGCATCCAAAGACAACTCGACATCATCATTTAACATTTTTTCTTGGCATCTTGTTTCATGCTTATTTCTAGTTTGCATTGCTTCTTCATGGTTTAGGGCTGATGTATGATACTTTCTTATATGTATCAGCCCTGTAGTCTCTTTCTTGTGTTTAATTGAATGAGAAATGATCACTTGACCTTGTGGGTGAAGTGACCCTTTCATTGGATGAACTTGATTCATTATTTTTCTACCATGTTTTCTTCATGTCTATTCTTATGTGTTTTACATCAATCTTTTCTTTGCCCTTGTTTATTTCAATCTTTGGTGCTTTTGACCTTGTAGGACAGTTTCTGCTAATATGAGAGTTTTCAGGCAACTAAAACATGTGGTTTGGTTCAACCATCTTTTGTAGTTCCCTTTGAAATGTGTTCTTATATAGTTCTAGGGTATATGTCCATATTCCTAACAACAATGACAGCTATACTTGGTGTTGTAATCCCAATGGTACTGGCTTTCATTTTCTTTTATTTTTGCTGGTTGATTTGATGCCCACATAGGCTTTGGTCTGCATTCAAATGCTCTATGTCCATACTTCATACAATTATGACAATGTCCATCAAATATTTGTTTCCTTGTGACTTTGTATTTACAATCTTGTGTCACATGCCCTTGCATGTTGCACTTGTGACAGTAACTCTTGCTCTTGGGTGTGTTTTGCTGATTGAATCTTCTACTCCTGCAAATATTAGCAGTATGCCCCTTTTTATTACAGTAATGACAAATGGGTTTTGAATCCTTGCCTTTGCCACCTTTTTGCTCAACATTCTTTGATGATTCCCCAATTTTAGTGTTGTTGTATCCAAGTCCTGATGTATCATGGGTTGATCTTGGAAATTTCATCAACTGTTCAAAGTACTTGATGGATTCACTTGACTTGTTTAGATTCTCTACTATCTCTTTTTCTCTGTTCAATTCATTAGCTATTTTTTCATTCTACATCTTCAGAGTAGAGATCTCAATATGTTTCATGTTGAGTTCATGATGAAGGTTCATCATTTGGGCAAGTGTATCCATCTGCATGTTTGACATCTGTGTTAATTTAGTACATTTTTCTTCAAGTCTGTTTGCAAGATTTCTTTTGTCATCTTCCATCATGACTTTATCCTCAACTACTCTTTTCTTTTTTTCAGTGATTTCACATAACATTATGGCCTGTGATTCATGTCCCATCTTGAGAGATCTTATCTCTTCTGCTTGAAATTTATTTTTCTCCATCAATTCTGCTATTGCTGCATCAAACTCTTTAGTGTCTCCATTGGCAAATAGTTTTGTGGTATCTATCTCCTTGTAGTTTGTATCATTTTCAGCTATGGCTATATCCTTTCTTCTTTTCAAGGATTTTCTTAGTTCCTCCCTTGCTTCCTCTACTTTGTGTAGAGCCAGTTGCACATCAATCACTTGATTGTCAATAATATTTCCAAGTTTGAAGACTTCCATATTTGGACCTTTTTCTCCAAGCTGTTAGACTTCTTCTTGTGAGAACCTTGCAGCTCTGATACCAATTGTTGGAATATCTTAATGGAAAGAATGCTTCTGAGAGGGGGGGGGGGGGGAGGGCGGGTGAATCAGAAGTACTAGCTTCTAACCTATTTTCTCAAATCCTTAATAACATAATATTGAAATTTACATTCATGCATATCAACATTAAGCAATTATGAAAAACACATGTGCATCATCACATAAAACTTAGAAATTTTGGTAACCCAAAAACCCTCCAGGGATAAGAAGGTAAAACTGGGGTGGGGTACCCACAAAATTACTGCAGCAATAATGTTTAACCACTTTTGATGGTCTGCCCTATTAAAGGCCTGCCCTGTTAAAGGCTTTACACTATATCAATAGTGACTTGGTTAAAGGATTTACAAACACTTTACATGAAGTGTTACCCTGTTAAGGGATTTAATCACCTATTTAAAGGATCTACGAAATAGTTGTTAAGCTAACCTATCACCATAGGGTTTCCTTTCTAATATAGTTGCTAGAGAGTATTAGGTATAATAAACCTAAAAGCTTACAATCCTTTGATTGCTAAATACAGGCAGTTAATCTGCTTTCTCTTATCTTGATCCTCTAAGATATGATATTCTTCACTCTGAAAATAGTTTACGTTCCACACCTTCATCCATACTCATACAATGAGATTTAGTCCTCCTTATAAAGACATTCGAAGGCTTAGGGTTAGATGTGGATCTATGATTCATATTGAATCTCTGTTTCCCGCTCATTCCTTGCAATTTTATTATTGGTTGCATGCCTTCTCCATTTTTCTTATTGGTTGCATGTAGATTGCATAGGAAATATAAAAGATTTGATCTTATCATTTAATCCTTTGAGATTCATCATATGTCGGCCATGAAAATGGTTTACATCTACATTTTTAAAGTTACAAAATCATATGTGCATTCTGTGTTACTCAGCACTTACTGATTCTTGATGCTTGACACTTATAACAAACTAGCTTACTCAGCTCCCGTTGCATTTTTGTATTGCTCGGCATCATCTGTGACTCGACATTCAAATATCACTCGGCACCTGTATCATGCTCAGCACCTAAAGTCATTCAGCACTTGATCTTCACTCGGCACCTGATCTTCACCTCAGCACCTGATGTCTACTCGACACCTGAAGATCACTCGACATATATAGTGTGCTCGGCTCCAATGTAGAAAATGGTTAAGTGTGATGACACTCAAATGTCAAAACCATTTTGAGACTAACAATACTTGAGTGTGACTTCAATTCCTTCAAAATGGTTGTCTTTTTCATCAAATGATATAGGCTATGAATCAATGAAAATATCTCGATAGAACTTTTATTGAAAATGAAAATGATCTTGATAGAACTTTTATTGAAAATGAGAATGATCCTAATAGAATTTTTATTGAAAATGAAAATGATCCTGATAGAACTTTTATTGAAAATGAAAATGAATTTACAATAGTTAATACAAGGTTGTTTGAGCTAGTTTAGGATGAGCCCTATGTTATTCCAAGCCAATGTGAGAAATTATTTTACTCAGAGGTTCCATTAAACTAGGTTGGTCTTTTTTGTTAGACATGATCCAAGAGGAAGGTCAGTAAAGTATAATGTGATAGAAGAAGAAGATATTGAAGAAGTAGAAGATTTCAAGGTTGAAAGTTTATCAATGATGATCTTGACAGATATGTTAATGAAGAAGATGAAGAAGAAGAAGATGATGATGATGATGATTGATGGTGGTGGTGATGGTGATGGTGATGATGATCAAATTGTAGTACCTCTCCCATTTAATTTATGTAAGTCATCATGATGGATACAACCCTTGATGATCTTTCTTCATAAGTGATCATGGTTGGGACCTGTGAGTGGTCTAAACCCTTGGGCTGATTTGATTATATCATTGCTTTAACTAGTTGTTTATGCTTATTCCTAATTGATGAGATTATGGTTTAGGATTATCGATGGATATTGTTGGATTTATTGTGATGTGCTTATGCTGTGAATATTTACATCGTTCTTGCAATAAACTTTTTTTTTATGGTGAAAATGAATGATTTAAATAGATTACTTTAATAAAATTAATTAAATGATTATTTACGTGATTTTATGCACCGTTGCTTTGGTTATATTATTATTGTACATCTACACTTGATCATGTTATTTATTATGCAGGACTTATATCCCTGGCAGTAGCACATGGAGTTAGTGAGTCGACTGTTCATATTGAACCAATGTCAACCCTATATGGACAACTTATCCTATCTAATTAAAATAATAAACCCTTTGATTGATTGGTAAATCCATATTTAATATGCATTTGTGACTAGACTAGTGAAGTGTTTGTGCATTTAGGAGTCTGCAGTAGTCCTGGAAGTTATTAGTTATTGTGATTTGATAGTTTAATGGGATATTTATAATTGATTTAATTTATTTTAATTTATTAGCTAATTTGTAATAGTTGAATTCCAATTTAATTGGAATTTCCTAATTTTATTTCGGTGAAGGGATCCAATTAGATTATTTAATTTAAATAATCTAATTTATATTTCACTTTGTAAAAAAAAGTGCATATATTGGCTAAAAGTGAGATTATTCTCACTTCTCACTTTTAAAATTAAGGATTTTGGAGAAAATCCTCCAAAACCCTCTTGTGGGCATTTGAAAATTTATTTGTTGTGTGAGCTACACTCATGAGATCATTGTGAGGATAGGATCATTGGATTCAAAGGGGGAATTCCTTTGTCGAGTGTTTCATCATTGTTGTTGGTCTCGTTATTTTGTGGTTTCCATTCTTGTTTTATCCCCTTGGCTGTGAGGTAGAGCTCTCCTATTTTAATATTTTAGCTCTGTTTTTGTTGACATTTTTGACAATAAATTGATTGGAGGTTGTGAACTAGTGTTCCCTTACGTAGTTCTACCTAGTTGGACGGGTAAGAGCATTAAAGTATTTTGTGGGTTTTAGTTTAAAGTTTTGAGCTATTATGATGGTCATTTTTGCATACAAGCTTAGAACTTGATATTATTTAATTTTTGGGAGCTTTGAAACCATTTGGATAATGATTTTTAATTTCATTAATTTTTTGACAATATTGTTTTTTGAGCAATTCTGATATCACCTCATTTTATGTGCCACCCAGATTTGTTAGGAATTTCTTGGTAATTGTTTTAGTCATGGATTTGGGATGTTGTTGGGTTTTTTATCTGACCACAATTTTACTTTCCCATCATTGGGATTTGTGTAGAATCTACACTCTCAGATTTAGGTTGGTTGAGTGAGTTGATGATGTTTGGTACTTTATTATTGGGATTCATGTCAAATCCATACTCCCGAATTTAGGTTGGTTGAGTGAGCTTTGGTACTTTTTATTTATTTGTTGCATTTATCATATCTAACCCTTGCATTAGTATTATAGGATTACATTTGTGAAGTTGGTTGTGTCCACACACAAGCACATGAACATGTGTATGATGAGATCTTGTAAGACCTGGACTCCTAAATATATGTTAGTTGAGGGATTTCTCATTTGGGGGTTGGGTTGGGAAATTTCATTGCCTACAGACACTCATCATGAAATGACCATGGGCATGTAGGGTAGGTGGTGGAGTGGCTTCTCTTGTGTACCCCGACGTGGAAGTGGTTGACAACATAACATGAAGAGCTTCTAATAAGTGATTTTTTTAAAACTAATGGGTAAATAAACTTTTTGAAAGATAATATTATGGAACACCTAGCCTCCCAAGGGAGTTTATCAAAGGAACATTATTTGGCCTCTTGAGGGAGTTGATCAAGGATAAATTCTGAGTCTAGCCTTTTGAGGGAATTGTTCAAAGGTTTGAAGTACTTGCACTACCCGATGGAAAGTAATGACACTCCACTAGAGTCCCTACATAGTTAACATTAGTGGGTCTAACTAGTGACTTGATGTACTGCATTAACTTTGTGATCACATAGATATTTGTATCATGTTCTTGATTGGTGTGTGTGTTAGCCATGGGCGATTGTCTTATGTGATTGTGGTCAGATCATTATCTCCATGATCATAGTAGGTGTGGTCCTATTGGTACCATGTGGTTGGGAGGCGTATCTACCTATACCACTATTGGGGACTGATCCACAAAGATGGTCATCTTCCAATTTGAGGCTAGTGTTGGATATTCTCTTGGTACTTCATTGTATTTGAAGTATGTTCTCTTGTTATTTGTGTTTTAATTTGGATTCATTTGATATCATGTTAGATGATGTTTAGTGTGTTACTTAATGCATTCCTTTATCATGATGTTGTATTACATTTCTTAGTTGAGACTTCTTACCACTCCTTTGGATTAGTGATTCTATTGGTAGATTAGCATGTTAGATATTTCTTATTGTGATTTTAATGGATAATTGATTGGTAAGAAATATCTCATGAGAAAACTTCAATGATCTTGTTGAAAATTTGAGATTCATGCTCATAGATATGGTTAGGGCCCTTTAGGTCTCATGATGCCATTATGGTAGGGAGGAAATGGGCATAATTGATTTTATTCCGTCATATCTCTTTGGATAGATTCCTTTCATTGCGATGTTGTTTATGCTCATTTTGTATATTGATGATGTTGTTTACATGGATGCATGTAATGATATGTGTATATTTAGCTTCATTCAAGTTCTTAGATTTACTTTTATTCTCTCAAGTGAGCATTCCTCATTTTATGTGGATCTAGTAAGCCCTGGTGTGGAGGTTTCATATTTTCACACTTTTCTTCTTGCATTATTTTCTTACTATCAGTTTTATGTCACCTGGGAAGGATATTCTCTTGTGCAACTAAGCCAAGTCTTGCATGAGTATGTATATACTCACATGAAGAGCAAAGTCTTATGTGAACCTGATGGGGTGTCTTTCCTAGTTCATGGAAGATTCTTGCATAGTAGCCAAGCCTAACTTGCACAAGCATTCATGGTTTTTTTTTGCATGGAAAAAATAAATATTTCCACACACTTCGAGAAGATGTAATTTATAGTGTTAGATAACCTTTTGGGTCTTACATCTTCCCAAGTCAGAATAGATCAGTTATATGGTGTATAAAATATGTCATTTAAGTTTTTCTTATACTTAAGATATATTTTATATATGTAGGATTCATTTGAGATAGGTTCCAACCCTCCAAAAGTTAAGATAAAGATTCTAGAAAATTTCAAGGCTTCAAGATTTTAGACTTAGCCATTTCAAGGTTCAACATTTGTATATCAGCATGGTATTGAGTGATGAGTGGTTGTAACCTTGAGCCCTCAACTCATGCAAGACCGTTTGAGGGTCTCTGCTTATAATTCTTGATTATGTTATGGTTAGTTGGAAATGGAATTTTATGTTTAACCATGCTAGGAACTTTTACTTTGGGCTTAAAAAGAACATCTCCTTTGGGTATTCTCATGATTTGTGTGATCTTTGGTTTTTAAGTTATGATTTATTTCTTGGAGATCTTTGGAAGTGTTTGTAAGACTTTTGCTAGTATAGGTGGACATGTGAGTTTAATGAGGTTCCTTATTTTATTATCTTGATTAGATGTTTCATTCTTGCACCTGGTTACTTTATGTCATTGTTAAGTAACTTGTCTTAAGAAAAAAATGTATTCAGTGCATGTTTTATCCTTGTGTTCCAAGGAAATTCGAGCAGGGAATTACATTTGGTATTAGATCCCATGGTCATACATTGGGATCTCTGTGTATATGTTGTCCACATTGTTGATGTTGTGATTATGCAAGGGTGATTGTCTCTTTGAGAGATCATGATTTCTTGTTTCTTTTAACCTACTTGTGATGGAATTATTAACCCAATAGATTTGACTTGAGTAATGTGAGGAGAAGGAAGTGAGTTTCCTTGTTATGCAGATGGAATCGATGTGCCTTAGTATGGCTAGCTACTTGTGTAACCCTTTTAGACAATGCCACTAGTTGGTGTCTATGTTTTGGCCTTGAGTGCCTCTTTTGTTGCTCCTTGTGGAGCATGGTGCACTATGTTCCTTGTGTTCTCTTATTGAAAGTAAATAAATGGAATGTAATTATAATTTATTTTTAATTTATTATAGTAATGAAATAGTTCCTTTTATTGGATTAAATGAGTGTATATTGTGAAATCATTAAAAAATAAGTAGTTGTTGCATTAGATCATTTGGGTTAATGAATTACGTCCCCAAATTTATTATTCCTTAAGCTTATAAAAGTTAAAGTGATATTTCTTCATACCATAATGTTACATTGCATGGAAAATAATTAGCAAGAAAAAGTAGTTATGCATATGCATGAGGTCATTAATGGTATACAGTTTGAGGTGAATGGGTGTGTTCTCCAATGATACTAGGAAGATGCATTCCTTAGCACCGTGTGGTGATTAATCCCTCTTGTATGACTCTTCTAACTCATCACATGTAATGTGATTAAGTTTATGCCTTATTTTATTTGGCTAGTGGAACTTTCTACATGTCGTTTGGGCTAGCATTGGTTTTCGATAGTTTCCTTGCTTTGACTAGTGATCAAAATTTCTTTATCGCTCTCTTTGTGACAATTACCACACTTGACTTATTGTTGAACTATGCAAAAAAAAAATTGATTTGCCATTGGAATTGTTGATTCCCCCATTTAGGAATTTTCATTTTTGGTTCATGGTGATTGTTCTAAATGTCTTTAATTGTTTCCCAGTTGTGTGTTGTGGCTCTTTCATGTTCATTTGAACTGCTGATAGTATGTACAAGGGATAACATCACAAAAAACATACTAGTGTGTTGTTAATAGATATAATGTTGTAACAAAAATATTTTTTGATTAAATAATAATAAATCTTTTGTTGTCACTTGAATGAAAAAGAAAGTTCATAAAAGTATGTACTTATTAAATGGTTATTTATTCTTATTGCTTTCTTTGAAAATATATTTTGGCTCAATTGTTCTTAACTGCTTGTAAGATGGGTGAATTAATGTTGGCTGGGTTAAATGAGATTATATGGCTTGAGAATGTGTGTTTAATTTCTTATCTAGATTTATGGTGTACTCCTCTCTTGCGGTTCTAAATATTTTTTTGTTGCATTCTTTGGAAACTAAGTTTCTAAGTTATTTATCTTGCCTTGTAGTTTTGATTTTTTGGCTAGATGAGGTTTATTGTGATTTTTTGGATTTTGTTTTGGCACTTAGAGTGCTTGATTTCTATTCTTAGGCTGTAGACTTCCAAGAGTATGCCTAGTCTTTGAGGCGGGTGATGTAGTGTCTCTCCCATTTTATTTCTCTAAGTCATCCTAATGGATGCAACCTTGATGATGTTTCTTCATAAGTGATCATGGTTGAGACCCGTGAGTAGTCTATACCATTGGGGTGATTTGATTATATTGCTTCTTTAGCTAGTTTTTTATGCTTATACTTGATTGATGAGATTATGGTTCAAGATTATCGATCGATATTTTTAGATTTATTGTGATGTTCTTACGCTAAAAATATTTACATCATTCTTGCAATAAACTTTTTTTATGGTGCAAATGAATAATTTAAATAGATTATTTTGATAAAATTAATGAAATTATTATTTATGCAATTTCATGCATTGTTGCTTCAACTATATTATCACTGTACATCTACACTTGATTGGGTTGTTTATTGTGTAGAACTTATCTCCCTAATAGTGGCACATGGAGTTAGTGATTCAATTGTTCATACTAAACCAATGTCATCCCTATATGGGTGACATTCCTACCTAATTAAAATAGTAAATCCTCCACTTAATTGGTAAATCCAGATTCATTGTGCATTTGTGACTAGACCAGTGAAGTGTCTATGCATTTAAGAATCCGACTAAAATGATTGGTTATTTTGATTTAACAGTTTAATGAGAATTTATAATTGATTTAATTTATTTTAATTTACTTGCTAATTTGACATAGTTGAATTCCAATTTAATTGAAATTGCCTGATTTTATTTGGGTGAAGGGAGGCAATTAGATTATTTAATTTAAATAATCTAATTTATATTTCACTTTGTAAAACAAAGTGCATATATTGGCTAAAAGTGGGATTATTCTCACTTCTCACTTTTGAAATTCAATATTTTGGAGCAAATCCTCCAAAACCCTCTTGTGAGAATTTGGAAATTTGTTCATTATGAGAACTATGCTCATGGGATCATCACAAGGATAGGTTCATTGGATTCAGAGTGGAAAACCCCTTTGTCGAGCATTTCATCATTATTGGTGGTCTCGTTATTTTGTGGAATTCATTCTTGTTTTAGCCCATTGGTTGCAAGGTAGGGCTCTCTCATTTTATTATTTAGATCTCTTTTAGTTCCCAATTTTGACATTAAATTGATTGGAGGTTGAGAACTATTTTTCCTCTCCGTTTTGGTATGCTAGTTCTACCCATTTAGGCATGTACGAGCATTAAAGTGTTTTTGTGGGGTTTAGTTTGAAGTTTTGCACGATTATGATGGCCATTTTTGCATAAAATCTTAGAAATTAATATTTATTTTATTTTTGGGAGTTTTGAAACTATTTGGATAATGGGTTTTTATTTCATCAATTTTTTACAACATTATTTTTTGAGCAATTTTTACATCTCATTATTGTGCCACCCAATTTTCTCAATAATTTCTTGAAAATTATTTTGTTCATGCATCTAGAATTTTGTTAGATTTCCAACCCAACCATAATTTTTCTTTCCCATCATTGATATTCATGTAGAATCCCTACTCCCAGATTTATTCCAGTTGAGTTAGTTCATGATGTTTTGAGTTTTGTTATTGGGATCCATGTCAAATTCGTACTCCCAAATCTAGGTAGGTTGAGTGAGCTTTGGTACTTATTTCATTTGTTGCACTTCTCATATCAAAGCCTTATGAAGTGCCTCAAAAACTCTAAACAAGCAAAACAATAGAACATTAACATTTCATAGTCAACCTCTCAAAAGAACTCTTGAAAGGAAAAGGAACCAAGCCTCAAATCAAAGATCTTCTACATAATCTTCACACAAACATACAAAAATAAAAGCATCAGTGCATCTAAATATTTTGAAATCATCACTAAGCATTGTCCAAGGGAATTCTCATTTATTCTGATTACACAAAATTTGGAAAATTGAAAGGAAGGTATTTGGAAAATTGAAGGGAAGGGTCATTCTTGCATATAATTCCTAAAGAAATATTTGCCAACTTTTAAAAAATTCAAGAAATCTTAAAATATTATATTCCATAGGAAATTCTAATACCATCTTCTACCA
Source organism: Cupressus sempervirens (assembly GCA_028749045.1). NCBI lineage: Eukaryota > Viridiplantae > Streptophyta > Pinopsida > Cupressales > Cupressaceae > Cupressus > Cupressus sempervirens. The sequence continues at coordinate 539,317,201 of CM053789.1, forward strand.
ATAAAACCCTAAAGTAAAAATATGAATCTGTCCTTTCAGAATTTCAGAACCCAAATATGAAAAAATAAAATGAAACAGGGGTACAACTCCATTTGCACTTTTAAAGTCCAAGAAATTACTCAAGATAAATTTAAATTTCACTCTTGTTTTTGTGAGTTCTAGCAACCTTTATATTTATAATCCATAATTTTAATTCAACATTTCCCTCATTATTTTACTAGAACCCTAATATATTGCTAGTTTATTTACATCATGTACCATTACTATTAGTTCTTCAAATTTCACTTCCTTAAAAACATACTATATGTTGTGTGTTCATTGAATGAAATTAAAATAACAACTACAAACCAAATGGATTGAAATGAAGAAATAATGAATGGATTGAACTTTACCCTTCATCGGTTATATTTACAATAGAATAATTTTATTATGGCAAAACAAAAATATGAACAAAAACACTTAAGAATATTTTATGAAAGGGTTATAATGTTTGACACATACATCTCCAACTTCAATGTATTAAACAAAACTCACGCTACTCACCCTTCCAAGTAAAAAATCAACCAACATAAATTATGGAATTACATTCATGAATTTGGTTATGCCCACATACGAGTATGTGCGCGTGCATATGACAGGTTCTTATGAGACCTAGACTCCCAGATATAGGCCAGTTGAGGGATTATTCATTGGGGGTTGGGTTGGGAACTTGTATTTCCTAAAAGAATTCATCATGTGATGACCATGGGTATGTAGGATAGATGGTGAAGTGGCTTCTCTCATGTACCCTGACATAGAAGTGGCTAACAAGGTAACATGAAGAGGTTCTAATAAGTGAAAACAAATTTAACTAATTGGTAAATAAACTTAATGAAAGATAAGATTATGGAACACCTAGCTATTGGAAATGTAAGAGTAACTGAGAGGGGAGGGGTAAATTAGTTACCACTAAAATAAATCCCAGATCCCTTAGATGTCAACACATAACATAAACTTCACTTGAAAATACTGATGCTTGGTAAACACATAGGAACTTAGTAAGCATTGAAATAGCAACTGAAACTCGATGAATACTAAACATGTAGAACTTAAGATATTTTTATGATTAACCTTACTTAACTTTTTTTGCATACACATAAAAGAAATAGCATGAGCACAAGTGACACCAAGATTTAATGTGGAAACCCAATTTGAGAAAAACCATCGATTACAACTAGTTACTATTTTTCACTTTTTCTAAAGTGAGCCCTGTTAGGAGCTAACCCTGTTAAAGGTTACAAGATACACTGTTAGGTGTGACCTTGTTAGATGATTTAATCACCCTATTAGGAGTAGCCTTGTTAGAAGTCTTTAGACACTTAAATCTAGAAATGCCACCTTGTTAGAGGATTTACAAATAGCTTTTAAGCCAACTCTATTAAGAGATTTAGATCACTGCTACAATGGTTAGAAAGTAACAATAAGATGACCTAATTTCTAATGCAATTGAATTGTTGATTACAAATCTTAATTTTGGCTTGTATACTTGATCTTTCCTGATCGAATGTATCTTTATAACTCCACAAGAATATTCTTCTTTGTTGGAATTCTTTAGAATAATTGAGTGGGGGGTGAATTAGTTATCCAAGGTCTAGATGTACAAATAAAACTTTCACAACTTAGTGAACCCATAAAAATTTTACCATTATGCATGCATCCATAGGATTATGCAATAACAAAAACTTGAAACTTACTATCAAATCAATTTGCATAAATGTAAAGCATGAAACATAATATATTCAACAACACACATAACACAATGATTTATGTGGAAACCCAATTTGGGAAAAACCACTAGTAACATGCTACCACTTTTTCACTATTCTGAAGTGATGCCCTGTGAAAGGCCAACCCTATTAAAGGTTACAATACACATTGTTAAATGTAAACCAATTAAGAGATTTCAATCACCCTATTAAAAGTGAGCCTTGTTAGAGGACTTTAGGCCATTCACCTGGAATGTCACCCAGTTAAAGGATTTACAAATGATTGTTAGGTCAACCTTAACCCAAAGGATTTACCTAAAGTGTTTATAATTGCTAGAGAGTAACAGTAAGGCTTGATCTGATACAAACTTACAACTATACTTGTAGATTTCAAATCTCAGTATCAATCCTCCATTCTTCTTGGCATATACTCATTGCAACTCTGATAGCTTGTTCACCCTTTAAGCATTTATCTCCTTAAGCCTTCTTGCTTAAGATGTCATTGTAGACTCTTCTCTTAGGTCACTTGATGAAGAAAAACCCTTATGTATCCTTCTCCCTTAGATTCTCACATTAGAAAACCTTTGCTTCATGACCAAACATTCCTCTTATAGGAAATTAAGATCTTTTGTCACTCATTCTCCATCGTCCATTTTAGGGTTAGGTAGGATACAATGTATCTACCCCATATTCCATATCTCTTCTAGAAAGTTCTCCTTTGCTCCTCTTTAGATTCACCTAAAAATAGTTTACATAGGATTCTATGCCACCATCTTATCATCCTAATCTTCCACCTGGTTCACAAAATCCAAAAAAATGAACTTGTCAACTCAAATTCATCACACATTGGGTTACTCAAAATTAATTATGAAATCACTCGGCATCAACTAAAGTTTACTGGTGCTTGGCACCTACTAAACTTTACTCGACACCAACTAACTTGCTCGACATCCACTAGAATTTGCATTTACTCAGCTCCAACTAATTTTTTGCTTCACTTGCATTGACTTTTCTCAGCACCTACTACCCACTCGGTCAATCTTAGTAGACAAATTCTATCTTATATGTTCTTTTATTTTTTCTTAGTGTAGCCAACATTTGTAACCTTAAATAGATAATCAATGCATCATGTTACCACTATCTTAATTAACCCTTGTACTTCATTACATAAGCATAACTCAACCTTTCCTCTAAGTGTTGTTGTTACCTCTTATTGATCAAATCCTCTTCATCAATCAACTAAGTGATAGTACTTGAATCATATAAGAAGTTGTCTTACCAGTAAAAAATGAGTTTAGCAAGTTTGACATTAGTGACAAAATAATGATTGAAACATATAACAATCTCCCTTATGACAATATTTCTCATACAATGATCTTTCAATCAGATCTTAACAATTTCCCTCTTTGGCATTGATGGCAAACCACACTGATCAACCCAAAAAATAATCAAATGATGAACATCTCGTACACTCAATCTAACTAGGTTAAAATAGTAAGACAATACCAAAAAGAAATCTTGTATCAGCATTACTCCCTCTATCGGCAACTTCCATCTTTTGATTAGGTTACAAATACACTTTCTTATAGCTCACTTTGAGTTCAACTCTTTCTTATGACTCCCTCTTACTAGGTAGATCTGGATTTCTCTCTTTGACTTGTATTTTGGTCTGTTCTTATATCAGCAACATCAGCAATTTATGAATATCTCCCTCTGATATAGTTTTCTCTCTGATGTATCAATCTCTCCCTCTTTCTCCTTGCATTAGATTAGTTTTTGTACTATCTCCCTCTTTGAAAAAAATGCCAAAGACACATCTAATCATGTAGATATAGAATTTGCAGTATCTCTAATTGTTCCATTTGCTCCCTCTATCATCTTACTTGTGACTATTTTGGGATTTCAGCACTTTGTTTACTTTAGGCAGATCCTAAAGTAAGATCCTTTGCATCAATTTGTAACCTATGTCAATCAGCTTGTTTGATGCAAGGTACTCCCTTTGTTCCTTAGATAGCCTTAGATAGGGGTATCACCCCTAATTTACCTCTTAGATACTCATGAGCATCCTTAGGTAATGCTTTTGTGAAGATATCAGCAATTTTCTCCTTTGTGTTAACATATTCCATCTTCACCTCTTTATCTTCAACTAGTCGTCTCACATAATGATACTTGATTGCAATGTGCTTAGTCTTGGCATGCATAACTGGGTTCTTTGATATGTTTATAGCACTAGTATTATCATAATAAAGTGTCATAGATTTTGTGATCTCCTCCTTCATTCCTTTTAGTAGCTATTTGATCCATATAATGTTTGTACAATTCACAACGGCAACAACATATTTGGTTTCAGTAGTAGATTGTGAGGTGTAGTTTTGTTTCTTACTAGTCCATTTAACTAGTCTCTTGCCTAAGAAAAATGCTTCTCCACTGGTGATCTTTCTATCATTAATGTTTCCAGCCCAATCAGCATCAACGTAGGCTCTCAATTCAAATTTCTCATTCTTCTTGTAGTATAGACCAAACTCCTATGTTCCTTTCAAATATCTCATTATTCTCTTCACTACCATTAGGTGATTCTCTCTAGGGTTAGCAAAAAATCTAGCAACTATCCCCACAACTAATGCAATGTCAAGTCTACTATGAACAACATATTGCAATTTCCCAATCATAGACCTGTATAATGTTTGGTTCACCTCAGTTGAATCATCATTCTTTGGAAGTTTATGTGCTATCACCATAGGTGTACTTACTAGTTTGGAATCCTCCAATCCAAAAGTCTTCAATATCTCCTTCACATATTTTGACAAGGTGATGTATATACCATATTTCATATGATATACTTGCAAACCCACAAAAAAATTGATCTCTCCAAACAAGACATTTCAAATTCTTGCCTCATCTGATTTGCAAAATCCTTACATAAAGCAGCTTGACCTCCAAATATAATATCATCAACAAAAATTCAGATATAAAAATACCTTTGTCTTTATCTGTCTTCATGTATAGATTGTTATTATCATTAGTCCTTTCAAATCCAATCTTCACAAGATAGCTTTGAAGTCTCTCATACCATGCTCTTGGTGCCTGCTTCAAACCATATAAAGCTTTCTGAAGTCTACGTACCATGTTCTTATTGTTAGCATCAACAAATCCTTCTAGTTGTTCTATGTAAACTTCTTCCTCCAATATGCCATTCAGAAATGTAGATTTAACATCCATTTGATAAACCTTAAAACTTTTGTATATAGCATAAGCAAGCAAAATTCTCACTCCTTCCATTCTTGCAATAGGGGAAAATGTTTCACCATAGTCAATTCCTTCTTCTTGTGCATATCCCTTGCAAATTACTCTTGCTTTATTTCTTGTCACTTCACCATTCTCATCTAGCTTATTTCTAAATACCCATTTTGTACCAATCACATTCTTATCTTTTGGTCTAGGAACTAGACTCCAAGTTTTGTTCTTTTCTATCTATTGAATTTTCTCTTCCATAGCCTTGTGCCAGTCATCATCTTCCAATGCATATCTCACTATCTTAGGTTCCTTCATGCTCAAAAAATATATATCACTTCTCAATCTATTTCTTGTCATTGGCCTAGCATCTTTATCTCCAATGATTTGTTCAAAAGGATGATGTCTTTTGACATATATTGCCAATCTTGGCTTTGCTCGTATTTCTTCATTTTGTCTTTCAGCTTCTAAATCACTATGTGCATCTCTATTAGATATCTTAGTATTTATTTCATGTACACTACTTTTAGAGTCATAATGTGCATTCACTTCATTTTGTAACTCGGCATCTGAATGTAGCTCAATTCCTGAATGTAACTTGGTGAAACTTCTTGTTGGTTTCCAACTTGAATTGTAGAGTCTTCTTTAGTAGGCACACCTTCATAAAAGTATACAAATGATTTGTATTTTTTTAGTTTCTTTTATGGTTCAGCCTCATGTACTTCTATATATTCATCAAATTTCACATTTTCACTTTCCACAATCTTGTTAGTGTTAGTATTTAAACACTTATATCCTTTGCTTCTTGTGTAGTAACCTAGGAATATACCTTCTTAACTTTTTGCATCATGTTTAAGATTCCTGAAATCTTTAAGAATGTAACATTTGCTTCCAAATACCTTAAAATATTTTACATTAGGTGAGTATCCATACCATAATTCAAAAGGTGTTGTTTGGATACCTTTCTTGACTTGCACTCAGTTCAAGGTATAGATAGTTATACTTATAGCTTCTCTCTAGTATTTCAAAGCAACATTCTTCTCCATCATGAGTATCCTAGCATAGTCCATTATAGACCTATTCTTCCTTTCAGCAATTCCATTTTGTGGAGGGGTTCTAGGTGCAAATGTTTTTCTTTTGATTCCTTTGTCATTACAAAACATCTGAAACTCATGTGATGTGAAATCACCTCCTCTATCTAATCTGAAGCACTTCAGACTGTTACCAATTTATTTCTCAACTCTTGCTAAATACCACTTAAACATTTGGAAAGCACCAAATTTATGTTTCAAAAACATAACTATCATTATTCTAAAGTAATCATCAACAAACAACATAATGTACTTATCTCCTTTGTAGCTTTGCACATCTATTGGTCCACACAAGTCAATATGAACAATCTAGAGTATTTTCTTAAAGGTATAAGTTTTACTCTTAAAACTTGACTTTGTCATTTTTCCTAGCTGACGTTGTTTGCACATTGTATTGTCGGGTTTCTTCAATTTAGGAAAACCTCTAACTTTCTTCATGTTACTGATACTAACCAAGTTATCAAAGTTAACATGACATAACCTCTTGTGCCATAGCTATACATCATCAGATTTAACAACTAGATAAGTAGCATCCTCTATATTAAGATAGAATAGATTTTCTCTAGTTTGATCACCCTTTCCAATCAATTTACCATTAGTATCAAATATCTTAGCAGTCTTATTCACAAATTCAACCTTAAATCCTAAGTTATTTAGTTGTGGCACACTCAAAAGATTATAGTTTAGTCCTTCAACATAGTAAGCATTATCACATGAAATCTTGTCTGTAAGTTTGATATAACCTTTTCCTTTTATCAAACATGGTGCATCATTAACAAATCTTACACTATTTCCTTCATAACAATTTAGGGTAATGAACTTACTTTTGTCTCCAGTCATGTGATGTGAGCATCCACTATCAATGATCCATCTGTCATTCTTGTTCACAAATGTCACAAGTGCAGTTGCCCCATCTTCATTAGATTCATCCTTTATTACGACATACACCACTTCATCATCATGATCATCAGAATCTTCCATAGTATCCTCTTCAGCAAGGTAGCATGACTTCTTTCCTTTGTCTCTGTAGTTCATGTTGTTATCATCTCTTTTGCTCTTGCATTTTTCACCACCTTTATAGTTCTTCTTCTGTGGACATCTAGCAACAATATGACCTACCTCATCACAATTAAAACAAATGATATAACTTACCTTTGAACTTGCATTTTCCTCTATGGAATCTTCTTGCCAAAAATGCTTCAAGATGATCAACATCTTCCTTATCAATGTCACTGTCACTAGACACACATTTTTCTTTTCTCCTCTTCTTCTGCTTGTAGGGCTCTTCAAAATCCTTCAATAATAGTTTGGCTTGAAAGTAGATTCAAGTGACTCAGGTTTGTAATTATCAAAGTTAGATAGCTCAAAAGTAGTGAGTCTACCTACTAGACCTTCAAGGGTTAGATCATTTATCGTAATACATCTTAGTTCTTGAATAGCAGAAACTCTAATAGCATAAATAGGCAGCAATGTCCTCAAGACCTTACTTAACATATTATCATCATCTATATGACCAATAGCACCTTTTATTGCACTAACAACTTCCTTTATCTGAGCAACATATTGAGCACTCACCTTCTTCCATTCTCATGTCATCAAATTTACCTCTAAGACTTTTAGATTTGGCTCTTTGAACATTCTTATCTCCTCCATAGATGGTAGTTAGGGCATCCCACATCCGTTTTGCATTCTTAAGGCCTTTGATATCATCAAATTTAGCATAGCTTAGGGAAGAGGCAATCTCCAACATCGCCTAATTGTTTTCTTTCTTTTTCTTCAAATCTTTAGCAGTTAGGGCTCCTATTGGATCAACATGTTCTACTTCAATGCTAGATTGTGCATAATCTCCAAGTCCTCCAAGGTGTAGCTTCATCAAACTTTTCCATGCAGGAAAGTTATCTTTATTGAGCTTGGGTACTTCTCTTTTTGACATCTTGATCTTTGTGCTTCTAGTACCTTAAAACTAATCCTCTTAAAAAACCAACACTCTAATACCAATTGTTGGAATTCTTTAGAATAATTGAGAGGGGGCATGAATCAGTTATCCAAGGTCCAAATGTACAAATAGAACTTTTCACAACTTAGTGAACCCATAAAACATTTACCATTATGCATGTAGGATTATGCAATAAAAAAAACTTACAGCTTACTATCGCATCAATTTGCAAAAATAAAAAGCATGAAACATAATAGATTCAACAACACACATAACACAATGATTTACATGGAAACCCAATTTAGGAAAAACCACTAGTAATATGCTACCACTTTTTCACTCTTCTAAAGTGATGTCCTATGAAAGGCCAACCCTATTAAAGTTTACAATACACACTGTTAAATGTGACCTAGTTAAGGGATTTCAATCACCCTGTTAAAAGTGAGCCTTGTTAGAGGATGTTAGGCCATTCACTTGTAATGCCATCTCATTAAAGGATTTATAAATGACTGTTAGGTCAACCTTAATCCAAAGGATTTACATAAACTAATTACAATTGCTAGAGAGTAACAGTAAGGCTTGATCTAATACAAACTTATAACTATACTTGCAGATTTTAGATCTCAATGTCAGTCCTCCATTATGCTTGGCATATACTCATTGCAACTCTGATAGCTTGCTCACCCTTCAAGCATTTATCTCCTTAAGCCTTCTTGCTTAACATGCCATTGCAGACTCTTCTCTTAGGTCACTTGATGAAGCAAAACCCTTATGTCTCCTTCTCCATTAGGTTCTCACATTAGACAACCTTTGCTTCATGACCAAACATTCCTCTTATAGGAAATTAAGATCTTTTTCTGCTCATTCTCCATCATCCATTTTAGGGTTAGGTAGGATACAATATATCTACCCCATAGTCCATATCTCTTCTAGAAAGTTCTCCTTTGCTCTTCTTTAGATTTTCCTTAAAATGGTTTACATAGGATTATGTGCCACCAAATCATCATCCTTATCTTCCACCTAGTTCACAAAATCCAAGAAAATAAACTTTTTGGCTTAGATTCATCGAATCTATCTTAATTCTAATGCTCGGCACACACTAGGTTACTCAGCATCAACTATGAAATCACCCAACATCAACTAAAGTTTACATTGCTTGGCACCTACTAAAATTTACTTGGCACCAACTAACTTTCTTAGTATCCACTAGAATTTTCATTTACTTGGCTCCAACTGATTTTCTGCTTGGCTTCACTGACTTTTCTCAAGACCTACTATCCACTCGGTCAAGCTTCGTAGACAAATTTTGTATTATATGTTCTTCAATTCTTTCTTAGTTTATCCAACATTTTTAACCTTAAGTAGATAATCAATGTATCATGTTACCATTTTCTTAACTGGCCCTTGCACTTCATTACATAAGCATAACTAAACCTTTCCTCTAGGTGTTGTTGTTACCTCTTATTGATCAAATCCTCTTCATCAATCAACTAAGTGATAATACTTGAATCATACAAGCAATTGTCTTACCAGTAAACAATGAGTTTAGCAAGTTTGACATTAGTGACAAAATAATGATTGAAAGATATAACAATCTCCCTTATGACAATATTTCTCATACAATGATCTTTTCAATTAGATCTCAACACTTCTTATCCTTCTAATTTGCTTCCTCTAAGCATCTTCAAATCTTGTATTCACTTGCACACATTCAATCCTCAAAAGGATCTTTTATTTGTACCTTACACATTGTCAATTCAACTTGAATACATCTTAGAATAACTAATATTCATCTCCTCAACCGGCTAAAACCAACAAACAAATCTATTGAACTCAATATGCCAAAACAAGAAAATCCTTCATTAGCCGTTCCTACTCAGTAGACAGTAACTTTGAAATGATTTTCTTGTGTTAACCAAGTGAACTTGGTTAACACTACATCTTTACAATATTTCTTTGGCAACCAAGTGAGCTTGGTTAACACTAGTTCCATCCAACTTTTCCTTCATTAACTGAGTGAGCTCAGTTAACACTCATCTTCTATAAACTTCTCTGTATTGCCTGAGTGAACTCGATAGACACTATCTTCTAAACTTGAAAAACTCTAGAATGCTTGACAGACACAGAAAATTATCTTCATCACTCGAGTGAGCTCAGCATACACTTTTTGGAAAAGATATGATATTTTGTGTAACATCAAAGACAATACACAATTAACCAATTTTTTTCAATTATTTTCGACAATCTCCCTCTTTGGCATTGATGGCAACACAACATGTCATAATAGAATGAAATTTTCAGAGCAAAACAACTTAAGGAAATTATCCTTAGTTTCATTCTAATTCTCATCCTTGAAAACTCCCTCTATCAGTGTGAACTCCCTCTACCTTCAATTTCTCCCTCTATCAGCAAACTATGTCTTCAACATCTTCTTTTGATAGCAAACTCTACCTCTTTGATATCAAACCAAGTTCTTCCTCTTTGAAATCTCTACAAATAATTCTCCCTTTATAAAATTTCTATGAAATGTACACTCTCTCTCTTTAGAAAATTTCTATGAGATATGATAGAAAACTCTCCCTCTTTGACATCTCATGCCAAAGACAATATTTAGTGAATATCAATGTACCTAATGTACTAATTCATATGTAATCTACCCTTTCCAATACTGCATCAACTAACTGATCTTCAACATGCTCTAGTTGATGCATCACTAATCTTCTTTTAGTGAGCTTCAGATAGGGTAATAACCCCTAACTTACCTCATAGATACAAAAATGCATCCTTAGGTAATGGCTTAGTGAATATGTCTGTAATTTGTTCTTTAGTATTCACATACTCCAATATTACCTCTTTATCATGCACCAATTCTCTTAAAAAATGATATTTTATAGCAATGTGCTTGGTCTTGGTATGCATCATAGGATTCTTTGATATATTAATTGCATTGGTGTTATCACAAAAGATAACTAATGGATCCTTGATCTCTACCTTCATACCTACCAACAATTGCTTGAACCAAACAACATTTGAGCAATTAACTACTACTGTCATATACTCTACCTCTACTATAGGCTGAGAAATACAATTATGCTTCTTACTTGTCCAAGACACTAGTCTTTTACTAAGAAAGAATGCTCCACCACTAGTGGTTTTTTGGTCATCAACACTTCCTGCCCAATCAACATCTATAAATTCTTTCAAATCAAAATTGCCTCCTTTTTTGTACCATAATCCACAGTCTTCAATACCTTTCAAATACCTCATGATTCTTTTGATTTCCATCGTGTGAATTTCTTTAGGATTTGTTGTGAATCTTGCCACCATACCAACTACTACTGTAATATCATGCCTTGTGTGCACTACATATTGTAGTTTTCCAATCATTTATCTGTATGTAGTTTGATCTACCTCCTTGGAATCATCATTTTTAGAAATCTTATGTCTAGTAGATATAGGTGTTCCAACTAGTCTTGAATCTTCCATTCCAAACTTCTTTAGTATCTCCTTGATATAATTGGATTGAGTAATGTAGATACCATCTTTCTTCTATTGAATCTGTAATCCAACAAAGAATTTTATCTCTCCAAACATGGACATCTCAAATTCTTTACTCATCTCTTCTAGAAAATCTTTGCATAAGTCATCATTTCTAGTAAATAATGTGTCATCCACAAAGATTTTTGTTGACACAATCTTCTTGTTTGGTCCTTCTTTGATATATAGGTTGTTGTTATCATTTATTCTTTGAAAACTAATCTTTATCAAGTAGTTATGAAATCTTTCATACCAAGATCTAGGAGCTTGCTTGAGACCATATAACACTTTGTGTAATTTACAAACCATATCCCTTTTGATAGGATCCACAAAACCTTTAGGTTGTTCTATGTAAACTTCCTCTTCAAAAATGCAAATTTCACATCCATTTGATAAATTTTAAATCATATATATGCAACATAAGCAAGTAAAGTTCTAACACCTTCTAATCTTGTAATAGGTGCAAAATTTTCACCATAATCAATACATTCTTTTTGAGAATAACCTTTGCATACTAACCTTTCTTTGTTTCTAAAAACTTCTCCATCTTCATTCATCTTATTTCTGAAAACACTCTTTGTGTCAATTACATTTTTATCCTTGGGTCTAGGAACAAAAGTCCAAGTCTTATTCCTCTCTATCTATTCTATCTCTTCATTCATATCTTCAATCCAACTTTCATTATCCAAAGCATCTTTCACTAATCTAGGTTCAAATTTAGTAAGAAAACGTGTACCTTTTAATTTGTTTCTTGTTATTGTTCCATCTTACTTGTCTCCAATGATCTGATTAGGCGCATGATGCCTTCTAAAATATCTTGCTAACATAGGTACTTTGGATTTAGAACTTTTTAAACTATCATCTCCATGATCTTTTATATCAAGCTTGGGTCCCATTATCTGTGACTCGGGTCCGTCAGACTTGGTTTGCTCTGGCAATAGCTTGGTAGCTTCTAACTATGACTCAAGTCTTTCAGACTATGACTCAGGTTGCACTGGTTGCAACTCGGTAGACTTTGGAGATTTTGGAGGCTCAAGAGATGAGACCTCCTGACTCTCAATTAGATTTGGTAATGTATCAAATTCATAGTAAATAAACCTTTTGTAATCCTCAAGTTTCTTGATGCTCTCTTCTTCACTCTTTTATGAAAACTCATCAATTCTTACATGTGCACTTTCTATGATCTTATGAGTGGATAGGTTGAAACATTTATATGCTTTACTTCTACAGGGGTATCCTTGGAATATACCTTCATCACCTTTGACATCAAATTTACCTTTCCTAGACTCTTTTAGAATATAACATTTGCTACCAATTACTTTCAAGTAACTTACATTAGGTTTGTAGCCATACCATAGTTCATAAGGAGTTTGATTTGAGTTTTTCTTCAACTATACTCTATTCAAGGCATGCACTATAGTATTTATTGCTTCATTCTAGTATTTTATTGCAACACTCTTTTCTATCATCAAAGTTCTTGCACAATCCATGATTGATATGTTCCTTCTTTTAGCTATACTATTATGTTGTGGTGTACTAGAGGTTGATACTTGTCTCTTAATTCCTTTTTCATTATAGAATTCATTGAACTCATTGGAAATGAATTCACCGCCTCTATCTAACCTCAAGCACTTTAGCTTCTTTCTAGTTTCTTTCTCTACTCTTTCCATATACCACTTAAACTTTTTAAATGCTTCAAACTTCTTTTTCAGATAAATTGCACTCATCATTCTAAAATAATCATCAAAAAAAAGAATAAAATACTTATCTCCACTGTAGCTTTCTATTCCAATAGGTCCACATAAGCCTGTATGAACCAGTTCCAAGACTTCTTCAAAATGATAGTCCTTTTTTTTGAAACTTGTCTTTCCCATCTTATTGATTTGACAATTTTTGCATAGGCCCATGCCAAGTTTCTTCAAACTAAGAATACCTCTCACTCTTTTGTTCTTTCTTATCTTGATTAGATTATCAAAGTAAACATGACATAATCTTTTATGTCATAACCATCTTTCTTTGACTTTAGCAATGAAACATGAACTTTTACTGAGATCTAGGTAGAATAGGTTATCTTTTGTTTGTTTACTAAACCCAACCAGATTTCCTTTTCCATCCAGTAGCTTGGCCTTCACATTCATGAATTCTACCTTAAATCTAATGTTATTCAACTATGCCACACTTATTAGATTATGCTTTATTCCTTCAACCCAATAAGTATCATCACATCTAAGTTCATTGGTTAGTGAGATACAATCTTTTCCCTTTATGAAACATGGTTCATTGTTTCCAAAGCTCACATTTCCACCATCACAACGTTCCATATGTTCAAACTTTTTTTTTCACTAGTCATATGATGTGAGGAACTACTATCAATAATCCATGTATCATTTTTGCTAACATGAGAGATAAGTGTCATTTTATCTCCTTCATCATTAGATTCATCTTTTACAGCAATATATACCATTTCATCATCTTCACTACTATTTGAACTATAGCCATAAAACAAGATTCCTTACATTTATCCTTGAAGTTCTTGAAATCCTTCTTGCCTTTGTACTTGTGCTTCTTTTCATCTTTTTCTTTTCTATTTGGACATCTTACAAAAATGTGTCCAACTTCTTCACAAGAGAAATAGATTAAAGGGATTTTTCCTTTATACTCTCCTTTGCCTTTGGGATACATTCTTGAAAGTAATGCTTTAATGGCTTCAAGATCATTGCCAGAATTGTCTTCCTCTTCACTTTCAAATTGTTTTCTTTTAGACTTTTTAGATTTCTTCTTGAGTGATACTTTGGCTTCAAAAGCAGACTCAAGATTGCCAGAACTAGGAGTATAATTATCATAGTTATCTAGTTCAAATGCGGTCAATCTCCCAACTAGAGCATTCCAATTTATCTTGTTATTAGGATCACATCTCATCTCTTGAATAGTAGACACTCTGATTGCATAGATAGGAAGAAGGGTTATGAGTACCTTTCTTACCACTATCACATCTTCAATTGTTCCTCCAGAGGCTTTAATAGCACTGACACTAGCTTTGATTATCTCAACATATTTTGCAATGTTTTCATCCTCTCTCATTTTCATCTGATCAAACTAACCTTTAAGCTTTCTTCCTTGGCTCTTTTTACATTATCATCACTTCCAAAAATATCCTTCAGTTTGATCCACATGTCATGAGCAGTAGCACATCCTTTGACCTGATCAAACTCAACATATTTAAGTGTTGATGCCATGTCAATCATCATAATGTTATGATTTTTCTTTTCAACAATCTCTTCCATTGTCAATCTTCCAGTAGGAGCCTTGTAAGCATTTTCCAAGTATTTCAAACTTTAATCACTAATGTTTTCCAAGTTCAACTTTATAAGTTCTTGCCATGCCTTGAAGTTATCTTTTTTTAGCTTGGAAATCTCTCTTCTATAAGACATCTTGATCTTTATCTTAGGACCTTGAAACCTTCTCTACAAGCACCAAAAGCTCTGATACCAATTGTTGGAAATATAAGAGGAGTAACTATGAGGGAAGGGGTGAATCAGTTACCAATAAAATAAATCTTAGATCCCTTATATGTCAATACATAACATAAACTTCACTTAAAAATACGAATGCTTCGTAAACACACTGTAACTCAATTTACACTAGTAAATGTTGTAACTCGATAGCACTAAAATAGCAACTAAAACTCAACAAATTTTGAACATGTAGAACTTATGATATTTATTTTATTAACCTTACTTAACTTAGTTGCATACACATAAAATAAGTAGCATGAACACAAGTGACACCAAGATTTAATGTGGAAACCTAATTTGGAAAAAACCACAAATTGCAACTAGTTGTTTTTCACTTTTCTAAAGTGAGCCCTGTTAGGAGCCATCCCTATTAAAGGTTACAAAACACACTGTTAAGTGTGACCCTATTAGATGATTTAATCACCCTACTAGGAGTGGCCTTTTTAGAGGTCTTTAGACACTTCAATATAGAAATGCCACCTTGTTAAAGGATTTACAAAAAGTTGTTAAGCCAACTCTGTTAAGAGATTTAGATGACTGCTAGAATGGTTAGAAAGTAACAATGAGATGACTTGATTCCTGATGTGACTGAATTGCTAATTATATATCTCAATTCTAGCTTGTATACTTGATTCTTCCTTATCAAATATATCTTTGCAACTCCACAAGGATATTTTGCTTATCCTTCTAATTCGCTTCCTTTGAGCATCTTCAAATCTTCTATTCACTTGCACACATTCAATCCTCAAATTGACCTTTTATTTGTACCTTACACATTGTCAAGTTAGCTTGAATACATCTTAGAATAACTAATATTCATCTCCTCATTCGGCTGAAACCAACAAACAAATCTATTGAACTCAATATGCCAAAATAAGAAAATCCTTCATTAGTTGACCCTGCTCGGTAGACACTAACTTTGAAATAATTTTCCTATGTTAACCAAGTGAACTCAATTAATATTGTATCTTTACAAGCTTTTTTTGGTAACCAAGTGAGCTTGATTAACACTAGTTCCATCCAACTTTTCCTTCATTAACCGAGTGTGTTCTATTAACACTCATCTTCTGTGAACTTCTCTTTGTTGCCCAAGTCAACTTGATAGCTGTCTTATGAACTTGGAAAACTCTGGATGCTCGGCACAAATAGGAAACTATCTTCATCACCTAAGTGACCTATATATACACTATTTGGAAAAGATATAAAATTTTTTGTAACATCAAAGACAATACACAATTGACTGATTATTTTAAACACTAGCCTCTTGAGGGAGTTTATTGAAGGTGTGTATCTAGCCTCCTAAGAGATTTAATCAAAGACAGAATGTCTAGCCTCCTAAGGGAGTTAATTGAAGGCATGGTATCTAGCCTCCTATAGGAGTTGATCAAAGGCATAATATCTAGCCTCCCACAGGAGTTGATTGAAGATACCTTCCAAGTTTGGCCTCTTGAGGGAGTTGATCAAAGGCTTGGAGTAGCTGCACTACCTAATGAAAAGTAATAATACTCCACTAAAGTCCCTATATAGTTATCCTTAGTGGGTTTGACCAATGAGTTGATGTATTACATTGTCTTCATGATCATATAGATGTTGTATCATGTTCTTGATTGGTGTATGTGTGTTAGTCATGGGCGATTATATTATGTAAATTGTGGATGGGTCATTATCTCCATGAGCATGGTGGGTGTGGGCCTATGGGTACCACATGGTTGGGAGACATAGCTACCTATGCTACTGCTAGGGACTGTTGCACATAGATGGTCTATTTCCATTTTAAGGCCGATGTTGGATATTCTCTTAGTACTTCAATGTATCCAAAGTATGTTCTTTTGTGATTTATGTTTTACGTTGGATTCATTTGATATCATTTTTAGATAATGTTTAGTATGTTACTTTGTGCACTCATTTATCATGATGTTGTATCACATTAATTAGTTGAGACTTCTTACCACTGCTTTAGATAGTGATTCTATTGGTAGATTAGTGTTGTGGTTCCACAATGCATGCTCCATTCCCTACTAGGAATGGGGACCCCCTACTTTTTTTTCAAATCTTTGGACTCACAATTCGAGATCTAGAAAATTCAAAGAGTCGAAAGAGTAAAAACTTGAAAATTTGAAAAAATTAAAAAATCAAAAAAAGTCATAAAAAATATAAATTATGAAAAAAAAGCACATCGCGCGTGCACCTCCATCACCATGCACGTGCCACAAAGCATCGCACACCATGCCAGACAGCCACTTGTATGCATTGCGCATCCCACGCACACTTTTGCACTACGTGCACTTCCAAAAACCCTACTCCTTTGTACACTCATCCACTCTGCGCCGCGCGCGCACCTTTATTTTGCTTGTGCCCACTCCGCACTATGCACCATCACTCCGCACATGCACCACATCTCCCATTCACCTCCCGCATGTTGCACAACTAGTTTTTAGGGTTTTTGTTGCAATGTCATTAGGGTGTGTCTTAATTAGGTATTTTTCAACTCTACAAACTAATATTTGCTTCTTTGTGTAGGTAAAAAAAGCATCCTAAACTTCTTGGGGTCATAACTTTTGACTTAGAGCTCAGAATGTAGAACCATTTACACCACTAGAAAGAAGAACTGAAGATCTAATTTCAATCCCTAAAATAGTGCCTTTAGCTACCCAATTTTAGGGATCGACGAAGGTTTGACTTGAAATTTTTAGCAGAAGATCTTCAAAAAAGCCATTTAAAAATGCTTAGAAAAACTAGTGAAAAAAATATGAAAAAGTTTCAAACATTTGATCATTTTGGATAATCTGGATCACTTGGTTTCTCACCAAGAAGGATAGGGTAGTTGGAGAGAAGAAAAAGGTCAAAGATATAGAGGTTGGACACATGAAGTAGAATAGGTTTCTCATCTTATGCAACTATTAATGACAAGATTCAATGTAGGTGCCTTGGGATTTTAGATTGAAGAAGCAGAAAGAGTTCAAGTTTATGAAACTGATTGGCTATAAAGAGGATATAAATCATCAAAAAGGGGCAAAGAATGTACACAAAAAGTTATCTAAAACACCATTTGAGAAAATCACAGAAACCATTTTTAAAATTGAGAACTTTGATTTTTTGGTGAATTGAGCTTCTGAGGTGTGCAAGTCTACAGCTCTGCAGGTCCGCGGGTATGTAGTTTCATAGCTCTACAATTCAAAGGTGCAATGATAGCTAACTGCTTGTTCCAAAAATAGCACTTTCCATGCATCAAAAATGCATTCTAACGATAGTTTAACTTTGGCACATGCCTAGTGAAGGACCAGCTTCTAATTTTGGCACCTCTAGACACTCCTACTTTGATTGAAGGCTTCCTCCTATTTCTTCTCTCATATTTTCTTTATTTTTGACATGTAAAGGGCTCATGCATCCAATTAATGAATAAAATATGGATGGAATCCCTCTAAGTACCAGATTAATTGTTAGTCTATATATATTTAGTTTGTTTTAATATTTTAAAAGCATTTCATTGCATGAAGATATCTCTCACTCTCAAAACAAATTGAGGAGACAATTTCTTATAAATACCCCATTGTAATATGTAACAAGGGTTGCCATTATTATGTAATAAAATCATGCTTTTGGTGCTAGCATTTAGAGTGTAGTCATTCTTGCCTAAATGTGTCATTGTTTTGTGAATTTTGTTCATGAGATTCTGATTGAGCCAAAGGTTTATTGCATTATTTATAGTTGTGCGATCTTTTAGTTCTGGTGTTTGCTACAAATTTATGAATTTTGCTGATGTATCAAGCTTGAGAAGAGATCATTAAATTGTGTTTGCATAGCTTTTTGTCTCGCATGAGCACAATTTTTTTGGCCTTACAATTTGATAAAATGTGAAATATCATACGATTGTTAAAGTTTCTCACCGATGATTGCATTAGTGGATTCTAGGAAGCACTGCTCCTATTTTCATTGGTTTCTTGCCAATTTCTTTGAAAGTTTAACTCACAGTGTGTTTTTTTCTATAACTTATGTCCATTAGGGTTTCAATTTCAAGTTATTTGCTTTGCTAACTCTTTTCTAGAATAGGAATTCATTTTAGTTGCATTGTTAGATTGCATTCATTAAAAAATTAGAAAATACAAAAACATTGTTCTTATGTGTATTATTTTGAGACAGTGGATAGATTCACTTCATTATGAGATCATAATAGAACTAGTAAAGGCCTTCTCATGAAAAATCACATTTATCTTCAACTGAGTGGATTTTGGTATGTTGTAAGACAAATACTGAACCTTGGAGTTGATCCCAAAAGATTAGCTTTTCAAGAGAGGAATTGTGCAATGGATTCCTATCGTTGACCTCATGCATAATGACCACCCAAAAATTAGCATGTTAGATATTTCTTATTATGATGTTAATGGATGGTTGATTACAGGTAAGAAAGATCTCACGAGAGAACTCCAACAATCTTGGTGGCAATTTGAGATTCATGCTTGGGGGTATGATTAGAGCCCTTGAGGTCTCATGATGCCATTATGGTAGGGATGAAATAAGCACAATTGATTTTAATTGGTTATATCTCTTTGGATAGATTCCTTTCACTATGATGTTATTTATTCTCATTTTTTATATTGATGATGTTGTTTAGATGGATGTATGTAATGAGATGTGCATGTTTAGCTTCATTCAAGTTCTTAGATTTACTTTTATGCTCTCACGTGATCATTTCTCAATTTATGTGGATCTGGTACTCTTCGGTGTGGATGTTTCATATTTTTACACTTCCCTTCTTGAATTCTTCTCTTGCTATCAATTTAATGTCACTTGGGAAGGGCAATCTCTCACATGACTAAGCCAAGTATCATGCAAGTATGTATATAGTCACATGGAAGAGAAAAGTCCTATGTGAGTATGTATATACTCACATAAAAGAGTGAAATCTCACATGAGCCTGATCGGGTGTCCTACTTGGTTCATGGAGGATTCTCGTGCAGTAGCCAATCTTGACTTATGTGAGCATTCAAGCTATTTTATCTCATGGAAAATAGTTAACGTTTCCACACACTTCAAGAAGATGTAAGTTATAGTTTTGGATACCCTTTTGGGTTTTGCATCTTCCCATGTTAGAACAAATTAATTATAGGGTGTATAAAATATATCATTTAAATATTTATTATACTTAGATATATTTTATAGATACAATGATTCATTTATGATAGGTTCCAACCCTCTAGGAGTTAAGATAAAGATTCTAGATATTTTCAAGGCTTCAAGATTCCACACTTAGTTAAATTTAGGGCTTTAGAATTTTAGACTTAGCCATTTTAGGGTTCAACATTTGTCTTTCAACATGGTTTTCAGTAGATGAATGGTTGTAACCTTGAGCCCTCATCTCATGCAGGACCATTTGAGGGTTTTTTCTTATAATTCTTGATTATTTATGGTTAGTTGGAAATGGACTTGTATGTATAACCATGCTAGGAAATTTTACTTTGGGCTTAAAAAGAACATTTCCTTTGGGTATTCTCATGATTCATTTAATCTTTGGTTTTTAAGTTGATTTAGTGCTTGGGGATCTTTGGAAGTGTTTGTAAGACTTCTACTAGTGTAGGTGGACATGTGAGTTTAGCCATGTTCCCTATTTTATTATTTTTATTAGATCTTTTATTCTTGAACTTGGTTACTTTATGTTGTTGTTAAGTAACTAATGTTACAAAAAAAATTACTCAGTGCATGTTTTATCTTTGTGTTCCAAGGATCTTCAAGCAGGGCATTACAATGATGACGAGTTGGATGAAGAAGAATATGTTAGAGAAAAAGGTTAATTTAATTTAATTTATTAAATTATCTTTTCTCCCTTCTTAAGATTTCACTTTATGCACCTTTTGCATTCTCATTTAATAATTATTTAGTAATTATTAAATAGCATTTACCTTTTAGTTTACCCTTTTCGGGTTTCAATCTCCTTCTATAAGGATAGATTGTTTGTAATTATCTTGCATCTTTTTCATTTCTGAGAATACAATTTGCATATTTTCAGAGCAAAACCCTTGCCCCCTCTTGTCGTTTTCTTCTCTATGACAAGTTTTTACATGCAGGTAGTCTTTAGGCTTTATAGATTTGTATTGCTCAAATCCTCTATGGTATCAAAGCCAAATCTATTGTAGCTTGTTCAGTATTTGGAGAAAAAGGAGAACAAGGGTTTGATAGACCATATTTGACATTTTTTGGGTATTTTCCTTTGATTTTTGGAGGTGCAACAACATCGATTTTGAAAAAATAATTACAGAGGTGATTTTCAAATAGCAATATCTCCCTCATACAGAATCTTTTTTTCAAGATTTTTTTTTTGTTTTGGGGTAGAATTTTGTGATCTACAAATTGGTTTAGGTTTTATGTGATCTTTGTTTCTGAATTTTTTTGAAAATTGCAAATCCCAATTTTTGCAACTTCAAAGGCTTCGTTCGGGCTCATATGGACACATATTTTGGTGCTATTTTTTTTAAAGGTGTATGATTTATTGGATAATTTTTAGATATGGTATTAGTTTAGAGTAATATTGAGTGGAAATAGTAGTTTTAGCATTTGATCATTTTTTGGCCTATAAAAAATAGGTATTTGTGATTCATATCTGAAGCTTTTTTTCTCTTCTCTAATTTATGCATTACTTCTAGCAACTGGGGTTTAGTTTTTGTATTGTGGGGGGGTGTTTTTTATTATTGTTTATATTATTTACATCAATAAACCAATTTTTTTTTCAAAAACAATTCA
This sequence comes from Cupressus sempervirens, assembly GCA_028749045.1. NCBI lineage: Eukaryota > Viridiplantae > Streptophyta > Pinopsida > Cupressales > Cupressaceae > Cupressus > Cupressus sempervirens. Next base: position 539,338,991 of record CM053789.1, read on the forward strand.
ACACTTTCTAAAACAATGGTTGAGACCTCTTATTGTCTAGAACTTTTAACCCCTCATAATTATCACACATGGAACACCCTGATGACATGTCTTCTCCAATCAAAAGGCTTGTGGTCGTGTTTAGATGCAGTGCAGCCATTTTTACAGAGACCTTTTGAGGTCATGTAGCATAGAAACAATATGGATGAGGCAATAGGATCGATTTCCTTACAGTTCTCTGATAGTCTATAGTTTCATCTTGATGGGTGAAATACCCTTCTAGCTATGTGGACCAAGCTTGAAGGCTTGTTTGGTACAGTGAACGAGTTTAGGGAACTTCAAATTGAGGTAGAGATTACCTCACTTATACTAGATTCTATTCCCTTCATTGAGGACTTCTTGATGAAATTCAAACAACTAAGATCTTTATTATAGGGTTGTGGAAAGATGAAGACTAACACTGAGTGTATCTACCTGATTCTTTTTAAGCTTCATGGGAACTTTCAAATTTTTTCTTCTAACTTCTATTCTACCAAAGATGCTTTGGGTAATAGATTTTCCATGCCATCCTTTGAGGTTTTTGTGATTGGTTTACTTGAGAGAAAGCTAAGCTCTCTCAGTTGGATTCTCTCACAGGCTCACAAAATTATGCATTGGTAGCTCAGCCATCTTCAAGGATGAAGGAGAAGACTTGGAAATCTCATTCTATAGAGTCTCAAATTGATTCTAGCACTCACAATTCATTAGGGCCACCTCCTCCTAAAGGGGATAAGTTAGATCTAGAAAGACCAAAATGTGCTTATTGTAATAACCCTAATCATGATGAGTCACATTGCAATGAGAAGAAGTTAGATGGCTATGCCAAACAGGTTTCAGATTTGATAGCTCTCCTTCATAAGAGCAACATTGATATTCCTTCTACTTATCATAGACCTTCATCATCATCATCATCATCATCATTTTAGTTAGATGGTAAAGTTATAGGAAAGGGTCATGAACTATATGCAAGTACTATTCCTCATTCTTCTAGATGGTTACTGGATTTGGGTGCTTCACACCATATATCATCTTCTCAGGATTTGTTCTTTTTTTTTTGAGGTTTCTCCTACTCCACACATTTTGATGGGGAACAACATTTTTATGACTATATGTGGGAAAGGTTCTATTGACATTGATGATGGTATATTTCATGATGTACTTTGTGTCCATATTTTTCCTCTAACCTTCTCTCTATTTATCAGATTACACATAGTGGGATAGGGAAGATAGTTGAGTTTGCACAAGATCCAATGCACATCAAAGATAGTGAGACAGGAAATATTATTGCTATAGGGACTGTTGATCATGCTTCCCACCTATATTCCATCTCACATTTTGGTCAACCATCTCCACTATCAAAGACTCACTCTCTTTTTCACGAGATTCTACTGAGGTGAAGTCAGGTCGCTTGATCTTATGTGTTTTTCCTGAGACTAGTGTTGTGACATCTACACCTGCACCTCTTGTTCAGATTCCATCTCTTGCACAAGATTACTCTTCAACATTTCCTACTATTACAACTCTAGTCATCGAGCCACCTACTATAGTTGTTGAGGATATATTAGAGGACACACATCTCCTCTTAGATGATAGATTCAACACACCTATTATTTTATCTCCATTGGAGATTCTATTTCAGGATTCTCATGCTTTCTCCTTTAAGCATCAGCTATGACTTCTAGCTACACCTTACATACATGGGTTTTATCATCCTTTTCCACTACCTTTTTTTTCTTCAAATTGGAGCCACATTGGTATGTTCATTGACACAGGAGTTTTGCCATTTGGGGGGGGGGGGGGGAGCGACGCTATGGAGTTTCGAGCTTCTATCATAGAGGCTTTCATTGTACTTATGATCTTGAGAGATTATCTTGAGATGTTTCATTTGTGCATCCTTTTTCTATCTCTTTTTGGAGTAGATTTTTTCCCACAGGGTTTTCTCTATTTCTCTATTTCATAGAGATTTGATTGTGATTGGGTACCTCATCAGGCCTTGTTGTCGGGACCCAAGTTTGCTTTCAGCATTGTATTGTAGTTTCCTTACTCTTTCTACATTTTTTGTAGCTATGTTGTAGCTCATCTTAAGGGGGTGTTAGAGAAAAAGGTTAATTTAATTTAATTTATTAAATTACCTTTTCTCCCTTCTTAAGATTTCACTTTATACACCTTTTGCATTCTCATTTAATAATTATTTAGTAATTATTAAATAGCATTTACCTTTTAGGTTACCCTTTTCAAGTTTCGATCTCCTTCTGTAAGGATAGATCATTTGTAATTATCTTACCTCTTTTTTCGTTTCTGAGAATACAATTTGCATATTTTTAGAGCAAAACCCTTGCCCCCTCTTGTCTTTTTCTTCTCTATGATAGGATTTTACATGCAAGTATTCTTTGGGCTTTGTAGATTTGTATTGCCCAAATCCTTCAGAATATCAATGACATGAATGATATTTAAAGGTATGAAATCAATCCTTAATCTATTTAAACAAATTTATTTTTAATTAGTTTTTTATTAATGTAACCTTTTGTATTTCAACTCTAAGGGGTGTTCAAAAAAATGAGGTTGAGCACAGATAAAATAATGTGGAAGATGATGTTGGACATTATAATCTTTTATGTGCTAATATTAATGAATCTTATTGAATTTTATATGTTAATGAGTGTGATATGTTAATGAATTAATATTATATTTTATTAATGATGAAATACTGAATGAATATTAGATTTTAGCTTTGGATGTTAAGTGTTTACTTCATGTGATAATGAATGAATGTTATAGTTTATTAATGGATGAAAGAATGAATGAATGTTAGATGTTAATGAGAAATTTAAAGTTTTTTGAGCTTCCACCTTTACATGGTTGGCCCTGTTAAGTAGAGAATAGTAAATTATTCTTGAAACAAAGTGAAGCTTGATAATATACTAGATCCAACAATTCTCATTCTTAGACCTATTAATGGTCAATTACTCTTAGGATTCACTAATATGTACATGTAAATCACCTTCTCAAACTTTGGTCACATCTAGATCAAACTTTCTTAGAACTACTCACTAATCTCAAGACATGTTTTAAAAAAATAAGTCTTATCCCCAATGTTGCTTAATGCATTTGGTAGGCTCAAATGACCCAAACCTAGATATAAATTTCTCTGTGACCCTCAATGGTTCCTAAGGTCTCATATAATTCAATTCAATCTAAACAAACAGGTTTCAAAGTCCCACACACTCAATTGTTAAGAAAACACCATGGACCCTGCCTATTAGGCTGAGTAGCTCAATTAGGCCTCCAACAACTAGATTAAATTCCTTTCTCAAAAAATTTCCAAATAAATTATTAAAAAATTCACTTTCAGATACACATTTTCCTCTATTCTAATATATAAAAATATTAACTGATGATAATTTGGATTAGAACCCTCAAAATGGCAAAACTAACAGGTTTAGGGCCTAAAAAACGCACTTTGCCAAAGCAAGTGTATGAAATAATTACTGCCAATTCTTGGAACCTTAAAATAGTATCTTAAAATGTCTCTAATTATCCTATTTCACAATCAATTTGGACTCAAGGGTTCATTTTCTACTAAATCCCAAACTTGGCTTAAAACCCTCACCAAACCCTCATGAAACTAGGGCCTCCTCAATCTATCAACTCCCAAGGGTTCTCAAACTCAAACCAAGTTCCAAAAACATGTCCTAGGAATTATCTAACTGTCCCAAAAACAAAATAGTGGTCTCCTTCAGTTAGATCCCCTACTACTTCATGTTACCCATCAATTTCGTACCCTTATCAATACTTAATTTGGTGGCCACCAACACATTTCGGCCTATTTCAACATGAGATTTTTAGTGGATTATATAATACATACAAGGATGATAATTTCATATGAATCATGGGTTTCATATATAAAATGGTCATCAAATCCATAAATATACCAGTAAACTATTAAAAATTAGGCAATTTCCTAAACTGTAATAGCAATACGTTATTGAAAAGCATACGACCTCATTTCTATGTCATGCACCTATGAATCTAGTATCACGATTCAATTTAAAATTGAAGAAAATGTTTAGTAAGGGATTATAATTAACTTAATTAGTTGATTATAATATTCAAGGCATCAACTTAACTTAGTTGATCTAGATGTTTAAGTAGAATCCAAACAAGAATAGAAACTATGAGAAATGTTTAATGAGATCAAAGTTTTTATATTGACCACTATTACAAATGCTTGACTCTTTAAATTAAAAACATGAACTTTAGATCTTAATAAACTTATATCCCTCTATATTAGTTTCTTAGTTAGTTATTTTGTTTTTCTTGTAGATTTTTCAAAAAGAAGATTGTATAATTAGAATAATAAAAAATAAGTGACAAAAAAGAGAAAATAAACATTCAAATAAGCTACAAGTGCATACAAGAAAATACAAAAGAAGTAGCATACATAATTTATTGCATGCCAATAGATAACCTTTTTTGTTCTCCTCATTTATCAACATTCAAGTCATCACAAGGACTAAACACCCTTCTGCATTGATTCCTTTCCATTTTAAGAAAAGTAACTTTACAAAAAATATATATATATTCTTTGTAAAACTTCATGATTTTTGAGCTACTATGGATTTGAATTTTGTTTGCATATATACACATACCTTCATAATGGAATAAGTGATATATTTGAGCTTCTGTAGTATAAAGCATTGTTTGCACACATACACATACTATGTGACATAGTGGAAGAAGTGAGACTTTCAAGTAATAAGGTTTCAGAGATGAATCGATGACCTTTTGTTCTCATTGTAGAGACTCAAGTTTAAATATCCAAAACAACATCTAATGTATAACTCTAAGTCTTCCATTGTTGGCTTGCAGTGTGGTTGTTATATGTAAAGGTGGATTTTAAAGTTGAGATTATTGCTCTTTTGTTGTAGGTTTCTACTGTGTTTGTTGAAGAGGAGAAAGAATTAGTCTCATATTAGTTCTCACAAAGAGATTGTGTTGTCTCATGTTGGTTCCTGTATGAGAATTTTTTTAATGAAAAAATAATAATATTATAAAATAAATTAATTAATTGAATTTGGTATTTTTTTTGAACACCAATTGCCTTGGAATACAAGAAAGATCCTTGCATTTTATATTTGGTCAGTTCAAATGGTACAACAAATAAAGATGGCATATGTCTATCCAGTCTTCTAGATAGCTAATCTGCAAATAGAGATAATTATTTCAATCATACATACTTTGTTGATAGGATGAAAGATTAATCGGCACTTGATTTTGCATATCTTCTTACTTTCTCTTTGTTTTGACAACTCCTTTTCCATGGAACCTTGTAATTTAATGGTATGTTTCTCTCCTAATTATTGATATTTTACATCTCTTTTCTAGGTTGTAATGTGCTTTAAGTTTTTAATGAATCTAATCGATTTCCAATTTTACTTTGTTATAAGCATTTTTTGACATTTATATACAATTTTAACATTTAAATTTTTTGGTAGGATGTGATTTGGGGGAAATAGTCTGAGGACCATTTTTCTGGCTTCTATTTACAAGTTATGTATAGCTTGAGTCTTAAATTTATTTGGCTAATCATTCATTTCAAACTTCTTTGGTTTATCATTTAATTAAATTGATCTTTTGTATGGTTGACTATCATAGAGTAGCAATTTTTTTGGCTTCAACACTTGCACTATCCCAATCAATCAACTATTTGCATCCATTGTTTGTGCGCATAGAATCAAAGGTATGTTACTTGATCACTTGTAAGTTTTAAGTATGATTTGCAAACACTTCATATGCTCATCCAATTCACTAAACAAAACCAATTCATAAAACAAAAAAATTTACCTTTTACTATTAGTAAATAAAATAAATAACCCAAAAATGAATGATGTCTTTTATAGCATTGCAATGCACTGCATCTTATAGACTTTGGCTAAATAATGCAAAATTGATCTTGCAAAACAAGTCTTCACTCATAATGGGTCTCATTAACATTATTAACTCCACCACATGTGGAGTAGCTGTTAAATAACTTGGGGGAGGGGTTGAATCAATTATGTCCAATTATCCTATAGTTCCTTCAAACACCTTAGTACCAAACCAAACTTCAAAAACATTTACTCGGTGATCTCATTCAACTTCACAATTAACACTTATAATCAATTTACTCCAACCTTTTAACTCGTTGCCTCTACTATTGTCGAATATCAGAATATAACTTTACTATCTACCTAGTTGTTACCAAGTTGTAGTAAAAAGTAAATATCATGAAAATTAATCTTGAAACATAACAAGAATCACACATTTCTTGTAAATGGAAAAACATCGGGGACTGACAACCCAAAATTTTCACTCTTCTGAAGTGAGCTCTTCTAAGAGCCTACCTTGTTAAAGGTTTATATACACATTGTTAATATGACATGGTTAGAAGATTTGCACTATAAAATCATCTAGACCTTATCACTCCTTGATCATATCTAAAGAGTGACCTTCTCTAAAAGACTTACAAACATCACTAATCGATGTTAGCATATAGGATTTCACAGACTTGTTAATTTCATTTGGCTACAAGATTTTTCTACTATAATTGTTAGAAATTAACATCACAAATGATCTATTAGGTTTAGCACTACCTTGCTTATTTAGATCTATGTTCTGCTCAATCTCTTTTTGATCTCTATCTAGTTGATTCACTCCTTCACTCTTTCTCTCTTTTACTTAGCTCTGCTTTGATCTCCTCTTTTCTTTTCTTAGTTCCTTTACTTATTTAAGCTTGAACAACTTCACACTATGATCTCATTTTTCCACATTTAACCAATAACCATAACTTTCTCCAACTCCTCCTTAAATAGTAGTCTCTCTACTTCCATATTCCTCCAGATTTGTTTTCTTAACCACAATCATTGATTTTAGGTTCATTACATTTAGTCACTTAGAAAATAAAACTTTCATAGAACTTTTTTCTCATCCTTATCCTTCTTCAATCACCATCATCAAATCTTCATTGCATTTTTCCAACCATAGATCTTGTAACAATTTTGACTCGCACCTTTGAACATTTTGAACATTAGTTAATTTCACCAAAACTTGGCCTCATATTCCATCTTTATAAACTTTTCCTCCTTGTTGTTACTCAATGAACATAACATTTCACTGGAGTAAAACATCACTTGGTCAATACTAAATTCACTTAGGTAACATTGAACTTTATCTTTACCTTGCCAACCACTTGGTGACAACTATAATCACTCGATGAATAGTGTCTTCCTTCTTTAACCTTGTCACTCAGTATAGCTTGTACAAATCAATAAATTATAATATTATATGATTGTAAATAAATCAAATCAACATTAAATTATCACTATCCAACTCATTCAAGTGCCCATTGAATACCATACTTATCAACTCTGCCATCAACACAATTTATTCAAATCCTCTTCATCAATCAAATCCTCTTCACCAATTAAATGGTATGGCACTCTACTAAATTATCATAATGTATAATCAACTAAGACTTGATATTAATGACAATATAACAACTCATATGACTCTTTTATATAGATTCATAATATTCTCAATTGCATCATCAATTAGGGCTAACAATAACCCTATCATATGACTTAAATCTTAGGTAATTTATTTCTTGTTGTAGCTTCTAAATACTTCAAAATTGTGGTTGAGCACATTTGTATACCATTAAATAAATAAAATTTTGTTTATTTTAGTTATTTTAATAATTAAATGTCAAATCACTATTTTAATGCCTTTGCATTGAATTATGGATAAGGTAGCTTTAACATTGGAGAATGTGAAACTACGGTAAGATAACTCACACTTTGATAAATATTAGAATGTGAGAGTATCATTTTATACTACCTCTTTTTCTACATTACTTTTTTATACCATCTAAATTAGCCATCAAAAATGAATAAGGATGAAAATTTATAGCGTACAGAATATGGAGTCAAAAATTCTATAACATTCATAATAAGTTCCATAATAAATGATGTTTTAATGGATCTCCCTCTTTTTTCAAAGTTATGTGCAAAGATTTTGTAGATAGGCTAGTAAGTTCTATTTTACTATCATTTTATATAGTTTAATAAGATAGAACATGTTGCTACCTAGTTATTTCCTTCATAATGTTAATGGGATGTTGTCAGGAATAGGTGGGTATTAGGGTTGGTATATTTTGGCAATGGTTTGAGAGTTGGAACCTTTATTGATTGTCTATGCTTTTATATTATTTAAGAACAAGACCAATTGGTTGGGCCTATTAATAAGTATGATACAAGTTTTCTTTTATTTTGAAGGAATTCTTGGTTGATGCTTCTTTTGTGGGGGATTGGTGGAAGAACCATTTTGATGTGGTCTTTTCTTCTTCTTCTTTTTGAAGTGAATTTGTCCTTGGTTTGTATTATATTAAGGATGTTTTTCAGCCTCTTGCAAGCTTGTCTATTTGGGTTGTTTAGAGTCTAATTGGAGTATGTATCTTTTGATAGAATTTTGTGATTTTTAGTTCCTTTCTTTTCTTATTGTTATTGTGCTTCAGAAAGTTGGTTTATGGAGGATTTTTATTGGACTATATGGTCTTGTAACACAACCTCTATGAATCGATCATTTCTTTGTTAGTTGTCATTTATTTTTTAAAGGCATTTCATGTATATGTTTCCTTTATTATCATTTTATACTACCTAATCTTTATATATTACATTCTATACAAAATTTAAGTTATAGATTGTGGTGGACATCAAAATTTTGACTCCTATAGGCAAGGTAATGCCCTCAACAAGAAAGAAAATCAAAATAGCTACCAACTCTCCTATTTAAAACCCACCAAGGAGTTTTTGAGCACCAATAATTTTCTAAATATCTTCATCATATACATCCTTTACCTATATATAAGAGTTTATAAGAGAAGTTATTTTCTATATATACATATTAATTGTATTTTTATTTCCCCTGACTTGCTTCCTCAAAAGTACCATTCATAAATCATTGGAGTTTTGATGTTAAAAAAAAATTCCAATAGAATTTTTTACTCATGTCATCGAACGATTGACATAAATTCAAAAGCATGCCTGATGTGGATGATATACACACAATGAACAACTAATTAGAATGGGTGTATATGTTCCAAAAATGACATGTTAGTACATGCCTAATCAAAATTTTCTTATCCTTATTCTATTCTAATAAATTTGGCATTGGAATTATGACATTCAATGACATCAAACATGCAACTAATGAGACAACCATCAAAAATTTTGATGCTAATTTAGCAACAACAAATTTAGTTGGTCATTTGAAAAAGTGTCGTTGATTGGTGCAAAATGTAGTAGTGATTTCCTATTTGGCTTATTCTCTTGCAAATACATAATTGTAAAGTAGATATGGCACCATTGGTTACAAGGGAAAGAATTACATATAAAACATGTCATCAACATTATTTTTTTAAAGTTATTACATAAAGAGTAGATACATAAACTATATTACTATAGGAAGTATTACCTATCATAAGTTCCATGAAGTGAGAGATCATATCAAAGACAACATATACATATTTCTTTAAGAAATATCATAATTCCTCTCATTGCATATATTCAAGATATTATATCATAAATAGAATATATAACAAGATCGTATTGCATGCTATATTATCATACTAGACAAAACAAAGATCTTAAGTGATTATTTCACTTAGTGCAGTTACATCAATTTAGATAAGCATAAATTCAAATACATATATTGTAAATAGAAAGTAACATTAATATTGTAACTTTACAAAATATAATTAATGTTCTCAATTACACAAGGTTAATTATGGGTGAATATTAGAGAATTATCAATGATGCAACAATGAGAGGCCCTCATAATCTTGCAATCAAGTCCATCATCTATCCCCAACTACGAGAACTAAATTTCTAGGAAGAGGTGTAGAGATTCCCACATCAATGAAAATATGTGAAAAGGTAGAGAGATACATAGAAACTGTGGTATCATCCACCTTTAAAAGATTACCAATAGAAAATAAAATGGCCTCAAATAGGAATTCTTCCAAAAATGAAGGGGAAGATTCATAAGTCAATCCACACTAGACACTCTCTAAGTGATTTGCTAAAAGGGTTGAAGGAGACTATCTAGGGTTTTGTTGAAATAGAGTGAGTCTTTGAAACCCACCACTTGCTCACCACTAGATCTTAAGCATAAGAAAAAATGTAGGGTAAGTGCATCGAGATGGTGTTCAAATAGAGGGGTATAAGTGGCCACCTTTTTCTTGGGATCAGGAAAACCTGAACTTCAAAGAGAAATTTGAGGGTCATGCACTCCAATATACAATAAGTATCAAGAATAAAAATTGTAGAATTCTGAATCTACGTTATAGGCTATTATTTTTTATTAAAAATGGATAATATTAAGAAGGTCAAACTTGTCGTGAATGAAAAACTGTTTGTGATTTTTTTAGAAAAACATAACATATGGGTCAAAGACATTCTATTTGATATTCTAGGGGTCAAAGACATTCTATGTTCCAAGTTTGAGCTCGTGATGAATCCATTTGATCAAGTTTCAAATGTGATTCTAAATACAATTTCTAAAGTGTTATTGTTTATTAGTTTCACAAAATGATTGCTAGCCATGTTTGTGATGTTATATCTTGAAACCGGTGATAGATTAGCCTTAACTGATTTCACCACTATATTCTACACTAAAAATACTTCCAATATGCCAGTTTCTAAGTTTTCACATATCTATTTGAGTGCTTTTCTAAAGTCTTTCCGTTTGCAAAAATCATTGTTTGATATGAGTTCCTGGTTCTACAAATTTTTGGGAGCCAACTTCAGACGCTTGCAAAATTCACCCAGTTAATTTTCATGAGCCCAAAACTTAACAAAATACTCTCCATATGATATAATTCATGCCCAAAGTTGCAAGTCCCCAAGTGGTTGTTTCACCTATTTTTGAAGGCTAATCCATATGCAATTTATTACCAATTTGCAGGTGTAGTGTAGAACAAATTTGAACAAGCAAATTAAGAAGGTAATAATTTGTGACCTAGAAATTTTCATAAGATGAGAATTTGTAGGAAAGGAATACGTGGACTATGAAATATGTTTATAAATTGACATGAGCTAATTATAGTGTTTAGTCAAATTTTAAGGCTAGTGAACGTGGCAATTTCTCTCATTTTTATCACTTTGAAAGGAAGGTGTTATCAGGTAATCTTAGAGGGATGGTTGACTAAGTTTGAATTTTTTTAGTTGGATCTAGTAGGGACCCGACTTGGTGATATTGCTTTTCCAATGTGCCATATTAAGAGGAGGTAATATCAAAATTAGATCATTGGGGGACAATCAAACATATATGATATATGGAATTCATTTACAAGTTTTTAATTATTTTGATGATCCAAATTGATCAAATATATTGATAGAATTGTGCAATGGGTCACTTGACGGTTTTGAATTGAGCTCAATTAATTAAGATATAAATTGCATACTCGGTGATTTATTTTTTTGAAGTGTATATGAAGGTGCTCCTTGGAGTCTTGCAATTTTTACAAAAGTGGGGTAAGAGGATGTTAATTCATAATGGTTGCAAACTATTATCATTGAATTATGATGGTATTCAATATGCACATATCATCATTCGAGATCAAATGGGTGTGTGGGATTATACACACACTAAACTACAAAGGAGGGAATTGAATACACCAAGGAGGTGTTAACTTGAATGTTGATGATATTCCTATGGGGGAGTATTCTAGCATTGTTGGAGTATTGGAGAGATTGACAACATGACTATGTGTTGCATTTATGACTATGTTTTTCATTGATTTCAACATATTAAGAAGATCGATAGTGTAGTAGATAGAGATTGAGGTCATACGGGTCAAGTATTGAAGATGAGGTCAAGAGCAGTTGAGAACATGTTTTACAGTGTGTCTTGATGATGTAGATAAGAGCGCATGTTGAAAGTAGAAGACTTGTGAGATTTATTTGTGATTTACAAAAGATAGTTTGTAGATAGAGTTTCTAAGAAGTGGTTTCTAGTGTTCATATTTTATATCCTAATAGGGATAGAATCTAGATGAGAAAATTTTGATAGAGGCAAAAGATAGTTTGATAATGATGTCAATGAATGTGTAGAGTCTAAGGTCATGTGTGTGAAAAGTTGTGAAGATCATAAGTTGATAGAGTATTATGTAATTGTGAAAAGATGTAATGTATTGTATTATCTTAATAAGATCCTATTGGAATTAATTAGAAAGCCTTAAGTCTGACTCAATAAAGAAATTTGAGGACATGGTATAAAGGAAAGTTATTTTCCTTGTGATGAAAAGAGAAATGTATGCAATATGTAAGTGAATGTGATAAGTGAAGAAGATTGGTAAATGCAAGTAAGTTATCAAAGGGATCATTATGATGCAAAGTTGGAGATCTAGTATTAAGATCTAAGAAGTGTTTTGGTGCAGTAGCGGCACGATAAGAGGATAAAGAAAGATTGAGTTGTTGTGATCTATTGCATTTCTATTATTCTAAAAGGAATAATGTAGAGATCGATTGGACAGTGAGTTTGGTGGTCTTGCCCTTGAATTTTCTTGGATAGTGGGTCCTTCTGCCTTCTACAACTCCTAACAGGGTTGGAATCTCCTCATAGGGATTCAAAGTCTCCTAACAAGGACTGATATGTACTCAATATATTTCATTGGCTCCTAAGAGAGTCCATCCTCTTACAAGGAAATTATATATTAGTACATCATTTTTGTTAGAGTAATAAAATATTTCCTTATTAATTAAATCATTTTGATTTAATTATTAAGTCACTTATTATCTCTAGTTTACTTAAGCTAAACTTTAGGCATATAATAATTAATTATTTTATTAATTATTATCATGCAACCTAGGTTTTACCCTGTTAGGGTTTTGATCTCCTTTTATAAGGATGATCTCTTTATAATTTATTCATTTACTTTTGATTATAGCAATTTCTCTTTTTTCTCATCAAGAACATCTCATCTATGGATTTGGCAATTCTGGCCCCCATAGCTTTTTGTTTCTCTCTTTCTTTGTGACATGTGTTTGCATTTAGGTGATTCTTGGGAGCTATGGGGTTGAGATTTCATCAACTTCAACATGGTATCAGAGCTCTACATCTTCATGCCCCTATTTTGATTATGAGAAGTTTTTCTTGCCTTTCAGATTTGTGCTTTTTCTTTCAAAAGGTTTCAATTTTTAGAGTTATTTTGTATTGAATTTGGGGGTCACTAATTTTTGGGTCACTTTGAGTCCAAATAGACATCACCTTAGAGCACCCAAAAACCCCTATTTTCATAAAAAAAAAAATTCAAATTCGAACGCGATTGCAATTTGATGCAAAATAATAATGCTTCTAGATTGAGTACGTTTCCCGATGCAACAATTTTCTAAATCTTTGGCACGTTTCTTGAGGTAGTGATTTTTTAACTTTGGCATGCAAATTGATATTTTAAAAAAAATCAAGGTTCTTGGCACATTTCACTAGGAAACAATTTTGTAGTTTTTGGCACAAAAATTGAGATTTTTTGTACATAAATCAAGATTTTTGGGCACACAAATCAAGATAGTTTAGGTACATAATTGACATGCTTCCCAAGAAAATTTTTGGTGCAAGATTTCACGTTTTTTGTGACATTCTAACATGGATCCTGAGGTGGTAATTTTATTTTATTTTTGCTTTTCCAATGCTTTATTGACCTACATGTGGTTTTTTGGTCATAACTTGCTCATCTAGACTCCATTTTTCAATTTGAAAGAAGAGTCAAAAAGTTGATTCCAAGATCATCATGATGGTGTAGTTTATTTGGATTTTTTATCATGTTTGGTGGCTTGTTTTTGCTATCAAAGTTAGAATTTCTATTTTGCAATCTGAGAGACATATTTTGAGACATTCTATTTTCTAGATTCTGCTCTAGGCACATCCTATTCATTTTTTGTTTTTCTGCATTTTGATAGATATCTTGGTTGTTTCAAGTTCAGGGATTGATTTTGTTGTTTTAGATGATTTTTCATGGGTTTTGTCTCTTTTGATCTTTTTTGACATCTTTTTGTAGTATTTTTGCAAACACATTGAGATAAAGTGTCACTCTATTGCATTTTGGGATTTTGCACATCTTTGTGTTTTTGTTGTACTCACACTATATTATAAAGTTCCTTAGGGGGTTTTATGTTGGCCATATCCACCATCTTCCTTTGTCAAGTGAGTGTTCCTTCCATGAAATTAGCCTCATGATGTGTTGATGACATGTGTTAATATTGGTGTTTGTATTTCTTTTGCACTCTCGATGTTCCTAATTCTTCTTTCTACAGGAGATATTGCATTTAGTTTCAGTGGTCATGTCTTACCTCTTAGAATTATAGGGGGTTATGTTGGTTCTACTACTTTCTTGGTTTGATGGAGTGAGCTATGTATTCATTATTTGATCCTATGTACTAGGCAATTGCAGTGGTTGGATACTTATGCATTTCGGTGAGATGGATCATTTACCATATAGACATTCTTTCATTCCCATTTTTGGATGCCATGAACATACCTTCCATCTTTGATTGATTAGCTCTTTATAATTAGTCTTCTCTACCTGGTCATGTTCCATATAGTGGAGGTTCTTCATATCAGTAGTTTGGTAGTGTTTGTAGCTTCATGCTTCAATGGTGTTCTTCATGATCATCCTTTTGTTCCTATCTTCTGGAACATTTTTTCCATCTCTTTTTGGAGTAGGGTTTTTCCCATGTGGTTTTCTCATTGATTTTCTCATGCTTCAATGGTTTTCTTCATGATCATCCTTTTGTTCCTATCTTCTGGAACATTTTTTCCATCTCTTTTTGGAGTAGGGTTTTTCCCATGTGGTTTTCTTTCATTCCCATTTGGTTGTGCTTGGGTACCTCATCAAGCCTTGTTGCTGGGACCCAAATTTGCTTTTAGCAGTAGTTTCTAGGTTTTTGGCTACTCCCTAAGTTTATCTTAAGTGGGGTATTAGAGTAATAAGATATTTCCTTATTAATTAAATCATTTTGATTCAATTATTAAGTCACTTATTATCTCTAGTTTACTTAAGCTAAACTTTAGGCATATAATAATTAATTTTTATCATGCAACCTAGGTTTTACCCTGTTAGGGTTTTGATCTCCTTTATAAGGATGGTCTCTCTTTTTAATTTATTCATTCACTTTTGATTATAGAAATTTCTCTTTTTCCTCATCAAAAATGTCTCATTTATGGATCTGGAAATTCCAACCTCCATAGCTTTTTTCTTCTCTCTTTCTCTGTGATAGGTGTTTGCATGCAGGTGATTCTTGGGAGTTGTGGGGTTGAGATTTCATCAACTTTGAAAATTTTGTGAGCACCATCCCAACTAGATGTTTCCCTTTGATCAAGGGTTTCCCAACTTAATATATCTAGTGTTATTGTGTGTGTGTGTGTGTGTGTGTGTGTGTGTGTGTGTGTGTGTGTGTGTGTGTGTGTGTGTGTGTGTGTGTATCTTCTTATGGTCACTATTATTATTGATCACTTATTTAAGAATAAGGTTGATAAAAATTGTATTGATAAGATAACCGATCCCCCCCCCGCCCTTAGTTATCTTGGTGGAATTTACTTTCTAAAAATTGGTATCAGAGCATCAAATCCTTGAAGGAAAAGCTTAATAACTTAAGGAGATCAATGGTAGGTCATTTCAGAAAAGAAAGTCCTAAGTTTGATGGAGTTAATTATGATAGATGAAAATAGAAGATGAAGACACATCTTCTATGCATGGGTCAAGGATATTAGTTGATTACAAAGAATGGGAAGACCATTGTAGAAGAAATCAAACTTGAAGAATGTACATAAGCTAAAAGAATTTTGTTCATGTGTAACATGCTTACCACATAAGCACTTTTGTCAGCTATTCTTGAAAACTAATACAATTCAGTCAAATATTTGGTATCATCTCATGAAATTTGGAAAGCATTGGAATCTACTTTTGAAGGTGATAAGTATTCTAAGAGAAACAAGATGTAAAATTTGATTTATTTATTTCAAGAGGCTAAAATGATCGAAGATGAATCTGTAAGAAGTTATATTGGTGGAATATCAAAAATTATTGTAGGAATCAAGTCTTGTAATGGAACTAAAGATTAGGATGAGATCATATGGAAGATATATAAAAATTTGACACCACCATTCAAGAGACAAAGTAGATGATTGAGAAACTAATACCTTGTACTAAGAAATTTTCCATAGAAACTCTTCTTGGAAGATATGAAGTAGCATAAGTAAGTTTAAAATAGTCTTGAAATTTTCCTAGATTAGAAACTACTTTTAGTGCATTGAGTGTTCATCCTTCCCTATCAAGGAGTACAAGAACTAGTGGAGATTATGCGAGCAACAATAGATCAAGATCTGAAGAAGACAAAAAGATTGAAGAAGGAATTGTCTTGTTTGTGAAGAGAGAACTAGATGGTAAGAAAATATTTAAATGTTGGACTTGTAATGAGTTTTGTCATTAGCTTCTAATTAACCTATGAGAGTAAAGGAGAATAAGAATAATTTCATGTATAGAAAACCTTCATAATGTTTGTATGCAAATGATGATGATGCATTTGAAGAAAAGAGTGAAAGTAAAGATGAGTTAGGATTTGTTTCTATAAAGGAAGAAAACCTAAAAAATAAGTCAAAGAAGAGAAATCCCTAATATCATAGGTCATAGATAGTGGTTGTTCACGTCATATGACTAGTGATATGAATAAAAATTTTAAGTTCAATATCCATGATGGAGGAATTGTTATAGTTGGTAACAATGCAACTTGTCACATTAAGGGAATAGGATCTATTACTCTTGATGGTAAAATTAACACAGTTGATGTTTATTTTGTTGATGGATTGAAACATAATCTTCTAAGTATTGGAAATTTGGTTGACAAGGGATAGAGTTATATTTCACAAAGAAGACATGTATCATCAAGGACAAGAATAGTAAGATGATTGACATTTGTTGATCTCATGACTAGATATTTTGTCAATTAGTGTCAAAACACTTAGTCATAATGAAAAGATAGTAGCAACCAATTTACTAGTATGCAATGTAAATGAAGATCACAAAGGATCTAAGAAAACAAAGTTAACCTTGTAGAAATTTTTAGTGTTAACCGAGTTGATTGTTCATGCCGAGTTGTAATGTCAACCAAATTAACAGTGTCTACCAAGCTCCAGTGTGAACCAAGTCAGTAGAATAGTTTTGTTCCAAGATGATAATCAAGCAAGAAGAACAATGTTAACCAAGTCCAAAGTGTCTACCAAGTGATTAGTGTGAATCGAGCATCCAGTGTCTACCGAGTGCTAGAGTCAGCCAAGGTGACAGTGTTGCTCGAGTGTTTCTAGTATTGCCTGAATAAGCCATTGGACCCAACTTACAGCACTGAGCTGACTTGGTGATTGTTTTTGAAACTATTTATGTTGTAGAAGACCTATGAAGGAATTATCTGGATGGATATAAGTATAAGTTATTTTATTTATCCAAGTGTGAATAATTATTATTGTATCATCATTCAAGCATTAAAAAATATGGAAGAGAAGATTGTTTGAAGGCTACAAGCATTTGAAGGAAAGGAAGAGACTATTTTATCATAGTCTGGTGATTAGTTTACTTCAAAGGATCTTCATGAACAATATTAGTTTCATTTTAGAGATCAATCCACTGATTCATCCTAACAGGTGCATTTGTCCCAAATCCCCTAACAGGGTGGACCTAATAGTCCTTTGTAGAAACTCCTAATAGAGTACATACTTAATTGTATTGTACAAATCCTTTCACAAGGTGGACCTAATACTCCTTATTGATCTTAACAGAGTAAGATCACCAGAAGTGATCATTTGTAAGCCTTAATACACCAACATTATTACTATAGTAGTGAAGCATTGTGGGTGTCATCCCCACCCTAGTTTTACCTTCTACTTGGAGGGTTTTTGGGTTCCCAAATATTGTGTTATGGTGCTTTTACTTTAATTCTTTATGTTTCATGCATGCAAGTAGATTAGAAAACTTAACAAAGTGGTTTAAGTGATTGAAATTTAAGTACCCCCCTCTTAGTTACCTAGCTTGCATTACATTTCCAACAATTGGTATCAGAGCAAGATTCTCATATCAGAAAGTTTAGTAGCTTGACAACAAAGATCAAAGATAATGGAGGTATACAAGCTAGAGAAAGCCATTGAGAATGAAAATTTGGATCTACACATGACCATGGAACAAATCAAGAAACTGAAGGAGCAACTCTCCAAACCCCTGAAAAGAAGAAAATAATTGGCAGCACAAATAAATGACAGTCTATCCATAGAAGAAAGAATTGAAGACATTTGCAAAGAAAGAAGTTCAAATGTAGTAGATGTAGCTATAAAAGATCTACTTGGAAGGAACCTTATCCTTCAAGAAGAGGTTAGAAAATTGAAAAGAGAAAGGGAGATTCATTCAGTTAGGATATGTGAAGTCGTGGAACAAAAGAACCAAGCTGAAAATGAAAAAAATATGGTAGAAGAATATAGAAGACTACTTAACACAAGGATAGATGAAAAGTACAATGAAATCCAACAACTCTCACTACATCAGGAAAATTTGGTAAATTAGTTGAAAAATTCAAATCAAGAAGTCATCAATCTAAGGATAGAAAATGAAAGACTCGTGAATAATTTTAGAGAAAAAAGAGACTAATGAAAGAATGATGAATTCAAAAGCAAGCATGGATCAATTAGCTAAGATATCCCAGAAAAGATAGAAAATAAAAATAAGATTGGGCTATACTAAACAAGGAGAATCATCACAACAAGGAGCTCAAAACAATAAAATACCTACATGCAATCTTTGTGGAAAAATAGGGCATACTTCAAACAAATGTTGGAGTGATGGAAAATCAAATTTTAATGGAAAATGTTATAGTTGTAACCAACATGGACATAGAGGAAGTGAATCCACAAAGAAAACTAAGGTTGAAGAAAAATGCTTCACATACAATAAACAAGGTCATAAATCTTCTCAGTGTAGAACCAATAATTGGAATCCTACTAAAAAACTTGCTAAAATGTTATTTATATGGAGAGTTTGGGCACATTGGACCAAACCACATAAAGACTCACCTCAGAAAAAGAGATCCTACCAAAAGATGCTATGTATGCAAAGAACTTGGTCATCTAGAAAAGAACTACATGAATAGAGGCAAAGTTGAAGATGAGAAGAAAGCAAAGGTTGATATGATTAGAAGTCAAATGAAGCAACAGTGGGTAAGAAAATATCCATAAAACTCAAATGAAAATAGTTAGGTTATTGATACCCAAGAAAATGATTTGGGTGATTCAATTATCTCTTCTTGAAAAGGTGAGGAGACCACTGGAGCTATGATAAAATTCATATTCTACATCAATTCCAGTTATCCAAGAAAGATAGTCCAAACCAACATATTAGATGCACTTGGACAAATGAAAGACTCAGACTTGACCGTGCTCTTAGTTCTAACCAAGTCACTCCTTAGGCCTAACCAAGTTGTTAGACCTAAGAGAGTTGCCTCTTAGACCTAATCGAGGGGGTAGACTCGACTAACTTACTAACTCAGTTGAGCATGGAAATTTTATATTAGTCAAGCTTCAAGAACAAATCAAGTATCTTTTACCTACCTAGGTATGAAGCATTAAATGAAGCCCTGAATTTAGAAATCTGATAAAAGGTAAAGATAGAAGCATTGTTTTTCACTGCAAATTCAAAGATTTTACATAGCATTGCATTCCTTGAGTCCCCAAAGTGATTAAGAGAAAAATTGAAGGTGAAGTCATTATCTTCAAATTCTTCATCAACTAAGCATCATGGAAGCACCTTCCAGTTCAAAGGTCAATAAGGGCTCAAAAATGTTGGTAAATAGTTTGAATTATATTCCTCTAAAATTATAGCTATGTCCAGCAATTGCCAAGGAATAGGATCCTCAAGGTGCTTGCTTGTTTATCCCTCCAAAGGTACTTCTTATTCATGACATTAGGTTATTTTATCATTTCTCTATTCAAGATCTAGGGAGTCTTGAGCTAGATCAAGCATATAGTGCTTTGTGTGAAAATGATGTGTTGAATCCAAAGAAAAAACATCTGGAGGTCAACAGTTTGACCCACATCATCTACAAACCGAGGAACTTTCGAATCAAATGGATCAAGCTTTTTCCAAGCCAAGTCCACGATATGTCATTTTTCTTGGAGCAAACCTATCCCACCATGAAGAATATGATTTATAGGATAACAAGCTATCTAATGATAGAGAAATCTAAGACTACCAAAACCCTAGATCAAGCAGAACTGACAAAGCTAACCCTAGCTAAATGGGATGGCAAAGGCATGAAGCTGAACAATGTGAATGACATGGAAATCAAGTTTGGCATCCATGTCATTACTTACAAAATCTATAATTAAATCCATGAAAATAGCGTGCCATGTGAGGCAGTAGACCTGGCATACAAGGTTGTCAAGAAGAATCTATCATTTGACTTGGCCGAGCTTCAACACTTCCAGCTAAGAAAGAAAATGGAGAGAATTCAGGCCTCTAAGAACAACTCATGTAATTTTGGTTCACTCCTAGTCTGTTTGTTCTCTTATATTTAGAAATTATTTCCTTCAAAAGGAAATGTTGTTTGGAGGAAGGACCCCCATGTTTTATACCAGATAAATGAGTATATAGATGAAATGGGTGAGAACTTTGAAAGCACCATGGATGCATACTTTGACAATTTCAAGGAAAGGATGTAAAGTAGGCTTAGGATCCCTAAGAAAATTGTAGAGAATTATGAGTAGGATATATTCTTCCTGGTTGACTATGACATAGTTCACATATAAGTAGTCAGACCTAGGATAGCATGCGTTAAACCACTATCATATGAGATGAACATTGATGGGACAAAAGATATTGTTGAGGCTCTCATCAATGAGATAGTGGATCCCAAGGCCACTTATTTTGGAACATATGAGGAAGCCAAGAAAAGAATCTTACTTGAGGTTCAGACCCCTTAAATTCTAAAGAGAGGGAAGAAGAGGCTAGAAATAATTGGAAAGAAACTTGCTAAATTAGACTTACCTCTCATGATCACTGAAGGCAATGGTAATGATGTAGAAGAGGAAGATGAAGATGAAGAAGAGGTAGTGAAGCCTCCCAAAAATAAGGTGAAGGCCCCATCAAACCTTCATCAAGGAGAACTATAAGGTATACTCCTATGATTACTACCTTAAAGCCAAGAAAATAGAGGAAGAAACTAAGGTTAGAAGATGAGCATGATGAAGATGAAGATAACACCCCAATTATCTCTTTGAAGAGAGCACCCCCTACCTTTGAGTAACAACTAAAAAATATAAGGGAATCAATGGGTATGGAAGGATTTAAATACTTCAAGTATGACTCCAAAAGCAAAGAGGAGCAGAAGAAGATTGAGGATGCATTAGTTAAAAAGATGGCAAGATGGAAATATGACCCTTGTGAACTGAAAGGGAAAGTTCCTGAAACCTTACTAAAGGTTGT
Source organism: Cupressus sempervirens (assembly GCA_028749045.1). Taxonomy (NCBI): domain Eukaryota; kingdom Viridiplantae; phylum Streptophyta; class Pinopsida; order Cupressales; family Cupressaceae; genus Cupressus; species Cupressus sempervirens. The sequence goes on from CM053789.1 coordinate 539,360,559, forward strand.
TTCACTTCATCAGGTCAAAGCAATAAAAAAAAAGAAGGATCTTAGAGAGAAGACTTTAAGAAGTCTCATGCCCAATCTCTCTGAAAAAGAAATCAAGGAAACAATGTCCAAATTTTAAAGAAAACAAACTCCTAGATTCAAAAATTTTCAAATTTTGTCAAATATTATAGAAGATGTGTGGTCCACAACAATCATGTGGAAAACAATTTTTGATATCAAGGAAGAAGGAGCTCTTCCAAAGATTCAAACAATTGAAGAATTTGATGTTGAGAAGATTGCTATAGAAGTCATGGCATCACTTCCTTCTACTCCAACTAAGGTAGCTACTAAGTAGTAATCTATTGAGTTGAACCTAGTTCAACCAAGCAGTGAAGTGAAGACCATTGCAACTTTGCCAAGCTCTATCCTAGATGCTACCAAGCAATAGGCTCCCATAGTCTCATCCAAGCTACAGTAGTAGAAGGACTCGTTTGACAAGGGCAAAGAAATCATTCTTTCTTCAGCAATCAAGAGAAAAGGCAAAGGGAACATAGTTTATGGTATTGATCTTGATGAGGATATTATAATCTAGAATTGGGACCAATCTGATATATCTACTAAGGAAATGGATATCTTGGGAGAGCTATGGAAGAAAAAATAAAAGCAATGAATGCTAAGAGTTGAAAGAGATAGGAGAAAAGTCTTGGAAGACATCTAAAAAATATTTGTAGATGCTCTATCTATGGAGGTAAATTAAAAGGCCCCCATCATTGAAGGAAATTTGAGAATAAAGTGCTAGAAAATATAGCACAAAAGATAGCAATTGATCAAGTAGAACTATCTACTTTAATTTCTCCATTAGAATCAATTATAAATAATGTTGTATCTTTATTTGTAAAGTTGAGTGATTCCACCAACTTTACCAAGGAAGTAAAAGAGAAACTGGCCAAGATTGACATGGACTTGAAGGATAGTGCAAATCAGTTGGCACTTCATCCAAGCTCCAGTTCCAATTACTTTGCAAAATCTAGATTTTTGACAGATCTTTAGGCAAATCAACTGCTAAGGGAAGAAGCCAAAATAAGGGAAACACTAGTTGACATTCAAGGTATGTTACTTCCCCACATGGACATTACGCAGAAGATGATGGATCATGCAAGGAAATTAGTCAAGGACACAAATCTATCAGTTGTAGATCACATGTATGAGTTATCAATAGAGATTCATATTGATCTACACATTTTAAAAGTGTTACAAGATAACTGGGATAAAACCTTATCTATAATTGTGAAGGTGCATCATGATTTTCTTTCTCATTTTGGCTTAACCTTGTAAATATTTTGGCATTTATAACAAAAACAAGGGGGAAACAAAGTGTACAAAGGTGGAAAGTATATAAAGAAAGTATATGTACATACTTATATACATGTAAACAGAAATATGTATAGCAAGAAATATATGCAAAAAGTAGGAAAACAAAAACAATTTTAAAAAAACAATAACAGAGTTTAGTTCAAACTGAGTTGTAGAGTTTTTAGTGCAAATCGACCTACTAAATAAAGCATATTCAAAGTGGGAGTTTCACTAAAGATTTTTTTCAGATCTTGTGTATGATAAGTTTTTTTTGTCACTAATGCCAAAGGGGGAGATTTTTGATCTCATGACCAAATATATTGTTAGTTAGTGTCAAAATACTTAGTCATAATGCAAAGATAGTAGCAACCAAGTTGCTAGTATGCAATGTTAATTGAGCTTGCAAAGGATCCAAGCAAACAAAGTTAACCTTGCATAAAGTTGTAGTGTTAACCAAGTTGATAGTTCACACTGAGCTGTAGTGTCAATCGAGTTGACAGTGTCTACCGAGCTCCAATGTGAACTAAGTTAGTACAACAATTTTGTTTCGAGATGATAATCAAGTAAGAAGAACAATTCTAACTGAATTAGGAGTGTCTACTGAGTGATCGTTTTGAATAAGCAGTTTCTACCTGTACACTCGAAAGTGTCCCACTCTAAACCCTTCTATCCAAACAATTCCATGAGTTTGAAATGCTTGGATGTCGGCTTAGAGCTCCCTATCCACGGAGTGCAAGAGAGTGTATTTCAAGTTCAAGGGCTCTCAGATGAGCCTTAGAGATACTCTTCTTGCTAGTAAACCATGCAATGGGAGGTTCCAAAGACAAGATGCAAGAATGCAAATGTCCCGAGGAGTTCCTCAAGAATGCAATGCAAATAAAGATTAAGCTAGAATGAGATGCAAAGTGGAGCTATGCTAAAACATGTATGATAGTGTTACAATACCATTATATTAAGCTATGTGAGATAGATTATTGCAAAATAGAAGCTAAACTAACATGCAACATGAATCTAAGCTAAAATGCTATGGTATGAGAGAATGTAGACAAGAAATAGAAGTTCTCCACAAAGCTCCAAAGAAACCTGTTAGAAAACCTGCAACATAACAATATTCAAAATGAGGATGGATTTGAGGGGGAAAGCTCTCTCCCTTTTAAAGTTGTACGGACGGTAGAGATCAAGATGAAGATGATGGATGATCAACGGTGGAATTCGAAAAGAGGAGTGATCCATGTGCACACACAAGTCAACCAATAGAATATAAGTTGACTTGTCACATAAGACAAAAGTCTCACAAGCCTTTTCTTTTAATTGTAAAATAGAAAAAGGACTTTATGTGTGCACTTTAAATGGGTTAGAAGAATGGGGTGTTTTATTTAATTAAAAGGGGACATGTTCTTTTAATCAAATAATGAACTTAAGATAGCATAGTCAAACTATAGGTTATAATCAAATAAATTGATTATTAGCAATTTGGTCTAGATAAATGATTAAATTAATTTAGCCAAAATGCTAAGAAGGGGACTAATAGTCTAGATGACCATTTTTAGGTGATTACATTTGCCCCTCTTTGACTAATGCGTGATCAATCTGGGAACACATTATGTCAAAGAAAATAGAAAGCCAAGTAGGCGGTGATAGATATAGATATCTGATTTTGAAGAACGAAATGTAGAAAAAGATAGCAAGTCCTAAATGTACAGCCTAATAGTGGTAGTACTGAACACTAGGAAAAGATGATGTCAGAATTCAAGAAGAATGCTAACACTTAGCAAAGTAGATAGATCGAGAACAAGTGAGAAGATCAAACAAATGCTCCTAAGAAATAGATAGTTGTAGCAATCAATGATAGAGTATTTCTGCTCCCTCAGGATTGAAATTGAAATGAGGTAAGGGGATGCAAAAACTAGCTAGATATGAGAAAATTAGAATATAGCAATGTCCAAGATGACAGATAGATTATTAGAACCCAAGAATGACTATAAAAAAATTGATAAAATGCCCCAGTTTGACTAGAGTTGACCTTGAAGGATATAGCATAAAAATTAGGTCAAAACGAGTAGAAAGGTGATTTTAGACATGAAACAGTGAATTGAAGTAGATATGAAGTATGGAAATGATGAAGACATGAAGAAATGATGATGCCCTAGTGATAATTCAGAGATTAGACCTCAAAAGGTCAGCTAACTACTCAGAAGAGAGTAGAATTTTAAAAGACAATTTTGACCATCAAGATGAACTCGAATTTGGATTTCGATCTCGAAAATGAATCTAGGACATTGAAATTATTTCAGAGGTCAAAACTTTATATAATGTGATGATAAGATAGAAAAGAGATGAAGTGAAAGATTAAGAAGGTGAAAAGACATGAACAAGAAGAAAATAAAGAAATATATGAAAGGAGTTAGCTGATATGTCCACAAAAAGATGAAGAGAGAGCTCTCCGCATATGCAAGAATGCAAGACTAAGCTAAAAAATGAACCTAAAATGAAAAGCTAATATGAAAAGTGGTTTACCAGCAAGAAGTGCATAACATTTAGACTCTTAATTTCATCATTGAGCATTTATTAGGGACATCATGAGATCATACAACCATCACTAGTATAACTATGAGGATATGAATATGATCGATATCAAATAGGTATGTGGAAATCCAATCTAAGCATCAGAGACATGTAAGTCAAGATAACTACGCAATTAGATTCCCTAAGTTTAATTTAGCAAGATTACACCTATATCAAGGCATAAGTGCTAGGATAAACCCCAAGTGCGGTCTTGTGAAACAGTCAAGGATGATACATTTATAAGTCAAAGTGTTTGAATAGGAAAAGCACGAATGCTTACAACACTATAGACAAACAAAGTATACCCACAAACAAAAATCAAGAAAACATGCCCCATGCCCCCAATCTTCTAGTCAGTGACATCCTTGAAAGACTATTAGGGATGGAACATAAAGAAATCATCATAGACAGCATGCAAAGTAGATAAAGATCAGCATAGTTCAGTCATTTAAGTCTTAAAGTGCATGTGTGTAAGTCACTTGGCCATTTCTTCAAGACTTGATTCTGATAGTGAGAAATATCACGACATCAAAGATCGTAGGTAAACTATCTAAAAAGTGTTGAAAAACACTAGATGTCAAGGTGGGGGAAGTGTTGAGAAACATTGTTTTGTGAGTTTTCAAAGAAATGCTAATGCACAAGAATACCTCAATAGGCTAAGCAGTTGTGCCCCCAAGACGAGGACAAGAAAGAATTCCAGGCCAGGAAATGTGTAGCGAAGTGGATGATTAAGACAGATAGACATAGGTGCAAGGGTCTCAAGTAGTGCTTGTTTCCAGGTTTTCACCCCTTCACAAATTTTTTCAGGACTTTTTTTTTTTTTTTTTTCCGATACACCAAATTGCCTATTGCTAGGTTATCACTAAGATGATCATTTTTTCAGGACATTTTCTTATTTTTAGGATTTTTTTCAGGATCATATATGATTTTTTTTGGAATTTTTTAGAAGGTTTTAGATATCACTAGTTCTCAAGCAAGATCACATCATTTTCTCCCAATGGCTAGCAAGGTATAGGATATGATGGAGCAACGAGCCAGTGGATAAGCAAAGATGGATGAAAAAAGAGTATGAAGCAAGTGAAAGTGATCCTCAAGGACTAACTCCTCAAGAGTACCCAAGCTAGGGAAAGAGGTGAAATAGTCATATGAATCATATTTTGGATAAGCAATGGTAGTAATGAGAAAGATAGCATGTAGGATAAGTGGTGAAGCCAACAAGTGCGATAGCATATAAGATAAGTGATGGAAGCTAATGAGTAAGATAGCATGAAAGCGTGTAGTCCAAAAGAGTAGCCATGTCAAGAGACCTATGAGAACTATGTTTCATTTATTATGATCAAGACCAAGGGTTCAACTAGATAGGATAGCGATGGGATAGAGCAATAAAAATAAAGCTCAAGATGGAGGCTATGAGGGAATCAAAAAGCACAAATAGAGAATCTCATGGATAAGATAGCCAATATGCAAAGATAGCTTAACATTGTGAAGATCAAAGAGAGAAGAGGGGATAGATGGATGGTGGAAGAATTACACATGATGCCTGTTTGCCAAGTTTTCATCATGGTACTTATCCAAGGTACCACAAGATGTAGTTTTCACCATAGGACGCATTTATTTCTCTTTACTTTTGCTACCAAGGTACCACAAGAAGTGGTTTTCATCAAGGCACATTTTCATTTTTTTCATTTTTTCTATTTTTTCTTTTTTTTTTCAATTTTTAGAAAGAGCTCAAGCTTTTTGAATGTAGATAGTGCTCCTATAGGAAAGATAAGTCATGATAAGACAAGACCATAGAAAGGTATGCTCAAAGATGTTGATAGGGTGATGAAAGAGAAATGGTAGTAGGAAGAGTATATGCAGGATAAGAGTTCATGTATAGAAAGGAGGTGTAAGCTTTAGAGGATTTCACGTGGGTAGCTAAAATATTGGACAAGATCAACATTGACACACACCTTGAAGGGTATTGGAATGATGGAGGAATCATGGATGAAATAGCTTGAGATTTAGATGTATGAGGTGGTAGAAAAGATTTGGAAAAAAGTGGAGTGGAAGGCTTTGGAATATTTTTAGGAAGATTTTTAGAAGAAGATGGAATGGAAACCTTTGGAAGCTTGAATGTCAACTTTGAAGTATTTTAAATGTTCAAGTCTTTTAAAAGAGACTTGGGAATCCATATAGCTTTAGATTTTCCTTTGGATAATTCAAAACACATTTCTTCAATAATGGGTTTAGGGACCCATATTTTCTTTGATTTAGCTTTTTTAATAGTGGACCTCTGCGATATCTTTTGTGCATTCTCCTTCTTAGCATTCACATGTTGATTAGATGGGACATAGTGATCTTTCTTTTTCAATGGATTCTTATGTTTATTCTCACTTCTAAAGGACTTGGGATTTGTGGATGAATAAGGCTGATATGACTGGTTTAGATGGATAGATGGGTGAAAAGTCATCAAGGATGAGTGTCTTTGTTGATCTTGAGGTATTATAGGAGAGCTAGGGAATGAGCTAGGAGTGAATGTAGGAGATGAAGGAACATAAGGTCCCAATATAGATGGAAGGTTTGAATACTTTAGCTTTGATGGATGAGGACCAAGGATAGACTTAGGAGATGCAAATGGATAGTGAAAAGGAATATCAACATCTTTAAATTGAGTAGCATAGTCAAAGCCATCAATAGAGTCATGAGTAGCTTTGATAGGAACAACATTTTTAATAGGAGCACTTGAAGCTTGAGCACAATTTTGAAGTGGATATGGAGAAGTAGAACACGAGGGGATGCTTTGATCTTGACAAGTAGCCTTGGATAGCATATGAAGAGAACTTTTCTCATAATTTTCAGTAAGCTCAAGGGAGATAATGGAAGTGGTATCTTCATCATACTTAGGAGGTGGACAAGTTATAGGATATGGAGGGGAAAAATCTTGAAAGAGATGAAAGGGTGCTTGATCTTGATCTGTCTTGACATTTATAGCTTTTTCTTTTTGAGAGTCCTCTTGACATGGAGCCACTTCTAAGGACAAGGGAGAATGAAGAGTGAATGGAGTAGTGCTTGGATTAGGTATAGCAGTGCACAAAGGTTGAGGATGTTTAGGATTAGTAGCATGGAAAAGGTTTGCAGCCAAGTGAAGGTTAGCTTGAGTTTCTTTTAGAGATAGCCCTTGAGGATACACGTAGTCAATGTGGAAAGCATTAGGTTCTTTATTTGATGGAGGCATGTTGGAAAGATTTGAAGTGTTGGGAGATGCATGAGTGTTGGAATAAGTGGAAGATGTAATAGAGCTGCTACTAGACATAGGTTCATTAATGTAATCTTGCTCATGAAAAGTATCCTCATCACATGAATCATTAGAGGTATCAATAATTCCATTATCAATAAAATCTTGGATTTTATGCTTTAGCTCAATGCAATCTAAAGCAGCATGGTCACTAGATCGATGATAGGCACAATAGGTATCCAAGAATGGATTTCCATAGGAGCTAGACTTAGGCAACATGATGATCTTGGTGCCAAGAAGTGTTCTCAAAATGTCATCATAAGAATTCCCCAAGGGAGTAAAATTTCTCTCAAAAGTATGTCTACAGTCCTTTGATTGTTTCTCAAGTGAATAGAATGCATCCATGTCTTCATTATTATCTTGGTCAAAGATAGGTCCATCATGAAATTTTGGCATAGGCTCAAAGGAGGTATCACTTGCTTGTTCTCTAAAGAGGTCTTTAGATCTAGAAGATGAAGACATTTGATGTCTTGAAGTAGAGCATGTAGACCTAGAAGAAGAGGATGACCTCAAAGAATGTGACTCACATGCATGTAAAGACCTTAAGGAAGATTCATGTAATGATGCAATCTTCTCCTCTAACCTTTTCTCAAGTTTAGACTTCATTTCTGTCATGCGCTTAGAGAGATGAAGGTAAGAAAGATGATTTGTCTCTTCTAGTTCTTTGTATTGCTCATATAGATCTTGAAACTCTTTAGTGACATGGAGGATATCATGATCATCTAGATTCGGTTGAATTTTGGTAGCACAAGGTTTAGATCCCATAGTTTTAGATGCAAAGCCAAGCATAAAAGAGCCTAGAAGATAACTTGATGTTGAAACTATAGGAGGTAGAGTGTTCACTTGCCAAGATAGTAGAGAGATATTAAAGTGACCTATCAAACAATATGTCTAAGAAACTTATGACATGAATGACTCAAGTCAATAGCTAGGCAAGATGCCCAAATAGTCAAATAGATAGAGCAAGCAGGGTGACAAGTGAACAACTCTCCAACCCAAGAGTGTAGTCAAGAAATCAAGGCAACCATTTCAGCAAAAAGATAACTAGCAAGTGGACATAGACCATGAAGATAGAAAGACCAAGAGCACTAACACCAAAGAGCCACTTTAAGAATGTTCAAAAACTAGAGACATAGCAAATCAAAGTCAAATGATGAGACTCCCCTTAGCAAGCAACACAAGAAAAATGTTAAGACTTGATGCTTTGACTTGGTTGACAAAGTTTGACAATAGTTGATAGCATAGCAAGTTTGATGTTCAAAAAGCAATTTATTTCCAAGCAAGATAGTGACACATGGAGTAGTCTTCAAACAATCAAGCAAGGAACAAAGAAACCTTGCATGATACAAGCATACGTGAGGTCTTAAAAAAATCCCTAGAACTATCATCATGTGTATGTTCAAAACATTTTCACAGGTTTAGCACATTCGAGAACACATCAAGCAATATCTACCTAGAAGTCATGGTTCATTACTCAACAACTTGGCCCACGCTTGATGCTCCTTTTCCTCACACCAAGTGGTTTTCCACAAGAGATATTGGCTTTTTCATGGAAGTGCCATAAGCACAACCAAGGGAACACCGATCTCACGACCACAAGAGTACCTTAAGCATTCTTGCCTAGTGATCTGCCTATGGTCGAAATCCCATAAGAGATCACATTAGGCAAAGACAAACACTACATCTACCAAAGTTTTGTGTCCTTGATAGCCTTGAGTTTATAGTGGGTTGGAAGAGCCGGGTAATCTGCTTGTCCCCACTTGGGTCGTTCCTCTCAGGTTGTCCGAGAGCAGGCCCTCTAAAGGATTCTAAACTACACAAAGAGTGGATCAACTTTTGGAAGTCAAGATTTTTGATTCACTAAAAAGGTGAAGAGCATACTCTCCTATTCCAATCATTTTCTCTCAAACACGCCAAAAAGATTCAGTTGCCTCTTACTCTTGAAATCAAATGGTAAGTCAAGATTTCTGATTCACCACAAGAGTGAAGAGCATACTCTCCTATCACCAAAAGATCTCAATTGTAAGTTTTAATGTGGCTAAAAATAAAAAACTAGTATATGTCGCACATGTAAAAGTAAAAAACAAGCAAAATTAGGTTTTTATGCGTTGGGCAGCCCTACAAACAATCGTTAGTAGCCTTTGTGCATTTGAAGCTTTGACATGCGTTCTTTTTATGCAATGTTTCAATTTTTTTCATAAGGATGGCAACCTGCAATCACAACTTGTTAGCACCAAAAGTTAGTGTGAAATAACATAAAAATTTGCAATAAAAAGTGGTTAGTTGCCTCAAAAATCCAATTTATCTTCCAACCAAGTGCATGCAAAGGAGGTGCAAGTTAATCACAAATGCTCTCATTTTTACTCTTTGATTTTGACCTAGTCAACAAGATTGGACTTGTTTGCTATGATTTTGGATCCAAAAAGAGAAATTCAAATAATAGACCTCTACTAAAAACTAGAGATCTTTCCAAAAATGCAAGAAATTTAAAAAAATCTCTTCATTTGCGCTCTAGAGATCGACTTTGTCAAAATAGGCCAAATTTATCAAATCGAGTTTTTGATCCTTAATATGACTTCAAAATTCAAAACACAAAGAAAGAATCCCCCTTAGAATTGAAAACCCTTTTTGAAAATTTAAATTTTTCTGAAAAAGACACTGATGTGCGACCAGAAACAACTTTTTATGAAAATAAAAAGAAAATATCATAACTTTTGCAAATCATGTCAAAATGCTCTAAAAATCGGATTTAAACGTTTTGGATACATACCCAACCTACCAAAAAAATTTCAAAATCAAAATCCAAGCGGTTTAAAAGATACGATCAAATCTTTAAACCAACTAGATTTTTGGCCTTCAAACCAATCTACTTATAGGTTGGCCTTAAAATCAAAGTGATAATCCTACAAAAGCACTTAATTAGATCCAATATGCTGCTGTAAAAAAACTAGAGATGAAAAATAAAAGCAAATGGAGCTAGAAACTTGATTCAAGCCCCACGGTGGGCACCAAAAATGTACACTCGAAAGTGTCCCACTCTAAACCCTTCTATCCAAACGATTCCATGAGTTTGAAATGCTTGGATGTTGGCTTAGAGATCCCTATCCATGGAGTGTAAGAGAGTGTATTTCAAGTTCAAGGGCTCTCAGATGAGCCTTAGAGATACTCTTCTTGCTAGTAAACCATGCAATGGGAGGTTCCAAAGACAAGATGCAAGAATGCAAATGTCCCAAGGAGTTCCTCAAGAATGCAATGCAAATGAAGATTAAGCTAGAATGAGATGCAAAGTGGAGCTATGCTAAAACATGTATGACAGTGTTACAATACCATTATATTAAGCTATGTGAGATAGATTATTGCAAAATAGAAGCTAAACTAACATGCAACATGAATCTAAGCTAAAATGCTATGGTATGAGAGAATGTAGACAAGAAATAGAAGTTCTCCACAAAGCTCCAAAGAAACCTGTTAGAAAATCTGCAACATAACAATATTCAAAATGAGAATGGATTTGAGGGGGAAAGCTCTCTCCCTTTTAAAGTTGTACGGACGGTAGAGATCAAGATGAAGATAATAGATGACCAACGGTGGAATTCGAAAAGAGGAATGATCCATGTGCACACACAAGTCAACCAGTAGAATATAAGATGACTTGTCACATAAGACAAAAGTCTCACAAGCCTTTTCTTTTAATTGTAAAATAGAAAAAGGACTTTATGTGTGCACTTTAAGTGGGTTAGAAGAATGGGGTGTTTTATTTAATTAAAAGGGGACATGTTCTTTTAATCAAATAATGAACTTAGGATAGCATAGTCAAACTATAGGTTATAATCAAATAAATTTATTATTAGCAATTTGGTCTAGATAAATGATTAAATTAATTTAGCCAAAATGCTAAGAAGGGGGCTAATAGTCTAGATGACCATTTTTAGGTGATTACACTACCAAGTACTAAAGTCAGCCAAGGTGACATTGTTGCCTAAGTGTTTCCAGTATCACCCGAGTAAGCCATTGGACCCGAGTTACAACACTGAGCTGACTTGGTGATTGTTTTTGGAACTATTTATGTTGTAGCTAACCTATAAAGGAATTATCTTGACGGATATAAGCATAAGATATTTTGTTTATCCAAGTGTGAATAATGTAACGCCCCGCCAAGGGATCCAAAAGAATTAACCTAAGGTTTCACTAAGTTTGCTAAACATTTTTTTTTTTTTTTTAAGTAAGAAATTATAACATACACATCAAACACATAGTAGCGAAAGCAATAACATGTAATCATCAACAACATACATCACAAGTTACATTCCTTAAGGATCCCAAGACGTTGAGTCACATTTAAATTTAATTAATTCTAAGTCTAACAACTAACACATACATATGAAAGAATAATCAAAAAGTCCAATGTCCATAATATACATTTGTTTCGAATGCCTCTTGGCAAATTAATTCGGAATGCTCAATCATCCACTGTACATGTCACAGGGTATGAAAGGCTTAAAAGAATATACATATGTAAAGATAAAGTTACATCATCCTCAAATCCATGATACAAAGTACAGTAAAATAAATGAAATCATCCACCATACATGATACATCAATACATCCATAATGATAAAACATCCATGAACAGAATGAAGGTAAATGCCAACCAAGAAAACTCCAGTCACGGTGACCACGGACGGATCTCAATGATAAGAGTAAAAAGCACTACCACCCGACCGCGTGGAACCTAAATGGTCCACTCCCACCGCGCTGAAGAGATAGTCTCAAGTCTCAAACAGGATAACAAAACCTATAATCATAAACACTCTCTAAGTCTAGGAAATCCTGTAAGTATGCTAACTCAAGGGTTCCTAAAAAGATCGACATCTAAACCCAGAGGCACCACAAAGACACGTAGGAAACCTACTATGCAAGCGAGAAAGTGTCATCACAAAAGTCACATTGGAAGTTACCCGAGCAATCCCTTAGGAATCTCGGGTCCCTTGTGATCCTACGGCCACTAGTATCCTCTCATACTGATGAGGCATACTACGAAATGCAAGGTCATAACCAAGCGTTCTCTCTACCCCATCCTAGTCTATACTAGCACTCAAGGCATGGGAGAGAACATACAGTTATCTTATTAGGTTCATTTAAGTCAGTATTTAGGTAAGATTTTTTCACTTATTAAAACAAAAAACTTACAATGAGTCATCCCCAGAGCCACTTCGGGTCTCCCGTCCCTTATTGCAAGCCACTTCCCGACACTACACATAGATAACCTACCCTAGGCTCATGAAATCACAAAACACACAATATCACCTCAGCCCTATACAAGCGACTGGAAAGTATCAAATAATAATCATAATGATCACAATAGTTCTCTATCAGCAACTAAAGGCATCAATAATAAGTCACAATATCCAATGGTTCTCCAATGAGCAACCAACAAGTATCCCAATAATAGATCATAATACTAATCGAAGACTCTAAAATGGTCAAGTCAAAACATGTCACAACATGACATCGTCAAAAATAAATCATCCAAAACATCTCAGTCCTCTCAAAGCGACTGGAAGGAAAAATCATATATTTATAACTTATCGATGACTCAAAAATGGTTAAGTCAAGGAACTCAAATACATACACTTCAGCTTCACACAAGGAAACTGGAAAGCAATAACAAACAGTAAATACATCCATCATAGAGCACTCCATCACATTACCATGGTCGAGTTAAGAAAGATCGAGACCAAATCATTATAACATCACATTCACAAAACCCCCGAACCTCTGGTAACAACCTAAACTGATCAACATCTAAACAAACCTCAAAGCCTCAAAACATAGACAACAAAATAATCACATAGAAAAACGGAATCATCACACAATTGGGTATGAACAATAATATATTGTTGAGTTAAGGTAAGGTTTATGTTCCAATTTAACGTCTATTCAAGTAACTAAGTTTTCACAACTACCCCTTGCGATTAACCCATTTCTATATTCAAATAATTGTACACTTACCCTAAAAATAATAATCTAAGGATGATCTTTTATTAAGTTATATAAATGACCCTTAATGATGTTAAATAAAACAACTATGACTTTAATAGAATCATTAAACCCTCATTAATATATTTCATTAAATCAATAAGTTAATTCTACAATTTATCAAATAATGTCCATTATTAATTAACTTTAATTAAACTAATTTTAATTAAATTGATTAATAATTATTGATCTAAATACTTATATTACTATCTTCATTAATTATCAATTTACTAATATTTAACCAAAAATTATTGATAAATTAGTAATTACAAAAAAACTATATTAAAATGCATTAATACTTAAATTGACAAATAATAATAATAAAATCTATCAATAAATACTATATAATAATAAGTTTACATCATAAAACTTATTAATAAAGTATTATTAATTAATAATACATTTAATATTAAAATCTATTAATAATAATTACATTTATTTATAAATCATAATAATTAATAAGTTATTATTATTAATAACTTTATCTTATATAACTTTTAAAGAATACGTAATAAGTTTCTAAATTTTAAAAGAAACTTTAAACATTAAACCACCCCACGTATATAAATATGGGTTGCGATGTTTTAAACAAGAAGATAGGTGGTGTAAGAGGTTTATATATATATTTTTTATTAAGTTTTTTTTTTTTTTTTAAAACAAACCTCCATCGCAGTCATCGCAGTCCACTGAGATTCACATGGTACGGACACGCGTGCAGATCGCCAGTTATAAGGTAAGGTAAGTGGGGTATAAATAATTTTTTTTTTTTTTTTTTTTTTTTTTAAGAAAACAAAACCCCTTTAAAAAAATTTAATATATACTATTATATTTTCTTTAAAGTTCTTTTAAAATCAACGTCATCTTATTTTTTTAATATAAACATTCTTAATTTAAGTTTTCTTTTTTTAATAATTAAAAATTAATTAAATTCAAATACCATATATATATATATATATATATATATATATATATATATATATATATATATATATATATATATATATATATATATATATATATATATATATATATGATTGCAATTTTAATCTGATAGGAAAATTAAGTTGAACGTTTCAAATTTTCAATTTAGGATTTTTATTTCTAAAATCAAACCCCTTTCCAAACCTAAATTTCTCAATTCCATTTTAATTCAAACCCAAATCCCGATTTAATTATGATTTCTTTCAATTGCTGAACGAGGTTTTCTAAATGGTTTTTTAATCTGGGATTACAGATGAAATCGAATAGCAAGAGATCTAGAACAAAGAATTCACACATTCGAGAAGACAAGTTCTTACAATCACAAAGTAGACAGAACATATTAAATTTCTTAAATCATTTTAGAGGTCAAAATACCAGACCCTACCTAAACCTAATGCTAATACGAAATCCCTGAAAAACTGTGAGAGAATTTGCTCCCCTTCAAAAACTGTGAGAGAATTTGCTCCCCTTCAATAACTTTTCTCTGAAAATCTTTCCTAGAATTCTCCTAAAATTCACTTCCAAAATTCATCTCCCAAAATTCGTGTCTCCAAAATTCATGGTCCCCTGAAAAATGAACCTCCAAGTTGTGATAAAGAGTTTTCTTCTCAAATCGGGGCACTAATTGTGCGTTTACCTGAGAGGACTCCTTGCTCACAAGACTCCAACTCAAAATTAACTTTTTATTAATCTTTGCTTTATCTTGCATTACTCTTTTCATGCATATTAAATTGAATTATTAAATAACTTTATTTAATTTCCACTTGTCTTCTATTTTTAATTAATTTATTACTTTAATCTCATGTGCACTTTATGAAATTAAAATAACATTATTATTTTCTATTATTTTATCTTTTAATTAATTTCTCATATTTAAACTCATGCTTAGATCATGCGATCTAGAAACCTTTAATAATCTAATATCTTTTCCACTTTTAATTTATTTTAGAAACTTTAATTGATAAAATATTTATTAATTCAATTAATAATAATATTTAGAATTTATTTAAAAGTGAACTCTAAATATATTATTATTAAATTAAATAAATATTATCACGTTCTAAATTTATACTTAAAACTTTTATCTCCAAATTTAATTCTTTTATTTAATTAATTTCTCAATTAATTAAATATAATTAAATATGAAAATGTCATAATAATTTTTCATTAAATTAAATCATTAATTAATCCTTTTAATTAGACTCAATTAATAGAAAACACATCAAGGACTCGTAAGGCAACATACGAAAACCCATCAAAGAAAAACACATACTAAATCAAACAAAAGGGTTATAATCATGAAATTACATCATTTGATGCATTCAGAGGGTACTTAACTCAGATACTTGTCCTAATTATCAATTAGGACAATTGGCTAAAGGGTTTTAGGATTTGGACTTAAGAGTTTATCTCCCCTCTCTTACCATTGAGATAATGCGATAGGGTACGCTCATCCTAGCAATTCAGGGAAGTCAATACCCGATACCTGCAACCTGCATAAAATCCACTCATGTACAGACACAATATTCTAAGCTAAACAGACAATGGCAGAAAGTGGTGCATCGTGTAGATCCCGACTAGCAGGTGACTACGACTCCCTTCCTTAACCACATCAGAAACACCATACATAAAGAAAACAAACACACACACCCTACACATGCAGTATGGGGTAAGTATCCATAAGAAAGCACATGTGATAATAAACCATCTAACTAATCATCATCGATAATTGAAAACATTGAATAATCATCATACATGCATGAAATATAGAGTACCAAGTAATCTCATCATATAATAAACTGAGTGTAAAACAACATCTGATAATCTCTAAAATAATAATACTAATCATCAAACATAAAATTGGCCTAAAAGAGTTTGGCAAGGATGACTGAAATGTGACTTAGGGGTAGGCACTACAAATAATTATTATTGTATCATCATTCAAGCATTAGTAAATATGGAAGAGCAAATTGTTTGAAGGCTGCAAGCATTTCAAGGAAAGGAAGAGACTCATCTATCATAGTTAAGTGATTGGTTTAATTCAAAGGATCTTCATCAAAAATCTGAGTTTCATTTTAGAAATCAATCTAATGATTCATCCTAATAGGTGCATCAGTCCCAAATCCCCTAACTAGGTGGACCTAATAGTCCTTTATAGAAACTCCTAATAGAGTACATACTCAATTGTATTGTATAAATCCTTTCACAGGGTGGACCTAATAGTCATTATTGCTCTTAATCAAGTAAGATCACCAAAAGTGATCATTTTTATGCCTTAATAGGCCAACTTTATTACTGTAATAGTGAAGCATTGTGGGTGTCATCCCCACCCCAGTTCAACCTTCTACTCTGAGGGTTTCTGGGTTACCAAATATTGTGTTGTGGTGTTGTTACTTTAATGCTTATGTTTCATGCATCCAAGTAGATTATATAACTTAACAAAGTAGTTTAAGTGATTGAAATTTAAGTGGTTCCTGATTCACGCCCCCCCCCCCCCCCCCCCATCTCAGACACCTAGCTTGCATTACATTTCCAATAGATTGACATTGGTACAAGATCTAGAGGTAATGTTTTTCAGTTATAGAGATGAAATGTTTGGTTCCTAAAGTTGATAATAGTTGGTTATGGAATAGAAGGTTTTGTCATATAAATTTTGATAATATTGTTAAAGCAAGTAGTACATTTTTTGTAAGATATTTACCAAAAATTGTGAAGCCTACTAATGTCATGTGCAAGGAATATGATATGGCTAAGCAAAAGAAAAGTTATTTTCCTAGCAAGAATTTTCTACAATATAAAAGTTGGATATTGTTCATACAGATCTGAGTGGTCCTACAAAGACAAGAGGATTCTACAGTGAAAGGTACATCATGATAACTATTGATGAATTTAGTAGGATGATGTGGGTAGAATTCCTTAGGAAAATTTTTGAAGTATTTGAGAAGTTTAAATTGTTTAAGAATAGAGTTGAGAATGAGTCTAGATTGAATATTAAATGTTTAAGATCAAAAAGAGGTGGAGAATTTACCTCGAATGAGTTTAACACCTTTTGTGAAGTAAATGGCATTAAAAGACAATACTCGGCCCCTAAAACTCCTGAGAAGAATGGTATAGCTGAGAGAAGAAACATGTATGTAACAAAAGAACAAGAGCTAAGATGTTTAAGAATGATGTATCAAAGAGATTTTGGAGAGAAGAAGTTAATACAATAGTGTATACAATGAAAAGAGTATAGATAAAAAAGTTACAAACAATGGTTATGGTTTGGACATGCACCATCAGTGAATTATTTCAAAAAATTTGGTAGCAAGTGTTATATCAAGAGAAATGATGACATTGGTAAGTTTTATGCAAAAAGTGATGAAGGTATGTTCCTTTGTTATTTATTGACAAGAAAAGCTTATAGATGTTTTAATCAAAGGACTAAGACTATTTTTGAGAGCACAAATGTAGAAGTGCATGAGAAGTTTGGAGTTCAAGAAAGAATTCTTGATTATAATTCTAATGATGAAGAAGATAATCCTAAGCCTATCTAAGAAAATATTGAGATTTTTTATGAGACCAAGAATGATTTGCAAAATGACATTCAAGTTGTGGAACAAAAAGAGGAGCCAAGATTTGAACCTAGACTAGAAGTAATAGTTGAGAAAGTGACACCAACACCAAAAAAGAATTTGACAAAGAATCACCCAACTGATCAAATTATTAGAAGCAAAGATAGAGTAGTTATGAAAAGAAACATAGTACATGAAGAGTTATGTTTGATTTCTCAAGTTGTACCTAAGAGTGCAGATGAATCATTTAAGGATGATCATTGGATTCAAGAAATCAAGGAAGAACTAGATTAGATTGTGAATAATGAGACATAGGAATTGGTCCCTAGAGCAAAGGACAAAAAGGTTATAGGAACTAAGTGAGTCTTCATAAATAAGAAGAATGAACAAGGTGGGTTGTGAGAAACAAAGTAAAACTAGTATGCAAGGATATTTGAGGCAAGAAGGTATAGATTATGAAGAGACATTTGCACCTATTGCTAGAATTGAAGTAGTGAGGATGTTCTTGGCTTATGCAGCAAACAAGAAGTTCAAAGTTTATAAGATGGATGTGAAGTCAACATTTCTAAATGGAGAACTTGAAGAAGAAGTCTACATTGAGAAGCATGAAGGAGTTCCTTTGAAAAAAGAAGGAGATATAGTACATTTAAGTTGAAGAAAGCATTGTATGGACTAAAGAAAGCACCTAGCACCTAGTATGTGAGGTTGGATAAGTATTTGGAAAAAGAAAAAGGATTTGCTAAAGGTACTGCAGATAGTAACTTGTATTTGAAAGAAATTGAGAATGGCTTGTTGATTATTGTGATATTTATGGATGATATCATTTTTGGAGGTGATGATGAAGAAAGTGAACAATTTTTTGATGAAATGAAGAATGAATTTGAGATGAGCATGATTGGTGATATTTCTTGGATGTACAAATTTTGCAAAACAATGATGGTAGTTTTCTATTATAGACCAAGTATTTGAAAGGCTTGTTGAAGAGATTTGGTTTGGAAAGTTGTAAATTTGTTTGTACTGCTATTATAACTAGTCACAAGTAGGGATAACTTGAGTGGAAAATATTTTCTAAATGGAGAAATTCACTCATTGAGGATCTTGAATTTGACAAAAATAAATTGCACTTTTGGGGTAGCCATGTCACCCACACTTTATGAAAATTGGGTCCCATGCTTAGGCCAATCGCCAATAACGATACATAATTATTTTTATTTTGGTGATGACTTTGCCAATTTAATCTAATCTTTCCACATGATAAATTAAATTTTTTCACCTCTAATTAATGAGGCATGTCTTATTCAAAGGTCGCATTCGCCAATCTATGGTAAAAATTTAAGTCGGGTTATATGTAAAGTACATAGACTTGACAAGTATCTCTATTCCAAATACTTTCCAAGGAACTTTTTATCCTTCTAATATTTGACCCAAAATAGATTTTATTATGGACAAGTTTCATTATTACAAAAACTTTCTTTGAAACTACTTGTTCTTTTAACATTTTAGCTCGAAATAGGATTTATACCATTGATTTAGGATCACCTAACGATTTAAAAAAGGTTATTGTATTTTGGATGATATAAAATTATGGTTTCTAGGTACATGTACTTTTGGCTGCAATTTTCTAAAATAATTAAAGATTCGCCAAGGTTTTACAAAAAATTCATACGATAGAAAAAAATAACTAATAAATTTATTTTTTTTCAATTTTGAAAAAAAATATCGTCAATACAAATTAATTGTTTGCCCCTAAAATAACGTTGGATTCACCATGATTTTATTCATTTTTCAAAAGGGGGGTTTCTTAAAGTTATCCCTAGTCACAAGTTATCTAGCAAAGATGAGACACCTACAATTGATAAAAATAAGTATAAATCCATGACTGGAGGTTTACAATATTAGACTCACACTAGACCAGATATAGCAAATGAAGTTGGTATAGTAGCAAGATTTCAAGATGATCCTAAGGAATCACACTATGCAATAGTAAAAAGAATATTTAGATATTTAATGGGTACACCTAATTTTGGGTTGTAGTATGATAGATCAAATGATTGTACACTATGTCCATATACCGATGTGGATTGGGCAAGAAGCATGGATGATAGAAAGAGTACAAGTGGTTGAACATTTTTCCCTGGAGGAAGATTGGTTTCTTGGCTAAGCAAGAAACAAGATTATATTTCATAGAGTACAACAAAAGAAGAATATATAGCAGTAACAAACAATTGCAATCAGATCATGTGGATGAAATAGATGATGAAGGATATTAGGATAGATTTTTCAGAAGCTATTATCATACATTGTGATAACGCAAGTACAATGAGTATATCTAAGAATTGTTGTTGGATTATAAGACAAAGCACATATCGATTAAGTGTCATGTTCTAAGAGAGAAAGTTTTAGGAAGACAAATAATATTGGAGTATGTTAATACAAAGGAATATATTGCATATATCTTTACAAATCATTTACTTAAGGATACATTTGAGTATATGCAAGGTATGCTTGGGGTTATTCCCCTACCTTCTTCTAAGTAGATGATGCAGAGATTGCATTAGTATAGTGGTACATAGCACTATTATATATATAGACTAAATGTTGATGCTTCCTCTATGGGGAGTATCTATGATTGAGTAGAGTCATGAAAGAATTTTGGTAGCTGGTATTGAAAAGTGTCTTTGGACACTTGATATGGTTGAAGATGTTTGAGTAGCAGATTGACATAATGATTTCTTTGTCATTGTTGTCAATGAGAAGAAGTAGTAAATGAAAAAAATCTCATATGAATGAGCGAGGTGTAGATACTTATGAAAGAATCTACTGTGAATGGGGAATAATTATAAAGAAAAGATATATTGAAGTCAATGGGGGAGAAACAGTTGTTCCTAAGAGTTTCAAATTTGATTGGTGAAGAGGATTTGAAAAGATGTGAGCAACAACAACATTAGAGTAATAGGTTTGGTATTCTTGGAACTTAGATGTTTTTCATCTATGTTGTCATCAATGCCAACGAGGGGGATAATGTTAGCATAAATATTGATGATATTCCTATGGGGGAGTATTCTATTATTTTTGGAGCATTGGAGAGATAAAGAAAATAACCATGTGTTACATTCATGACTATGTTTGTCATTGATGTCAACATACTGAGAATATTAGCAATATGGTATACAAAAATTAAAGTCATACAGATTGAGTATTGAAGATGAGTTCAAGCATAGTTGAGGACATGTTCTATAATGTGTCCTGATGATGTACTTGTGAGTGTGTATAGAAAGTAGACTAGTGAGGGTTATTTGTGATTTACAGAGAGCTTGCAAATAGAGTTTCTGAGAGGTGGTTTATGGTGTTCAAATTATATCTCCCACTAGGGATGGAATCTATATGAGAAAAATTTGACAAAGACAAAAGACAGTCTGATGATGATGTCAGAGAGTGCAGAGAGTCTGAGGTTGCATGTGTGAAAATTTGTGAAGGCTATAAGCCGACAACGTATTATGTAATTGTGAAAAGATGTAATCTATTGTATTATCTTAATAAAGTCCTATTGTAATTAATTGGAAATCCTCAAGGCCAACTCAGAAAATTATTTTTTAGGACATGCTATAAAAGGAAAATTATTTGCCTTGTGATGAAAAGAGAAATGTATGCAATATGTAAGTGAATATGGTAAGTGAAGAAGATTGGTAAATGTGAGTAAGTGATCAAAGGGGTTATTGTGATGCAAAACTGGAGATCTAGTATTAAGATCTGAGAAGTGTTTTGGTGCAGTAGTGGCACAATAAGAGGACAAAGTATTGAGTTTTTGTGATCAGTTGGATTTCTATTATTATGAAAGGAATAATGTAGAGGCCAGTTGGACGGTGAATTCAATGGGATTTTCCTTGAGGTTGTTTGGACATTGGGTCCTTTTACCTTCTACAACTCCTAACAAGGTTGGAATCCCCTCACTAGGATCCAAAGTTTCCAAATAGGGATTGATATATACTAAATGTATTTCATTAGATCCTAAGAGAGTCCCTCCTCTTACAAGAACTAATATATTACTACATCATTTTTTGGGTACCATCCCCACTGGGGTTTTCTCTCTGATCAAGGGTTTCCCTAGTTAACATATTTGGTGTCATTATGTATGTGTATCTTCTTATGGTTATTACTATTATTGATCACTTGTTTAAGGTTTAATAAGGTTGATAAATGTTGTATTGATCAGATAATTGATTCACACCCCCACCCCCCCCCCCCAGTTATCTTGGTGGGATTTATTTTCTAACAGGAGGTCCCAAGGCTCACAAGTATTAAGGTCCACTTCAAAAATGGACCTTCTTGTGAAACTATTTTTCTAAAACCTTTCCAATCAAATAATGTGTTATGAGCTCTTCATCAATGGGATGGAACTTTGTGTGACCCTATAACCAAAGCAAAGAGCCTCCATTATTGAATCCTCCTCCCTATGCTCTCACAAAGACATTAAAAAAAAAATGAATTGTTTTAGATGTCCACTACTATATAGGCTAGGGAATCCCTTCCCAATTTGTTAGATGCCCACTAAGATTTTGCAAAATTTGATATGCATGTTGTAGGGAGATGTTTTGTTAACTTCTTACATGGGCAATGTTTTGAAGGGAAGGTCTCTAATAAAGACAAAGAAAATTTAATCAAATAAATAAATGCATTTAATTTTTGGCACCATGCTACCTGAAGCAGGGGACCCAAATTGCAACATAAAGGGCTATCTTTGGAATGCAAAATGGGGTAAACTAAACATGGGAGTGATAGTGAGGCACCACTTTTTGTAGATTAAATGAGGGGGATGCTAAAAATCATAGAGATTTCAATTTACAAGTTTGGAGTAGCAACATTCTAGAAGCATGAACATGGGAGTGGTTGTGCGGCACCATTTTTTGCAGAGTAAATGAGGGGGATGCTAAAATCGCAGAGATACAAATTTACAAGTTTGGAGCAATGACATGCTAGAAGCATGAAAAGAATAATAAAGAGAGGGGGGTTGATAGTTTTAGAGGGCACAATTATTGCAAGGGCTGCCATTTTTGTGTTAATAGGGGCATGTGATCTTTGCAGAGAATATTACCCACTATCAAAGGAGAATTTCATATTCATTTTGAGCATGATTTTTTCAATCCAAGTATCGGATTAGGGTTACTTTGAGTAAAGGAGTATTTATAAATAAACGGACAAACACATAGAGGATATCAATTTTGTTGAGGCATTGTTGTAAATTATCTACAAATGAGCATTTATAAATGATGCTAGAGGATTGGCATTGCATGTTGTGGTTTTTGATAGTGATTGAAATGTTATTATATGAAAACAAACTCAGCCTATATTATGTATGAATTTGGATGACTTATAGTGATGGTTCTTGTTACTCTATAGAAGATTAAGAATATTGTGTTCTTGAGTTACAGGTTGGAGTGCTAGTTTGAGCATAAAAATGTTTCTCTAGAGGATTTGGGTATTGTATAAGGGCCCATTTTCACCAGAGAATACTATCACAATTTTGGGCACCTAGTCAAACATTACAATGATGCCATTACAATGTTGGAAGTTTATTGACATACATGGGGGGTGGGGGGGTGTGTGAATCAGGATCACTAGAACTTTTAATCTTCAAAATAACTTGACTACATTCACTACATAATCCATCTCATATCTAAATCATGCATAACATAACTTAAAACTTCAAATGTTGAAATAGATTTAACTATGTATCACATCCATCAATATGAAAATATAAAGACACGACACAAGAGATTTTGGTTACCCAAAAAACCCTCCAAGGTGAAGGTAAAATTGGGGTGGGGATGACATCCACAAATCTTCACTACTACAGTAACAAAATTTGCCTATTAGGGCTACAAATTTGATCACTTCTAATGATCTACCCTATGAGGAGTCTTCCTTGTTAAGATCTTTAAAAGACTATTAGCTCTAACTTGATTAAAGGATTTTAAACTCAGTCTATTAAGATATTTACATAGGCCTATTAAGACCACTCTATTAAGAGATTTACCTTGATTCACTTGCCAAATTGATTGAGTACTTGATCCTCCAGTCTGCACTTACAATGTTAATTATAGATATTCTCTTTCCTTTCTCTAATATGATCTTCTATCTAATATATTTTTTCTCTGCTCTTCACTTCTTCACCCAATCACCATACTCTATTACTTCACAATTTCTCTTGCAGCCTCCAAAACCTAACTCCTTTGCATAATCATTCATAGTACTTTACTTCCTTACAAAATAGTGTTAGGATATTCCCTTATAAAGACATTTATAGAGTCTTCTAGAATTAGATCTGGCTATTTCCTTTTTAACCTCTTCATCTAATTAGTTGTCTCTCCTTCATAGGGATCAATGATCCATGTCAAGATGCATAACAACCTTTGTAACAAACTCTACAATCATTAAATGTTATTTATATGTCATCTCAAAATGGTTCATCTCAAAGTTTGTGCCATTTTAGACATTCTTGTTCACATTTTGTTACTCGACACATGCTATCTCTAATGCTTGGTCGTAACCATTCTTCCTATTGATACTTAGCCTCAACTAACTTGGCACCTTCTATATGACTCAACATCCATTTGCTCTATTTTCTTGGTATTTACTGAAGTCATATTGCATAGGAATACTTGACAACCAAAGAATTGCTCAAATCCTATAGAGCTCGACATATACAAGATTATTTACAAGTCTTTACAAATACATGACTCATTCTATATAGAGTAAGTCAATCATAGTGATGACTGACCAACTCTACCTTATAAATGACTAAGTGTTTGACACTAATAGACAACAAAACTAGAGAGACCAACAATCTCCCCCTTTGAAATTAGTGGAAAAAACACTTTGTCATGATTACATCATTACATTATGATTCAAAAATGATAGTACTCCCCCTGTGCCTATGACTCGGTCCATATGGGACTCCAAAACTTATACAACATACTCATATATATAATACATGTATTACATTGCATGACTCAAATTATCTGATGTTTCTTGTCATACCTTTGTCATAGCTTATGTTGCCCATTTAAACTCTACATATATGATTTGATCATTTTTAATCAATTCTTATATATTATCCCCCTCGATATTGTCACTCATGTCTGTTGTTGGGGTTAGGAGGATGGAATCAAACCATAATCATCAATGAATGGCTTATGAGTTTGGATGATTGATGAGCCTCTAAAAGGCCATTATTTTGAGAACTTTTTATCTTGTTTTTTAATAGTTATCTTGCAAGAAATATTTTATGACTCTATGGTTTAAGCAAAAGAACTTATGTTTTATGAATATGCTATCTATATGTTAAGACATGAAGATTGAAGTTTATTAGTTATGTTATGTTTGCTTGAATCTATGTTTTTTATGGTTTAATGAAGGATATTACATGATGATAAATATTTCCTCATCCATGCTATGTTTGGGTAGGTTCCTTCTTGCAGCCATAGGATTTACAAGAGTGATCATTTGAATGTTATTCCTTTTCTAACATTGATGATGAAATGAATGTATGTATGTAGAAGTTGTTGCATTTAATGCTTTGTAGTTGTTGCTGCACATATTGAAGATAGAATTTCAGCACTAACTCAAAGCCAACCAGATGATTGATGAATCACCACATAAGTAGATCATGGTGTGAATTCTGTTATGGTGGCACATGAAGATAGCTTCCTCAACCTGCTATATTCTTGAGGGAGTTAAGATGCAATTAATAGTGTTTCTGTTGTAAACTTTATGATCTGTAATTGGTCCTTATTGATGGAGTGATCATAGGAGTAGGAAGTTGTTGAAGCTTTCTTTTAAATAATTTCTATTGTAACCTTGAAAGGGATTTTGATCTTTTCCTAGTTTGACTAGAAGGAAATAGAGTAGATTGATCTGTTCAGCAGAGTAGAATCTTGTTTTCAGATGTAATTTCTTATTATGAATGAATAGAATAAAGAGTTCAAGTTTCCACCTTTAGACTTAATTATTTTCTGTTCACTCATCAAAGGGGGCCCACTTGGTGAGTGAACTACTTTGTTAGAATAGATTTCCTTCCTTAGTTTGTTTCCTTGCAAAGTAGACTTCTGTTGTTCGTGTAGCCATTGATAACAAAATCATTGAACTGTTCCTGCAACATAGGTGTTTAAGTAGATTTACTATTCACAGCATTACTCTAAGCTTTAAGGCAAATGTCATTTCAGTTCCTAGCTTAGTTTCCTTCAACATTCCTTTTCTATTGTAGTTGTAATGACTTAAAAAGGAATCAAAGCATATACTTTGTAGCCACCCTCTCAAGCTTACACTCTTAGATTGATAAATAAAATGAAGGCAATATGTTATTCTTAGGAAAATACATGATTATGTCTAGTCATGGAGTCAATGTAGAAGGATGTTCAATCCTTTATCACTAAGGTGTTTAGCTGACCAGCCAATGATCATGGAAAGATAATGATCCCATGTGGTTCTTACTGGTCCCAAAACTTGAATCTTGATCTCCAAACTTACAACTAATTCAATTAAGCTATCAATATTAGAAAGGTTAGTTTAGACTAGATCCTTAGCTAAAGCCAACTTACGTTGCATGACCTCCAAATGGTGTATTAACATGGATTGTATGGAGATAAGTTTGGCCCTCATTCTGCTATCTGATGTGTGTAGTGTGACCAACCTTCCTTGTGCAAACAATAATCTATTGTAATGCATTGAACTTGATCCAATTGATTGAGAGATAGAGTTTCTAAATATTTTAAGTCAACCTCAATCTTTTGAATGTTAGCTTGGAATTAATTGGTAAATCTCGGCACATCACAAAGAATATTGTTCATAACTTGTATTTTCTTCACAAGTTCTTCTAGATTCTATATAAGTGTCGATAGCTCAACCTTTCTCAATGCAATCATAGTAGAAACTTTCTCAAGTACCTTTTTCTCAAACTTTTATCTTTGATCGGGTCATTAATATTTCATTTGCTTCTATATCCTCAGTGTTGAATTTCTCAACAATTTGTACTAACTGAGAGATAATAGGGGAATGTTCATCAATGTTTTGAATGTCAAATGCATTAACAAATATGTCCTTAATATCATCCAATACTCGCCTTTGTTGTTGCTCTCTTCTCGTCTCCTCTTGTCTTTTCTTCCTTGCCAAAATGTCTTGCAAGATTATCGTTTGTTCAAATGTGAGATTCTCTAAATCCCCATCAAGTATGTCAATAACTTCATCCAAGATAGAAAATTTACCTGGAGAACTAATCTTCTTCTTCTTCTTCCCTTTTCCCTTTTTAGGAGTGTTGTTTCTCAGCACAACTAGGGCTAGAGTGGGTGAAGGTGTTTCACTAGTTGGTCTAACTTGTGTATTAGTATCACTTGACCTAATTTTTTCTATAGGGGCATGCACCTATTGTGTAGATGTGGGATAGGATGTAGCTAGGGGTGGAGTATGAGATTGCACACTTGGCTTTTTTTGTGAAACTTTATTCTTGTCCCCTTCCTTTTCCTTCTCCTTTTCTTTCTACTTTGTCTCATTATTTTCCTTTGTTAGAGATTTTGATACTTGTGGTCCTTACTGACCTTTAGTAGACTGATCTACATTTAGTTCTTTATCTTGCTTGTTCTTCTCATATAAAGCCTTAGTTGCTTCTCTATTCTCTTCTAGTTTCTCAACATCTATTATCAATGTTTTGGTTTATGAGGCTTGTTGTAGTTGTTACTAGATTTGTGCATTGAAATCAATAACTTGGACTGGTGTTTCTCCTATCTTAGGATAGTCCTTAATTTTTTGAATCATAGAAGTGTCAGGTGTGGTGGAATGAATAGGGGATACATTTCCCTATGAGCTCAGCACACCCATGTCTTCTTTATCAGTATGTACATCTTCAATAGTTACAACACCCTTTTCACTCTCATATACCATTTGTCTTATTGCTCCACCAGTGTGTCAAGATCAATATATATATCTTGTTTAGTTACATGTTCAGCTCCCTTACCTTTGTCATTCTTATTAGTATTGTTAGCAACTATTAGTCTAAAAATGTGTTTCCATAATAGTTCACTTTGTTTTATAACATCTTTTATTTTATGTTGCAAAATCATAAAAGCTCTATATTTAGGAACAAATCTATTCCTATACTTTTCCAAAAAAATAAAACAAAATTCTTAGTTGTTAACATGGGCATGATATTAGCTAATTCTCCTTCTCTTATCTGCCTCTTAGTCTTGATTGCATGTTTCCATTTGCCTTCAATTGTACTATACAATTAATTTGGAATACTATTTCATATCTCTAGAGGTGTGGTTTTAAACTTATCCATCATGTCTAATATGGCTTCCTCTACTTTTGACTTATTAGTAACACTTAGTGTTCCATACTTTATGAATTTTAAACCTGATAAGCCTATAGAGTTTCTAATGTTGTCACATACCTCATCAATAATTTTAGGCGTTGTATGTATAGTGACTCGAAAGTGACTTGGTTCATCAGATTTTGTCTTCTCTACATCTTCTTCATCATCATCCTTTTGTGTTATCATTTTTCTTCTCCTTGTTTGACCTTTGGTGGCTGGAAATTTTCTCTTTACTGCACTTGTGCTACTAGAACCTTCACTTGGTTTTATAATCCTTACAACACCCCTTTTCAATGGTGGCCTAATACTTTTTGCTATTGTTTCCCTAGTTCTTGGTCTAAGTTGTGTAGGAGGAGAGAGGGTCTTAGATATAAATTTCTTTAGATCCTTCTTCACCTTAGGCTCTATGATTTTGATTGTCTTGGCCTTCTTTTCTAGTGGAGAGACAAGTGTTAGGGCTTTATCCTATCCTTCTACACTTTCTTCCTCTTCCTCTGCATCACCATCACTATATTGATATTCTCCATGACCTTGTGTGATTATCTCATATTTTCTATCTCCATGTCTTTTCTATTTAGTTCTTGATTTGCAAGTAATAATTGATTCATCATGTCTAGCTGAGTGTTTGTAAGCTTTTACACATCAAATGACCTTTCTTCAAGTCTAATAGCCATTTGTCTTTTGTCCTCATCTGTAAAACATTTGTTTTCTTCAACTTTTTTCTTCTATTTGGTCACTTCATGTAGCCTTACTAAAAGAATTTTTCATATTCTCTCTTCAATCCTTTGTCTTTATCATTCAGAGTGTTATTCTTCTTAAATAGATCTATAATAGTTGCATCACTTTTACTAGAATTTCCATTGTCAAAAAATCCTTTGATATCAACTTCTTGATAAAATGTGTCATTTTGTTGAATAGCCATATCCTTTCCTTTCCTTAGGGATTTCCTTATTTCCTCTCTTGAGCCACTACTTCAAGTTGCTGCAATATGAGCTGGATGTCAATCATCTAATTTTAAATAGTATTTTCCAATTTCTAATCCTCCATCTCTAAGATCTCAACACTCTATTGATCTCAGATTGGTTTGAACAAGTGAGTGTCAACATACTTAAAAATTTTACTTAGTTCATGTCAAACTAGTAATACATGTCAAGCACAACATGTAAATTTTAGACCATGCTGGGTTACAATGAGTGTCGAGTCACTCATGTGCCAAGTCACTCAAGTGCCAAGTAGATAAGCCATTTTGAGTGATTCAAGAGCTGAGTAAATAGTGGATGCTGAGCAGTGCAGGTGCTGAGTCATGGTTTAAAGATCGATGCATGTCAAGCACCAAAGACTTCATATGCTGAGTAACACAGTTTGGACATATTTGTTTGTAATGGCACAAACAACTATGTAAACCATTTTTTAGTAGACTTAAGGATAAATTTTGATATTTTGGAGATATAAACAAATCTCTCTTTGGATTTCCTATGCAAATACATGTAGCTAATTAGAAAAATGGAAGGTTTAAGCAAAAAAATGGATGAATCTCAATTGTAGATTCATACCTAATCCTAAGTCACCTAGTCTTCTTAAGGAGGAAAAAACCCTAAACTATCTATGTGAGGAAATGAGTGTGTAATGAGTATTAGAGGAGAGAAGAGGATAGTTTGTAGAGAATTCATGGAGACTTAGAAGTTATGAAGAAAGAGTAAATTATGGAATCAATTAGATAAGAACAAAGGATAGAGAAAAGGACACAACATTGAGACATCTGATCGAGAAGGATCCAGAAGATAAGTGTTTAGAGGTGATCTGTTATCACGCAAGCAAGTGCCAATCATAGGATCTATGCTAAGACATTCTAATAGGTGATTTCAGTCAAAATCTCTTAACAAAGTAGTCCTAGCAGGCTGTATGAAATCCTTTAATAGGGTGCTTACTTAGTTGTAAGTTGAAGTCCTCTAGCAAGGCACACTTCTAGCAGGGTGTTGAAATCCTCTAACAAGGTGATACTTAATAGTCTTTGTAAGCCTTTAATAGGGAAGACCTTTTACAAGGTAGATCATGATTCATGGTCAAAACATTAAAACACTAATTGGATACACTTTACAACTGCAGTAGTGAAGATTTTTGGGTGTCATCCTCACCCCAGTTTTACCTTCTCACTTGGAGGGTTTATGGGTAATCATATCTAGTGTTATGTGTGTGATTTCTTACAAGTTTACATGATTTAGATGTATGTGTTTTACATGTTATTTAAGTTTATCTATTGAATGCATGAGATGGATTTGTGGTGAAAGTTTTAACTATTGATTCACACCCCTCCCCCACCCCTCTTAGAAGTTTACCTTTCCTATTGTAATTCCAACAATTGGTATCAGAGCCTTGTTCTCTGAAAGAGAAGCTTTGCATCTTTGAGGAAAGATCTTGAAATGGAATTCTACAAGTTGGGAAAGACTATTGAGAACTAGGAGATTGAAATACATCTTTGTTGACATTCCAGTCATGTTTGTTATTAGTGACATACACTTATTCAGATTGTAAGCCTATATCAAGCATATTGTACAGTTAACAGTGTTAACCAAGCTCTATAATTTCTACCAAGTCCTTTGGACAAATTTTAGTTTTTACTGAGCAGTTACTACTATGGTAATGATCAGCAGTGTAAACTGAGCATCTTAGTGTATGTCAAATTTACCAGTATAACACTGAGTAGCTCAGTTAACACTAGACTCGCATTACATCAACTACAACCTCAGTAAGCACTTCAAGACTTGGTTTACACTGGTAAACTTGACATACACTAAGATGCTCAATTTACACTATTGATCATTACCATAGTAGTAACTGCTTGGTGCAAACTGAAATCTATCCAAAGGACTTAGTAGCAACTGTAGAGCTTGGTTAACACTATTAACTGTACAATATGCTTGGTATAGGCTTACAATATAAATAAGTATATGTCACCAATAACAAACATGATTAGAATGTCAACAATCTCCCCCTTTGGCATTAGTGAAAAAGACACTTATCAGTAAAAACTAAATTCAAGAATGTTCAAGAACATTTTTATCCATCACCTTATGTCTCCAACTCAATAGAGTATACTATTTTTGAGATTTTTCATAATTGGTTTTTTAAAAGATACATTTCTATACATGGTAATGCTCCCCCATACATAATTTATAGTATACTATACATACAATATACATTTTCTCTACAATTTGCAATTTTCTCCCCCCTTTCTCCTTATATCTTCTCATAGCTTCTCACCCTTTTTTACATTAATGCCAAAGATTTATGCTATATATTTATTTACCTAATAATGCCAAAATGTGACAATAAATATGAATGTACCTTTAGGATAAGCTCCAAAGTATTGTTCCAATTCTCTTGCAAGACCTTGCATGTGTGCAATGCGAACTGTACTTCTACTGAAAATTCAATCATGTGGTCTGCAATGGAGAAACTATTGTCATGGATGAGCATTTTTTAATGTGCAATGTGCTTTTGTAGTGCATCCATGTTAGGGAGAATTATATTCTGAATATTAATCAATCTAGCTCTTATTCTTGCCTCTTCTCTGAGCAATTTTTCTTTCTTATTTGTCAGAAATCTAATTTTATTGAAGTGGACAGAGCTTGTACTCAGGTCAAGTTACAACTGATGCACACTTGCCTTAAGATCCTCATCAATTTTAGACAATTTTTCTTTTAATTCCTTTGTAAAAATTGAAGTATCCCATAGTTTATTGAATAGATAAGATACATTGTTGCAAGAGGTCTCCAGTGAGCCTAGAATAGTAGACAATTCTACCTTATGAATGGCAATTTGTTGAGCAATAATTTCCAAAACTTTATTCTCAAACTTCATTTATGCTCTCTGCAAAAACTTCTCTTATCCATTAAGATCTTCATTGTATTTTTGGACTGCCTCTGCTAATTGACTCAAAATTGGTTGAGAAGTATCAACCTCTATGACTATAGCTTCTAAAATGATGTTCTTGGCATCCTCTATTATTTGAAATTCTTTATTTCTTTCCTCTCTTAGCCTTTGTTGCTTGGCTTTCTTCTATGGAAGTTCTCTGAAAGTTTGCATCTGATCAAGATTAAGATTGGAAATATTCCAATTAGGAATCAAAATCTTCTCATTAAGATCTATATCCTCCTCCTTCTCTTTGCATTTACCTAAAAATGTTGTGCTTGGTTGAATCTTGGTCTCAATTGTTCTTGCACTTATTTCTTATGTACTAGGAATGGAAACAATTATTGAAATGGTAGAACTTGCTAAAAAAGTTGATAAAACACTTATTGATGGAATACCAATTATTGACATACCAGTAGAAATACTTGTCATCACCAAAACTAATGTAGAGGGAAGAGTTTTCTACTCGATAGATGAAGTGCTTGGCACTTCAGTCAATGATATGTTGAGTTGGATCGGTGTAAAGATTGATTGAGTGATTG
The DNA here is from genome assembly GCA_028749045.1 of Cupressus sempervirens. Taxonomy (NCBI): domain Eukaryota; kingdom Viridiplantae; phylum Streptophyta; class Pinopsida; order Cupressales; family Cupressaceae; genus Cupressus; species Cupressus sempervirens. The sequence goes on from CM053789.1 coordinate 539,393,124, forward strand.
CGCTTTCAGTGTTGTTCACAATCAATCACACTGAAGTTATCTCCAGGCTTATTGTTTTCAATGATTTTCTAGGAGAGTGAGGAAGTGAGGCTATGACTGCTATAGCAATCTTTACTGGGTCAGTCTCCTCAACATCTTGGACATCTTCCTTGGTAGCTTCCTACTCTTGATCCTCTTCATCATCTTTCTCTTCTTGATTATCATCATCATCCTTATCACTTACACTAACAACAAAATCACTCAGCTTGTGAAGAAGATAGACATTCTTCTGAGTGTTTGTTGCATTCTTCACAAAATGGTCAATTTCTTTTAAAATAATAAGACAAGTGTTGAATCTTAAAGTTAAGATTTCTTCATTTTTCTTCAAAGATTATTTCACCTCCTTATCATTCAAATTTGGCATCAGTTGCTTTAGTGTCTGCTCATGTATATATTTTGTAGTTTGCATTGCATGCTCCCATCTTGGTTTAATTTTGTCCATCAAAGCATTAGGAGTCTACTAAGTAAGCTGGTCAGGTGAGTATTTCCACTTACCCATCTTGGATATCAATGTATCTTCAATTTGCTTCTGCTCATTAGTAGTCCTTGACTCATATTTTAGTGCTTTGAAGTTTGTGATGCCAGAACTTGATTCCAACTCTTTCATTCTTTCTTCAAATGTGGGTGGAGACCTCTTGAAAATTATGTCTCCTCCTTCCTTGACTCCTTTCTTCTTTGATGCCCTTCTTGTGAATACGACAGTTTTAGCTAGCTTGGTAATGATTACCTTATCTTTCTTCTTTAGTGGTTCTTCTTGCTCTTATTTTTCTTCTTCTATTGCTTCTTCATCTTCTCCTTTTGTTTCAATTAATAGCAGAGGTGTGTTAGTTTTTAACTTGGCAATTCTCCTTTTGCCTTTGTTGACTACCTGAGGTAGCTTGATCTATAGTTCTATTCTATCCTTTGCCTCATCATAACTACCAAAGTATGATGCTTTGGGATCAACAGGCTCATTGATCAATACCTCAATTATGTCTTTTGTTTCATCAATGTTGACCTCATAACCAAGAGGTTTTACCCATGAAATTCTTGGCCTAACTTCTTGAATGTAAACTTTATCACCATCAACCATAAAACAAACATCATCTTTATAATATTCAACAAATTTTCTTGGAATTCGGAATCTATTATTCATTTTCTCCTTAAATGCATCAAAATAGTTGTTCATAATGCTTCCATAATTCTCTCCCATTTCAGCAATATACTCATTAATTTGATAAAGGATTGGTTCATCTTTCCTCCAAACAACAATACCTTTTGATGGGAAAAAAATTTTAACATAGAAAAATAAACATGTCAAGAGTGAACCAAACTTACATGGATTTTTTTTGGAAGTCTTGATGCTCTCCATGTTCTTATTGATCTGGTTCAACAGTAACTCGACAAGGTAAAGTTATAGGTTATTCTTGACCACCTTATAAGCCAAGTCCACAGCTTCACATGACACATTGTTCAATTTTCTCGAACTGTAGATTTTGTGTGCGATGATGTAAATGCCAAAATTTAGTTCCATGTCAATCACACTTCTTATTTTCATTCCCCTTCCATCCCACTTGGCAAGGGTTTTCTTTTCCAGTTCAACCCGACTTAGGGTTTTGGTCATTTTGGCTTTTGTTAACATGGGGAGGTCAGTGATCCTGTGGATCATCTTCTTTGAGATAAAAATTGGTTTCTCCAACCACAACTGACCATTATGCACACAACTGAGGATGTATCTTATCCACTGAACTTGAAAATTTTTTGGCATATGTGGGATATGTGTTAAACCTTTAGCTTCCAGATGTTGGTGTTCTGGTTTCAACACACCATTAACACATAGTTTCTCTATGGTTTCATCAATTTCCAAAGTACCAATATGCTAAATTACACATTTAAAATGAGAACAAATGTTGTTGATTAAGAGTACCTTTGGTGAAATTTGAGATTGTACCTCATTCGGATCTAGGGTTTCTACAACTAGGAGAGTCGACTTGAAATCCAGCGCTTTCCATTCCAGACCTCAAACCAACATTTTTGAACCTCATTTTGCTTTGTTGTTGGTAGCTACCATTTTTTCTTGGTAGATTTTGAAAATCTTTCAAAAATTCACTCAAATCGCTTGAATGCTCGAAAATCACTTTGCACAAATAGCTCTCAAAAATTTGCAATGAGAAATGACTTTGATTTCACCATTTTATCAATTTTTTCCATAAATGCCTAGTAAGATTGTTTTCTCAAATTGACAAACTATCATCCACTTCACATTGAATGCTTGACAAAGTCTTTTGTGACTCGGTAACCATAAAAAACTTTAGTTTCTCCTAACCTTTCTCAGTAAGACAGTAATTCAGTAGTGACTACCATCTCTTACTCGGTGATCCCTTTGCATCTCGAATGCTAATATGGATCTTTCATCCTATCAACTAGAACTGATGTTAGATGTCTTCTTTAATATCCTAGTTCTAGTTCTCCTTTGAGAAATCAAATGGAAATGCTGGAGTCACCCAATTCTTGAGTGACTTGATCATCATTGCTCAGACTTGCATTATCGATAGACTTTGGAACCCATTGTTGTCTCATTTTTTTTCTGATGTTATTAGCTTTTGCCTTCTTTTCATCTTCAATTCTTCTGGTAATCATGTAGTTCTTGGTAAGATGACCAAGTTCTGTACAAATGAAACATCTTCTAGTAATATCTCTTGTCCTCATATGAGGCTTTACACAATTCATTCCAATGTGTCCAAATTCTCCACAGTAATGACATCTACACCAAGTGCTATAGTCCCAACCAAATATAGCTTTTAAAATTTGTTCTACTAGATTCAATATCTTAGTTTTACATTTTGATGACTTGTGCCCATGCTTCTTACATTTGTGACATTTTCCTTCAAATTTTGGTTTCTCTTTGTGTTCATTTGCTCTATGACCATGTTGATTATAATTGTAGCATTTTCCATTGAATTTTGCTTTCCCATTGCTCCAACATTTGTTTGATGTATGACCTATCTTACCACAATAACTACAAGTAGGTCTATTCTTTTGAGTTGTTTGCTTGTATGATTCACCTTCTTCTGTATATCCAATTCTTGCTTTTCCTTTTTTTCTATAATGACTTTTCTCTTTCAACTAATTCATGTTTGCTTGGGATTTTATCATCCTTTCATTGGTTTTCTTTTTAGTATTTAGATCATTTTGTAATCTTTCATTTTGTAATCTTAGTTTTATGATTTCTTCATTTGCATTGGTGAGATGATCAATGAAATCTTGCTTGCTAAAGGGATAGGTGATGAATTTCATTACTCTTGCCTTCTATCTCTTCTTTTATCTTGCTTTTTTTCTTCCATGACTTCACACAATCTTACTAACTGAATTTCTTGCTCTCTTCTTAGTTTTCTTACTTCTTCTTGAAGAGTACTATTATTTTCCAATAGTTCTTTGATTACTTCATCAGATTCATCTGAATTGCTTGAATGGATGTCATCAATTCTTTCTTCAATGTAGAGTTGATCATTCATCTGAATTGCAACATCTTTTCTTCTTTTCAGGGATTGAGAGAATTTCTCTTTTGCTTTCTGGAGTTGACCAATAGCCAATTCCAAATCTAGCTTCTCATTGTCAATAGCCTTGTCAAGTCTGAATACCTCCATTGCCTTTGATCTTTGTGCAAGCTTGTTAAACTTTTCTTTGAGAACCACAAAGCTCTAATACCAATTCAATAAAATTAGATTTTTGATAGATAATCAAGCAAAATTGCTCAGAGAAGAGGCAAGAATGAGAGCTACATTGATTGATATTCAAAATATGATTCTCCCTAACATGGATGCACTACATAAGTACATTGCACATTAAAAAATGCTCATCCATGACAATAATTTCACCATCACAGACCACATGATTGAATTGTCAGTAGAAGTGCAGGTTGTATTGCCCACATGCAAGGTCTTGCAAGAGAATTGGGAATAACCAAGTGACTCAGTTTATACCAAGCTCACAGAGAATCTAGTGTTGATTGAGCTATGCAATGAGAATCAAATGATTTAGTTTATATGTCAAGTTTCATAATATTTGTCTAGTCACCAGTGTAGACCGAGTTCAAGGCTACTTGAAATTGATCAATATGGATCGAGCTTCTATGTCTACTGAGTACATAACAATGTCAAGCATTGACAATAGATTTTGAGTATCAGAACCTCAACAAGTCGGTCTTTAGAACCCAAGTTTCTACACTTTGGTTGACTTTGTAATATTTGTGTAAACTTGTATTATGGCTGACTTTGTAATTGTGTAATTGGACTGGTATATGTGTAATTTATTCTATCACATCCAATAAAAAATGATATAAGAAACAAATATATTAAGAAAAAAAGAGCGACCTACAAAAGGCTACAGTAGTATAAGGAGCAGCAAAGATTTATTAGTCACAGCAAGGTGATTTCTACACTCGAAGAAATCTAATTCAACAAACCTAGTTGCAGATCAGAGATCAAACTGTTGTTTCATCCTAACAAGTGGATTAGTCAAATCCTTTAACAAGGTAGACCTAATAGTAGTGTGTAAATCTCTTTACCAAGTGCATACTTCATTTTATGTTTGTAAATCCTTTAACAAGGTGGACCTGGCAGTCCTTATTGCTCCTAACAGGGTAGATCATCAGAAGTGATCAATGTAAGCCTTAACTGGCCAACTTTATACTGTAGTACTAAAGCTTTTGGGTATCATCCCTACCCCAATTTTAATTTCTATTTGGAAGGTTTCTGGGTCACCAAATCTTGTGTGTCAAATGTGTTATGAATGTTTTATTATTTTTAGTTTCTCATGTATGCAATTAGATCAGAATACTCATAAAGGATTAATTGTTAATTAAGGATAAAAATTAATTGGTTACTGATTCAACCCTCCCCTCTCAATAACTTAGCCTATCATAATATTTCCAACAATCTTATACAACATCAACTGAATGAAGCAAGAGAAGCTTTAAAGAGTTCCTTGAAGAGAAGGAAAGAAATTGTTATTGCAGAGAATGACACTGAATACAACGAGATAGACACTACTAAGCTATTTGCAGATGGAGACTCAAATGAATTTGATGCAACAGCTATAGACCTAATGGAAAAGAACATAATCCTAGCTAAGGAAATCAAAAATCTCAAGTTAGAATAAGAATCATAAGCCATACTAGTATGTGAGGTGATTGAACAAAAGAAGAAAGCAATGGAAGACAAAGCCATGATTGAAGAAGCCAAAAGAGTTTCAGCCAATAGACTGGAAGAAAAGTCAATAGAACTAACTAAGATTTCCAACATGCAATTGGATACTCTAAGTCAAATGATGAATGCTAACTATGAACTGAATGTCAAAGACATTGAGATAACTACATTGAAGTTGCAGAATGAACAACTGCAGAATGACCTAAAGAGAGAAAAGGAATTTGTTGAAAGTTTCAACAAACCAAATGAAGCCACTAAATACTTTGAGCAATTGCTGAGATCCCCTAGATCTAACAATGATACATCTAGATTGGGATATATAAGCACTAAAGAAGGAGAGCTATCCAAAAGTGCAGAAGAAAGGAACATCAAAGATAAGAATGGCGAACCTACTTGTCATAATTGTGGTAAGAAAGGACATACTGCTTATGTGTGCAGGAATAAAACTACAAATTAGAATGCCAAGCCTAAGAACATGATTGACTATCATAAGTACAACAAGCAAGGTCATCAAGCACATGAATACAGAATCAGGACCATGAACACACAAAGATTTGAAGGTTATTGCTACAACTATTAGAAGTATGGACGTAGAGCTTTTGAATGCAGATCCAAATCCATGTGGTCATCAAACAGGAAAACAAAGATAAGAAATAATGGAAATTCTTATAATTGGGATTATAATACAAGATATAGTTGTCATTATTGTCAAGGATATGGGCATGTTCCTGACAATTGTATTAGGACACACTTCAGTGGTAACTACAAAAGGTGGTTGAGTCAAACTACATGCTTTAGCTATTTTAATACTAGTCACATCAGTACATATTGTCCAACTAGGTCAAAGGCACCAAGTTGTGAATTTGATAAAGGTAAAGGCAAGGCAGATGTTGAACACATCAGAGATGAGATGAACAAGACATGGAAAAAGAAAGATGATTGCAGCACATCAAATGGAGAAGGGATCACTTCACCCGATGGGTCAGGTGATCACAACTCATCAAACTAGGCAATCAACAAGTATGTGGGACTGATACTCAAGTGTTATATCATACATAAATTCCAAAGGAATATAGTACTAAAAATATTAAATTAGCATGAATAAAGATGCAAGATGTTGTTAAAAATTCAAGACAAATCTTTAATTTTTTCATGTTGTTGCCGAGTGTGAAAAATTTCTTATGTATGCTGAGTGGAATGTAAGAAGATGTCGAGCTAGCAGTCTGGCTAGTTGATGGAAAGCTCATAGTAGTTGCTGAGTGAAAGAAATATCAATGCATGTTGAGTGAACCTGAAATTGGTTAATGTCGAGCTTACGATTGTCTAAGCACTCAGCATTAAATGCAAGGTTTTCGAAGGGTATATGATCAATTTTTTCTCATTCTTCATCATTTCAAATTTGAGGAGGAGAGAATAGAGAAGAATTCAATTCAAAAACCTATTCAAAGTGTTTGCAAAGATTTTAGCAGTGATTTCACACCAGTTCATCAGATTTATAAGGTATTTATCAAGAGTCAAGCTACACCCCTAGTTTGACACAATGGCATCTAGTTTGAAAAATGCTAAAGGGAGAGAAGTTTTAAATGTTTATCTTATTAGTAATGAAGTTAAGCAGCCCATGTTTAAGGCCATTCCTGACATTGCTTATAAACAAGACCCTTCTGGCATATTATCTATGATCTTGCCAAATGTAATAATGGTGCAAGATGTGAGGAGATGTTATAACTACAAAATTGGTAGCATTGGTGACATGGAAATTAGGGATATATATAATAGGCTATGTGGTAATGGTGTTTTGAAGGAAGAATTCCAAATTGTAGAGAGAAAGGGTTTAACACGAGCCCTAGATTTTCCTAATGTATTCAAAACATAGTGGATATGAATTGTGCTGAGCTAAATTCATGATGGTTCTTTATGGCTAGAGGGTGGACCTATCAAAATATCCAAGAGAATAATCCATAGGGTTACTAGTTACCCAACCCTAGATCAGCCTAAGACACTAAGAAGTGATTCCAAGGAAGTAATTGATAAGAACACTAGAGAAAAATGGAATAAGAGAGGTGTGACAATAGATACAATTGTTGATACATTGTTAAACTTTGTTGTAAGGGTAATCTCACATAAATTATATACCGTGTATAGCTATAGATGTTGGTTACAAGATTGTAGAGAAAGATCATACATATGATTTGGTAGAGCTACAATTGCAACAACTGATGGAGAACCTTGGAGCAATCAGGAAAATCAAGAGTGCACAATGCAAATTTGGTTCCATGCTGGTTTGTATATTCTTCTATGTACAAAACACATTCCCCTCATTTGGTACCATAGGATGGAAGACCAATAGATCAATTGTAGTACAGATCAATGAGTTCATTGAGAAACTTGAAGAAAACTTTGAATCCTTAATGACTAGTTACTTTGAAGATTTCAAGAAGTCAATGAAGGAAAGGATGAGGATACCAGTTTCTTTAGTTGAAAAACATTATAATGATTTATATTTTCTTGTTGATGTTGATTACACTTTTATACAAGCTATCACACCAAGGGTAAGATGGTTGAGACCCTTAGGGTATGAGATAAATGTAGATGAAGCCTTAACAGTTATAACAACTCTACTAGTAGAGGAAGTAGATAAGACTGCAAAATTTTTTGGAAACTATGAGATGGTAAAGTCTAAGATTACCATGAAGTTGAAAATTGCATTAGCCATTAAGAAGAAAGACAAGCTAGTGAAGAAATTAAAACTCAAATTTGGAGAGGGTGCCAAGGAGGACGAGGAAGAAGAAGAAGTGGATGAAGAGGAAGATGAACCTAAAGGTCAAACACCTCTAGCATTGACATAGAAAGTGGGAGAAGACAAGGAAGAAGAGGAGACTAAAAGTGTCAAGGGAGAAGAAGCTGAGGAAGCACCTAATCCTATTGAGCCAAAGAAAAGAAAGGCCAAGGCACAAAATGTGGCAAGGAAAAAGAAGATTGTCAAACCTAGCCAAGCCAAGCCCACTACACCTACCACTAGAGCCAGCACACATGTAAATACCCAGAAAGCCAAGGAAACGATAGAGATAACAGAACAAGGAGGCCAAGGGTAGAAGAAAAAAATAAGGAAGTATGTAGCATAGCCAGATTTTGATAAAGAGAAGACAGAGTCAAATGAAAACAACCAATACAAGGTGGTGAGTCACAATCCTCTCTCAGATCTTGAGAGCTTATGTGAAAATGTAAAGAATAATGCAGATTTATCAGGTTTTAGCCATTTTGATTTTGATAAATTGGGTAAAGTAGAGAAAAACCAAGTGGAAGAGGCATTATATGCCATGATGTCAAAGTTTAAGACAACTCCACTAGAATTTTGCAGCTCAGTACCTAAGATTCTATATGACATAGTTGAGAAAAAATGGCATTATTGTCTAAATTTGGAAAGACAAATCAGGGATACACAACTAGCCCAAGTAATGCTAGAGTTGACTAAGGGACAGATTGCTAAGGCTATCAAGAAATATGCAGTTAGGTTTACACCTAAAAACATAGCCTTTAGCATTCTCCAAAATGATATTGAGGATGTTGTTAAGAAGTCAACACAAATATGGAAACTCATTTATGGGCTAACCACAGTGAAGAAAGGAGAAACTGAACCATCAAAGGCTAAGAATGATGATAAAGAGGATGATGATAAAGAAGATGATGAAAAAGACAATACAATTGGAGGAGAGACAAAAGTGAATGAAGATTACAAGGCAATAGCTGAGCTTGGGCAGCAAGAAGAACAGAATGTGCATGACACACAATTGCCAAATGTTAGTCCTCCCCATGACACAACCAAGACTATTGAGGCTATAACTGTAAAGGATTTTCCTAATCCATCAACATAGAAATCCACTTACTACAGAAGATTTGAAGAAAATACTTGATCAATCTACACTCCAAGCTAAACTTTGTGATTATCCAATTTTGGTTAGTGTAGAAGAATTGCAAAAGACAATAACTGACATCACAAGGGAAAAGGTGAATCCACAACAACCACCTTCCATCATCCCTTCAGTTACTAATGTACAACCTTTTTTTTTAATATCACAAGATACATCTACCAAAGTTGATACAAGTGTTAAAGTTGATACTAATGAGAAGAAAGTAGAAGAGAAATACACCTCTACTAGACAATAGGAAACAAGATAGATACATTCATCTTTAACTAATGTATGGGAACAAGGTGCTAGCCAAGTCATAGTGATAGATCAAGGAAAGCTTGAAGAGAGTGACCTAACACCAAGGGTGAAGGAACAAGTGGCTATCCAAGCACCGGTAGCCTTACCAGCAACTGGCACTCCTTCTACACAAGCTCTTCAAAAGTCAAGCACAGAAGCCATTCCATTGCAAATCTTAGTGTCGATCCCAAGCTTATCAAAAGTTGAAAAGGTAATACATTATGGAGATGTAACTCTTAATGAAGAAATTGTTATTCCAAAGTATGACTATGATACTATGACATTGGAGAAAATAGGCATATTACAGCAAGTCTTAGAAAGGAAAAAGCATCAAGAAATGCCTAGGAGAGAACATAGGCATAAGAAAGCACTTCAATATATTAAAGACATCTTTCTAGATGCATTTAGTTTGCCAACTCTTGAAGAGACCAAGCCACTAATAGAAAAACTGACAGACATAGTGGAAGACCTTGATACAAATGCAAAACTTTTAGAATGGTTAGAAAAGAAGTTTCAAAATAAGGTGAATGAGAAAATATCTACTGAGATAGCACTAACTCAAGTTGCATTGGCAACTAAGGTTGAAGAGGTGAAGAAGGTACTTGAGAATATATTATCATTGTACACAAAACTATGTGATCCTATACTATTCACTCAAGAGACTAGAAGTCACACTCTAAGTTTGTAATACAAAATTACTACATCAGGTGCTTGCCTACCAACAAATCTAGCTCAGAGTGAGAAGGATTTTAGGATAGTGCTTCAAACACAAAGTCAATTAGCTATATTGACAGTAGATGAGGCTAGCATAAGAGCCAAATTGACATGTATATAGTCATATCTCACCCCACACATGGAGATATTGCACAAGGAGCTAGGCTATGCCAAGACTCTATTGAAGAAAGACCCCAATCTTTCTACCTTAGATGGTTTAGTGCACATTTTTGTCGAGCTTGCAATCCATATTAAATCATTGGATGTTGCATGTGATACCTAGGATGTAGCCCTCAAGATCATAATGGATGTCCATAATTTTTTTCTCGACAAACACACTATAAGTGTATGGCCCATTTGACATAAGTGTCAAAAAGGGGGAGATAAAGAAATGAAGGAGATATATGAAAGTGAGGGATTCATCATTGGGGGAGAAATACTATGAAGAGATATCAGCTAAGGGAGAGCAAATGAAGAGTATCAGTGCATTGAAATCAAAGTGTATCAGCAGAGACACATTTACTCAGAGAGGAGCACAGATTTTTCGTTACAAAATAGAAATATTAACTTAGGGGGAGTTATCAAATTTTGAGGTAAAAAAGTTATTTCAAAATTTTGAAATTTTGAAGTTTTGTATATAATCCAAGTCATGGATATGTTATGCTCGAGAGATTAAGGTTGATAATGTATATTCAAGTGTTTTTGACACCCATGTTAAAGGGGGATATTTTTTATCTCAAATTGGTTTTGACAAATGTGTGTCAACACACTTAAGCCATTTACTTAGTTCATGATGAACTAGTAATACATGTCAAGCACAACATGTAAATATTAGACCATGTTTAGTTACAATGAGTGTTGAGTCACTCAAGTGTCAAACAGATAGACCATGCCAAGTGATTCAGGAGCTGAGTAAATAGTAGATGCTGAGCAATGCAGGTGCTGACTCATAGTATAAAGATCAGTGCATGCTAAGCATTAAAGACTTCATATGCTGAGTAACACAATTTGGACATTTTTTTTGTAATGGCACAAACAACTATATAAACCCTTTTTGAGCTGACTTAAGGATAGATTTTGATATTTTGGAGATAAGGACAAATCTCTATTTGGATTCCCTATGCAATTAAATGCAGCCAATCAAAAAATGGAAAGGTTTAAGCAAAAAAATGGATGAATCTTAGCCATAGATTCATACCTATCCCTAAGTCACCTAGTCTTCTTAAGGAGGACAAAACCTTAAACTATCTATAAGGAAATGAGTGTGTAATGAGTACTAGAAGAGCAAAGAGGATAGTTTGCAGAGCATTTATGGAGACTTAGAAGTTATGAAGAAAGAGTGAATTGCATGATCAGTTAGATAAGAATAGAGGATAGAGAAAAGGATACAACATTGAGACATCTAATTGAGAAGTATCTAGAAGGTAAGTGTTTAGATGTGATCTATTATCAGGCATGCAAACGCCAATCGTAGGATCTATGTTGAGACATTCTAATAGGTGATTTTAGTCAAAATCTCTTAACAAAGTAGTCCTAGCAGGCTATATGAAATCCTTTAATAGGGTTCTTAGTTGTAAGTTGAAGTCCTCTAGCAAGGCACACTTCTAACAGGATGTTGAAATCCTCTAACAAGGGGAGACCTAATAGTCTTTGTAAGCCTTTAACAGGGCAAACCTTTCATAGGGCAGATCATGATTCATGGTCAAAACATTGTAACATTAATTGGATACACTTTACAACTACAGTAGTGAAGATTTGTGGGTGTCATCCCCACCCCAATTTTACCTTCTCACTTGGAGGATTTATGGGTAATCATATCTGGTGTTATGTGTGTGATTGCTTACATGTTTGCATAATTTAGATGTATGTGCTTTACATGTTATTTCAGTTTATCTATTGAATGCATGAGATGGATGTGTGGTGAAAGTTTTATGGGTTCAAGTTTTAACTTCTGATTCACCCCCCCCCCCCCCCCAAAAAAGAAGTTTACCTTTCTGATTGTAATTCCAACACACTTAAGTGGTTAAACTCCTCTGAAGAGAACAAATATCTTATACTAATTGTTAGAATTTTATTGAGAAGCTAAGATACTCAGGGGGGAGGGGGGGTGAATTGGGACCACTATAACTTTTAATCTTCAAAATAACTTGAATGCATGCATCACATAATCTATCTCATATCTAAATCATGCATAAAATAACTTAAAATTTCAAATATAGAAATAGATCTATGTATCACATCCATCAACATAAAAATTTAAACACATAACACAAGAGATTTTGGTTACACAGAAACCCTCCAAGGTGAAGCTAAAACTGGGGTGGGGATGACACCCACAAATCTTCACTACTATGGTAACAAAGTTCACCTATTAGGGCTAAAAAGTTGATAACTTTTGAAGATCTACCCTATGAGGGGCTTGCATGTTAGAAGCTTTATAAAACTATTAGGTTACCTTGACTAGAGGATTTTAAAATCACAATGAAGTAAGTAATTTGTTAAGATATTTACATAGGCCTATTTAGACCACTTTGTTAAGAGATTTACCCTTATTCACTTGCCAAAATGATTTAGTACCTAATCTTTAGTATGTACTTACAATTTTGATTATGGATCTTCTCTCTCCTTTCTCTAATATAATCTTTTATCTAATATATCTTCACTCTGTTGTTCATTGCTTCACCCGATCACTACACTCTGTTACTTCACAATTTTGCTTGCAGCCTCCAAAACCTAACTCCTTCACATAAGCATTCATAGTACTTCACTTCCTTAAAAAATAGGGGTTGGATCTTCCCTTATAGAGACATCTATAGAGTCTTCTAGAATTAGATCGACAATTTGGATGTTTCCTTTTTAGCTTCTTCATCTAATTGGTTGTCCCTCCTCCATAGCGATCGATGATCCATGTCAAGACACGTAACAACCTTTGTAACAAACTCTATGATTATTAAATATTATTTATATGTCAGCTCAAAATATTTTACCTCAAATTTTGTGCCATTTCAAATATTATTGTTCACATTGTGTTACTCAACACATATTGTCTCTGATGCTCGGTCGTAATTGTTCTTCCTATTGATAATCGACCTCAACTTACTTGACACCTTTTGTATGACTCGACATCCATTTTTCTTTATTTTCTTGACATTTACTGGACTCAACTTGCATAGGAATACTCAGTGAATAAATAATTTCTCTAATCCTATAGAGCTCGACATATACAAGATTATTTACAAGTCTTTACAATACATAACTCGACCTATATATAGTAACTCGGTCGCAATGATGACTGACCAACTCTACCTTATATATGACTAAGTGTTTGACACTAATATACAATAAAACTAAAGAGATCAACATGAAAATCTAACATGAGGAACTGTTGTAAATATGTGTAGATTATAAAAGCTGGAGGAGCAGGTTTAAGTGCCTATTTTTCTAGGAAACCAGGTCCATCAATGGGCATGTTTGTAGATAGTGCCATAGTGGTTAGGTGTATACAAATTTTCACAAAGGGATCATTGAGAATCTTCCTAGGGATTTTCCTATTTGATGAGTATTGTATCCACAAGGAATGCAGTGATACATTATCCCACATCCATTGAGGAAAGTATTATAATGTTATTATTATATCCAAGTGCACAATATGAATTCAAGAAAAGAAATTGCTTTAGGACATAAGGCTCATGTTCATGGAGCTCACGGTGATGTTGATTAGTGTCTAGGTGGAGTAATTTTGATTATCTCAAACTCATGATTTGGATAGTGATGTTGGATCTGATTAACGAATAAGAAACTCACACGTGGCATAATGACAAAGGTGGAACCTGGGTGGTGACATTAGTAGGAGGACATGTGCTTTCATGTTTGATTTTCAAGAGAGCTTGCAATAAGAACACAAAAATAGGATAGGGAACCACATGGAAGTCAAGAACTTTGGGTGATGACATCAAAAATGTGATAGGTGGTAGCATCTCAGGTTTTTCCAAGAGTTGGTGTTAAAGACATGAAAATGTAAGATATTGCCATATAGTAGAGTGGGCCTTGGTAGCTAAAGGTGTTTAATGGTAGATGGGGTGGATCTATAGACCAATGACTATGTGATATGTGGCAAGTTTCCAGGCAAGTAGGATGTTGATGAGGCAAACATGTAGGCTAGTTACATAAATCCCAGACTGCCATGTAGAAGTCAATGCTAACCGGTTGACCATCAACTTTTGAGGGAGAAAAGCTACTTCAAATGTTTTAATAAAATATTGAGGATGCCCCCATTGGTATTCACATACAAGAGCAAAAAGAAGCATTAAATTAAAAGTAAGAAAAAGGGACAAGGTGGGCCCCCTTGTTTAAATCATGAAGTTGAAGGAGTAATTATACGAAATAAATTTGAAATGAAAACAAAGAGTATTGGACCTGCCTATGAGGAATAAATGACTGATAGATTAAACCTACATAGGAGACCTTTGCAAAAAAAAAAATTACAAAGACTGTGCTTTTATTGAAGGCTTGTATAAATTTATAAAAAAGGGGTTTCCTTATGTAGTTTAAGTTATATAGTATAGGGAAAATATTTTATAGAGAAAGATTATATAGTGAAATAAAAGGGTACAATAGGGTTATTGTAAAATGATTAAAATATTAAGGATCCACTCTTTTATTATTTCTACTATTATTTTTTAGTAGTAAAGGAGTTTTTCACACTAGTAAAATAATGTTGTTACATATTTATCTTCATGGCTCTCTCATGGTAGTTACAAGTAATTTTTGGGAAAATCATAAATTTTATTTCCTCTAAATTTAGAGAGGAGTCTACCAGCACCTTCATTTTCCTTTTGTAACCATCTGATGGAGTTTTTAGAGAGAGGAAAAAAAAGTAGCAGTTTGGTCTTTTCTCCAAGGGATTTTTCTCATCATTTTGAAGTTATTTTTTAGTTTGTTGATGTTGAATGATGAGATTTAGATTTGTGGTTGAGGAAAGAGGAAAGAGGAGGTTCTCTTGCAAGAAATAGATGAAGAATGAGGAGGATACATGGAAGATTGAGATCTGATATGATCTTCTTCAATCTCTTATATCTTTTTCTCTTTTCTTCTTGTACATGGTTGGTTCCAGCTACTTGAGAAAACTCTCAGCCTAGCTTTCCAATATTTCTAGCATTTTCTAATGTGTGAGAAGCATGTTGTATAGATTTCATGAGAAATTAAATGAATTTTGTATTAAATCTTATTGATTTTTTGAGTCTTTGAGCTTTACTGTCATTGTAAATGAGGAGCAACACAATGTTTAATTGAAATATATTCTAATTCATTTCTCTCCAATGTATAAACTAGTTGAGTTTTAGAATGAAATGAAGTAAGGTTTCTTTCTTTCATTGTCTTGTTATGAGATACTTGTTTATCTTTTATGCTTCAATCCAAGGGATTGATTAATCTGCTTGATAAAAATTACAGATTGTTGGTATTACACAAGGATTTTGTAAGTAGGTAAAGTTAGAATAACTATTTTGAAATATTGTAAGTAAACATCTCAAAGATCTTAAGTTGTTTCATAAGTGTTTTCTATAATGGTTTTATTCTTCATGACTCCATGCCCTCTTAGATAAGGCACTGATCACAACTTGATGTTGTGCACTCTCTTTTATCTCATATGTGGATCTTGCTACAATTTTAAATATTAAAATCATGTTTCCCTTTATGTATTGGAGATGAATTGTAGACCTTCATTTTATGTGTGGGTTATTAGGTCATACAAGTTCAAGACAAAGAGGTTAGGTTGGAATATGTTAACATAAAGGAGTAGGTTGATGACATATTTACCAAACCATTATCTACGGATGCATTCTTGTATCTCAGAGGAAAGCTAGGGGTCATTCCTATATCTGATGCTCACAAGACTATACATTAGTGATGCATCGACCAAACTACATTGAAGATTTATCAAGTTGATGCAAAGGAGATAGAGCTCATCGCATATGAATCAATACATCAAGTACATTGAAAATTCAATGTACAGAGTCTTTGGCATTTGATGTCAAAGAGGGAGAGAATCATGTCATATTGATTGAGGGAAATTTTGATGTAAACACAAAAGAATCAGAGGTAGTAATCTGCAAGAGGGAGAACTTGATCTGATAGAGTGTGAAGACAAGATGGAAGAGGGAGAATCTTAGAGGGAGTTCTCATGGATGAAGAATCAGAATGAAACTAAGGATATTTTCTCCAATGTTTTTCTTTTCTTAATGACATGTTGTGTTTCCATCAATGCCAAAGAGGGAGATTGTTAATAACAATTATTCAATTGTATATTGTATTGATGTTACATACATGTTATACTCTAACCAAGCACTACCATTTGGAACCGAGTTTAGAAGACTCCAATAAATTTCAAGATAAATATCAAAAGAAGTCAAGTTCAATGATCAAGTGAACACTAAGCTAGGTTGGTTACCAAAGGGATTCTTGTACAGATCGAGTCAGGTTAGTTACCAAAGGAGTTTAGTGTATATCGAGTCAGATTGGTTACCAAGGAACTGAGTGGTAACCAAGTGACCCAGTCTTCAATTTAAGATGACCTTCAACATATTAGTTTTATTCATTAGTTGGTTTATGGTAGTTGACTCAGTGGTTATTATGTGTTTATTTGAAAGGGTATTCAAGCTGAATTGACATTGGGTTTCATATATATGAAAGGTCAAGTTGTGGATTAAAATATAGAAGGAAGAAGATGTGTGGAAGAAGACAAGATGTGATTTTTATTAAAGGCAGAACATCCAAGTAGCTACAAAGAATATTTTGATCAGGGAGGATCTAGAGGATAATCTAGAATAGTGATTTGAATCTATAATCCAATTGCTTTGTTAATCAGGTCAATCATTGTTACTCTCTAACAATTGTAGCAGTGAAGAAATCTCTTAATAAAGCTGATTGAATAGTCATTTTGTAAACCATCTAACAAGGTGGCATTTCTAGATTGAAGTATCTTGAAGACATCTAACAAGGCCACTCCTAATAGGGTGATTTAAATCCTTTAACAGGGTCACACCTAACAATGTATTTTGTAACCTTTATAGGGTTAGCTCCTAACAGGGCTCACTTCAAAAGAGTGAACATTTGTAACTAGTTGCATTGGTGGTTTTCCCCAATTGGGTTTCCACATCAAATTTCTGTGTCTCATGTATTCATGTTATTTTCTTACTACTTTATCTTTCTGCAACTAAGTTGCTAAAGGTTAATACACATTAATATATTAGAGTCCTTTGTTAACCGAGTTACAGTGAATATCTAGTTCTAACTGAGCTATGAGTTAAAAGAAGTTTTTGTTGACATATAAGGGATCTAGAATTTTTTTAGTGGTAACCGATTCACCCCTCCCCTCTCAATTACTCCTCTTATATTTCCAACACTTGGAATCTCCTAACAGCGATTCAAAGTCTCCTAACTGGGATCGATATGTATTGAATGTATTTCATTGACTCTGAACAAGGTCCATCCTCTAACAAGGAACACTTATATTAGTACATAATTTTGTGTGTACCATCTCCATTGGGGTTTTCCCTCTAATCAAGGGTTTCCCTAGTTAACATATTTGGTGTGATTTTGTATGAGTATCTTGTTATGGTTGTTGATTATATTGTTCACATGCATAAAGGTTAATAAGGTTGATAAGTGTTTTAATAATTGGATAATTGATTCACACCCCCCCCCCCCCCCCCCCCCCACCTTCCCCACCCCTCTTAGTTATATTGGTGGACTTTACTTCCTAACAATTGGTACCAGAACACGAGGTCCTTGAAGAGAAAGCTCAACAACTTTGGGAGATCAACAATGAGTCACTTCAGGAAAGAAAGTCCTAAATTTGATGGAGCTAATTATGACAAGTAGAAGAAAAAGATGAATAATTATTTGCTATGTATGGGTCCAAGATATTGGCTTTTGATAAAGAATGACAAAGAGATTGTGGAAGAAAATAAGCTTGAGAAATGCAGTGAAGTTGAAAGAGATCTGTTTATGTGCAATATGTGAGCCAAAGAAGCAATATTATTAGCTCTTCCTAAAAATTAATACAGATAGGTAAAATCACTGTATATATCTCATAATATTTGGAAAGCTTTAGAATCTACTTTTGAGGGAGATAAACATACAAAAAAAGTAAAATTAGAGAATTGGATATGTTTGTTTCAAGATGCTAAAATGATGGAAGATGAATATGTGAGAAGCTATGTTGGTAGAATATATGAGATTATCATAGGAATTAAGTCTTGTGAAGAATCTAAAGAGGAAGATGAGATTGTATGGAATATTCTAAAAACCTTAACACCGCCATTCAAACAAGTAGCATAAATGATTGAACTTTTGATAACCTGCACTAAGAAGTTCACTAGGGAAACTTTGCTTGGAAGATTGGAAGCAACAAATCAAGCTTGAGGCAATTTGAAGAATTTAATAGAGTGAAAACAACTTTTACTACATTAAGTGTTCGTCCTTGTTTTACAAGAAGTGCAAGCACCAATGGAGACTATGCTAGCAACAACAGATCCAGATCTAAAGAAGACAAGAAGATTGAAGAAGGAATAGACCTGCTTGCAAGAAGAGAATTAGATGGTAAGAAAAAAATTAAATGATGGAATTGTAATGAATTTTGTCATTATGCTTCTAAGTGTCCTAAAAGAGAGAAAAATTATAAGAAAAATTTCAAGCTTAGAAGACCTAGAGATTGTTTGTATGCAAATGAAGATGATGAATCAAAGGAAAGGGTTCAAAGTGAAAGCAATGATGAATTAGGATTTGTGGCTATAGAAAAAGAAATTCCTAAAAAAGAAATTAAAGAAGAAACGGCCTTAGTTTCACAAATTGAAAAGAAATATAATTTTATTATAGACAGTGGATGTTCACATCACGTGACTGGTGATATGAACAAGTTTGTCAAGTTCAAAAATCATGATGGAGGAATTGTTAGAGTTGGTAACAATGTAGCTAGTCACATCATAAGGATAGGATCTATTACTCTTGATGGAAAGACTATTTTATTGATGGGTTAAAGCATAATTTATTGAGTGTTGGATAGTTGGTTGATAAAGGTTATTAGTTACAGTTCACAAAGAAGACCTACATTATCAAAGACAAGAATGGTAAGTTGATTGGAATAGAAACAAGATCCAGAGGTAACATGTTTCAATTAACCCCTACTAAGATGACTTGTTGTTTGCAAAAGTAGATACCAGTTGGCTATGTCATAGAAGGTTTTGTCACATAAACTTTGATAACATTCCTAAGGCTAGTAGTACATTTGTAGTGAGAGATTTACCTATAATCATGAAGCCTACTAACATTTTTTGCAAGGAACGTATCATGGATAAGCAGAAGAAGGTTTCTTTTCCCAACAAGAAGTTCACTACTACAAATAAGTTAGAGATGGTCATACAAACTTGAGTGGTCCTACCATAACAAGAGGATTCAATGGAAAAAGGCACTTTATGATTTTTGTTGATGATTTCACTAGAATGATGTGGGTAGCATTTCTTAAAGAAAAGTCTGAGGCATTTGAAAAGTTCAAAGGGTTTAAGAATAGAGTTGAGAATGAATTTAGTGTAAATATAAAATTTTTGAGATATGATAGAGGTGGAGAGTTTACTTCTAGAGAGTTTAACATCTTTTGTGAAGAAAATGGTATTAAGAGGTAGTTATTAGCACCCAAGACTCCTAAGAAAAATGGGATATCAGAAAGAATAAATAGGTTTGTATCAGAGGCAGTAAGGGCAATAATATTTAAGAATGATTTATCTAAGATCTTTTAGAGAGAAACAATCAATACAATAGTATACAC
Organism: Cupressus sempervirens; assembly: GCA_028749045.1. Taxonomy (NCBI): domain Eukaryota; kingdom Viridiplantae; phylum Streptophyta; class Pinopsida; order Cupressales; family Cupressaceae; genus Cupressus; species Cupressus sempervirens. The sequence goes on from CM053789.1 coordinate 539,413,091, forward strand.
CATGAACAGAGTATTGATCATAAAAGGTACAAACACACTAGTAAATTTGGACCTATTTTTCAATGCTTTTCTGTCGAAATTGCTGCTCAAAAATGTCAAAACCTACCGTCGCTAAAATGGAGTCAAAAGTTCGATGGCCAAGATGGATTTTGATATATCGACAACAAAAACTATTGAAAATTATTGTCATCATTGCCCCATGGCAGTGCCAAACAACTAGTTCAGAACATTGAACTATCGACACCTATGAGAGCTAGTTCCACGAGTGGTCCACATCATTGATGGTAGGAGGTGTTGAATGATCGATGACCTAGAGATATATTGCAATGGATTTTTCATACTCATGATGGGAGTATCCGTCAAACTATTGACAACCTATAGAGATGTTTCGATGGGTTGCTTATATTATTGATGACAGTAAACATCAAAATAGCGACAATAATCAGAGTTTTTAAAAAAAATACAGCAACAAGTAGAATTTTGTAAAATAATTGATATTGAAATCATTTTTTGACTAATTGTTCTTCACACCAATCTATGCATTAATTGATTTACTTTATGATTGTTGTTTAAAATTTTCACATGTTGAGAGACTTTGCCTATTTTTCTAATAAAATATACAATTCGATATTGAGGATGATGTATCTATAAGATTTGAAGAAAAAATATTTTTTTCATGTTTTCTTTTTGTACAAACTTGGTTAAGGTTGAGACCAGAACCTTAGCAGAAGTAAAGGAGGTTTTTTCATGTATTGATCAAGGAAGATCTGTGCTAACACGTATAATTTTAGACAATATGATTGTTCCACTCCCCAATGGAGATGTTGATGTGTCCATGCTTAAAGAATTTGTTCAATTGATCAATGGAAGATATGAGACTGAGGTTATAAAAAACTTTTACATTCTACTTTCCTATCCCATGTGGTTGTAGACATGAGATGATTCTTTGATTCCAATATAAGCATTTGGATGTTTCTCAGAGTTTCCCTTTAAATGGAAATGATAAATATTTTCTTCTACAATCTAAAACTTCATTCACAAAAAGTATGAAATTAAGAGAAAGACATGCTTTGGAAATTTATTATTTTGAATGTTACCTTTAATAGGTAGTACAAGATGAACAACAATCCATTCTAATGACAATTTCTACATTGAACTAACAAGAATCTCAAAACTAAACTAACTAAAATATTGTTCATCATTATAAAATTGCCACAATCCATATCAATGTACATTTTTTAATTTTGGGGTTTAGCATCAACATCTCAAATCACACTACATGATCCATCATTAGGATGCAAGAGAGCCAAGGAAAAGAAACTACTACTATTGTGATATGCCAACATTCCCCGACTTAAGAAACTATTGCTATAAGATATTGACAATAACAAAGATTGTATAAGGAACTTGAAGCTTGTAAACTTAGAAGATTAATATACCTTAATATTGACAATCAAATACTTTATCCTTCTCGGTGGACAAGTGTGATACATAATCTCTTGTGAGAGTAGCTCCATGTCTACATACAACTTATAGAGAAAGCAACATGTTGTCTATTTCTACTAAAGAAGCAATTGGTAATCAGCAATAAATCATAATTTGCATACAACTTATAGATAAAGCAACATGTTTTAATTCATAGTACTTATGTTAAGGCCATTTTAAGGCATTCACCTAGAACCTGCTATGTTCACATGCATATTGTGGTTCATGATCCATAAATTAGTATAAAACATAAAGCTTTATTGAACTATTGTCCTAGCAAAAGACTCATTGTTGCTTACTTCTAGACAGCATGCTCTACGACACAATTCATTTCTTGTGGCTTCTTTTTCTTCTATTGGATTTGGATCCATCACAAGCCCAAGAATTTGTAGATTGACATTCTTCAGGGTCTTTTTACATAGGCTAATAGGGTCACTACTATATGCAATGTCATCATCGCATAATACAATGGTTTTTATATTAGCAAGTAATTGTTGTTGTGCAATTTGTTCATTTCCCTTTCCCTATAAATCAATTTGTGACAAAAAAATATTAGTAAAACAACAAAAAAAAATATTCCAAACCTTCATGAAAGTAACATAATAATCTGACATTTTTTAAAATTAAAATTGCATTAATTTTTATACAAAAGCTTTACTTGCACTGGAGAAGGGGTGGGAGCAACATCCTTTCCTCTATCATCTAATGGCTCAGCCATGTCACCCTATGACAAATAATATATATAAAAACATCACCATAATCAAAGGAATATTCCACGTAGCAAAAAAAACTTATTATTAAAATGGTATATTGTATATTAGAGTTCTAATTGGAAGTAATTAGTATAAATTTTACATATATAGTACTTACAAGTCCCATGATAGTAACTTTCTTTGTATCTATGTGATTCAAATTGTATTCTATTAGCAAATCTTCCCCTAAACTTATTGATTTTATTGCACATACAAAAATGTGATTTCCCTTGCGTGCCTCAAAAATGCAATTGGGTTGCTTATTAGTTGACCCAGGAAGCATACTATTTATAAAATCTGCAATATTTCATGTTTCTTTTGGCCTTCCATCAATGTACACAACAAGTCTTTAACTTTGATCATTTTCTCTCCATTGTAGAAAATTTGCTGACAATGCATACCTATGCATACTTTTTTTATATTGAACTATCTGCATCTAGTTTTTGTAATTGTAACAAGGTCCTACATACTCCATCAATTCAACAACCTTGTTATAACTAACCTTTATGCTATCCATGGAAAATAGGCCCAAACCATGTAATGATGATGGATATGTGCGATATATCCTCTCATTAACACAAAAATCAATGTTGATTGGAGCTAATTCCATGGGTACCAATTCTTTCTTAAGATGTGTGTACCTCAAGGGAACGTTGTTGTTGCTCAGTGTCTCATCATCATAAGAACATGATCCCCCCTTGAGCAAGGAAAAATTGCATGCGTTTATTGAATTTTCTTCTAATCTTTTGCCCTTTAGTTTGTCTCTCTTTCATAGACCTACTACATGTCTCACTATCCTCTTCTATTCCTGCATTTCCCTTACTTGAGGAAGACAAATTTGATAGATATCTATTTGGTGATACCTAAAGCCCATCAAATGAGAGATATAGTTGAAGGAATGAAATATCAAGATATAAAGTTTGCCTAAAGTTAATGTTTAAACTAAAGAGAAAGAAATCATGTAATAAACTTATACCTCCCAATCCATGTCACTTTGTATGATCCTCGTTAAAGGGGTTATATTTTCCTACACATGTAAATCATTTGTCTTAAGTTAGTTACAAATTACATTATACTTATGCTACAAATTATGCATAGAACATAACATGAACAATATGCATACATCACAAAAAACATAACATTATATATTTTTCAATTGGTTACCTCTACAAAAAACATATTGTAAGTAATCAACACCTAACGCATTTCCATTGATCATGTCATTGATCATCTTCTTCATCCATCTCATCATCATTATTGCCATCATCATCCAAATCGTCAAAATCATCACTATGACCGTCGTCATTATTGTCATCATCATCATTGTCACCATCACCATCACCATCACCATCACCATCACCACCATCATCATCTTTGCCACCACCATCGTCGTCGTCATCGTCATGAACATCTTCACCATCATCATTATAATATCCTTCTTCATCTTCCCCATCATTAGCATTATCATCTCCTCCTTCATCTTCTTCTTCAATTACATTATACTTTATCGGTCTTCCTCTTGGATCATGTCTAATGACAAATGACCAACCTAGTTTATGTGGAATGCCAAAGTAAAACACTTGCTCACATTGGCTTGGAAGAACATAGAGCTCATTTAAACCTAGCTCAAATGACCTTGTATTAATCATTGTAAATCCATTATCATGTTCAATAACAATTCTATCAAGATCATTTTGATTCAGTTGTAGCTAGTACCTATTGTGGTATTCACAACACACGCCCCATTCCTCACTAGTAATGGGGACCCCCTAATTTTTTTGACTCTCGGACTCATAGTTCGAGAGTTGGGAGAAAATTGTTAGAGTTAAAAGTATTAGAGTCATCAAAAATTGAAAAAACATATAAACATAAAAAAAATTTAAAAAAGCAAAAATAAATAAATAAATCATGCGCAGGAGCATGCAGGCAGAGTGCCCACCACGCACTGGCATGCTGCACACCCAGCCAAACACTTCATGCACCATTATCTTTATTGAAGACAACAACTTTAGCATTTGTCTGGCTACCACACTAAGGTGAGACATGAGTGCAGCGACGATTTTTTTTTTGTGCCTGCGCTAAGCATGATGACACCTTTTGTGTTGCACTCATGCCAAGCGTAGCGGTGTCTTTTGTGTTGCACCCACACCAAGCACGGTAGTGCCTTTTGTTTTGTGCCCACACCAAGATCACAGCAATAAGAGGAGATTGAACTCCAAGCACTTCAAAGGCAGGTTGAGATCCTAAAAGGATATCTAGCCGAAGTCGTTGGTCCTCTTGATCCTGAGCACCCCGAGCAAACTCTAAATATCATACTTAGAGAAGGGGGAGGTCTACAACTTGATCCATTTTTAAATGCTTGTCAGGAGTAGCAAAAAGGTTTTGAGGAGAAAGGTGTTACAATTATCATAGGGAATTTGAAGTTACTGCATGCTACATAGGAGAACATGAATAAGATCGTAGCAATTTTGAAGCAGGACTTTAGTATCATGGATGAAGTACAAGCCTAGAGTAAGGATTTTTAGACTCTACAAGCCATAAAGGGCCAAAGATACTGGGTTTTGATTGATGTATATACTAGAGAAGAATTAGACATGATTGATGATTGGATAGAGAAAATAGCAGATAGCAATAAAGTAATGGAGACATTACACGAGGAGATCCATTAGCTCAAGGACCAAGCCCAAGAGCAAATTTTGGAAGTAGAGAGACACTACAGTGATGCATGATTGGATATTTTGAAGAAGAGGAACGAGAGAGGTTGTTACCTATAGAGGTAGTAGTGGAAAATTTTAGGAAGATTTTTGTGGAGGTTGTAGATGATGAGGACATCCGACAAGCCTTCAGGATACTAAACTCGAAGATTTTGCTGACACCCAAATTGAGGTAGACAATTACAGATAGAAGGTAAAAGACAAGTATGAGGCTTTAGATATTTTAGATGCAACTAAGATATCTAAGATAATAGAGAAATTCAAGGGCAAAAATCCAAACATAGCTTTGGGATGAAGAAGAACAAAACCCAGATGCTAGAATTTCAATTTTGACACTTAGTAAATTTTTGAGATTTTTGACCTTGTTGAAGTCTGTAGCTCCACATATGTGTAGGTGCATAGGTACACAGGTCTGTAGCTCCACAATTCAAAGGTGCACCAGTAGTTAACTACTTGTTCCAAAAATAGCACTTTACATGCATCAAGAACGCATTCTGACGATAGATTAACTTTGACACATGCCTAGTGAAGGACCAGCTTCTATTTTTGGCACCTCCAAATGCTCCTACTTTGACTGAAGAATTCCTCCTACTTTCTCTCTCATATTTTCTCCATTTTTGATATGTAAAGGGCTCATGCATCCAATTAATGAATAAAATATGGATGGAGTCCCTCTTAGCACCAGATTGATGGTTAGTTTGTATATATTTAGTTTGTTTTAATGATTTAAAAGCATTTTATTGCATGAAGACATCTCTCACTCTCAACACAAATTGAGGAGACAATTTCTAATAAATACCCCATTATAAAATGTAAAAATGGTCATCGTTATTATGCAATAAAATTATGCTTTTGGTGCTTGCATTTGGAGTGTAGTGATTCTTGCCTGAATGCGTCATTGTTTTGTGGATTTTGTTCATCGAATTGTGATTGAGCCAAAGGTTTATTGCATTGTTTCTGGTTGTGCGATCTTTTAGTTCTGGTGTTTGCTATAGATTTACGAATTCTACTAACATAACAAGCTTGAGAAGAGATCATCAAATTGTGCCTACATAGCCTTCTATTTTGCATGAGCGCACTTTTCGTGGCCTTAGAATTTGATGAAAGGTGAAATATCATACGATTGTTAAAATTTTCTCACCGACGATTGCATCAGTGGATTCTAGGAAGCGTTGCTCTTGTTTTCATTGGTTTCCTACCAATTTCTTCAAAAGTTTAACTCCCAACGTGTTTTTTTCTGTAGCTTATGTCCGTTTAGGATTTCAATTTCATGTTATTTGCTTTCAGTTTTGTTATTTGCTTTGCTAACCCCTTGTTAGAATAAGAACTCATTTTGGTTGCAATATTAGAATTGTATTCATTGAAAAATTAGAAAATATCAAAAATATTATCCTTTTTTGTGTCATTTTGAGACAACAAATAGATTTACTTCATTCTGAGATCATAATAGAACCAGCAAAGGCCTCCTTATGAACAATCACATTTATCTTCAACTGAGCAGATTTTGGTACGTCGCAAGAAAAATACCAAACCTTGGAGTTGAAACCGCAAAAAGATTAGCTTTTCAAGAGAGGAATTGTGCAATGGATTCCTACCATTGACCTTTTGTAAAATGATCACCCAACAGAAGTGGCGCTAGAAGGAGGGCCCCTTCAGACTCCTGGAAAGGAAGAAAATTTGTCAAAGTTTTAGAATTTTTCCACTTCTATGAAAATCTACGCTTCACATAAGTTCAAAAAAAAAATTTGAGTTTTTTGAGAAATTCAGGTCCACAGATCTACAACTTCACAAGTGCGCAAGTGCGCAAAACTATGTGGTGCACAAAATTTAGGAGAGGTGAGAAAGTGTACTTCTACAAAGGTGTACTTTTTCTAGAATTGATGCAAACTAGAGGATATTGATCCAAAATCCCCATTTCAGTGAGCATTAAGGTCTATTCCAAGTGCACACGAGTTTCTTGAGCTCATCCACTTCTGCAAACCACGTAGTGGCAAGGGAACATCCCGAGTTCAACCACTTCCATTTGAACTTTCATCACCTTCTTCAACTCCACCTCCACTCCAACCACCTAGTGGACCACCACATATTCCAAAAGCTACTCCTCAACAACAACCATTGGGTCTGCCAAACCCTCTAGTGGCCTTTTTTGCAACACTGTGGACTCACCAATAAACTTGAGAGGTGCACTCCATGACCTCCCTAAGAATCCTAAGAAGTTTTGCCCCAGATTCATCTATGGTGAAACACGAACTACCAAAGATCATGTTAAGATATTCAAGGAAATTTGCAACCACAAGGAAGTTGCTAATGAGGACGTAGTTCTTCATTTATTCCCCTACTCTTTCGATGAAATTGCCTTCAATTGGTATGCCAATTTGCCACCTGTATGATTTAAAGATTGGGACACATTCAAAAAATTGTTCTTGGAACAATTCAAGACATTCATTAACCTAGCTATGATGCATCAACAATTCATATCAATCAAAAGGGATCCAACTGAGATAGTTTCACACTTCAACCATCGCTTTCATATGGCATGCCACAAGTTAGAAATGCCATACACCATACTAGTTGAAGCCACTATTCATATTTATCTAATTGTTATGGACCATCTTACTGCGATTTTTTTGAGAAGACTTCCTATAGCAAATATTGACACATTGGATAAAGTCTTTGTAGAGGCAATCATGTTTACAAAGCAAGCCAATCCTAATGGAGGAGGAATGATGCTTCCAACCCAAGCAGTCACTACAATACCAACATACCCTATGGGAGCACCCAAGTGTGCCTAGCTAATTCATACATATGAATCCAATTCTATTATAGTAGGCACCTGCTCCATAGAATCATGCAATAACATATCCGAGGTATGAGCCTCCAAAAATAACTTTCTTTGAATAGAAGGCTACAATTCCTGTGGAAACAGACAATAACCTTATTTCAGAAGTTGGTCAAATGAAGAAGACTATGTCACAAATGAACAATGAATTGACACGTCTTAGATTGTCACAAGGACAAAATAAAAACTTCCAAAGAAACAATGCTAGCCCTTACAACAAAAATTTTGGTCAAAATTACAAGAAGAACCTCAATGGGAACAATAACAACAATAATGTAGGAAACAACAACAGAGGAAACAACTTCAATCCTCCTGATCACAATAATGGCTTCCAAAGGCAGAATTGACAATGGAACACCTGACCAAATAATGGAAGCATTCCTACTGATAAAAAACAACAACAACGTTCAGTATGTTGATATCAATCAATATGATGATAGCCAAAATGTGCTTAACAATGATGGTTCTTACTATAATGGCAATCAAGAGATGAATAAAAATTCGCAAGTAAATGACAATCCTCCTCTTGTACAATTCAATGCTATGTTATTGGAATCCTATGATTCTGCACAGAATACACAAGTGGAACAACTAGCAAGTGAGGAATTCTCATTCCCATTTAGTCAAGAACCCGATATTCAACATGATGAGATGTTTTCTTTTCGCAATGGCAATCAGAATACATACAATCTCAAAAATAGAAAGGAACCTTTGATGAATGGGATTCCTCCAGGTTTACAACCAACCCCACCTGATCCAAGAGCAAGTAACAATCCGCCACTGGTAAGACCCATGTATGGAGGACAACAAAATTAGAATCAAGTGAATGTACTAACAATACTAAAGAATCTTGCTTGGTCCACTAAAAAGTACAATGCAATAGAGGATTTGAAAAGGACTAAAGCCAATATGTTCATGTTTGACATGTTATAGAATTGTCCACGATAGCAAGAAGCACTCATGAAGACATTGGATCATAAAAAGGTTTCCCATAATACAAATATTGTTCCTCAAAAGATAGTATCTCAACAAGTGAATGTTGCAAAAGTGATGCCCACTATGTTCAAAGACAAAGTTGTGGTACCCCCATTTTTGCTTAGCATCAGGATATATGGGAAGAATCTTCACAATTTCCTTATTGATTTAGGAGCTTCATGTAATGTAATGCCATTATCAATAGCTCAAAGGCTAGGAGTTAGTCCTCAACCCTCTAATTGAGTGGTGATATAGTTGGATAAAACAGAGGTAAAAGTCATTGGTGTATTGAAAGATATGCAGATATAGTTGACAGTTGACCCTTCGATTCAGGATATTATTGATATACATGTGGTTGATATCCCAGAAACATATGGGTTACTTCTAAGTAGAGAATGGACGAAATGTCTGAGAGGATGGTTTTCTACAAACTTCACTCAATTGTGGTTGCCATAGAAAGGATTGAACAATCAAATCAAGATAGATGTTGAGCCCAAATTGAAAATAATGATCATAGATTAGAATGTCCCAAATGAGATAACATTCTTACAATCGGATTTGAGTTCATACAAAGTGATGGTATTGGATACTATTCCAACCAATACACATCAAGATCAGAATGAAGAACCTAAGGTGCCAGTACCCAAAAGTGAAACCATGACACAGTTCATAAATAGTATGGTGACTAATTTACAATGTTTAGGAGAGGAAGTTGATCCCAACATCTTCCTCCTTCCAGGATTTTGTCGGTTACACAAAGTTATTCACTTTGAATTCAAATGTTCATCATGCCAAGAAGCAGTAGTGAAGGTACTGACACACATAATGGAAAACAAGGATAAAAGAACCTCAATAACTGAATTCATAGAAAGCCAAAATTTGGTAAACTTGTCCAACCTTGTTGAAAAAATTGAAGAGGAAACCAAATATCTAAATGTGTCATATAGTGATACCTCATCAGATGGTGGAGGTTTGTCTTCTCCTCCTCCAGGGATGATTAAAGTTCAAAAGAGAAGACGATATATGAAAGGTAAAGGATGGACTTCAGTAGTCATTCACCTTGAACCTAAAGTTGAAGAAATCAAAGAGCTGATAGGGGAAATTCAGGATAAACAAGAAAAACATACACTTCCTCTATCTACAAACTATGAAGGGGATTCATCAAGTCCTACACAAGGAAAGTTACAAATGGTTCCTAAGAAACATTCATTCAGGGCTCAAGTGAAATAGAAGTTAAGGATGAATAAGCATAAAGTTAGAAAACCCAAGGAAAATGCAATTTGGACACTCCACTTCGATGATTCTAGGTGCAAGATGGGAGTCGGTGCAGGTATCGAATTGGTCAACCCAAAAGGTAGGTCTTTCTATGTTGCATATCGATTATAGTTTAGATGTACTAATAATGCTATAGAATATGAGGCATTAATTCAAGGGCTTCTCTTTGCACTAGAGAAAGGAGTCACAGCTCTCATAATCGAAGGGGGTTCTCAATTGGTCATATGACAAGTAAAATCCATATACTCTTACAACGATAAAAGATTACTTGCTTACAGAAAAAGGGTATGGGATATATTTAGATGATTTTGAAGCTTTAAACATCAAATCCATTCCAAGGAGAAAGAACATGGTAGCAGATGCTCTTGCCATTTCAGCAAGTGTTTTACAGCCAGTTGAAAGAACCAAGTTGAAAAGATTCTCAACAGAATTGGTTGTTGTTCCGTCCATTCCTGATAATATCACCAACTTTCAGATCTTTCAAGATGATCAACATATACTTGAGTTTATCATGTGTAGTCGCCATTTTGAAGGACAAGAGATTGATGATACACCAGATGATAAACCTGGAGATGATGACCTTGAAGATGAGGATGGGATTCTTAATTTAAATACCAACACTATTCCAAAAGGAATGGTTGAACTAGAATGCATCTTGACCATGATGAATTAGCACACAATAGAAGGGTAACCCAAGAAAAGGGAATCAAAGAATGTGACTCATACAATTTGGGTATTGATGAAGAACCAAGAATGGTACAAATAGGAAAAGTGTACAACTCACAGGAAAGGGAGGACATGCTCAAATTACTCACCGAGTATAAAGATGTTATTGCTTGGAGCTATGAAGAGTTAAAAACTTATGATCCTAAGATTATCACATATGACATCCCATTGAAACCAGATGCCAAACCATTCTGACAAAGACAAAGACCGGTAAATCCTATCATTGAACCATTGATCATGAAAGAAGTAAAGAATTTGTTGGATGTGAAGATCATATTTCCTATCTGCCATTCCACATGGGTGGAAAATTTGGTTCCTGTGCAAAAGAAGACTAGAGAGATTCACCTTTGTGTTGACTTTCATAATTTGAATCTAGCATCTCAGAAAGACAATTATCCTCTACCCTCACTTGATGAGGTTCTGCAAATTGTAAACAGTTAAAAAATGATGTCTTTCCTAGATAGATATTTAGGATATAATTAGGTGATGGTTGATGAAGAAGATCATTTTAAAATAGCTTTCACGACTAAATGAGGAACTTTTGCCTACAGAAGGATGCCCTTTGGACTAATTAACGTAGGAGCTACGTTTCAACGAGCGATGGATGAGGCTTTCAAAGGATTGACTAATAGATGTATAGTCATCTATATGGATAACTTGATTGTCTTTTCAAAAGATTGAAGTACCCACATTGCTAATCTGAGACAAGTACTCAATAAATGTCATAAATACGACATATCTCTCAATCCCAAGAAATGTTCATTTGGTGTTACTAAAGGAAAGTTCTTAGGACATGTTATTTCTAAAGCTAGAATCTCCATTGATCTGGATAGAGTTGAATCTATTCTAAAATTAGCACCTCTACACAATCGGAAGGAACTGAAGTCTTTCTTCAGAAATATAAACTTCGTGCAAAAATTCATAAGTGGATTTCCAGAGATAGTTCATCCTCTTAATGGTTTACTCAAAAAGGAGGCTAAGACGGAATGGGTTCCAAAGATAAAGAAATCATTTGAAGATATCAAAGTTGTTGCTTCTATAGCCCTAATTTTGGTGAGTCCTGATTACGAGTTGCCTTTCAAGATCTATCCCTTTGCTTTTGAACACTCTTGTGCAGGGATCCTGACACAGAAAAGGAAAAAGGAAGATGAAAGACCAATTACTTTTATGAGTTGTCATTTGAAGAATGCAGAGTTGAATTATTCAAACCTTGATAAATAATCCTTTGTGTTAGTCAAGGTAGTAAAGAAGTTCTGTCATTACATACTAAGAAGTAAGGTGTATGCAATTGTACCTGATCCAGCAGTAAAGACACTTTTGATGCAGAATGAACTCTATGAAAGGAGAGGAAAGTGGATGGCCATACTTAAAGAATTTGATCTTGAAATTTAATCTATGAGATTAGTTAGAGGTCAAGGGTTGTCAAAGATGATAGCTGATAACCAGGATGGAAATGAAAAGGAATTTAAGTTTGACGATGAAACAAATCAGGATGATCAGAAGAACATGGTTGTGTCCCAAGTTGACATTAATCACGGTGTGGTGACGGATGTTTGGTATCAAGACATTGTTTATTAGCTCCTACAAGACCAATGCCCAAAGTGGATGAGTAGTTCAGAATGCAAGGGACTTAAAATGAAGTGTGAATCTTATATGTTGCATGACAAGTTGTACAAGAAAAACTATGAAGGGATTTATCTGAAGTGTCTAGGACATGAGGAAGCAAAGGAGGTCTTGGAACACTTTCATGATAAGTATGGTATTGGACATGGTTTAGCAGAAGCAACGACCCACATGATTCTAAGATCAGGTTATTTTTGGCTCTCGATATTCAAAGACACTTTTGAGCATGTACGCTCTTGTCATATATGTCAAACTAGTGCCAATAGAGAAAGGAATCCAGCAATCCCATTACAATCGGTATATAAGGTGCACCCTTTCGCAAAGTGGGGGCTGGATTTTATTGGTCCAGTCAATCCACTATCATCAACTGGACCTGCATTTATTCTTATAGCTAACGATTATTGTACACGATGGACGGAGGCAAAAACATTCAAAAATTGCACTGCTAAGGTGGTGACAAACTTTTTGGAAGAACACATTATTACTAGATTCGGGATGTCATTCGCTCTTATGTGTGATAATGGGTCTGCATTTACATCCGCATTCTTGACCCAGTGGGCATTTGAAAATCAAGTCATTATTAAGTTCTCTTCAAATTCCTACCCACAAGGAAATGTGGTAGTAGAATCTACAAACAAGAACTTGATCACAGTAATAAGATGATTGTTGAAGGAGAATCCTAGGGACTGGCATATGTAGCTCAAATATGCCTTATGGACAGATCGAGTGAGAGTCAAAAATGCTTTGGGGACTTCTCCATATTTGCTTGTCTAAGGACAAGAGCCAGTGTTCCCACTTAATCTCAGGATTTCAGTTTTGAAGTTCATGAGTGGGTATGCCAAAGATGCTGACAAAGTACAAATCAAATTGATGAATCTTTTAGAGATGGATGAAAAATGTACAGTTGCATTAGAGCACATGGCTAAACATTAGACAGTTGTGAAAAGATGGTTCGACAAGAGAGCCATGATCAAATTATTCAAGATTTTTGACCTTGTTCTACTTTGGGACAAGGTGAAAGAAAAGTCGGACAACCACACCAAGTTCCAATGCTTGTGAACGGACCCTTATCAAATTGCAAAAATTCTAAGAGAAAACACTTTTAGGCTCAGTTCCTTATAGGGGGAATTTATTCCCTTGCCTGTAAATGGGTAGCTTCTAAAGCATTATTTTGAAGCCAATTTTTTTTTTGAAAAATAGTTAGATTTTATTTTTGCATTTAGCTTAGATTTTTATTCCTGCAAGTGTGTTTTCTTTCATGTTGTGTGTTTTCTTTTAGTCATGTGTTTCATTTCAAAGTTGTGTCAGTCCTAGGGGGTAAGGTGTACTTGAGATTTTTCTCAAGATTTTACTAACCCACTCTTTGGTTTCAATTCTAGGAAGATATATTTCTTTGTCAAAATATTTGGATGATTGTGTGTCCCATACCAGCCAAGCAACTGACATTTCTTATGGAAATAGGGGATTTTTAGTCTGAAAATCAAAAGCCTAGACCAACAAGTTCTCAACACTTTACAAATTTAAAAATTTGATTGTTTTAGGTGCTATTGAATCGAAGTAGAAAATGACGAGAGATGATCCAAAGTTCAACTAGTTCAAACAGGAGGGGTCTCCTCAAAAGGTTGCTAAGATCATTGAGTGGCGTGAGAGTTTCTAGAAAGTTCTAAAAGAGGAACACAAGGGATGTTCACAAGAGATTGAATCCAAAAAATGACACTGATGTCCTAACTACATAGTCTAAGCATAGTCAAGATATAGAAGATAAAAAAAGAAAAAAAGAAAGAAAATGAAAGAAAATACGGTGTTAAGACTGAAGGATTCTAAAGATCTGAAATGGCAAAAGATATGTTCTCAAAACAAAGTATCTTGTATTCAAAATTTTTTTATATCAAAAGTAAGATTCTGAAAGAGATGGAGCAATTATTCAAGAAGCTAAAAGAATGTGGCATCCCGCCAAGAGCCCTCGAACTAATTCTCTCATCTGGTCAAGCAATTGATTGATGAAAAGCCTTCGTGGAGATTTTGAATGAATGGGCTGGGAGGAATGAAAGATTATTTAAGTTGTCAAAAAACTTTGATAAACAACATCCTGAGGCATTAAAGGGAACAAATACACAATGCACACACTGAGTTTAAAGGTTTCAAGTTCTGAGATTTCGATTGTAAAGTCATCTGAAAGATGCTCGCGATGTTCAAAGTTTGGTTGGTGTTTGAAACACATTGGAGAAATATTTGTTGATGAAGAAATGCCTTGGTCATTTCTTCCTTTTTTCAGGGCTATTTGTTGTGGTATTCACAACGCACGCCCCATTCCTCACTAGGAATGGGGAACCCCTACTTTTTTTGACTCTCGAACTCACAGTTCGAGATTCTGGAGAAAATTGTTAGAGTTAAAAGTGTTAGAGTCATCAAAAATTGAAAAAACACAAAAACATTAAAAATTTGAAAAACACAAAAAAAAAATTAAAAATCATGTGCGCCCACCACACACCGATGTGTACGCCGAGGCACATTGCACACCAAGCCCGGCATGGGGAAGGGTTATAAACCCCCCCCCACCCCCCCCCAAAAAAAAAAACTTCATGCACCATTATTTTTATTGAAGACAACAAGTTCGGTGTTTGTCCGACCCCCGTGCTAAGGTGAAACTTGAGTGCGGCGGTGCCTTTTGTTTTGCGCCTATGCCAAGCGCGGCAGTGCCTTTTGTGTTGTGCATGTGCCAAGCATAGTGGTGTCTTTTGTGTTGTGCTCACACCAAGTACAACATGAGCATGGCGAAGCCTTTTGTTTTGCACCCATGCCAAGATCACAACAACACCTCTTTGTTTTTTCCCACGCCAAGCACGACATGAACATGGTGGTGCCTTTTGTTTTGCGCTCACACCTAGATCGCAGCGACGCCTCTTTATTTTTGCGCCCATAGCTACGGTGCCCAATGTGTCTGCATCTTTGTTGCATGTGGCACATTACGCCTTCACGCCCGCTCACCACTAGTTGGCCACACTCACTTGAAACCCTAGCCGTGCACCTTGGCACTATGTGCCATCGCGTCGCGGACCTCTGCATTGCAGGCTGACCTTTGCGCCATGCGCCCCACACTCTTTTAAAAAATTTAATTTATTTTGTTGAAAAAATAATAATAATATAATAAAAATAAAAATTTTAAAAATTTTAAAAATAATTTGAAAATAAAATAAAATAAAAGGGGATAAAGTGAAAAAAATGAAAATAAATAAAATGCCCAAATAGGGAATTTTTTTTTCCTTTATGCGTATTTCAATTCTTAGCTTTTATGTTTTATTTTTTGGACTAATAATAAGTTTTTTTCTCTCAATGTGCAGGTAATCAAATGGCGTCCACATCTAAAAGAGCACCCAAACCTGTCATGTTCAAATTCCAAGGTGTACCCTCAAAGTTGAGATTCCATGATGACCATGCAAAAATTTGAGATATTGGCCTGGGATACACAGACTCGGGAGAATTCCTGAGGATTTGCAATAAGCCAATAGAGAGGTCAATCATGATGTTCGCATTGATCTATTCTAAATTGGTGAATGCAGCGTCACACCCCGTGTCAGTACAATTAGCTAAGTTAATCATGGCCCTGTCACAACATTTTGTTCCTAATGAAAGAGTAGTCAAGAGTATCACCGAAGAAGTGGTGTTGGATCTATGACACGACAACATTGAGAGGGTCTTTCATCTTTCTAAAGTAGATTAGTTTATTAGACTCTCCTATGAAATAGTTGAGAGATGGTACAGGGAGCATCAGCAAGAAGCCATTGACATCATACAATCCTCGTTCCTCATTGAGAAGCCTCCTCGGGGAAGGATAATCAGCGAAGTGGTTATGACTCAAGGATACATGAAGGAAGACATTGGTTATTCCATCATTCTCCTGAGAAGAGTCATGGGCATACCCGCAGTGGGCCACCTCAGTACCTTCATGGTCAACTTTATTGAGACTATCAGACAGGGCAAGATACCATTGGACTGGGCCACCACACTAAGTGAGAACTTGTGTGAGCAACTAAGGACGGTGAAGGACAAGAAGAAGTTTTATATGACTTCTTACATGATATAACTACTTGCAACAAGGGCGACAAACTATCTCAATTTGTATAGAAGAGGCAGCATTTAGGATCCCAATGCCTAGCTCAGCTGGTGAAGAAGAAGCTCTCGACACAGAGCAAGAAATACAGAATCGTGAATGATGCGTTCATTATTGCAATCATTCAATTCATTGAGGGAGACTATGGGAAGAGGTTATCCAATGAAGCCAAAGCACAGATCATAGTACTTGGAGCCTACTTCATCCAATTCAAGACTTTCACATATCTTTAGGTAGCTGGTGCATCCATCAATCCTAAGAAGGTCCTGAGATACCCAAGTGACAAACTGGTACTATTAGAAATTTCCTAGCAAATTAAGTTAGCCTATGAGAAGATAAAGAGGCAACAAAGACCTTTTTGGGCATGGCCATTGGTCATTGGACCATATTAGGTGAAGAGGAAGCAGGAAATACCATCCTTTGAGTGGGAGTGGGAGAACTATCCTCTTGAAGAATACAACTCTCCCCAGCCATATTTTGACAATGTCGAGAAAGTGGAGGGTCCAGCAAGAAGAGACTTCCATCATGAGGATGTTGTTGAAGATCACAAGATGAATGCAATAAATGACTACGATGCCTGCATTAGGGACTATTGTAGGATGACTTTGTATCTAGCAGAAAAGGCTCTCCAGTTGAACATCCCAGAGGAGATAAAGCAATAGGATTCAAAGGAGTTATTGGACCCCCTGTTCAATGCAGACAAAATTGGTGAAAGACCCATTATCAATGCTAAGGTTGACAGGGAGGAGGCTGATGATATTAATCATAGAGTGAGGCATGTTATCAGAATGACAAAGGATTGGATCAAGAAACCTTTTCTACTTGATCCAATTCTTGACACAATGATTTTCCATTCACATGCTCCTCCAGAAAGAGGTAGAGGGAAGAAAGTAACAATTCCTACCTTCATAGCAAAGTCTCCTATTAGGCCAGAGACAATGTACTAGCTTAATCGCTCAGTTGGATATTATCACCCTCCTAAAAGGAAGGGAAAGAACAAAAGAAAGAGGACCTCTCCTTAGAGGATTCAGACAAAATAGGTGCCTCTCCCGCAGTAAGAACAGAGTCCACAAGGGTCCCAAGATATTGGAGCTACCTAAGTCCAGGATGAATTGTAGTTGCCTCCTGTTGTGTCTAGCCAGCTGGAAGAGGGTGAGATTCCACAACTCTCCATTCTTCCTACGTAAGATGAGCCAGCTTCTCCTTCTACCTCCAAGAAGAATAAGAAAAGGATTAAGATTTAGATGAAGAAAAGGCAAAGGATCAATAGAAGATTAGTGCCCAATCCATCTATCCCTGAAAGTATTCTAGAAGGAGATGAAGAGGAAGAAGAAGAAGAAGAATCAAAAGAGGAAGAGGAACAAGTGCCCCTACAGGGAAGAACTTAACTAGCTAGACTCACAAAATTGCAAAGGAGAAAGAGTGCCATGGGTACCCTGCCATCCACTCAAGCAGAACCTTTAGAGCTCTCTTAATCAAAAGATGAAGTACAACAGTGGGTGGATGAGTAGAGTGAAGAAAGTGATGATTTTTTCTCAATGTCAGATTTTGATTTCATGCCCATAGGTATAGAGTTGATCAGGGATAAGATCAGGAATACCCCTACAAGTGAACTTCAATAGGAAGACTAGACATAGATGCCGCTAGATACATAGGATCCTGACCTTACTCCTCCATCTCCACCATAAGTTACAATGGTAGAATAGGGCTCGGTAACTCCTCCACCTCAAAGTTTAGAGGAAGAGCAAGTTCGAAAGAAACCATCATCAGAGGAGCAACCCAAACAAATGGTGATTGATGAAGTGTCAGAAGGACAAATGGGGGAATATTCCCAACCACTTTCCTAAGACACTAAGGTTCAAGCTACAGGGTCTATTGATACTGAGGCTACATAAGAAGAGCTCTCCCAATAGGATACAACTTCCAATAGGAGCGACAAAGGGAAGGAAGTAACATAACACACCCCTTTGTCATCAAGAGCCAGGTCCTCAGTAGGACGCATCCCTAGATGGATCTAAAAGGAGATAATGAGGAGTACTAAGCCTCAATTTCCTACTTCAAAAGAAGACATTTGTGATATTGTAGAGATCTTGAACAAACCTAAGTCTCCATCACATGAGGCAATACCATTGGCATTTGTCACCACTATACGGAACCAGGATTTATTTACACAAGTGGCTCTCCCTCCTGAAGGCACAAATGTGAAAGGCCTTAGTTTCAAAGATTATGAATTAAAGGATGTTATGTTGGAAAGGCCTACATGGGATTCAACATGACAAATTATGACTATGAGAGTTAAAGAGGTCCTCAACTACATGGAACAAGAGGAGATTGAACTCCAAGCACTTTGAAGGTAGGTTGAGATCCTAAAAGAATATCTAGATGAATTCGTTGGTCCTCTTGATCCTGAGCACCCCAAGAAAACTCTAAATACCATACTTAGAGAAGGGGGAGGTGTACAACTTGATCCATTTTTGAAGGCTTGTCAGGAGTGGTGAGAAAGTTTTGAGTAGAAAGGTGTTACAATTATCACAGGGAATTTGAAGTTACTACATGCTGCATAGGAGAATGTGAATAAGATTGTAGCAATTTTGAAGCAGGACTTCAATATCATGGATGAAGTACAGGCCCGGAGTAAGGATTTACAAACTCTACAAGCCATAAAGGGCCAAAGATACCAGGTTTTGATCGATGTATATACCAGAGAAGAATTAGACATGATTGATGATTGGATAGAGAAAATAGTGGATAGAAATAAAGTAATGGAGACATTACATGAGGAGATCCATTAGCTCAAGGACCAAGCCCGAGAGTGAATTCTGGAAGCAAAGAGACAGTACATGATGCATGATTGGATATTTTTGAAGATGAGGAATGAGAGAGGTTGTTACCTGTAGAGGCAGTAGTGGAAAATTTTAGGAATATTTTTATGGAGGTTTCAGATGATGAGGACATCTAACAAGCCTTTAGGACAGAAGAAGCCCTGTTAGAGTTAGATACCAAACTCAAAGATTTTGCTGACACCTAGATTGAGGTAGATAATTACAGATAGAAGGTAAAAGACAAGTATGAGGTTTTAGATCTTCTAGATGCAACTAAGATTACTTAGATAATAGAGAAATTCAAGGGCAAGCATCCAAACATAGCTTTGGGATGAAGAAGAACAAAACCCAGATGCCAGAATTTCAATTTTGACACTTAGTAAAATTTTGAAATTTTTGACCCTGTCGAGGTACGTAGCTCTCCAGGTGTGCAAGTTTTTAGGTACGTAGGTCCATAGCTCCATAATTTAGAGGTGTGTCAACAGTTAACTGCTTGTTCCAAAAATAGCACTTTCCATGCATTGGGAATGCATTCTGACGACAATTTAACTTTGACACACGCCTAGTAAAGGACCAACTTCTATTTTTGGCACCTCCAAATGCTCCTAATTTGACTGAAGGCTTCCTCCTACTTTCTCTCTCATATTTTCTCTATTTTTGATATGTAAAGGGTTCATGCATCCAATTAATGAATAAAATATGGATGGAGTCCCTCTTAGCACCAGATTGATGGTTAGTTTGTATATATTTAGTTTGTTTTAATGTTTTAAAAGCATTTTATTGCATTAAGACATCTCTCACTCTCAACACAAATTGAGAAGACAATTTCTTATAAATACCCCATTGTAAAATGTAAAAAGGGCTGCCATTATTATGCAATTAAATTATGCTTTTGCTGCTCACATTTGAAGTGTAGTGATTCTTGCTTGAATGTGTCATTGTTTTATGGATTTTGTTCATGGAATTGTGATTGAGCCAAAGGTTTATTGCATTGTTTCTGGTTGTGCGATCTTTTAGTTCTAGTATTTGCTACAGATTTACGAATTCCACTAATGTAACAAGCTTGACAAGAGATCATCAAATTGTGCCTACATAGCCTTGTGTCTCACATGAGTGCACTTTCTGTGGCCTTGTGATTTGATGAAAGGTGAAATATCATACAAAAGTTAAAAGTCTCTCACTGAAAATTGCATCAGTGGATTCTAGGAAGTGCTACTCCTGTTTTCATTGGTTTTGTACCAATTTCTTCGAAAGTTTAACTCGCAGCGTGTTGTTTTATGTAGCTTATGTCCATTTAGGATTTCAATTTCAAGTTATTTCAATTTCATGTTATTTGCTTTCAGTTTCATTATTTTCTTTGCTAACCCCTTGTTAGAATAGGAACTCATTTTAGTTGCATTGTTAGAATTGCATTCATTGAAAAACCAGAAAATACAAAAAATATTGTTCTTTAGTGTGTGATTTTGAGAGAGCAAATAGATTTACTTCATTCTGAGATAATAATAGAACCAGCAAAGGCCTCCTCGCAAAAAATCACATTTATCTTCAACTGAGCAGATTTTGGTACGTCGCAAGACAAATACTGAACCTTGGAGTTGATCCCACAAAAAGATTAGCTTTTCAAGAGAGGAATTGTGCAATGGATTCTTGTTGTTGACCTCATGTAAAATGGCTGCCCAATAGTACCATTTGACACCTAATAGAATTTTTTTGAAGGAATTAAAGTTGCACTCAATTATATCGTCCAAAATATCATAGTATCTATTTTCAGATTGTTGAGGATGCATGTCGCTTCTAGATGAAATATTCATGACCTCGAACATTGCAGTTATCCCAAAATCACAAGTTCTCTTAGTCTCATCCACCTTTTTTATGAAAAATTTATGGCCATTGTAGTACATAGCTCTGTGGTGCTTGACCTATTATTTTTCAAACATGTCAAAATTATGCATCCATCCTTGAGTTGATATTAATCAAATGTGTCATGATAGATTAACTTATACGTACCTTTCCACCTCTTAAACCATTTGCTAGATCAATTATCATTGGCATAACATTGGGATCTCCATTGCACTGAGCTTCTTTAACCAATGAAGCAACACCTTCCCATGTTAATGAGTGACCATTTTGTTGAGATCATTCAATCCATAGCATCATCCAATCAAGATTGTTTGCAATATACAAATGAAATTCATTCCACTCACGAGCAATTGTATAAAATAAATAGACCAATTAGAAACAACTTATATTGATGATGGATAAGAATTAATTAACTACAATAACATCTTATAAATACCTCTCACTTTCCTCAATCTACCTTTCCCCGTCAAGTACTCCCCTTTGAATCTGTTAATGGATTTCGGATTTGAAATGCGATCTACATGGATCTTTGACGCAAACTTGGGAAGATATTCACTAATGTAAACCATGGTCATATCCCTCAACCATGGAATTCTTAGGACGTGCCTTTTGTCGAACTAAACCCTTTAAAAAAATTATGTGTCTCTCAACCATCCACATTGATCTAATTGGTACAGGTCCACACAATTCAATCTCCTCAACTAGATGTATGAGGTAGTGTTCTTGTGCACTGAAAAAAGTTGAAGGTAGACACTTTTGCATCTTGCACAAAAGCTGAGGAATTTTTCTCTTCCATTGCTTTGCGTGTTTTTAATCAATTTCTTTAGATGACAACTACTTATAAGATATTCATCACGCAAAATATATTAACGAGACTAATAACACTTATATAAAAAAAATCTAACAAATAACACTTATAACCTCATGTATTTCCCAAGATCATATATAATGTGTTTGACATTCATGTTGTTGAAGTTGTGTGGGAGAGATAGAGGTAGAACGTACTGGAGTAATAATAAAATGATCTTTTCAATATATTATAAAATAAAACAATCAAAAGTACATGATGTTTTATAAATTTATTGTAAATAGAAAAGACCATGACTTACCTTGACAAACGTATGCCAATCATGCATTTTCAACCCTGACCCAAAATTACCTTTCTTTGATATGAGACTGCTTATGTTTGCAACAAATCTTGTGGGAAATTTAGTTTTTTTTTTTATGGTTTCATAAATGAAATAAATTTTTTGTTGCATTAAAAACCAAGGAATGATGCTCGTATTAATTCAGTTTCCATCTCTATTTGATTTAATGAAAAAAATCAATGCATAGTTGGATTCATCAATGTCATTGCAAATTTTGACCAATTTTTCTTTGTCACACCTTCCATCCAATATTTTCCATAGTTCCTCTGTTACATTCTTTCCAATATGCATAGCATCAAAAAAATGCACGATTCAGAGGTGCTCATAGTATGACAACCTACTAAATTGTCTAGGATAGCTTTTAAGTCCTTTTGGAAGTTTTTTATCGATGCCTTAATGACCTTCATAGACATCAATTATATCATTAGTAAACAAAAGATAGTATCCAAGTTTAAATTTCATACGAAAACCTATATTAGATGGAATGACATTACCCCGACGATTCATTCTATTGTATTCCAACTTCCACATGCAAGGTGTCATTCTTCGCGGCTTTGATGTTGTCTCTTCTTTCCCATTGAAAAGATGTTTGTTGGCAATTTGATACTTATGATTTTTGTGGAGAAAGTGTCTATTCTTATCGAACACCTAGTTTCTTAAACTTTTTGAATGGTGAAATTTCATCTTTGGACCATAATTTGGATGTGTAAATATTTCCTTTGTCTGAAGACCTACAAGATCATGTATAATTGGATGACATGTGTACTATAAGATTCATATTTACAATTATCACACACAACTTATATATACAACAAAAAATATGTGTTAACAGTTTTACATACCACAAAAATGTGTTAGTCCAGAGGCATCATGTATAGTCCATACAAGTGTAGCACGGAATTAAAAATATCTTTCACCAATTGATCTAGAGATGTCGTACATAGTGACCCCATTCCATAACTCCAAAAACTCATCAATCAAGGGCTCAATATATACATTCATGTCTTTCACTTGGTACTAACCTAGTTGAATGAACATAAACAAAACATAATTATTACAGCCATTTCGATATTGTATTTATAAATTAATTTACATGACTATTAAATGGAAAAATACTCGGTACAATCATTGCCAACATCATGTGCTCCATCTTTACAAACATCCAAGGGGGAATGTTATTTTTTATAATAAAAACAGGCCAGACCGAGTAAACAAATCTCATCTCTCCAAATGGATTGACATTGTCTGTTGCCAATGAAAGCTTTAGATTACAAGGTTCTTGTTTAAATACTGGCCACCTATCTTCTATGTCCTTAAATGCAAAACCATTCATGGGCATTCACATAATGTCATCTTGACTTCTATTGCATGCATAATAATCTATAAATTGCACCAAGCTAGTACACTTGAATAATCGTTACAGACGTGGAATAATGGGAATGTACTGAAGAACTTTGTAAGTCACCTTTTTTGTTATTTGATCTGACCAATATCTACTAATGTGAAAATTAGGGAATTCTATTGCAAATTCATGTTGTTTATGATATATAATATGATCATTGGGACATGCATGTATTGTTTGATAGTCCATTCCAATATCTTTCATTATTATCGATAATTCTCGGTAAGAGCGAGGTAGAATGTTTGATGGTGGTGACAAACACTCACCTATTGACTTATGGAAAAAAAATTATATTAATATAAAAAACATTAATGGTATGCTAACATAGAAGATGACAAAAATGACACTATACCTTAGCATACATGAGATTACTACATTGGATATACCATTCATAACCTTGAAGTTTACCAAAAATAATATAGTGGAGAGAAGCATTGTTTGGGACCCTTGGTACAAGGGCTCGTATACCTTTTAAACTATAGTTATATCAAGGTTCTCTTCATCATCATCATTAGATGCACGACTATCATCATCTTCATCATCTTCTTCAGTTGCGCCAATAACATCTTCTTCAATCCTATTCTCTAACACATTATTAGTAGCACCAATACCAACATCTTCAATTATGTTCTTTGTCTTGTGATCATCTTCTTCCATGGGAGCATTACCTTCTGCTTTGATATTCACACCCCTATGTTCTACCAATTCAAAATTCACATTCACCAAAGGCCTAAAATCATTTACCCCTTCAATGTGATCGTGTTGCCTATGATGTCTCTTAGTTGTTGTGATTAGAATTCTTCGATTCTTTAAGCCCTTGTATTTTTTGCAAGGACAATAACATTTTTCATCACCGTTTCTTTTGAACTGAGACCACAATCTAGCAATTTTTGCCTTATTTTGTTCTGAATCCATATAGTTAGGCATAGACTTTCTTCAAAAGTAAATATTCAGGCTATAAAATTATAACAAATATAAAGATACAAGCATTAGTAGTATGTTTTATATAATCAATAATATTTAAGTAATTAAATATTACTATCTCTTCAGTATAGATGATATCAAAACAAATCAAATGAAATATAGAATATAAATATTGGCATTGATTTTGAACAATATAGCATTAGCATTGATTCTAGACTTCACTCAACTTGGTAGAAAGCTTTTGAACTATTACATCCACGAGGTAAGGCCAGAGAAAGTGCATACCACATTGTGATGATATATGCTACCTAATTATGTCCAAGGTGTATGTACACTAGAGGCATACTTTTCCTACTAGGCTACCTACATACCTGCATACACGGGATCAAGATCCTTGAACTACTAACTCTAACGAATATGTAGTTCTGGTTTCTAATTGTTTTGATATAGTTGTATTCCCATAACCACTGGTGAGCTTTACTCACCTAATATAACTCTTCATCATCATACATCCACTAGGGTGAACCAAGTAGTTTCCTATAATTACAATCCTGTAATACCCTAGTGCAACCTTTTTGTTGTAGTTTAGAGCTAATGTAAGGTTAACCTATATATGTCCTAACTCACTCCTTATATAGTTATGTTTTAAAGGTTGTGACAATAATCAATGGGTCTAAATAGACCAATCAACTAGCTTGGAACAACTGATTGTTCATTTTATTGTACCTAATCTAATGACAATTCTACAAGAATTTGTAATCAACCTAGCTAATCAACAATTAGACCAATTGACTTGTATACGTCCTAACTCATTCCTTATATAGTTATCTTTAAAATCTTGTGAGCATGCTACATGTTGAGTGACTTTTATTGTTTATATACATACATACATACATATACATTGATCGAAAGGGCACAACAACAAAATCCTAGATCTTGGTGCAGGGGCCCTAGGTCCTAAATAAGGTGGTCAAACACCACGTAGGATAGTATAGAAGGTGATCAATAAGCATCCAAGTTGACACAAGATAGTTTAGACAATCTCAAACATGCATTTAGACAAGTTGTTTACTTGTTGTAATAAGGTAATAGGTAAGTCAAAGGTTGGTCAAACATTGTGACTTGACCAAAAATCTCCATTTTATGTTTTATAATATTTTTGCATTTTTTGGTATAGTTTTGAAGGCATGTGGAGTCTTTTATTTGAAGTTTGTCTAGAAGTTGTAAAAATTGCAAAAAATGCAATAAAAGTTGTCATGCAACTTTTTGCAATTTTTCTTGCAATCTGGAAGTGTAACAATCAGATCAAATTATGTCCAAGGTGTCTGCGCACTAGAGGCATACTCTGCCTACTAGTTTGCTAACATACCTGCATACATAGGATCAAGACCGTTGAACTACTAACTCTAATGAATATGTAGTTCTGGTTTCTAATTGTTTTGATGTAGTTGTATTCCCATAACCACTGGTGAACTTTACTCACCGAATACAACTCTTCCTCATCATACATCCACTAGGGTGAACCAGACAGTTTTCTATAATTACAATCCTATAATACCCTAGTGCAACCTTTGTGTTGTAGTTTACAACTAATGTAAGGTTAACCTATATACGTCCTAACTCGCTCCTTCTATACTTATGTTTTAAAGCTTGTGACAATAATCAATGGGTCTAAATAGACCAATCAACTAGCTTGAAACAACTGATTGTTCATTTTATTGTACCTAATTTGATGACAATTCTACAAGAATTTGTAATCAACCAAGCTAATCAACAACTAGACAAATTGACTTGTATACGTCCTAACTCATTCCTTATATAATTATGTTTAAAATCTTGTGGACATGCTACATGTTGAGTGACTTTTATTGTTTATATACATACATACATACATACATATACACATCTATATACATATACATATGTATATATAGATATATATACACACACACACACACACACACATATATATATATATATATGTATATCTATATGTATATATATATATGTATATATATGTGTATATATATATATGTATACATATATGTATATGTATATCTATATATGTATATCTATATATGTATACATATACATACATATACATACACACACACACACACACACACACACACACACACACACACACACACACACACACACACATATATATATATACATATATACATATATACATATATATGTATATGTATATATATATATATATATATGTATACATATATATATATATGTATATATGTATACATATATATATATATGTATATATGTATACATATATGTATACATATAGATATATACATACATACATACATACATACATACATACATACATATATATATATATATATACATATATATATATATATATATACATATATATATATATATATATACATATATATATATATAGATACATACATACATATATACATACATATATATAGATACATACATACATACATACATATATATGTATGTATGTATGTATGTATGTATGTATATATATATGTATCTATATAAATGTATCTATATATATGTATATGTATATATCTATATATATACATACATATATATATATATATATATATATATATATATATATATATATATATATATATATATATATGTATGTATACATATATATGTATACATATATATACATATATGCATATAGATATATATATATATATGTATATACATACATACATACATATACATTGATTGAAAGGGCACGACAACAAAATTCTAGATCTTGGTGCAGGGGCCCTAGGTCCTAAATAAGGTGGTCAAACACCATGTAGGATAGTATAGAAGGTGATCAATAAATGTCCAAGTTGACACAAGATAGTTTAGACAATCTCAAACATGCATTTAGACAAGTTGTTTACATGTTGTAATAAGGTTATAGGCAAGCCAAAGGTTGGTCAAACATTGTGAGTTGACTAAAAATCTCCATTTTATGTTTTATAATATTTTTATATATTGTGGTACAGTTTTGAAGGCATGTGGAGTCTTTTATTTGAAGTTTGTCTAAAAGTTGTAAAAATTGCAAAAAATGCAATAAAAGTTGTCATTCAACTTTTTGCAAATTTTCTTGCAATCTGGAAGTGTAAAAATCAAATCATTATTTTGATTGAACATGGAAGGATGAAGTTGTAAGGTCAAGAGTTGTGACCTATAAAATGATTATCTTCAACCTAGTCTATGGTTGGAATAGTATTGTATAGATTTGGAATGAAATAGCAATCCTTTTGGTGGGAAAATCCTTACTCTTATTGATTCAGTCTTCATCCCAACATAACATATAAATACATATACATATATACATCTATAAAATCCTCACTCTTGATGATTTCTATTGTGAGTGTCACATACTATCATATATGCCAAAAAAAGTTTTATGTTGTTTCTTAAGATGCAAGAATCTCTCATTTGATGATTTGATTGTAGGGGACATGTAGATGTACACATTACCATATGTGTAAGACATTATGTAGGACTTGATGAAAACAAGTCTGGTGTAGACATTATTCAAAATCTTGTCTGCACCTTATCATATATGTAAGAGTAAAATTGTAAATGATTTTCATCTTGTTATCTGCAATGCTATTTCTAATGTAGCATTAAGTTTATTATAGTATGTATTTTTTTTCACAGGTATCAAAGCAGTACAACAACAATATATGTAGGTTACTTGCTCCTTAATAGGATTTTGAAGAAATTTCATTAACTTTTTCTATTGAATTTTTGTTTTTCAAAGTTGTCTTTCAAGCATTTCTATAGAATTTTCATTTTGGAAATCATGATTCTGATGTTTACACTTGAATTGTAAATTGAAAGTTCATGGTTCCAATGTGCAGACAGGTTCCATAACCTATAATAATCAAGGTTATGTATAGCATATTGTAAGGTTTTTCTTTATAAAAAATAGTTGGTTGCAGAGATTTATGCCTATTGTTAAAAATACAAATTGTCATAGGTATCAAAGAAGTAAAACAATAGTATCTGCATGTTACTTGCTCCTTAATAGGCTTTTGGAGAAATTTCATTGACTTTTTCTATTGAATTTTTTTTTTTCAAAGTTGTCTTTCAAGCATTTCTATAGAATTTTCATTTTGGAAATCATGATTTTTATGTTTATGCTTGAATTGTAAATTGAAAGTTCATGATTCCAATGTGCAGACAAGTTCCATAGCTTGTAATAATTAAGGTTATGTGTAGCATACTGTAAGGTTTTTGTTAAAAAAAAAAAAGTTGGTTGCAGGGATTTATGCCTGATGTTAGAAATATAACTTGTATATGATAAACTTGGGAAAAAACTGTTCATATTCCACAATGAGTGGGAAGATACATTCACTAGGTTGTGCATGATTCAATGGAATAATCTAAGGCAAGATCATGTCAGGACTAAAAGTTGTTTCAAATAATGGTCACATCAACATCAAAACCCATAACAACACAATTTTCTTCCCAACATCCATTACAAATTCTTAGACAAAAAACATCCTTGAAGATTCTAAAATAAATCATCATCCAAAAAAAAATCCATCTCTGTGATTCCTAATACAAATATTTATCATGAGGAGGGCTCATTAATGGAAGATGGAAACACAATAATCAAATTGAAATAGAGAGAAGAATGGAGACATAGCAAGCCAATGTTGCAAATGAAGCAATGATAAATATGCAAAGGATAAAGAGGATTATGGTACTCTTGTGGTTCAACACATAGCCGAGGAAGCATCCAAATTAGAACCAATCTCTATAGTCTAATAGGTTCAATCAATTAAAACTTTGGGATATAATGAAGATGCAAAAGAAAGTCACAAATTAATATTAACAGGTGTAAGACGTCCAAGTCCAAGTGTACTTACAAAACCAATATCAAGTGTATTTCAAACGTTTCTCAGGTCTTGTATCCTAGGTTTATCATGAATACCATGAAGGCATAAACCCATTTTATTATCATTTTATACCATCAAGGGCATTTTTTTGGTTCAATAAACACCTAAAAATCTTAGACAATGAGGTCTTTATAAAATCCAATCGAGGGTCAAAATCTTTTTTCCCATTGCTTTGTTCAAGGGTTCAGGCCCTTTTATACTTCCTTCTCATCTTAATAAAAAATTGTAGTAAATCCTAAATCCAGGAGTTTGTCCAACCTCTGGAAAGATAAAAAAATACTCTATTGAAAATTGGGTCCAATTCAAAATGAAAATAATATTGATAACTAATGTGTTTATTAAACTAAAAATTGTGTATGGTAAACATAACATTTATTTTGCTGAAGAAGAATATTTTGTAATAGGATCGTGAGCTAAGCCAAGTCAACTAGCAAGAGATTGAATCCTTGTAATATCTTGATAGACAACACCTCAAACTTCATGTTTCCAATAGGCTCTTCTGGCAGCTGTGCATACATATCCATTACCAGGGTATCAATGCCTCCATGGAAGATTCCTTACTAACACTCTCACTAGGAGATCAAGGAAGAGAAATAGCTTAATGTCCACATGAATCCCAATTTTTCTTCTAGGGTTATATGTTTAGATTAATTAGGCAATCTATTCAAAATTGGACAATATAAACAATATCTGAATCACCATAATTGATGGCCAAAGTAAAAATTACCTTGAATCCTTACCTTGATATTTCTTGGAAATATATATGATAGGCTAAGTTACTAAGAGGGGAGGGGTGAATCAGTAACCAATAAAATTTAATCCTTAATTACCAATTAATCCTTAATGTGTATTTAGATCTAATTACATGCATGAAAAACTAAAAGCATCAAAAACATTCATAACACTTTTGACACACAATATGGTGACCCAAAAACCTTCCAAATAGAAAGTAAAACTGGGGTGGGGATGATACCAACAAGCTTTAGTAATGTAGTATAAAGTTGGCCTATTAAGGCTTACAATGATCACTTTTGATAATCTTAGGAGCAATAAGGACTGCTAGGTCCACCTTACAAAAGGATTTACAAACATACAATGAAGTATGCACTTCGTAAAGAGATTTACAAAAGACTATTAAGCCTACCTTGTGAAAGGATTTAACTGATCCACCTGTTAGGATGAAATAGTAGCTGATCTCTAATCTACAACTCGATTTGCTAAGTGAGATTCCTTTGAGTGTAATGATCACTTGGCTATGATAGATAAATATTTATTGCTCCTTATATTGTTGTAGCCTTTGTAATTCACTCTTCTGGTTTTCT
This sequence comes from Cupressus sempervirens, assembly GCA_028749045.1. NCBI lineage: Eukaryota > Viridiplantae > Streptophyta > Pinopsida > Cupressales > Cupressaceae > Cupressus > Cupressus sempervirens. Next base: position 539,443,991 of record CM053789.1, read on the forward strand.
TTGCTAGTTACATTCCATTCATACTTATTATTAGATGTGATACAATACATTACATATATACCAATCCAATTTACAAATCAACAAAGTTGGCTACAATAGAAGTTTACACAAAATACACAAAGTGTGCCCAACTGCAGGAACTCAAGTTTTGAAGACTAGCTCAGGGAAGTTCTGATACTCGGCATCTATTGTCAATGCTTGACGTTGTCATGCATTTGGTAAACATAGAAGCTTGGTCCATACTGATCACTTCCAAGTAGCCTAAACTTGGTCTACAGTGGTGACTTAGTGAATATTGTGGAACTCAACATATAAACTAAATTGCTTGATTTATAGCTCAATCAATGCTATCACAATGAGCTCAGTATAAACTGAATCACTTGGTTAACACTGAGTGGCTCGGTCAACACTAGATTCATATCACTGTAACTGCAAACTTGGTAAGCACTACATAACTTGGTTTACATTGAGGAACTCGATAAACCTTATGAAGCTTGATTTACACTACTGATCACCATTATGGTAGAAACTGCTTGACACAAACTGAATACTATTCCTTGAACTCGGTAAAGCCTAAAATGCTTGGTTAATAATGTTAATTGTACAATAAGCTCAGCTATCTATATGAATAAGTGTGTGTCACTGATAACAGACATGGTTGTAATGTCAATAGATACAAAGCAAGTTGCAAATAGAAATTACCTTGAACCTTTACAATGAAAATGAAAAATATCTTCAACCCTTATGTTGAAATTAAACAAGCAAAAAAAGAGGACAATACCTTACCTTGAAAGAAAGTTCCAAATAGAAGAGGATGTAGATAATGCAAATGAATCCGTCAAGCTTACCTTGATGGCGTTGAAAATCTCTTAATTGGTCACGCCTGAAGCTTCCCCCCCACACTTTGTCACATGATATGAAATGAAGTTTCACTTCTTCTTCTTTTGTATCCCCAAAAACATCAAAAGTTTGACACCAATCTTGACTATCGTCAAAATTTCAACGTTATCAAGATCAAATTTAAAATAAAATAAAATTTGACAAGCCAAATTGGCCTGCCGTCAAAAATTACCCTCAAATGTACTAGTGACAAGACTCCTTATGAATTATGGTTTGGACACGCACCATCATTGAAGTATTTCAGAATATTTGGAAGTAAATGTTACATAAAGATAGATGATGATATTTTTAAGTTTTATCCAAGAATACTAATGAAGGTATATTCCTTGGTTATTCATTGAAAAGCAAAACCTACAGATGTTTTAATCAAAGAACTAAGATAATTGTCGAAAGCGCAAATGTAAAGATAGATGAAAAGTTTGGAAATAAATTGAGAATGTTGGGTTATAATTTTGAAGAAGAAGAAGATAATCCTAAACATGTTAGAGAGAATATTAAAGTTTTCTTTGAGACAAACAATGAATTGCAAAATGATGTGCAGATTATTGAACAAATAGGAGAATGAAGATAAGAACCAAGCTAGTGAAGAGATAAGAGTTAAGGTAGAAAATCCTACACCAAACAACACCTGATAGGAATTCAACAAAGAATCACCCAGCTCAATAGATCATTGGAAGTAAACACAAAGGAGTGATGACACATAGTACATCAGGAAATATGCTTGATTTCTAAAGTTAAACCTAAGAGCGCAGATGAGGCATGCAAAGATGATCATTAGATTCAAGCAATGAAGGAAGAACTAGATTAGATTGTGAAGAATGAGACATGGGAATTGGTTCCTAGACCTAAAGATAGGAATGTTATAGAAACTAAATGGGTATTCAAAAATAAGATGAATGAACAAGGTGAAGTTGTAAGGAGTAATGCTAGACAAGTATGCAAAGGATATGCACATCAAGAGGATATAGATTATGAAGATACATATGTCCCTGTTGTAAGAATGGAAGTAGTAAAAATGTTATTGGATGTAAAGTCAACATTTTGTTGGAATTACAATAGGAAAGGTAATTTTTTTTTTTTTTTTGGGGGGGGGGGCACGGGGGGGGGGGGGAGTGAATCAACAGTTAAATCTTGAACCCATAAAACCTTCACCACACATCCATCTCATGCATTCAATAGATAAACTGAAATAACATGTAAAGCACATATATCTTACTCATGTAAATATGTAAGCAATCACATATATAACACCATATATGATTACCCAGAAACCTCTCCAAGCAAGAAGGTAAAACTAGGGTGGGGATGACATGCATAAATCTTCACTACTACAGTTGTAAGTGTATCCAATTAAGGTTACAATGTTTTGATCATGAATTGTGATCTACCCTGTGAAAGGTCTACCTTGTTAAAAGCTTACAAAAGATTGTTAGATCTCACCTTGTTAGAGGATTTCAACACCTTGTTAGAAGTGTGCCTTGCTAGAGGACTTCACTTTACAACTAACCACCCTATTAAAGGATTTCGTATAGCCTACTAAGACAAATTTGTTAAGAGATTTGACTGAAATCACTTGTTAGAATGTCTCAGCATAGATCCTGTAATTGGCACTTGCTTGCTTGATAAAAAATCACCTCTAAACACTTATCTTTTGGATCCTTCTTGATCAGATGTCTCAATGTTGTATCCTTTTCTCTATCCTTTATTCTTATCTAATTGATTCTACAATTACCTCTTTCTTCATAACTTCTAAGTCTCCGTGAATGCTCTGCAAACTATCCTCTTTGCTCCTCCAGTACTCATTACACACTCATTAGATAGTTTAGGGTTTCGTCCTCCTTAAGAAGACTAGGAGACTTAGAGTTAGATATGAATCTATGGCTAAGATTCATCCATTTTGCCTCTTAAACCTTCCCATTTTCTAATTGGCTACATGTAATTGCATAGGGAACCCAATTAGAAATTTGACCTTATCTCCAAAATATCAAAATATATCCTTAAGTCAACTCAAAAATGGTTTACATAGTTGTTTGTGCCATTACAAACAAATATGTCTCAACTGCGTCACTCAACATATGAAGTCTCTAATGCTTGGCATGCACTAATCTTTATACTATGACTCAGCACCTGCACTACTCAACATCCACTATTTACTTGGCTCCTAAATCACTTGGCATGGTCTATCTACTTGGCATTTAAGTGACTCGGCACATGAGTGACTCAACACTCATTGTAACTCGACATGGTCTAATATTTACATGTTGTGTTCAGCATGTATTACTAGTTCAACATGAACTAAGTAAATGGTTTAAGTGTGTTGACACTCACTTGTCAAAATGAATATGAGATCTATAATCTCCCCCTTTGACATGAGTGTCAAAAACACTTGAATATACATTATCAACCTTAATCTCTAGAGCGTAACATATCCATGACTCAGCTTATATACAAAACTTCAAATTTCAAACATTTGAAATAACATGTATACCTCAAAATTTGATAACTCCCCCTGAGTTAATATGTCTGCTCTGTATCCAAAATATGTACTTGTCTCTAAGTAAATGTGTCTCTATTGATACACTTTGACTTCAATGCTCTGATCTCCTCCTTTCTTTATCTCACCCATATTCTCTATCATCTTTTCTATCCCCTCATTTTGACACTTATGTCAAATGAGCTATACACTTATAGTGTGTTTGTCCAAAAAGGATTTATGGAAATCCATTATGATCTTGATGGTTGCATCCCAGTTATCACATGCAACATCCAATGATTTAATTTGGATTGCAAGCTTGGCAGCAAGGTGCACTAGGCCATCTAAGGTAGAAAGATTGGGGTCTTTCTTTAGTAGAATCTTAGCATAGCCTAGCTCCTTGTGCAATATCTCAATGTGTGGGGTGAGAGATGCCTGAATGTATGTCAATTTGGCTCTTATGCTAGCCTCATCTGTTATAAATACAACTAATTGACTTTATGTCCGAAGCAGTGTCCTAAAATGCTTCTCACTCTGAGTTGGATTTGTAGGTAGGCTAGCACCTGATGTAGTAATTCTACATTCCAAACTCGGAATGTGACTTCTGGTCTATTGAGTGAAGAGTGTAGGATCACATAGTTTTGTCTACAATGAGAATATATTCTCAAGTACCTTCTTCACCTCTTCAACCTTAGTTGCCAATGCAACTTGAGTTAGTGCTATCTCACTAGATATTTTCTCGTGCACCTTATTTTGAAACTTCTTTTTTGACCATTCTAAAAGTTTTGCATTTGTATCAAGGTCTTCATTGTTGAGCTTCTCCACTATATTTGTCAATTGTTCTATTAGTGGCTTGGTCTCTTTAGGCTTTAGCAAACTAAATGCATCTAGAAAGATGTCCTTAATATCTTAAGTGCTTGCTTCTGCCTATGTTCTCTTCTAAGTATTTCTTGATGCTTTTTCCTTTCTAAGGCTTGTTGTGATATGCCTATTTGCTCCAATCTCATAGTATCATATTCATAATTTGGAATAACAATTTCTTCATCAAGAGTTATATCTCCATAATGTATTACCTTTTCAACTTTCGATGAGCTAGGGCTTGGCACTGAGATTTGTAATAGAATGGCTTCTATGCTTGGATTCTAAAGAGCTTGCATAGAAGGAGTGCCAAATGCTCATAAGGCTACCAGTGCTTGGATGGCCACTTGTTCCTTTACCTTTGGTGTTAGCTCATTCTCTTCAAGCTTGCCTTGGTCCATCACTATGACTTGGCTAGCACCTTATTCTTGTGTTGTAGGTAGAGATAAATCTTTTTATCATGTTTCCTGTTGTCCTATATTATCTTTCTCTTCTACTTTCTTTTCAACAATATCAATTTTAACAATTGTATTAACCTTAGTAGATATATCTTGTGGCATCAGAAACAAAGGTTGTACATTAGTAACTGAAGGGATGATGGAAGGTGGTTGTTGTGGATTCACCTTTTCCCCCGTGACATTAGTTACTACCTTTTGCAGTTCTCCTACACTAACCAAAACTAGATTTTCACAGAGTTTAGCTTGGAGTGTAGATTGATCTAGTATTTTCTTCAAATCCTCTACAGTAAGTGGATTGATGTTCTGAGCTAATGCATCGAGAACATCCTTTACAATTATAGTCTCAGTATTCTTGGTTGTGTCATGAGGAGGACTAGCATTTGGCAATTGTTTATCATGCACACTCTATTCTTCTTGCTACTCAAGCTTAATTGTTGCCTTGTCATCTTCATTTACTTATGTCCCTCCTCCAACTATGTTGTCTTTATCATCATCATCTTTATTGTGATCCTTATTATCATCATCTTTAGCCTTTTAAGGATCAATTTCTCCTTTCTTTATTATGGTTAACCCATAAATGAGTTTCCATATTTGTGTTGACTTCTTTACAACATCCCCAATATTATTTTTGAGAATGCTGAAGGTTTTGTATTTAGGTGTGAACCTAACTGCATATTTCTTGATAGCCTTAGCAATCTGTCCCTTGGTCAACTCTGGCATTACTTGGGCTAGTTGTGTCTCCCTAATTTGTTTTTCCAAATTTAGACAATAATGCCATTTTTTCTCAACTATGTCATATGGACTTTTAGGTACTGATTTGGGAAATTCAAGTGGAGTTGTCTTAAACTTTGACATCATGACATATAATGCCTCTTCCACTTGGTTTTTCTCTACTTTACCCAATTTATCAAAATCAACATGGCTGAAACCTAATAAATCTCCATTATTCTTTACATTTTCACATAAGCTTTCAAGATTTAAGAGAGGATTGTGACTCACCACCTCGAATTGGCTATTGTCATTTGACTCTGTCTTCTCTTCCTCAGAATTTGGCTATTTCACATATTTTCTTCTTGGTTTCTTTTGTTCTTGGCCTCCTTGTTTTGTTTTCTTTGTCTTTTCCTTGGTCTTCTAAGTATTTGCATGTGTGTTGGCTCTAGTGGTAGGTGCAATGGGCTTGACTTGGCTAGGTTTGACAATCTTCTTTGCCCTTGCCACAGGTTGTACCTTAGCCTTTCTTTTCTTTGGCTCGACAGGAGTAGGTGCTTCCTTGGCTTCTTCTCCCTTGACACCTCTAGTCTCCTCGTATTCCTTGTCTTCTCCCATGCCATGTGTCAATACTAGAGGTGTTTAAGTTTGAGGTTCATCTTCCTCTTCTTCTTCTTCCTCTTCTTCCTCGATACCCTCTCTAAATCTAGCTTTCTGTTTCTTCACCAACTTATGTTTTTTCTCAATGGTTGATGTAGTTTTCAACTCCATGGTGATATTAGACTTTACCATCTCATAGTTTCCAAAAACTTTTGCAGTCTTTTCTACTTCCTCTACCAGTAGAGTTGTGATGGTTGTTGAGGCTTCATCTACATTTATCTCATACCCTAAGGGTCTCAACCATCCTACCCTTGGTGTGGCAGGTTATACAAATGTGTAGTTAGCATCAACAACAAAACATACATCATTATAATGTTTCTTCACTAAGGAAACTGGTACTCTCTTCCTTTTCTTCATTGACTTCTTGAAATCTTCAAAGTAACTTGTCATCAATGACTCAAAATTCTCTCCTAGCTGCTCAACGTACTCATTAATCTACACTACAATTGATCTATTTGTCTTCCATCCTATAGTACCAAATGAGTGGAATATGTTTTGTACATAAAAGAATATACAAACCATCATGGAACCAAACTTGCACTGTGCACTCTTGGTTTGCCTTATTGCTCCAAAGTTCTCCATCAGTTGCTACAATTGTAGCTCTGCCAAATCATATACATGATATTTCTTTACAATTTTGTAACCAACATCCACAGGTATACAAAGTACACTATTCAATCTACTAGATTGATAGAATTTATGTGAGATTACCCTTACAACAAAGTTTAACAATGGATCAACAATTGTATCTATTGTCATGTGTCTCTTATTCCATTTTGCTCCAGTGTTATTCTCGATTACTTCCTTGGAATCACTTATGAGTGTCTTTGGTCGATCTAGGGTTGGGTAGCTAGTAACCCTATGGATTATGCTCTTGGATATTTTGATAGGTCGACCCTCTAGCCATAAAGAACCATCATGAATTCGGCTCAACACAATTCATATCCACTCTATTTTGAATACATTAGGAAAATCTAGGGCTCGTGTTAAACCCTTTCTCTCTACAATTTGGAATTTTTCTTTCAAGACATCATTTTCACACAACCAGTTATATGCATCCCTAATTTCTATGTCTCCAATGCTACCAATTTTTCAGTTATAGCATCTCCTCACATCTCGCACCATTATTACATTTGGCAGGATCATAGACAATGCACTAGAAGGGTCTTGTTTATAAGCTATGTCGGGAATATCCTTAAACATGAGCTGTTTAACTTCATTACTAACAAGCTGAACATTTAAAACTTCCTTCCCTTTAACATCTTTTGAACTAGATGTCATCTTGTCAAACTAGGGTTTATGAAAATTAAAACTGCGTAGCTCGACTCTTGATAAATACCTTGTGAAATCTGATGAACTGGCGTGAGATCATTACTAAAATCTTTGCAAATGCTTTGAATGAGTTTCTGAATCACCTTCTACTCTGCTTGCTCTTTCTCAAATTTTAAATGATGAAGAATGAGCAAAAATTGATCATATACCCTTTGAAAACCTTGCATTTAATGTTGAGTGCTTACACAGTTGTAAGCTCGACATTAACCAATTTTAGGTTCACTTGACATCCATTGATATTTCCATCACTCGACAACTACTATGAGCTCGACATCAACTAGCCAGACTGCTAGCTTGGCATCTTCTTACATTCCACTCAACATAAATAGGAAATGCTTCATACTCGGCAACAACATGAAACACTCAAAGATTTGTCTTGGATTTCTAACAACATCTTGCATCTTTATTCATGCTAATTTATTCTTTTTAGTACTATATCCTTTTGGAACTAATGTATGATATAACCTTTGAATATCAGTCCCACATACTTCTTGATTGCCTAGTTTGATAAGGTGTGATCACTTGACCCATTGGGTGAAGTGATCCCTTCTCCATTTGATGTGTTGCAATCATCTTTCTTTTTCCATGTCTTGTTCATCTCATCTCTAATGTGTTCAACATTTGCCTTGCCTTTGACCTAGTTCGACAATATTTACTGATGTGACCAGTCTTCAAACACCTAAAACATGTGGTTTGACTCAACCACCTTTTGTAGTTACCACTGAAGTGTGTCCTAATACAATTCAGAGGAACATGTCCACATTCTTGACAATAATAACAACTATATGTTGTATTATAATCCCAATTATAAGAGTTTCCATTGTTCCTTACCTTTGTTTGCTTATTTGATGACCACATGGATTTGGATCTACATTCAAAAGCTCTATGTCCATACTTCTGATAGTTGTAGCAATAACCTTGAAATCTTTGTCTGTTCATGGTCCTAATTATGCATTCATGTGCCTGATGACCTTGCTCATTGCACTTATGATAGTGAATCATGTTTTTAGGCTTCGCATTCTGATTTGTAGTTTTCCTTCTGCACACATTAGTAGTTTGTCCTTTCTTACCACAATTATGACAAGTAGGTTTGGAGTTCTTATGTTTTTTGTTGTTCCTTTCTTCTGCGCTTTTAGATGACTCTCCTTCTTTAGTGCTTGTGTATCCCAGTCCATATGTATCATTGTTGGATTTAGGGGATCTTAGTAATTGCTTAAAGTATTTGATGGCTTCATTTGGTTTGTTGAAACTTTCAGTAAATTACTTTTCTCTCTTTAGGTCATTCTACAGTTGTTCATTCTACAACTTCAATGTAGTTATCTCAATATCTTTGACATTCAGTTCATAGTTGGCATTCATCATTTGACTTAGAGTATCCAATTGCATGTTGGAAATCTTGGTTAGTTCTATTGACCTTTCTTCCAGTCTATTGGCCAAAACTCTTTTGTCTTCTTCAATCATGGCTTTGTCTTCCATTGCTTTCTTCTTTTGTCCAATCACCTCACATACTAGTATGGCTTGTGATTCTTGTTCTAACTTGAGATTTTTGATTTCCTCAACTGGGATTCTGTTCTTTTCAATTAGATCTGCAACTGTTGCATCAAATTCATTTGAGTTTCCATCTACAAATACCTTAGTAGTTTTTATCTCTTTATATTGTGTGTCATTCTCCACAATAGCAATTTCTTTCCTTCTCTTCAAGGAACTCTTTAAAGCTTCTCTTGCTTCATTCAATCGATGTAGTATAAGATGTATTTCAATCTCCTGGTTCTCAATAGTCTTTCCCAATTTGTAGACTTCCATTTCAAGATCTTTCCTCAAAGCTACAAAGCTTCTCTTTCAAAAAACAAGGCTTTGATACCAATTATTGGAATTACAATAGGAAAGGTAAACTTCTAAAGGTGGGGGGGGGGGGGGGGGGGGGGGGGGGGGGGTGGGGGGGGGTTTAATCAACAGTTAAATCTTGATCCCATAAAACCTTCACCACACATCCATCTCATGCATTCAATAGATAAACTGAAATAATATGTAAAGCACATACGTCTAAGTCATGTAAACATGTAAACAATCACACACATAACACCATATATGGTTACCCATAAACCCTCCAAGTGAGAAGGTAAAACTGGGGTGGTGATGACACCCACAAATCTTCACTACTACAGTTGTAAAGTGTATCCAATTAAGGTTACAATATTTTGATCACGAATCATGATCTACCCTATGAAAGGTCTACCCTGTTAAAGGCTTACAAAATATTGTTAGGTCTCACCTTCTTAGAGGGTTTCAACACCCTGTTAGAAGTGTGCCTTACTAGAGTACTTCAACTTACAACTAAGTAAGCACCCTATTAAAGGATTTTATACAACTTGCTAGGACTACTTTGTTAAGAGATTTCACTGAAATCACTTGTTAGAATGTCTCAGCATAGATCCTACGATTGGCACTTGCTTGCCTAATAACTGATCACCTATAAACAATTATCTTCTGGATCCTTCTCAATCAGAGTCTCAATGTTGTATCCTTTTCTCTATCCTCTGTTCTTATCTAACTGATTTTGCAATTCACTCTTTCTTCGTAACTTCTAAGTCTCCATGAATGCTTTGCAAACTATCCTCTTCACTCCTCCAGTACTCATTACACACTCATTAGATAGTTTAGGGTTTTTTCCTCCTTGAGAAGACTAGGAGACTTAGGGTTAGGTATGAATCTATGGCTGAGATTCATCCATTTTGCCGCTTAAACCTTCCCATTTTATGATTGGCTACTTGTAATTGCATAGGGAATTCAATTAGAGATTCGTCCCTATCTCCAAAATATTGAAATCTATCCTTAAGTCGGCTCAAAAATGGTTTACATAGTTGTTTGTGCCATTACAGACAAATATGTCCAAATGAAGTCTCTCATGCTCAGCATGCACTGATCTTTATACTGTGACTCAACACCTGCACTACTCGATATCCATTGTTTACTCAACTTCTAAATCACTTGGCATGGTCTATCTGCTTGGCACTTGAGTGACTTGGCACATGAGTGACTCGACACTCATTGTAACTCAACATGGTCTAATATTTACATGTTGTTCTCGGCAATGTATTACTAGTTTGGCGTGAACTAAGTAAATGGTTTAAGTGTGTTAACACTCACTTGTTAAAACCAATCTAAGATCAACACATTTATGAATGGAAAACTTGAAGAAGAGGTTTACATTGAGTAGCCTAAAGGATTTCCTTTGACATAACTAAAGGATATGGCATGCAAAATAAAGAAAGCTTTGTATGGTCTAAAGCAAGCACCTAGAACCTAATATGCAATATTGGATAAGCATTTGGAAAAACTTGGATTTGCTAAAGGCACAACAAATAGTAATTTATATTTGAAAGAAATTGAGAATGGATTGTTGATTATTGTGATATTTTTTAATGATATAATCTCTAGAGGTAATGATTAAGCATGCGATAAGTTTGCTAATGAAATGAAGAATGAGTTTGAGATGAAGTTTTTCCTAGGTTTATAGATTGTGCAAAATAGAGATGATATTTTCATTTCACAAGCTAAGTATTTAAAAGACTTATTGAAGAGATTTGGTTTGGAAAGTTGTAAGCTTGTTGAACCACCTATGATAATTGGTCACAAGTTATCTAGCAACGATGAGACATCTACAATTGAGTAGAAGAAGTATAGATCTGTGATTGGATTTTTTCAATATTTGACTCACACCAGACTAGATATAGCAAAAGAAGTTGGGATAGTAGCAAGATTTCAAGCTGATCCTAAGGAATCTCACTATGCAATAGTAAAGAGGATATTCAGATATCTAAAGTGTACACCTGAATTTGGACTATGGTATGATAGATTAAGTGATTTTACTTTGTGTGCTTATACTAATGCAGATTGGGCATGAAGTATGGATGACAAAAATAGCACTAGTAATGGAGCATTTTTCCTAGGAGGAAGATTGGTTTCTTGGCTAAGCAAGAAACAAGATTGTATTTCACAGAGTACAACATAAGCAAAGTATGTAGTAGCAACAAACAATTGTAATCAGATCATGTGGATGAAGCAAATATTGAAAGACATTAGGATAGAATTTTTAGAACTTGTTATGATACATTGTGATAACACAAGTATAATGAGTATGTATAAGAATCTTGTGTTGCATTCTAAGAATAAGAAAATATCTATTAAGTATCATGTTTTGAGAGAGAAAGTTGCAAAGAAATAGATTAGACTGGAGTATGTAAATACAAAAGAGCAAATTGCAAATATCTTTATGAAGCCTTTGCCTAAAGATACATTTGAGTATTTGTGAGGTATGCTTGGGGTTATGCCCCTGCCTATTTCTGAGTAGATGATGTAGAGAGTGCACTATTCTAGTGGTACATAGCATTATTATTTGACCGGACTGAATGTTGATGCTTCTTGTACAAGGGAGTATCTGAGATGAGCAGAGTCATTAAGGACTCTTTGTAGTTGGTATAGAACAATATCTTTGGACACTTGAGCTGATTGAAGACTTGGAGTAGATTATTGACATAATGAAGCCTTTGTCATCGATGTCAATGGGGGAGAGATTGCATAAAAATCATCTCCTATGAATGGGGAGAGAGAAGTACCATGAATAGGAGAGAGATAATGTATATATGAAAGACATTTCCCATGTATGGGGGAGAGATTGTATGAAAAAATCCTATGCATGTATGTGGGAGAAGTGAGTTGTTCCTAAGAATCAGAGTGTGAACAACTGATGCCGATACATGTAAGAAAGAGATGCAGATATAACATTGTGTTCTAGAGGATTTCAAATTTTATTAATGAAGAGCATTTGAAAAGAAGAGAACAACAACAACAATAGTAGAGTTTGATTTGGTATTCTTGGAACTTAGATATTTTTCATCTATGTTGTCATCAATGCCGAAGGGGGAGATTGTTAACATGAATTTTGATGGTATTCCTTTAGGGGACTATCCTAAGCATTGATAGAGCATGTGGAAGATTGTTAGCATGATTGACATGTTGCATTCATGAGTGTGTTTGTCATTGATGTCAACATAGTATTGTCTTTGTAAAGATTGGCAAAGTAGCAGACAAAGAATGAGTTCATACAGACAAAGTATTGAAGATCAGGTAATGTGAAGTTAAAGACATTCTCTACAATGTGTTTTGATGATGTGGTTAAGTGTACATGAAGAAAGTCGAAGACATGCAAAAGATATGTTTGATTTACATAGAACACTTTACAGAGAGAGTACCTGAGAAACAATTTTTAATGTTTGGATTGTATCTCCTAAAAAAGATAGAATCATGATATGCACAGTTAGAAAATAATAGTAGATAGCCTAATGATGACATCAACAAGGCGCAAGGTCTGAGGTCACACGTGTGAGAAGTTGTAAAGACTATGAGCTAACAATGATGTGTAATTGTAAAATAATTATCTTAAAGAGGTCCTATTATAATTAATTGGGAAAGCCTCAAGTCCAACTTAAGAATTATTTTGAGGACATGGTATAAAGGAAGGATATTTTCCTTGTTTGAAGATGTGTATTAAGTGTGGATTGTGCGAACAAGAGTAGAGTATTTGGTATATGTGAGTAAGCGATCAAAGGGATTATTGGATGCAAAGTTGGTGATCTGGTATCAATATTAGAAGAGGAATTCCAATTGATAGGACAAAAGAAATACAAGTATAATTCATTTTTATTATTTTGCAAGGAATAATATGGAGATTAGTTGGAAAGTGAGTTCAATGGTCTTACACTTGAAGCTGTTTGGATAGTGGGTCTATCTACCTTTTACAACTCCTAACAAGGTTAGCACTACTCCTAACAGGGTTGGAATCTCTTAACAGGGATTCAAAGTCTCCTAACAGGGATTGATATGTACTGTATGTATTTCATTGGCTCCTAACAAGGTCCATCCTCTAACACGGAACACTTATATTAGTACATCATTTTATGGGTACCATTGCCATCAGAGTTTTTCCTTTGATCAAGGGTTTCCCTAGTTAACATATCTAGTGTCATTTTGTATGAGTATCTTGTTATGGTTGTTGATTATATTGTTCACATGCATAAAGGTTAATGAGGTTGATAAGTATTTTCATAGTTGGATAAATGATTCACCCCCCCCACCATTCTTAGTTATATTGGTGGACTTTATTTTCTAATAGAAGTCTGATCCAACAACCAAGCATCGTCCTCTCACTTTTTCCTATTAGATTTACACCTAGTTCTCTTCCTAGTAGGGGGTGAATTAAGCACCATAACAACATGTTGTGATATTGCCCTTTTTTTGGTGGCGCATAGCTCATCCATGTCTTGCTTATGCTCAATATTGCCACGGACAAGAGGGTCAGTGTCATCCAAAGGGTTGTCAATGATAAGACATTTTATGGTTTCGTAGTCAAAGGGGGAGGTACTTCTCCATCCCCATTGTTATCAACATCATTGCCCAAATTCTCTCTATCTCAAGTATTAGTGGCCATAATATCCACCTTCCCTCTTTCTCTAGTGGAATTGGTCACAATGCCATTACTCCCTTCATTACATCATGTCTGGTTCTTTTTTGGTCTCCAACGTTGATCCTAAGGTTTTGGACACGAGACAACATTGGGTCTACAACTCCTGTAATGGAGGCAAAAAATATATTTTTTGTTCAATTTCAATTGGTTGTCCCCATGTTTTAGCCTTGGTTGAAAGGTGAAGTTTCTTCGGGACTTGCTGGATAGCAATGATTTTCATGTGGGAAAAGAGGAGTACATATTCATCATCCAAATAAATATTGAGGGTTTTCCCAATTGAATTTTTGATATTTGCGAGGACATCAACAAACCAATTTTTTAAAGGATGATTATACAATCTAAGCCAAGAGGGATAATCAACAAGATCCATATCTCTAAGTTAAAATAAGCCATCAATTTCTACATGATGAAGACGAATTGATCTTCAAACATACAAGGGCCTACTTGTAAAAAACTATCCTTGACAATATTATTGTGGAAATTAACCACAAAGAAGTGCTTAGGGAGAAAGAAAACATCTGCGGTATTAATGCCCCACTTGGATTGAATCCATATTCTAATTTCAGCCCTAGTTCACAGTCTGCCAATTACTCTCCCAATAATGACAATTTGTTCCAATGTTTTGACACCAATATCTATAAGCTCCACAAGGTTTATAACATTATTTGAGTTTCTTTTTTTGGTCGCTTATGCTTGTGCAAAATTTTGTATCCTCAACCCTGAACCTTGTGCCATGTACCCTTAACCCTAGACGATGAGTTCTATATAATAAAGCCTCAACCTGATACAATTGATTTCAAGCTCTTTACCATCAACCGTAAACAATTGATTTTAAGCTTGTCCCTCTAACCTACAAGATAAACTCTTAATCCTTTACAATAAAACCTAAATTGCAGGCCAAAGATTACTAGACATCATGCCCATATTTTTTAATCCTTTCAATCCATTAAATAAAGTAAAAGAGGACATTAGGGAAGGGGTCAAATTATTGTCATGTTTGAATAATAATTAATTAAAATTTGCTAATTAAAAGTTCACTAAAAGCTATTTAGTGGGCCAATATCTATTCATTAGCATGCCTAATAGCTCAAAAAAGTTACAAAATTAGAAAAATTCTGCAACCTTATTGATACAAATAATGCATATTTACTGGAGAATTTGTATATAAGATTTATTATGTATATTTAGTGATGGTCAAAATAAATGATTGACATGAAAATATATAATATATAAAATTATACATCAATTAAAACTGATTTTTTTTGACCACTCATCACATTTATGAGAATTATATAAAAGTTGATATATAACTAAAGTATTAAAATTACATGCAAAGAAAAAATAAATTAAAAAATTGTCAAAAAACTAAAATAAAATGAGAAAATGTATGAAATTAGTTCCTCCACTACTACTTATATCTTAGAAAAAACTTTCTTATGTAGAAATGAATGTATGAAAGATTTAGAGAAATAAATTTCTTATATATAAATAAATGAAAGAAAGATTCAAAGCAGTCTATAAGACATGCAAGCTAGCACATAATTTTAAAAAAAACCTAAGCAAGCTGTAATTTTAAACTACCCGAAATTAAAGAGCTAGTTGAATTAGTTTAAGGCTGGGGTCCCATGGAAGCCAACTTCCTCAAAAATAGAGCTGCATCCGCTAAGATTTTTAAAGAAATTTGTAAGCTGAGAGGTCCTATGGATTTTGTAATTTGAGTTTCAGCTCCCAAATTTAAGGAAAAATTTTCAAAAATTTATTTTATGATAAAAGACTTTTTTAGTTTTAAAGTCTCAATTTTTGACAAATGGCTAGATTTTTCTCTGGTAGGGCTATTTCCAGCCCCACCCCATTTTCATCCGCTTCCTAAAAAAATGGGGCTCCTACTATGAAGGAGAAGATTCTAATTAAACTTGTAGCCCCTCAAAAAAATTCTTATGGGACTCTGTACCCAAAAAATAGACCTGTAGCCCCCCTCATGGGACCCCTGCCTAAGTTACATTAGTCCCGAAGTTACATCAGAAGTGAAGCGACTCTTTCCCGCCATTCAACCAAGAAGTTCGATAGCGCCAATGGCTACCGAAGCACCTACAAACGACACTCGAGTACTCATCGCTCACCGTATGTCTTCTATGAAATTTACAGCAGCATTTACTTTTTTATTGGGATATGTGAGTTCCATGGCTTTTATATGTCAACAGTTAACCCTTTTTTTTCCCTTCAAATATAGAGTATTGAAATTTTTGGGTTACATGGTAATGAAAATTGTATTCTGGACTAGAGCTCTGTGAAATCAATGGTAGGTTGTGATTCGAATTACCATTTCGATTTTGATTTAACTACGACATTGCACCTAATAGCATGAATGACTTTTCCTTACATTGCGAATCTTGATACTGACAGAACTATAACCGTTGTTAAGCTATCATTGTGTGTATAACTAGGGTTGAGTACAACTGCTGTAAATCCTATAGTTGAAATGTAAAATACGAACCACAACTTGAAGCCACAGATTTTTGAAATTGCCGTACAATGGATATCGGAATATAAGTGAAATTTGCAAAATTTGATATGCCAACTACTTCTCAAATTTGCCAAAGCAGAAAAATGAACTAAACAAATTGAGTATGCTTTAAGCATGCATAAATTGATTCAACCTAGCCATATATACAAACAAAGCAATTGAATATGGTTAATGCATAGTTATCAGGAGAATAAGCCTTTTTGCTGGTATTGGTATGGAGATGGGATAGGTACCAGTTGCCATTTCGGAAAAAACTTTACCATCTTTCAAACACACGTAACCTATAACTAGCTGAAATCTGCAACTCTCGAAGTACATTCACAATCTTTGAGTGAGTGTCCTACTAAAGGAATAGGTTTTCATCCACTGATCTCATTTACCAATGTATTTTCGATTAAAAGAGGTTTTCAAATGAACATTTATTCAAACAATGAAAGAGAGCTAATTTGGGGAAAGGATCCTTCCACATGTAGCGCTTGAAACATTTATAAATGGCTTGGGCCCAAATTTAAATGTCTCATTTGGTTAAATAAAATTATATTTGAACTCTTATTCCACCCTGCATGCCAAAATAGACCGTTAACTACATTTGTCTATTTGCAGTTACACCCTGCATAGATGCCGTCGTAGATACCAGTCATAGTTGTCATAAATCTTCTAAAAATATCCTTTATTTACAACAAAAGCATCTTGTCTATAATCCGTGCCCCTTTTGAACAAATAAATACCAATATTTAATATTTAATTGTCTGCAGTTAAAATGTTAACCTTGAATTAATGAAAAACAATTGAAATATTAAATTTAATAGTTTTCCTATTTAAAATATTTGTCCATGAGAAATATTGCCAAATTCAGTTTTCTATAAAGAGAATTAAATATCTCTTCTCTCGAAAATTGCTTTTCTTCAAGCAATGCAAAGCACAATGCTCAAGAGTTGCTGTGCCAATGTGATAAGTCAGGTTACATTGCACCAAAATTCTAAGCGTACTTGATGGATGTGTCTCCTACCAAAGAATAGTGCATGAACCAAAATATTTAAGTGTGTTAATGCCAATGTCATGAATGAAATTGTGTTATCCATGTAACCTGAATTCTAAGTTTGTTAAATGAAACAACTTCGTAAGGTCCCCACTACTTAAATTATATCATAAAATAAAGTAACTGCTCAAACTTACATTAATCTGGAAGTGAAATAAAATAACTCAATATATGCAGAAAATATCAAATTGCATTTCAAATGTAGTAGTGTCTAATCCAAGTGTTAGCACACAAAATGAGATAAATAGCACAATCTCAGGTTCTCATGCCAGGTAATTGATTCAATACAAATAATGATGTATACTTCAAGTAATATACAAGAAATGATATATGAGATATAATTAAGGGATCTCTAACTGCCATTGACCCCAACCGTCATTCACAAGTCTTGGAGAAGAGAATATGGCCTAAGTACTTTTCCACCCCACCATGAAGCTTATGCTTCCCCATAGTTCTTCATGGCACAAAGAATACACGACCTTGCACCAAATGCCTAGCAACTTGGAAGGAATTGGCATGAGGGAGCCCTAGTGCAACCTAACATATCTACATCCATTTGTAACATGAACATGCAATGTCCTATCAAGATATGATGGAGAAAAATATCAACATAATTTTGCTAGGTTACATTCATCTAGATTTTATTTGAATGAAAACGTAGCTTTGGCCCAAGCACTTGAAAATATCCAATGGATGATGAAAAGTGGATTAACCTTCTCTATAAGCCCATATTCAGCACCGACCTGAAAGCTAAACCCATCACATGCAAGAAAATAAAGTACTTTCTTTAATAAATGACAAATCTAAGAAAACATGCATATACTTATTAAGTCTTTTTCTTCATGCAATATGATTTTCATTATGATAATACATGCATTCATTAACTACTGCAAAATCTTGTTCATCTAGATTTTATTTCAATGAAAACATGGCTTTGGCCAAAGCACTTGAAAGTATCCAATGGATGATGAAAAGTGGATCAACCTTCTGTATAAGCCTATATTCAGCACCCACCTTGAAGGTAAACCCATCACATGCAAGAAAATAAACTAATTTCTCTAATAAATGACAACTTTAAGAAAACATGCATACAATAATTAACTCTTTCTCTTCATGCAATATGATTTTCATTATGATACTACACGCATTCATCAATTACTACAAAATCTTGCATAATTCTCTTGTGTATATATTACTTTTCAGGCACAAAAATAATAAGATCAACATGATTCTTTATGCAATTTATATTCTAGTATGGAATCTATGCTTAGTTACCAGTTTGAGTTCTATTTGAAATACGGGTTCGAAGAACCGGTTCGCCGGTACGACAAAATTTTGGAAAGGATTTTGGGTTCGTTCGTACAAAAAAATGTAAAAATTATAAAAAATTATATATATACATATTTATGAAGCCTAGAAGCATAGAGTATCATAAAATCATATGATGTAAACTAAGTTAATCATTTAAACAACAAAAACACTGTAGGCATAAACTTTAAACACACAAGTTACTAAGTTGTAATCATAGCATCATGAATAAAGATCATACCATCATATATTTCAATTTTCAAGTTCAACATTAGAGATTCAAAACATTAAAACTTAAAAGTAAGTCATTATCCATGAATCATAACAACAAGTTCAAGTATCATTGTTTCAACTTTAAGTCAAGTAATCATAATGTATAAAATTTAAATATTCATCTTCATCTTCTTCTTCTTCTTTTTGTAGTCCTTTCGCATTAGTTGACTCAGCAATAGAGCTGACGCCAATGGGATCAGCACCAACAACAATAGTATGGGCATCAAAATCTTCAAAGTCTTCAATTGTAAGCCGAGAAGCAGAATTATCCAATTCCGCCAACTCTGCATCTACATCCCACCTCTTTGTCTCCCCTTCTTTGTATTCTTTAGTCTTGTGCAAGAGGAGACACAAGTTGTAATGCACATACACCAAGTTTTCCGCTCTTTTTGATTGCAACTTATTGCGCTTCATTCAATGGATGAAAGAATATGTGCTCCAATTTTTCTCCGAAGCGGATGAACTAGCAAATCTATAAAGACATGACATGTAAACAATTAAAATAAAATTTAAATTATGTAACTTGAATCTTAGAATTTCGAACAATTTTTATAGACAAAGGAAACTAATAACAATTGTTTTAAAATTAAACTTACTTGTGATATCACTTTGATTGCAAGGGGCTGCAACCTTTGAAATCTTTGGCCATGGTGGTACCACCAACTATGAGCATCCTTCCTAAACCGATGACGAAGATCATCATCGCTTAAATTTTTTGTTTCCACAAACTGTATGAACTCATCCGTAATCAAATCTCGCACTTCACCATCAGGAAAGCTTCTTTCAAATGCTGCCTTGTATCCATCAGACACTTCTATGTCTCTATAGGGTGGTAGCCTTCCCAGTAGATCAGTATATTGGGTGCTATAGTATTTGGGCGTCAATGCATAGGCAAGCAAATGTAGAGGAGTGGTCATTTTGTTCCATCTTTCTATAACAATTGCTCGCAATTGTTTAAAGAAGGTCTCTTGAGGATCTTGTTCCTTTTCATTTACAATTTGCCTAATCTTCTCAAGCATTGAGTCTATGCCATCATAGATCTCTCCAAGGCAAGGCCTATCCATGTCTGCGTACCTAAGCATGATCATAATGGGTGCGGTGAGATTAATGAGATAGTCCACATGTTCCCACCAATTTTCATCCAATATCCTCTTCCTTATTGTGGTCACCCTCTTAGTATTGCTTTGCCGCCATATAGTCCAATTGTTGTTAGTTACCATATTGGTAAGTGCCTCTTTCACTTGCATAAGTCGTCTCAAGATGATTACATTTGATGCAAAATGTGTCTAAACAACTTTTAACATAAAATAGAGCAAAAACAATACAAATTGTTAGATACATACTTGATAAAAGAATATACATCATTACATAATCAAAAAATCAGAAATTGTAAGATACTATTTTAAAAAAAAATTTAACTAACTTGAGTTCAAGTTTACTTACCTTCAGCAATTCCAAACGTGAGAACATTTTGAATATCCCTTGAGTCATGTGGTGGTTTGTGATGAACATCTGGATGTCCTCAGCTTCTGCATGCATCTCCTTGATCCATTGAATACTCTTCCCAATCTTTTGTAGCATAAGATTGAATGAATGAACTGCACAAAGTGTCCAAAAAATATGGTGGTATTTCTCTTCAACCAACAAACTAGCAGCTCTACAATTCTTTGCATTGTCCGTTATGACTTGGACAATGTTTCTTGCACCCATTTGTTCAATGGCCTCAATTAGGATATTAGCAATGAATGACCCATCTTTTACATGCCCCTCACAATCCATTGCTTTCAAAAACATTGGCCCTTTAGGGGACACCGCCAAAACATTGATCAATGGACGATTTCTAGCATCTTTCCACCTGTCCAAAACAATTGTTACTCCTGTCTCAATCCACGAATCCTTGATGGGCTTCAATTGCTCATCAATCAACTTGACCTCGCCATCCAACAAGGTGGTTCGTATTCTCTCAAAACTGAGACCTGAATACCCTACAGGTGCTTTATTAGCACTTCTCAACATCTGCTTGAAATATGGAGAGCGAACAAGATTAAAAGACAGCCCATTTCCATACAAGCATCTTGCCGCATCAATGTCGGCAATTTCCCTACTCTGATTTTGAAATGCAGTTTCAAGTGGTTCCTTTCTTTTGTGTCGAATGGGTGCTTCATTTTGAGAATTAGGGGCAGCTGAGGTAGTATAGAAGGGATGATTTTCTATCACAACATCTGGGGTGGATTTCATTCCTTTTGTTCATTTCTTATTCTTATTGCCATCAATGGCATTTTGTCTAAAGTTCCTCTCTCACTTCAGCTTGCTCATGCTCTTCAATATATTTTAATACTACTGAGTTTGGCACAGGTGCATTTTTTTTCCTAGACATTTCTTCACTCCTCTACCAGGATATCCACACAAATGACCCACCACGCAATAATATGAACTATTTCTTTCTACATCACAACCCTGACATTTTGAACGAAAGCCACTATCTCTTGGAAGAGGTTCTAGAATATTCACATACTTCCACAAAGGAGAATCAGATGGGGGCTCTTTTTTTTGTGGGATATTGGCATTGCCTACAGAGGAAGACGTAGATCCCTTTGAAGCTCTTTTTCCTATGATAAGAAATTGTGTATATATTGACATATTGATATTATTATTGAGAATAAATTTGAAAACTCTGGCCTTTAATATTTAATATAATGAAACATTGAAACAAAAGCAAAATAGAACAAGAACTTGCCTCTTCCTGACATTGTAAGTTTGCAAAGATGTAGTAATGAGACACAAACACTTCAATATAGCTAACAATCTAGTTTTCCAACTCCACCTTGCACAAACTTCTTTTGCTCAATCGCCTATTTGCTCACAAAATCACCTATTTGCATACCACAAATGATGTTAGAAGCCAAAATAACCTATTTAAATTCACTTTTTAGGGTAACTGGACCTCAAAACATATTAAATTTGTTATAAAAAGTGACTTCAAAGTCGCCCAACAACAAAATTTTGTCCCAAATTCGTGACGGGTTCTATCTGGGCAGCCCAAATTCATCTAGGTTTGAATTCTGGGTTGCGGGTTCAAACCAGCCCAGGGAAATTCAAACCTGGTCAAACCTGGGTTGAACCGGACTTGAAGTTCGAACCGGTTCGAACCCAGGCAGGGTTTGAGTGCCAATATTGCGAACCCGAGTAACTAAGAATCTATGCAATATCTATTTCAAATGCATATGAAATTTGAATTTCACAATTTTCTAACCACAATCATGCTGTTTTGTAGTAGGAAATAAATGTTTACCGTACTGGTAAAGAAATCAACGCATACAGACAATGGAATAGAATAGCAGAATTATATTCGCATATGCTAGACATTACATTATGCTTGATAAGATAAGATCAATCATGAATTACAATGATCCCAAACGAGATATAAATACTATCCGCCGAACCTTCCCAGAGGAGTCCGTCGGCCACAAACATTATGTCCGCTACAAACTATTTACTTGTTGGCTACAAAATACAAAACACCGACGACAATCATTCCGTCAGCTACAGAAACACCGCCGGAACCATCCAATCGGCTGACACCATCCCCCCCAAAAAGAAAAGTCGTCTTCGGACGACAATTACAAAATATCTGAAACAAATTAACAAACAAAACACATTAACGGACTAATTACAACAAGACAAATCTACTTCTGACACATCACTTCGTCCCGTGCCTATAGCCTCTGCTAACACAATACTGTCTCCTCAAGCTGACCTTGATAGCCACTTGTGCTGCTTTCTTTGTTTTCAATTCCACGGTACCTTGAGCCAAGTGTCGCTACACTGCCTCCAACTGGATGATTAGCTCCTCCCGAGCTCTCTACGCACCCACCAAGATAGCCTCTTGGCCAACACCTACTCCCAGTGCCTCTGGCACACAGAAAGTCCATCCCTATAGCAACTTCAACTCTTCTCAACTGGTCAGACTCCCACGATTGATATCTGCAACGACTGGGGGTCCAGCAGCGGGGTTGAGGGGCAGCGCCTTGGGTGCGCTTCCTGACACATCATTACTGTCATTTTCTGCCGATTCTACACTCTTTCTGGCAACCACTGATGCGTCCCCTCCCCTTTGACATCATCTGTAACTCATTCTGAACAATTTGAATTTGTCGTCGTTTTTTTTTTTTTTAAAATATTGCTTCCTCTTTCTTGCTCCTCTACAATCCACCACAAATCCCTTTGCACACAGAAATTCTTCTCCAACTTGCTCGAATCCTGAACAGAGGATTATGAAGTTGAATCCCCTCGGAGTTATGACTGCAGAACACCTCCAGCTACGACTTCAGAATTTCAAATGTATCGCATGAACACCACCCAATTTGAACGCCGCAAGCGAGGAAATGAAGGCAAAAGCGGGGTACATGCTGCATCGATCCTCCTGATACGTTGAATAGATAACAGTTTTGCTTCCAACCGCACACCAACGAAGGCAAGCCGTCAGCTGTTATCATCCATTACCCGCGAAAGAAGAAAAGGTTGCTGCAGAACTATCAAGACCGGCTTTTCACGGTAGTTTATGAATATCCGCGGAAAAAAGAAATCCCCCGCAGAGAAGTCTTCTGTGCTACGCCGGGCTGGAGGTGGGAGTTTGAAGTTTGGCGAATTTTTTTGTTTTTATGCCCGCGGGGCTTTTCACTTACTCGCGGACAGACTGTCCGTGGGCCTTTGCTTCTTTTTACACCCGCGGACAGACTGCCCACGGGCCTTTGCTTCTTTTTACACCTGCAGACAGACTGCCCACAGGGCCTTTCTTACACCCGTGGACAGATTGCCCGCGGGGCCTTCCTTACACCCGCGGACGCCCCCCTTTGTTTTAAAATTTTTTTTTTTTTCAATTTTTCAAATTTTTTTTTTCAATTTTTCAATTTTTTTTTTTGACAAAAAAAAAAGAAAAAAAAAAAGAGAGCACCTCAATTTTTCCTCCAGGCGTCGCCATTCTACAACGACGACGGAGTCAACTGGCCATTCTGTGACAGCGACAGAGTCTTCTTGGCACCATATATTTGCAATTTAAATCCGTTGACTACCGGAGGCACCTCTTGCTCGTCCAATGTCTCCAATTTTATCACCCGATTGTCGCCGACCTCTCGGGTTTGATTTGGTCCAACCCATCTTGCCTTAAACCTTTCCTGTTTCATTTCATCTCGATCGTCGTACTTGAGTACCAACTGCCTCGGCTGAAACCTACTGAGTTTGTCATGCCATGCCTTATGTCTATTCTGTGTTACCTCCGTCGCCCACTGTGCCTGCGGTCGTTGCGCATCTAGCTTATTTCCTTGTTGTCGGTACCTTTGAAGTAATTTTATGGTGCAATGCGTTCTTTTCCTCTTGTACGGTTCGTTCACCGTGTACCAAATGGTGGGATCTTTCTTTTTTCTGGGTCTGTATTGTATGTCCTTCCCTTCTTCAGCTATAACCTCCTTTGCGTCATCCGCTTCTCTGTATTCCTTCAGACACTCATTTTCCTCATTTTTCTCACCTTCGTCGACCCTTAGCATATTACAACTCGGAAAGAGTTCATAGTCTTCTATTTGCCAATGGTAAAGGCCATTCACCAAGTCTAGGTCGTCGTCATTCGATCCTCCGTCTAGTCTCAATATTCCTTCTTCGTCCGGTTCCATTCTCCTCTTTCCTTCGTCGTCATTTCTTTCGTCGTCATTGTCGCCTTCACCTTCTGAGTCTGACGATGCTGCCTCCTCACCTACCATTTGTGTGTGCAGGTCAATTATGAATTTATTGCCTCCACGCTCCATTGATAGGATATTTCGTTTCCAATCATGTTTTACTTTTGCTTGCACCAACCAATCCCGTCCCAGAATAGCATCATATCCTTTTCTTTTCAATGGAATGACCACAAAATCCAATAAAAATGGTTGCGTACCAATGGTTATCGATTGTGCCCTCAAGATTCCCAACGGTTTGATTCCGTGCTGGTCCGCCGTGAGCAACTGGAATGTAGGTGGTCACAGCATCGGCTTTCCCAACTTCTTCCAAGTATCCTCCGGTAAGACATTCACTTCGGACCCTCCGTCACCAATTGTCTCTGTCAAAACATTTCCCAAAATCTCCATCTCGACGATCGCCGGATGCCGTCCGGATGTGAGTGCCAGCAGCATTGGGTCTGTTGTCATCACTTCCCTATTGTCCCTTTCTGTGTCCTCCGTTGCTTTCGAAAACGGTGTATGATTCAGAATGGCCGTTCGTAACTGGGGCATTGTGAGAAGGAGGTCACTTATCTTGACCGTTATCTCCATTTGTAAGATCTGTCACACAATGTTTTGTTCTGCGAAGTTCCTTGCCAAGGTGCCGGTGATGTCCTTCAACTGAGATGTCCTTGCCGATGATGCCTTTGCAATTTTCGCTTGCGCTTCCCCCACTTTTCTCTTTTCCTACGCTTGCCTCCGTGTAATTGCCAGAACCTCCTCTACATCCGTGCCAACAGTGATCAAGTTTACTCTAGACTTTGGACACTTGGAATCTTCGTGATTGCCGGGTTCGCACCATCTGCATAATAATTTCGGTGTGTTTGCCGCTGTACAATCTTGCACAAAATGACCCCACAAATTATATGCTCGGCATTGAACGATCGGCCGTCCATTTGCATCATACTGAGTTCGACTTTGGATCCCATTATTATTGTTATTATTTGTATTGTTGTTATTTTGCCCTCTGCTATTATTTTTGTATCCTCCGGATGTAGCACCAGCGGTAGTCGTGTTTTCGCTACTACCCGACAGGGAAGCCTCCTATGTGAGAAACACCTGCGGAGATCCTCTTGTCTTCATGTTAAAGGGGCACTCCTTTGTCGAATGACCCATGATCTGAGAAATGTCACAGAATTGGTTCCTTGGACACGATCCTTTAGTATGACCATCGGTCTTACACTTCGTGCACCACAGCTCACCGCCTTTTGGCTCTTTCTGCATGTTTTAAAACTCTTTCATCATTCGAACCATATCCTTCTGTAGGGCACGAACCTTCTTGCTGCTGCCTTCGTCGTCGCTGCTATCATCTCCGGTAGGCTCGTCGTCATCAGAATTAGAGGAGCTGGTTTTCTTTTTCTTTGTCTTCTGCTCACTTTCAAGGTCCAGTGCTCTGTTATATGCGTCCACATATGATGATGGTGGCACAATTTTCATTTTGCTCTGCAATTTTGATCGTAGGCTGTCCACGAACCATCTTTTCTGCAATCCGTCTGCCGGCTTGCTTTGCTAGAATTAAATTCTCTTGCGCAGTACGGGTTCCATCTTTTTCCTTGACCTTATTCCGATCTTTGTTAAGCTGATTTGGCATTAATCTTCATTCCTCCCACTTTCCAGATTCATAAGGCAACGACGCCAAATGTTTACCGTACTGGTAAAGAAATCAATGCATACAGACAATGGAACAGAATAGTAGAATTATATTCGCATATGCCAGACATTACATTATGCTTGATAAGATAAGATCAATCATGAATTACAATTATCCCAAACGGGATATAAATACTATTCGCCGAACCTTCCTGGAGGAGTCCGTCGGCCACAAACATTATGTCCGCTACAAACTATTTACCTGTCGGCTACAAAATACAAAACACCGACGACAATCATTTCGTCGGCTACAGAAACATCGCTGGAACCATCCAGTCAGCTGGCAATAAAGAGATTTCAGTCTAGAGAGAAAAATACAAGTATTTGCCTTGTGAAAGTATATACATGTATGTATGCATGCATGTACACATATACTTATATATAGGTATATAAGTATATGTATACATATGGGTATATGCTACCATTTCAAAAGAAAGACCAATTTAATGATTCTATTGATTAAAAAGAATTGATTTTAGTCAGTGGAAGGGTGTTTCTATTACTCAGGGCATTGATTCTTCCTCTCACCTTCAATTTGCTGATGATACCTTCTTAATGG
The DNA here is from genome assembly GCA_028749045.1 of Cupressus sempervirens. Taxonomy (NCBI): domain Eukaryota; kingdom Viridiplantae; phylum Streptophyta; class Pinopsida; order Cupressales; family Cupressaceae; genus Cupressus; species Cupressus sempervirens. The sequence goes on from CM053789.1 coordinate 539,471,003, forward strand.
ATGAGGCATCACTGAGGGAAGCTTAGGTAATGAAACAAGTCTTAGACAAGCACATTGCTGCTTCAGGCTAGGAGATTAATTGGCGCAAATCTGAGATCTACTTCATAAACAGAAGTCTAGATATCTAGAGGGAGATATTGAAGATCTTTAAAGTCCAACAGGGGTCTTTGCCAGGGAATTTGTTTGGTATTCCCATAATTGGTGGCTCAAATAAAACAGGGCTTTGGGATAGTCTTATTGATAATTGTTTTGGTAAGATGGAGGGGTGGAAGAGCAAGTGGCTCACCCTTGTAGGGCGGATTCTAATGCTTAAAACTATTACATCTGCAATGCCTTTATTTTCTATGGCATGTTTGAAGATTCTGTCCAAGGTTATAAAGGCAATTGAGCAAAGGATGAGGAGGTTCTTATGGAATGGGAAGCAAGTTCTGGATAAGATTCCACTTTTGGCATGGGATCGGGTATGTAAACCAAAGGAGGTGTCCGGGGGTGGGGGGGGCAGGTATTAGGAGCTCGAAATTACTGAATATCACCATGGGTGCTATAAGCTTATTTGGTATATGGTTCAAAATTCAAATCTCAAACCGGTTCAAATTTTATGGCCCAAATATCTAGATGTCAATGATGAATTTAGAATTTTAACTATTGCAGACCCCCTACGTGGCTCAACTTTATGAAACTTTTTTGATGGATTGTTGTAAAGTGATAACAGATCATATTTCTTGGATGGTTGGAGACAAAAGCAGGGTGAGCGTTTGGGAAGATTCTTATGGGAAAGCATTATTAAGTGAGAGTGGAAATGTTGAGGCAATCAAGGCTGCCACTACTCGCAATGGGGTACATAGTTGAGAGATTATGCGGAAGAAAATAGAGACAGTGTAGGGAAAGGTTGGAAATGGAAAAACATAGATAAATTGTAGGAGGATGAAGAAGACAAATAGTTGTTTAGAGAGATTTTTGTTGAGAGTCCTCTAGTGATGCTAGGTAGAGAAGACAACATCATTTGGTGCAGTTCTAAAAATGGGTGTTGATTTTTGATAGCTTTTGTTGGATAAACATATATATAATCATATGAGATAAATTAATACAATAATATATACACACACACACACACACACACACACATACATACATACATACATACATGATTAGATATGTTATTATATTAATTATCTGATTAACGAATAGACATGTCCCATGAAGGGACATGTCTATTCATTGTCTATTCTCAATATATATCTAAGAGGATGTTGCATTTGGAACATACATACCAAATACAATGACAATGTTATTACATTTGCAACGATCCTCAGAAAACCAATATGGTGTCAGAGCCTTGTAGATGTAAATTGGATGAAGAGTATAAGAAAGGGATTGTACTTTATATAATAAGATAATGCAGAATCTAATCAAGGTTTGATTAGAGAGAATAGAAACATTATTCATGAATCAAGGTTTGTGTGGGGTTGACTTTGCTTTGTTGGATTGAATGTTTCCAATGCATAATCGATTTGAGACTTATTAAAATGTGGGTGCCCAGTGATGCGGATGGGGTTGGGCAAATGTATGTCACATCTGTGATAATGAGGCAACGCCGCTCAACATCAATTCAATAGTGACTTGACTTTGAGAAAGGACCCGCGTTGAATGTTTCCTAACAGGGAGGCGCTATGCTGGAGAATAACTGGCTGGTTGAATCACAGTGGCAATGGAAATGTCTGATCGAATGGATCAATCCCACACTCATGCAAGAAGATCTCTATCAAGATGCTCGTGTTGTTGGAGAGCGGATTCGAGATCTTTCCCAAATCCTTGTGCATCGATTGCACTCTTACTTTGGTCTAAAGAAAAATTTCACTACTTACATTAATTAGAGAAAATAGTTATATGGTGTGCCCAAATCATATGCCTGGTCCCACCTTCATGTGATTTCAACATTTCCAAATCCCACATTCCAACAAATAAATATGGCATTGCTGAATGTGAGAAATTCATTGTTAAATTACCTTCAACTCTCCATTCATTTCTATCCAAAATAATGAAGAAGCCATGCATGGAAAAAGTGACTATTTCCACTAGGTGTGGAAACCATGTGGAATTTACTTCGTGAATTGCAAACAACTTACAACCATGAAAGAGGAAATTGATAATTGAAATTTTGATGATAAATATTTTATGGAAGAGAGTCATTACAAAATAATTGATACCCATAGACATAAATAATTAATAGTGTGAAATTGAAGGATAAAGATGGCGTGTGTATTTAGATGACCATGTCTAGTGATTTGGACTTTATTGTGGTTAGGGGCATAGAAAACACTTCAAAATTCTAGTATATAATTACATGGGCCATCATGTCAGATGGAGTTGAGAAATATTAAAGATAGAACTCCATCAACACTAAAATTATCTCAAGGAATTTCATGGGAGATCTTAGATAATTACTATCAAACTCTTTTGCCTGAAGTGAAGATAACAACCTAAGTATGAAAGACGTCGTTGATCACTATTAAGAGTCGACCAAGTCATAGGCGCTAATGACGCTTGATAATGAGGAGATCTGAATATTAAAGGATTTCCATCTTTGACTTCAGATACACGTGAAAGGTCATCGGCCCAAGCAGATACAAAGGGTGGTAGGGTCCATTACATCCGTGTTGGAGGTGCTTGATGAAGACACTTATAAATAGAGAAATTAATATAAGCCCTATCGGTATTGGCATGAAGGTAAGTAGTCGTGACATTTGAGATATAGATAGGTATAAGATTTATATTATTTTAAATTTCTTTTTCACATTCTTGTGTATGAGATATATTATTGGAATATAGTAATTGAAATCAGGTTAATGATAACACTAATAGTATTACATATTAAATAGAGTGATATTAGATATCAAATAATATGTTTAAATATAGATTAAAAAATATATTGAGGATTGAATATATGCATATAGGTTCATAGCATATATTTCAATTAGATATTTTCTATATTTGATTGGATTGATGTTATCATTATGTAAAATTATTTTTACATTTCAATACATAGTATAAGAACTATGTGCCTTGCTCTTTTTCAAGAATGTTCTTGCAAAAAGGAAAAAAGGGGGAGATTGAGAGAGATTCAGAGGGAGACAGACATTTCATTAGAGGTAACCTTGAAAGAGAGGGAATAGATAGAGGATATGATTTAGTCAACCTTCGGTGATCTTGATCATATTGATTCAGAGGGAGTAAACCATGTTATGATGGATTCTTCAGTGATCAATAAATTGTAGCAATCAAGAGGATTGTGATTCATGTATATACCTCGTGACTATATGATTTTAATGGACCTACCCATTGTGTACATCATGGGGAAGTGACGACCTCCAAATGATGTCACTTGTATTTGCAGAAGTTACTGTAAGGTGGCGATCTTACAATAACTTGTATTATGAGATCAAACAAATTGAGTATATGGTGAATGTCTTGCATCTCAACATTCTGGAAGGCCATTACTCAGAGTATTTGGTGAATATCATTGATATTCTGGGAGGCCAATACTCTTGATATCAGATGTGATATCAAAACCTTTTTGAGTAATTGCAGAGTATCATTAATATTCTCGAAGGTCAATACTCTTGATATCAACTGTGATATCAAAACCTTTTGAGTATTCGGTGAATATCATTGATATTCTCAGAGGCCAATACTCTTGATATCAGATGTGATATCAAAACCTTTTGAGTAATTGGTGAATATCATTAATATTCTGGGAGGCCAATACTCTTGATATTAGATGTGATAGAAAACCTTTTGAGCAATTGGTGAATATCATTGATATTCTGGGAGGCCAATACTCTTGATACCAGATGTGATATCAAACCTTATTTGAGTACTTGGTGAATATCACGTGTTGATATTCAGGAAGACCAATACTTGTGATATCAAATGCAATAACAAATGATGGAGAACTTTTGAGATATCATTTGAGATATCTTTAAAATTTGTTATTCCTAATATTACCAATGGTGTAATATCTGTCTTGTGTTTATCCTCCCTAGCTAAGAGGGAGTGTTGATGTTTGATAGCTTTTGTCGGACAAACATATATATAATTATATGAGATATAATTGAGATAAATATATGAGATAACTCAATATGATATATATATATATATATAAATGATTGAATATGTTATTATATTAATTATTTGATTAACAAATGGACATGTCCCATGAAGGGAAATTTCTATTCATTGTCTATTCTCAATATATGTCTAAGAGGATGTTGCATTTGGAACATACATACCAAATACAATGGTAGTGTTATTACATTTGCAATGTTCCTCAGAAAACCAACAATGGGGAATATTCAATTAAGATAGGAAATACCATAGTTGAGAATGAAGGAAGATTTGATGATTGGCTGGGGAGGCTTTGTTGGAACAGGCACTTGCTTTCTAAAATGGGAGCATTTGCATGGTTACCATTTACAGGTAGAGTCCTAACTAGGGAAAGGTTAATGAAGCTAGGATTTGTTGGCCTGTTTAAATGCTTTTTGTTGGATAAAGACATGGAATCAACGGATCACCTAATTTCAAATTGCGATTTTGCACAAGAATGCATAAAATTTCCAAGGACAAGATTGAATTGGCAAAGCCCAATGCTTAATAGGCTATGTGAATGGGGACAAAGTTGGTTAATTTTTGAACTTAAGTCAGTATTTGTTGGAGTTTGGCATATATGTCCCTCTACAGTGCTGTGGGAGCTTTGGAAGGAGCCTAATAGAAGAGTTTTCCAGTATAAGTATGAACCTTTGCACATATATTTGGCTAGGTTGGTGAGAGTGATCTCAGAACTTGTTAGTTGTTTAGCAGCTCAAGTGAATTTGGCCAAGGTTGTATTTTCTTCAGCCAACAGGAAGCTATAGGCAAGGTGGCATTATTATAAATTTAGGTCTGTTCAAGGGTCTAGAAGGGATAATCCTTCCAATGATTATGCTCTTTCTATGAAATGGAATTGACCAGAACACGGATGGACAAAGATCGACTTTGATGGGGTGTCAAAGGGCAATTTTGATCCTAGTGGATCCAACGTCATCATTAGAGATTGGGAAGGTAATAATTTGGCTTTAGGAGCTATGAGGTTGATAGAGGGAATGAATAATGAGGTAGATGTACAAGTGGTTTTACTTGCACAAAAGGCGAAAGATATTAGAATAAGGAACCTACATTTGGAGGGAGATTGTATGGTAATAATCCTACCCTTATCAAATGGATCTTCTCAAGGATGGTATTTGAATAAATATGTGAAGCTTATAAGACATATGTTAGATGAATTTGAGAATTACTGTATTACCCATGTGAGGAGGGAGGGGAATTCTAAAGCTGTTGTTATGTTGAAGTTTGGAATCAGGCTGACAAATATAGGTGAGGAAGAGATCATGAAAGAATTTATATCAGTGAAGGGTGATTGGCTAGAATAGAAAGAGGTTCAATGAGGTAAGAAGATCGACTAAATGTTCAAATAGGAGTGTAAAATTAAGCTTGAATGACTAGGAGTGGGCTCAATTTCAAATATTTGATCCTATGTAATTATTGCCTTGGGAGAGTGAGGCCTACTATTTCGCGTGTGCTGGCGTTCTTTGTTTCCCATCTAATAATGATAGGTGTAACATTGCTCTAGCGCCGCAAGATGGATGACATTAGTGTCAAGTGAGTGGGATATCTTAGGCATTATTATTTATGTGGAAAGATTTTCAAGGGTTTTGATCTTTCTAGATAAGTAGATTGAGGATTATTATTATGCCCTAATTTTATTGTATAGCCGCTTTCATAGTTGCAAAATAGCTGAGGTGAAGGAACGAGGTTGAGGTAGTAATGGAAGCCAATTTTAGTTTGAAGATGGCCCATGTAATGACTTTTTTGTGGGAAGATTTTTAGGTAGAGGCTTAGAGGGATTTTAAGTATAAGTAGCCTACATTTCTTTAGATTCTGGATGTCCTTTTAGGTGAAAAGTTCATGACAATAGATTATAGATACAAGGGTAATTTTAATATCGCATTTGCATCTTTTGCTTGGGCCTTGTATCTCGGGTTGAGGGAAGAAGCATTGTGGATAATGAGGGTAGTGGTGAAACCGGAGTGAACAGGGAAAATGTTGTAGATCCTTGCATTCGTTGAGCTAGATTTTGGGTGATGAAGGAAAGTCGGAAGCTGGTGGATGGCATGAGGGGTGCTTTCCAACCATTTTTGGTTTGGAGTGCTACTATGACTAAAGAGATTAGGGTTGATGAAGCTCATGACATATGGGAATTTCTCAAGGAGTATGTGCATGAGAAAGAGGTAGAGGAATTGACTAGGGCATGTGGTGAGAAAGGAAGTAGACAAAGCCAAAGTTGAGTGGTGTTGCTGCTTGTGGAAGGAAGAGTGGGTGACGTAGGGTGGTGGTATGTTTGTCCTAGAGGGTTCCTCGTGATTGTGGAACCATGCAAGACAAAGAAGGCGAAGATGCAAGGGGATTGAGAAGGCAGGTTTGGGTGAGCTTCTTAGCTCTTTTTGTTTGTATAGCATATAATAGCTCATTCCGTAGCTAATGCGCCAATAGTTTTGAGATAGAAGTAGCAGGGAGGTCCCATTTTGTAGCCAAGGACTATGCATTGTTAGTATTGTTAATAGTATTTGCTCTTCGGATTCAGGGTTAGTTTGAAGGTGGATGTTTTTAAAAGGGAATTACCTCTATTGTGTATATGGAACAATTAATCACAAACAACATGCTATTTATATTTCTTTTTAAATATCTAATATAATCACTTATTACCGAGCCAAAAAAAAAACAAGATTTGATTTTATATTGTAATGTCCCCATTTTATCCCCATTTCAATAAGCTCTAGTGCTTGGCTGTGTCAGTTCATCATCACGACTCTCATGAGCTGATAGTATGTTATTAGGGTCTCAATTGAGTGACTTGCTGTAAGTCAGTTTTGGCCCAGTTTTAGTAGTGCAGTTGAGGCACTTGGTGATTGGCTTCTTCAATGTTTGATTGGGTCAATTAATGGAGTTTATTTTGTAAGTTATTTATTAAGTTTATCTTATTGAATAACTTTATTGTTTCATGGTTCTAATTTGAAAGTTTGTGGATGAAGCATATTTAACGAGAAGTGTGAGGAAGAAGATTCAAGTCATTTTGTTATCAAAAAAAGACTTCCTCAAGGAAATCGACCCATCTCTTTGCCTTATGCATTTTTTATATTTTGTGAACTGTTGAGGGTTTTGGCATTGGAATTCTGAGAGGACTGATTCCTCCATCAACTGTTGGTGGTAAGAGAGCCAGTGAATTGTGTTGCATTACTAATTTTAATTGGCTACCAAATTGTTGCTGTTGTATAACAATTTGATCATTGTTAAGTCTGAAAGTTGGCGTCCAAGGTTAGCGGGTTATATTTACTGCTGAAGTTGAGGATTGTGGGAGATATCTGTTATATTCCTGGGTGTCTAACAGTGCTGGCTTGCTGTTGCATTTCATAACCATTGGAGGACAAAATTGGGACTGCTATTATCTCTTTTGGGGCAGTGTTTTGCTCACTGTTGGAGCGATCTGATTGGGACTGATTCCACAATCGCTTATACGTGGGAAATTAATGCCATGGTAGGGTGTATTTGAAAGCTGCATTCATAGTTATTGAGTGGCACGGGTTTCTAGCAGCTGTGAAGCCATTATAATCTTCAGGACGATGTTTGGTATTTTGAAGGCAGTGTGCATCTTAATACTAGCTGCGATCTATCTAGTAACTGAAATGGATTATCATCAGGCGTGGATCATTCATCCTATTCTGCTGCAAGTGATCCACATTCACAGGTTTTTTTTTAGTTTTTTATCCTAGAGTTATTATTGTAATAGTTACAAATTCTATAAGTGCAATTCAAAGAACTATGCTGACAGTGATAGTAGTTTCATTTTCATGTTATATTTTGAGCATTTATATATCCTAAAAATACAAAAAATAATATATATTTTTCAAAAGACCAAAAAACAAAAACAAAAAAATTCATTAAAAAAAAGAAAAAGAAAACATTCTTTAGCATTGCTATAGTGTGAGCCAATAGGGCTTTTACAGTGGTATCAGTGCAGTGTCCTGCTAGCCTATAGGGAAATTGGGTTCAACATGGCACAAAAATTCATACCTAGTATGCATTACACCCGCAGAGGTTTCATTGGGTTGTGTGCATTCTACTGCAGTTTTGTGGTAGTTTTTTCTCGACACGCAAATTCCCTTACTAATTTGACTTGTAAGGGTGCATTTGAGTGGATTGCTCAGGCACAAGAGTGCTTTGAGAAGTTCAAGCAGATCATGACATCATGCCCAGTGTTAGCATTGCCAGACTTTACGAGGCCATTTGAGTTGCATTGTGATGCCTCTGGTGAGGGTATTGGTGCCGTTCTTTCCCAGTACTACTCTAGCTTGATGAGCTTAAGGGGCTTTCTAATGAATGGTTCATTAGATAGAACACTTGGTGAAGGTTTTGTTAATGGGGTTGCAAGCAGAGTGGGTTTAACCATGGAGGAAACTCCATAGTTAAGAGCGCTCAAGCTGGAGTAAGACTGGGATGGGTGACCTCTCGGGAAGACCTGGTGCTACACCTTTGTGAGCATCACCTAGATCCAATGAGTGCTAAGTGTTCCATTTATTCTCATGAGAGATGGATTCATTTGAATCACTACTCATGAAACATGTGTTAATGAGTTTGACTCAAAAACTACACAGTTAAATCTAGATAGCAATATCACAATTTGACTTATTGTGGAAAATATCTCCTACTTACCAATTGAGGAGCTTAAGGGGCTCTCTAATGAGTGGTTCACAAGGCACAATATTTGGTGAAGGTTTTGCAAATGGTGTTGCAAGCAAAGTGGGTTTAACCATGGAGGAAACTCCGTAGTTAAGGGTACTCAAGCTGAAGTAGTATTGAGATGGGTGACCCCTGGGAAGTCTTGATGCTTCACCTCTGTGAGCATCACCTAGATCAAATGGTGCTTAGTGTTCCATTTTTTTTATGAGAGATGAATTCATGTGAATTGCTACTCATGAAACATGGTTCAATGAGTTTGACTCAAAAATTACACAGTTAAATCCTAATAGCAATATCACAATTTAACTTGCTGTGGGAAATATCTCCTACTTATCAATTGATGGGCATGAGGGGCTTTCTAATGAATGGTTCATAATGCACAACAGGTGAAGGTTTTCCAAATGACGTTGCAAGCAAGAGTGAGTTTAACCATGTAGGAAACTCCGTGGTTAAGTGTGCTCAAGCTTGAGTAGTACTTAGATGGGTGACCTCCCGAGAAGTCCTAGTGCTTCACCTTTGTAAGCATCACCTAGATCTAATGAGTGCTAAGTGTTCCATTTATCCTCATAAGAGATGCATTCACGTGAATCACTACTCATGAAACATGGGTCAATGAGTTTGACTCAAAAACTACACAGCTAAATCCTTATAGCAATATCACATTTTCACTTGCTGTGGAAAATATCTCCTACTCATAATTGCCATTTCTAAGCACAATCCAAACTCTAATTGGGAATTTTAGGGTAAATTCCTAGCTGGGGACATTACATTGTTCTATTGAACCAAAGAGGTTTTGTCTTTTGATCCAAGAAATGAATGTACTTCCATCTACAAGATATTTGAATGAACACTTGTTCAAACAATGAAAAGATAATTTGGGAAAAAAATCCTTCCATATGCAGCACTTCAAATATTTATAGATGGCTTAAGTCTGAATCAATCCTATCTAGTGGGAAAATAATAAATAAATTTATATTTGAACTCCTTCACCTTGCATGCTAAAATACACCATTACAAATGTCAATTGTGCAATTGGATCCCATATGGATGTTATCGTATATTCCTTTCCTAGCTGTCACAAATCTTCTAAAATAGCTTCCTGTTATTACAAAAGCATCTTACGCATATTTCATGCTTTTCTTGAACAAATAACCCTGAATTTATGAAAAAATAATTGAAATTTTGAATGCAGTATTTTTCCTATTTTAGAATATTACTCCACAGGAAAATAGGAATGGACTACTAATATTACCAAATTCATTTTTCTTAAAAGAGTGAATGACAACCAACTTGAAGCTTGTGAAAAACTTGAAGCTTGTGAAATTCCAGGTGTGATGTTTCCTCCTAATTAGTTTCTGCTGATCAACATGCATTGTGGAGTCAATTGTTGTATTGATTTCATTTCAAAATTTGAAAAATGCACATTTCTGTAATAATTCCATGGAGGTTTTGGTATGTAATTCTCAACCATTTGTTATTGTGATCAGCACTTAATCTTAAGTTATGATCGCATAATTGTTAGATAAAGCAGATAATTAAATAGAAGTTGCATGCTTTCTAAGGTTGTTTGGTCAGGGACACTAGAATTTGTTAGTTTTATCATATAGGCTAGTTGAAGAGACTTCAACTACTTTGGCTTATGAATTTTAGTGAGTTGTGGCACAGATATTATGAAGTGTGAGAGCATTGGATAGTTTTTGTGATGTGCGATATTATTGTTTTAGGCAAGATACGTGCTTGGAGATTTTCTTGGCCACAAACCATCATAATAACTCATAGCATAGTGGGTCGAGGTACAATGACACCTTACTTTCTAGAGTTACGCTCCTTTTGGAAACTAAAAGAAGATTCCTTGTACGGAAAAGTTCTACGTAATAAATAACCATGATCTCTAGAGGTGCAGTGTAATACCATGGCTGGGTATTGTCTTCAAACTCTCAAATGAAAATCACAAAATAATGAACAACAAATACTTGCAATTGATTTAATCAAATATTCAACAAATAACCAGCAATTCATCCAATATAACGGATTCCAATAATCTCAGGTTTGTTATTGCATTATACATCAGCAATACAATAACTATTGTTATCACCAAAAAATCCAATCTTAAAAACAGAATTACAGTCAGATTGGAGATGCTAAAACAAGAGATGCAATGAAGTGCAAGTGAGACACCTGAAATGACGCATCCACTACGATAGTTTTTCGTCCACTGTCTTCCATCTTGTGGGTTTTCGTCATCCAAGCGAGCTGAAAGCTGAAGCTCCCAATTGACTCTCCAAGAGAGATCAATATCCGAGCAAATAACCAAATGTATATCCAAGCATACTGAAGTGAGCTCCTCCTCTCCTTTTTAAACACAACTTATTGATCTTTCATCTCCGTCTGCTTGACTCTTCATTTTCCATTCCCGTCCTTGTCCTTTTGCTAGTTCGTCTCTTATTGACTCCCCCTTTTAATATTAAATTGACTTTGATAACTTTGTATTAAGTCCTCAATAGTCAATATTAAGATGAATGGGGTTGGGCAATTAATTTTCAAATGTCCCAGAAAAAGGGAGAAAAGAAATCATGATCACCATATTGACATACACAATAGAATCTTCCGCCTCTGCCCCCTTGGGGAGGTGGAATCTAAGACCCATTTTGTTTTCCAATGCCCCATCTACTATGAGCTCAAGGGGAGGTTTTACTGCTTATTCAGAGATTGCGGGTCCCTTTCTTCATTTTTTCAGATACACTGATCGGCGGTGTTTGACTCTTTATCTCCAAGAGGTCATGTGGCTTTGGAATCACACTTTGTAGCTACTATTCCCATCGAGACAGATTCCGGATCAGCTCATCACCTCTTTCTTCTTTCCTGTGCCTCTCACTAGGGGAACGGAGCAGATGCTCAACACACTTGACACAATCACCCTATCTCCAATAGCTCCTAGAGATGGTCTGAGGCACTTCCTCGCCCTAGACCCTCTCATTCAATTCTAGACTACTCCTTTGTGAGGAGTTTTTAGGCTTTTCTCATTTCCTTGTTATTTTGCTTTCTCCCTTGTTCTTTTTGCATACACTATTTGGTGCTCTCACTGCTGGTTGCAGCCTTGTCGTACTCTTTCCAGTCCCTTAAACCTTCTTGGTCTTTTGTTGGACATTTAAAAAAAAATCTTATCTCATCTTCTTCTAGTTGTCTTGTCTGGGCATCCCTTGTCGTGCTCTCTCCAAACACGCTCTATGCTTGCATTTGCTCTTTCTGAGTTTCTCCATCTGCATTTGTTTACTCTCCACTTGCTGCTGATATTGTTACCTTCTGATTTCTTTGTTAAGCTCAAACTTCGATCATTATGCCTCATCATCATTTATCCACTTGTTTTGTTTTCCAGTGACATCAAAATCCTTAAATAAATCTGCAATTGGACCCTTCACGATTAAATCTGCACCTTCTATCTTTGTTGCAACATCCTTCACCAAATCTGTACTATCTCCTCCAAGATGTTCTTTCAAACAGAATGACGCCTCTATTTGCTCATTTTCCTTATCAAATACATATTTTTCCCTAAAGCACAAAATAGGATTTTCACCATCAACAAGCTTTGAATCACTTTGAGCTCCATCTTTAATCCAATCTTCAAGGTGACCAATGTCTGAAGTTTCTAACCTCGGGGAATTAAAAGTTTCAACATTTACTACCACTTTGTAATCTTCTTCATCCTCTTCATTTACTGTGGCTACAATTTTCTTTGCTATTGCACCAAACAATTGTTCAATCCTCTCTATCTCATCCCCAAGCAACCCCTCTTCTTCATCCAATTCCTTATCAAACACAAGACCTTTATGTATCATTGGACACTATCTAAACCTTATGCTTATCTGCTGCAATTTCTATACTTATCTCTTTATTTGAGTTCTTTTGATGCCTTCCAAGAGACATGCCCCCTTTGTGTATGGACTATCTACTTCTTTCTATCGCCTTCAATTTCAACTTGATTAGAGAAACAATTCTTTTCCAGTGCATCCACTCTTCTTGCAATTATGTCTAACATTTCACAGAGTTTTCTTTTCTCCACTCCAATGGAATACTTATCCCAAGATAGAATTCTTACAACTTTTTTTATGCTAATTCCCATCCTTATTTCTACTGTAACCCTCTGTACTTACAATCACAATCAATCTTTTGTGCCTCCTTGTATTCACTTTTTGTAGCGCTATCTCTCAATTGTCCAGGACTCTCTCCTCCTTGCAACAATCCTTTTGAGCTTTTCTCAACCAACCACTTCACTCTCTACTCGTCCACTGGTCCTAGTGCCTGACTGCCTCACACTGAACGATCAATCAGTATGCTCAGGAACACAAGGTCTGATAGCACTTGAGGGCAACATTCCCATAATCACAAACCAAATTACTCTGCTCTCAAAGGCCACAAAATCTCACAGTACACAAAGAACATTTTAAAGAGCCATGAATTCAATGCTCTGGTACTACTTGGATACTAACCTTGTTGATAATAGAAATATATAAACTTATGGAGAGACATAAACGATAAGAAACTATGATTAGAAGGTAAATTTGAAAATAGAATGTTATTAATAAAAAACCATTTTTCTTTATAATTAGAACATAATGCATAGAATTGGAATTAAGAGGAACAATGCCAGAATCAGTTTATAACAATCTTTAATGACACATGAACGAGGCTTTACAATTCCATTGGAATTGGTCTTCCCTCACACCGCAGAACAAACTTGGGAACACTCAATGTCCTCTCAACCTCTTACATAAAGAAACAATGAACAAGAACGGAATAAATACAAATCTGTAAGAACTCGCTGTAATGGGACTACAATGTATATGATCTCCCAAGGAATCAGATTGAACACACATAAAATCTCAGTTACCAAAATTATCCAACTTCTATTTACATCACAACCCTGCTCTCTACTGTCGATCTGCAGAATTTCCTTTCGTTTGTTCTTTTAGAACAATACATTCTTCTTCCTTTTATTCTACCTGACTCTCTCCCCAAAGGCAATCTGTCTTCCCTTTCAACCAGTAAACATGCAAATCTATCTATTCAATTACCAAGATCCCACTTGTAACTGTTGGCAAATGGGGTTGCAAGCTTTGGGTTTAACTATGGAGGAAACTCTGTAGTTAAGTGCGCTCAGGCTGGAGTAGTACTGGGATGGGTGACCTCCCGGGAAGTCCCGGTGCTTCACCCTTGTGAGCATCACCTAGATCCAATGAGTGCTAAATGTTCCATTTATTTTCATGAGAGATGGATTCATGTTGAATCACTACTCACGAAACACGGGTCATCGAGTTTGACTCAAAATCACACAGTTAAATCCTGATATTCACATCACAATTTGACTTGCTGTGGAAATTATCTCCTACTTATCAGGTGTTTAACTACTGATGATCTATCTAACCTCCTGTCTTCGTATTGTCAGGAAACATGAACTGATAACTGTTACACACGAAAACAAGATTAGAGTTTTCAGAAATCACCTAACAAGGCAAACGAAAATTGAAAACAGGCAAGATGCTCCCGCATCAATTACACTATACAACACCATATTAGAGAAAAAAACAAAACCCATTATAATATATATTATATTTTTGAAAAATGATTTATAATATTTTCACAAATATTTTGAACATTTTGAGAAGTTAGAACTAAGATATTTTAATATTTATTTACTAGTTTGAATTTTGAATCACATCATAACATCAATATCTTTCAATGTTGTTGAAGGAAACAAAAAGTGGATCATCTAATAACAGGAGAATAGTTACATTTTTGATAGCATGTGGTACTATCCATGAGTTTGTATTTGATGATTAAATGATCTCTATGAATGCATGGAATATCGTGGCAATGATCCTCTATTATTTCTCAAGCAATGGAGATTTTCTCCTTATTCATGTGTTAAAAGAATTGCGCCCTATGCCTTTTTAATTGGTAACTGGGAAATCAGTTCCTCACCCTTTGTCTTAATTGAAATAGATTTTAGCTTGTTCTGTAATGTCCCCATTTTCGCTAGCATCAGAGTTTGAGGGATTAGCTTATTATTGTGATCCTCGTAGGCTAATAATTGTGGATAGAAGGTTTTTTGGGGCAGAGGTTCGGTTACGGGAGGGTCATGTCTTCTTCACAATTCAGTATGTTCCAGTTTGGTCTTCATTTGACTCAGATTGGACTTCATTTGGGCTTAGTTTCATCCACCTACTATTTATGGAAAGTATGGTGATGGTTGAGAGAGAACCTTTCTATTTTAGGAATGTGCATTTGGTCATATGGGGAAATAATAGGTGTGACTTTTGTTTCAGATGACATATTTAAAGGATAAGTATTTTGGGAGTTCTTATTATTTTATGGCCAAATTATTATTAAATCATTAAATGACCCGTTAGAAGGGGCCATTTATTTAATTAATTCATCAAAGCTTATGCCAAGGAATTGATTAAAGTTTTGGAGGAAATAATAATCATTTTATATTATTACGAATTCAAATATGCCACGAGAAGCAAAGTTTGCATTTTAAGTGAAAAGTATATGGAAGTTGTTGGTGTGTTGGAGAAGATTTTAGCTTTAATTGTAATAAAAGCAAGCATCTACTTTGATTTATTCATCTCTTATCATTTGCATTTTATGACTGAATTTCATGAGGGTTTCAACATTGGCTGAAGGAGAGATTTGATTCCTCCATTTTGTTGGCACTTCAAGCTTTTGAAATACAGAGCGAATTGTGTTCTGAGTCTGAGAATTAATTCTGCATACTAGGTTTGACGAATTGTTGCTGAAGTATACCATTTTGATCACATTATTTGCTGTGATTTGCTACTGTTACTTTGAAGGCGTTCATGAGCTGCAATTTGACATTTGATCTGCTATTGGATTCTACACTGAGTGACAAGTTCTGAGAAATATCGTGGGGTTCGTGAGAAGCTGGGATTTCCTTAATAGAGCTGTGTTTGGGTTTCCTACAGTAGCAACGTTGCATCTAATAGTAACGTCTATACCATTGGCTGCCATACATTGGAGTTTGACGTGGCGACTTATTTGTTCCTGCTGTTTTATATCAGATGCCAACAACATTTACATGTTCTCTATTTAATAAGTTAGATTGCATACCAATAGTTTGTAATAATATCTATTGGCCATAGATGCACATTTAATATGTAAAAATGATATTTATGCATTCTTATGGTTAAAAAGGATTGCATTTGTGTTCCAATTCTTTACCTGGATTTCCTAGCAATCATTTGCAAGCATTTAAACCTCATTTAAAATCATTTAAAGAAAGAAAAAACAATCTGGAAATAAAAGACAGCAAGATAAAACTTTCCTGTAAAGTGTTTGACAAAATGTCAAACATCTAAAAAGGTAAAGCAATTTGGTGTTTCTCAAGCTAGAGCCAACAGGGGTTCTAACAATGGTATCAGAGTTTGCATTTTGAAACAGTATCCTAGCGTGGGATATTACAGTGGTATCAGAGCTTGCATGATAAGTGTTTGACAAAATGTCAAACCACTAGAATTTGAAGTTAGAACCGATTGGGGTTCTCTACATGTTTGTTCTTTTATACAAAATTTCTTGACCACAAATGAGGAGACTAAATCATTATAAATCCCCCAAAACTATGAATCCAAAAACACCTCAATGTGAGAACAGAAAAGCACTCCACCTGCATTTTATATATATATATATATATATATAATGTTGTATCCATATTAAGTGGACCTTGCAAAATAACTGGATTTGTATCTATTCTGTATATGTATTTGTAACTGTCTCTGTCCATGCAAGTCTAGAAAAAAAACTCTAGTTGTCAATGTTTAGGATATTGCTATTTTTGAACTCTGTTATACTTTGTTATTTACGTTATTATTTACTTCTCTTTAATTCTTTCCTACTAAGTTTCAAGATATTCAGGAAATGTTTCATTTTGTTGTCAATTTTGAAGACGTTGCTCTTAGATTACTAGGTTATCCACATCCAATTCTTTTGTATCTTCAGTTCCTTTTTCTCATAATCATGGAATATATAATAATTGTACATACATAGCCATGTTGGCATGCAGTTTCAGACATTGCTAGAGAAACAGATTGATAATCATTTGAAACTTTAATACCATCTAGAAAATTGTGATTGATAATCTGCCTACTTTTGCAGTGCCATCTAAGGTTTTAGGAAAGGGTGCTTCAGTTAGCAATGTTGAAGGGCAAATACTACATCTGCGCCATCCAAAGTCAGGTGATGAGTAATAAGAATTATATATACGCACACATCCATGCATGTGTACACAATTTTCTCGAGATCTATAGCATTTTGTAGCATAACATTAAGTTTTTTTTTCTGCTGAATTGTTAAAGGGTAAAACCATTGGCAAACTAAAAAAGGAAAAATTGAAAATGAATGAAGAGATGCTTTACAGTTCGAATTTGCAAAAATAGTACTATAGAGATTCACTGAACTTATTTTATATTTAGCTGTATATAGAAAATGATGATAAATCGGAAGTGTCTTTGAATGAATTATTGATATTGTCGTGTAAATAAGTATAATGGCTATTTAGAACATCAATGATAAAACATGCAAGATTATAAAATAGACTAAGAGAATGGACGTCATGCCAAAACTATGCAAATACACCCTAAGAAGTAGCATAATTGGGGAACAACTTACTGCAAAACCAAAAATACCAAATCTGGGCAAGGCCAAAATTCGAATGCTCCGCTTGCATGTCTACTTTTGTAGTAGAATGCATAGCCAAGACCCATTATGCAAATCCAGTAGTAAAAAGGTGAGGTTGACTTTTCTGGAAGATGACAGTATATGGAAGCATTCTATTAGGCATGGCTATAGTCATTACACTCTTTATTTCTAGCTGCGTGATGCTGTTAAGTTTTGTAGAACATGTAAAGCATGGTAGACAATGTACTAATTTACATACAATGAAAATGCAAAACCCCAAAATAATGGAAATAATTTCAAAACTGCAATGGTTGATAAATTTTCATCCCAAAATCTATAAAATATCTTTAAAAATATCTTTGTTATAAAAAAACATATTACATACAAAACAAACATGAAATGCCATTTGATATGGTATTACAATGATGAATTTCAATTTACCAATGAAACACATGAAAAAATTGTAAGTAATAAACAAACATGAAATGCTATTTAATCAACTTTGTTGGTATATTTGCAGAGTCAAAAAATTTGACAAGTTTTTGAACATTTACATGCCATGAAACTTCCCAAGTATTTGGCAAGAACTACCTTTTTTAGCTAGCTTTTGCCAGATACTTGTCAAGTCAATGGCAAAACTGGCTCATGTTGGTAAAAAAACCCAAATGTGTCTAAACTTTATCAATTTCAATGATTTTTCTCACATCTAACGCCTTGTGCAGGATGTGAGCACTGGCCCTCAAATCCATTAGGGTATCCACTCCCAAACCCATACTAATTATTGGGATTTCTCATCATATAAGAAATTTGATTTTAATTAGGGGGTCTGGGAGTAGGATATAGAATAGAGAATTCAGGCAACTAATTCTATTACAATCATAATATCATTGATCAATGATGAAGTATATCATACTATTAGCTTCAAACATTCAAATGTGATTATTAGAACCTCTCCTCAAGTTTTCACTAGACTAGGGAAGAGATGTGAAATATTCTTGCAATTTATGAATTATGATGAATCATGATGATGTTCAAACGCTATCATCAACATTAGTTGTCTCCTAACTATTGTATCTAAATTCTGTACCAGGATGTTATTTTGTACTCAATTCGCATTCATATCAATCTAGTTTAAAAGAAAACACTTCTGTAATGATTGGATACATCTTGTTATTGAATTTTGTGCAAAAAAATGCATCTCTACTGAAATTTAAACAGTTTTTAAGTTACCGAGTTTTTGTTCACTCAATTTTTTTGGGTCTGGCATGTTTTTGCTGAGTGCAAGTTTTCCAACTATGATTTGATTTTTACTAGATAATGAAGTACATGCTTACACTTATTTAGTTGGTTGTAGATAGTTTTTTAATAGATTTTTGTAATTGTTTCCTATTTTTAGACTGTGAGTACCTTTTTTTATTGCTAATAGATTATGTATTTTTATTATTTTCAAATATAAACATTAGAATATCAAAATTTAGCATGGTAAAAGCTCTAGCATGGCCTTCCAATTGCAAACCCTAACCAGTCAACTGATATCGATTGTAACAACCAATAGAACATATCAAATTTAAGTACAAAATACCAAGCTTCCCTAAACAAAAGATCGGAAACACACCTTAGCAGACCAGCCTACCCATTTACCGTATTCAATTTTTACAACTAACATACCCCCACATTATAAGACAGAGCCATATCTTTGTGAAATCAACAAGAAGCCGCCTTATACCGTGACCTTGAAAAAGTAACTGAGTACCAACAGCTGAGCACCATTATCCAGGTCTTCATACAAACCATTTTTACCAAACCATAAAGATAGGGACATTTAAAAAAAAAGCAACATTTAACATAAAAAATATAAATACTATTTTTTCTTCTTTGTAGGCTTGATAGGGTCATTGGTCCAGTAGTCCTCTGAATCAAATTTCGAAGTCTGCACTACCTTCTTCGCAGCCACATTCTCAGCAACATGCCTTGCCATTTCCTATTATATGAGGAAATACTTTAATGTCTCCCATCCAATTTGGGCCAGTTTTTCATTCCTTGTTTCCAGTCACACTCCAAATTAAAAACAGATGAAGTAACAGCTTGTTTCCTCCAATTTGCAACTATTCCCCATGCTGTGCTAGAAAATCCTTACCAGGTATGGCTACTGTCAATAAGGACATCATTTGATTCAACTATATCTTCCTTACGCATTCATTCATCACCCATTCCGCCTACTCTGGTGTCCAATTCCAGTTCCCAGTCAAAAAACATGGAGGCAATGTCCATATTGGACATGGACTGATATTCCATCCTCGTGAATACCTGTTCTGACACTCCATCCTCATAAATTCTTTGTCCAATATGATATCAACAATCTGCAGAAATATGAGGTCCTCAATATAAATACACTCCTCAAGTGCTTCCTACAGATTTTTCCAATCAAAGAAAGTTTCTGTTTATATGTTAGGAGAGTGAAACCCGCTTCCATTTTTTCACTCCAGCAACATCGCATTTCTTTGCTGTTCCCCGTTGCTCTTACCACCTCAAATCACTCCACTTTCCCACTGTCTTGGCATGATGCAAACTTTTGGAGAAATGGCGATCACCTTTCCCATAAAATGTAGTGCAACTAGTAGCCATCACATCAGTGGCCTTGCCGTGTCATTATTCCAGCCTGCCATCAAGGACATATGACATATCGAAAGCATTGAGATTTAAATCTCAAAAATCTTCCTGTATTTCCTCTGCGTGATTTGCATTTAATGCGCCCCCTTTGAAAGTTTGTTTGCCAAATCATTACCCCCCACCAAATACAATGCAAATTTGAATTCCTTAAATTTTTGATTTTTTTTATAAATCAATTTGACATATTAAGTTCTATGCAAGAGCTTCACTTTTGACTAGAGCATTAATAATGATTAATAAATCACCTCCTAAATGCAACTTTGAAACTGATAACTTTTTGGCCATATAAATTGCCTGCAACACTGCTTCATTGTTCGTCCCTTCCTGAATTTGTTTGGTGCCCATCGCTACAATTCTCCCTGAGAAATTCCTTGCCACAAATCCAGTGCCAGACAGGCCCAGATTGCCTTTTGAGGCCCCGTTAAAACACTCTAATCCATCCCTCTTCCGGTTTGACCCACTCTTCTGAATTGTGATCAAATGAAACTGGATTCTCCCGGTGAGGCCATTCATAGGCTGGACTGTAGTACTTTCTTTTTGTAGCATATATTCAATAATATATCATCATGCTGTCAACTTGAGAAAGTATGGCACATTTTTTCAATCTTGTTTCTGCTTCTAAGAACATACAAAATTCAAAGAATGTTAGTAAGAGAGGAGACAGTAAGATACAAAGCATAGTTGAATCACGCGGTGACTCGTTGCAACATTCGCATGCACAATGCAAGGGCACAATAATTTGCAGTCCTGGCTAGGGAATGATACAAAAAAATGAAATCTATCAGAGGTTATCGCAAAAGCATATCTTCTGTGGCAAAGATTTTTTTTGGTAAATTAGTGACAAAATTGCCCACTTCCACTATGTTTTTTGTTTAGTTATGCATGTCGATAATTAAGGGTTTTCTGTATGTCAAAACCATCTTTAGTAGTCATTTGCAATGAATTGTATATAACCATGAACTGGTTTTCAGAAGTCATGATTGGGGCAATTTGTGAGGCAAGTTGGCAGTAGAAGAATTAGAGAAGAATGTAATGTCCCCATTCTTGAACCCATTGTGGTAAAGCATTAGAGTAATATTGTGGATAAGGAGTGGTAGTCCTCGAACACCAATAGCTAATAGAAGTTAGTAGAAATAGTTTGAAGTAGCTGTGCTAATCTGTTAATAGGAGAATAAGAGATTATGAAACTGTGAAGTCTTATAAATAAGAGAGTTCCATAGATACATTAGGAGGAATAAGCAAATGATTCCAAGTGATGATCATCTTGAAGAAGAATGATGCATACCTCTTCATTATCAAGTGCTCTATGTTGATCAACCATGGAAAGGGATAGTTAGCATGACAATTATCTATAACAAAAAGATGCCCAGCATAAATGAAGGGAAGTTATCATAACAAAGAATCATAGAACTAATCATCAATGACAAGATCAATTGTAAGCTACATTGTCAATCATGATGAGGAATGGGCCAAGGGATCAAGGAACACAAGCATCAATAGTCAATATTTGTGGAGATGAAGATATGACAGCAGATGGGCATTTACAGTGAGCAACCATCAAAATTTGAAGGACCATTGATATCAAAGAATAAAGGTAAATGTATTTATTTAATAATTGACATGCGTAATAGGCAGCCTAGTTTGGTCTGATATTTCTTTTTGATTTGATTATGTGCTTGATGCTGTTTTATCAATCATGTCACACACACACACATATAAAACAGCATTTATGTATATATCAACCATAGATAACAGCATTTGTATATCTATATATCTAAAGATCACACAACTCAGAAAATAACACATTACATGTTCCTTAAACTGAATCTTCATTTCACAAATAGTATTACAAAATAGTTTCATACATACCCGTCAAATCTGCCCTGCTGGTAATGATGTTTTCCCAGTCCATACATTAATTCTATGTATAGTTTCCAAGCAATAAATGTGTGCTTCTAGCTCCAGTCAAGTTCAGCTGTGGAGAATGATACTAGATAGCCTTGTAAACTCTTCCAAAATGTAATTAGAAACCCTTCGAACCAGTTTGCTCCACTTCCAAGCCCTAACCTTCAACTGTCACTGGGATTTAAGCCTTATAATGTGTGATCAGGTATGAATAGTGCCGTTACAGAAGAGTTGTACGGCCTAGCTGATATGAATAGTTCTGTCTTAGCAGAGGTGCAGTTAGGACTATTTGTAACAGCAAATGATATCTCTGGACTTTCCACAGTACTTGTCACAAATCTGATACGAAAATCGAAGCACTCAAATAGCAATTAATAAACTTTTGATGTAAAATTTGTTATCTGAATGCAAACTCCATTCAAATCTGTAGACTTTGTTTTAAAACAACATAGAGATTGTTGCCCATGATGTATTTCATCCTCACAAACCTTTGGAGAGGAGCTCTCCAAACAATTACATAAACTTTCAATCCACCAACATGCTTGAAAATGAGCTCTTGGAAATCTTTTATAACACTCATAAGAGCTCTTTCACTAATCTTACCATTGTGGTATAAAACTATAAATAAAATCACTTTCCCCCATCACTTTTGCCTTTCCTTATTTTTTTCCGAACTTTGCTTTTTTGTCCTTTTTTCTTGAAATTGCTTTTTTCTGCCAGTTTTTCTCTAGCATCTTTTGGCTCTTTTTCTGCAGATGCTTTTCTTTTAATATATCCCATGACACTCACAATAAAAGACCATTTAAAATTATACTCTTTGTTTTAAATATTTGGCCTTTCCATAGTCCCCTATAAAATAAATTAAAAATAATGATAAGTTTTTAATTAACTTTATAAATCAATAACTTATTGTTATTTATTTTAATAACTGGACTATATCAAATCCCATGATAAATGTCAAACTCAACTCCACCAACATTACTAGAAAGAGCAACCGACTTTGTTAGTGCTCATCACCAGCTTGCTAAAAATAGTAAGTATAGGAGAAATTGTTTAAAAAGGCTCTAGAAAGTGTTGCTCAACTCCACTACATCCTCTAAGCTCATTGGTGACATAAAAACTCCCTTCGAATCGGTTAACACAGATTGTGAAAAATGGTACCAATCACTTCGCTTGTGTGGACAGTAATAGGTGCTCAAGGTCTGCCACCCCTTGGCAAAATTTATATTTTATTGCTAATATGTTACTAGGTTAAAGACGGGGACATCAAGCACTTTTAGGGGCATATTGATTTCAGGGTTTTTTGATGCAAAAAAAGTAAAAAAATGTACTTTTATTACTTTTTGGTGTTCAGCACCTTTAGGTACACCTAGGATGCCCTGTTACATATCTTGGGCACACCTAGGTGTATCCTCAAGGGAACTCATACCTAATGGACTTACCTGGTATGGGTGTAGGGCATGTTCTGGGCAATACTTGGTAACTTAGATAATTTCTTCTCCTACTTGGCATATTGTTCTTCTATTGATATTGCGAGTTCTGATAGGTGTTCTTGAGCTCGTTGCTGGTATGCCCAGGCTTCTTCCCTGATGAGATCGATTGGGATTGATATTGACCGCCTCCCCCTTTACTAGCTCTTGCTAAATGCCCTTGATCACCTCCTCCCCTCTCGAAAGGAGCTGAATGAACATGTCAAACTTGATATCTACAGACAATATATCATCACTACCTGGACTAACCTGCCTAGTGGGTTGTGTCCGACGATGACCTTTTATGCATAGTACTTTTTGGAGATATGTGATGGGATTATTGTTCATCCTAGTTACTTATCTTGACAGTGGTCTCATGCCCTGCGTATCTCACTTGGATCCTTCAGGGTTGGTTCTCACCATCTTCGGCCTCAGACCAACCATCATATTGATAGTGGGGAGTGGATTTGTAAGCTATGTACTTTATAAGAGGTCGAGACCGAGATTCACTTTATTTTCCGATGCCCTATCTATTATGAGATCAGAGGGAGATTCTACTGCTTGTTTCGAGATTGTTCTTCTCTTTCAGATTTCTTTAGTTACTGTGATCAGAGATGCCTTGCACTTTATCTTCAGGAGGCTACCTTGCTTCGGGATAGTACTTTATAGCTGCTTCCTCACTGACATTCTTCTATTCAGCTCATTATTGCTTTTTTCACACCCTTATCTCCTATATGTGGTGTGAAGAGGTCATCTAGCTTTACCAGATCACGTGATCACTCCAGATCTGTCAGACCCCAGAAACAGTCTTCCATGAGATCACATAAGCAGACTAGAGGTTTTGTACATCTGCAGTCTTCTCCTTCGGTGGTTGACTTCTTTTTGCCTAGAAAGGACACCTAGTCCTTGTTGCTGCCGCTCTCTGTTTCTTTCTTCATCTTCTTGTTTTTGTTGCTGGCTTTTCTCGGACATTGTTTGGTGGTCCTGCTGTTGTCAGATTTCTTGCTGTAATCTTTTACTTCCATAGACCTTTTGGTGGTCTTTTATTGGACATTAATATATTTATCTGATCTTATCTTATCTCCATTACTAGTTGACATCCTTCACCTTTTCCCTCACCCCTTGTCATGTCATGAATAATCGGAATCAAAATGAAAATACAAAAAGTTACTCCAAAGCCCATGTTTTTTATTTATATGTTTGGTGAATAAGCTTTATGCTTTAGTTTGCATTTTAATATTAGACTTTTTTAGTTTTAAAGTTTTTAATATTTTTTAGTTTTAATTATTTTCTAAAATTTCCATGTT
This sequence comes from Cupressus sempervirens, assembly GCA_028749045.1. Classification (NCBI taxonomy): domain Eukaryota; kingdom Viridiplantae; phylum Streptophyta; class Pinopsida; order Cupressales; family Cupressaceae; genus Cupressus; species Cupressus sempervirens. The sequence goes on from CM053789.1 coordinate 539,495,874, forward strand.
ATACTTTTTGTGTCACTTCTTAGTTTTTTGTATTTAAAATTTTAAGAATTTTAGTTTTTTAGCTTTTTAAATTTGAATTTAATATATAGAATTTCAACTAATTTTAAAAATACAAAATTTATTATATATTTCAGACATATAATCTAGAAAATTATATATTCTGGTGTCTCCTACGTGTTGAAGATGGTAGCTGCGATAGAGATCTTTATCTCTGGAAATATGAGCGCTATTACCGTTATTGTTACGTTCAGCTGAAAAAGACACTTAAGTTTTAAATTGTAATATTAAATATAAATGACATGTGTCATTCTCATGCATTGAGGCATGAATATTCAAAGAGTCATATTTAATTATAGGAGTTATAAGAATCTCAAGAGACTTCCGGTTATAATGTGAAGAGTCTCTTCTTTTGTTATATATATTGCATTAAGCGATAGGCATTGTACACTTGAACATTTTATTATCAATAAAGATATTTTGTGTTGTGTGGCTGGGTTTTTCCCTTCATTCTCAAAGGGTTTTACCAGGATATTTCTGGTATTCTTTGTTTCAGTTCAAGACAAGAACTATCATGGTCGGATAGCTATGTTCACCTTCAGATAATACCATCTAATTGGTAGGGTACTGTCTTTGATATATTTTTTATTTTTTGGACTAATTTTGATTAATTAGATTTTTGTCCGCCTCACCTTTATTATTGGGTTTTCTTGCCAACATCTCACCTTCTTCATCGTGACGCCATGATATCATGACTTTGGATATTTCTTCCGTTTTTTTTGGCATCTTACATGTGTGGTGTCAGTTTCATTTATTCATGCATCATGGACTCTCCTCCCGTTTATCTTTGCAACTGTAATTATTCTTCTCGGTGAATTATTTGTTAGTTACTTTGTAGGAGTAAAGTCAATATTTATCAAGATTATTGTCCATGATCTTTCGTATATTTGTTGGAATATATTACGTCGCAAAATAAAAAGTCGAAATGCTCTTCTATTGCGTTTTCTTGTTATGTTCGCACAGGTCACAGGATCACTACGGCTTTTTGGGTTTTATCTCCTGGAATGGTTTCTAGAGGAAGCGGTCTTGAGCTTTTGAGAAGTTTATTTGCTTTTCAATCATGAAGCTAGATGTTAATGTGTTGAGATATTTATCCAAGGATGAATTTCGTGTACTCACAGTAGTGGAAATGGGCATGAGAAATGCTAATGGATTTTTTGAGAAGGTTATAATACTAGGTCTAGAGTTTTCAGCGCTCAGTAAGCAGAAGGGTGTTTTGTAGCTCTTAATACGATAGGAGGTATTTGTTCGATCCGTATAATCATGACACCTGTTAGTATTTCTTTTCACTCATGTATGACATCATAGGTCTGGTCACTAGAATAGCATCATTCAGTTCTGGCCGAAGAGGATGAGATGAGTAATCCCGATTTGATAAAACCCTCTAATTAGTGTTTAGAAATGTCTTTGGCTCGGATATCTCCAAATGAGCACACATACCTCACTATAATATCGCAGTTGCTGTGGATTTTTAAGGGAGATAGAAGCCGCAAAATCTAGAACTCAGTGGAAGATTTATTTTTTATGAGATATCGTAGTCGGCACCAGGGCATGTGAACTGTTTTTCGAAGAAAAGTGGTCTCAACCGACACCCTGGCTACAGAAGAGTCGCTCAATGAACTTCCAAGCAAATTTGATGGGCGCCAAGTGAATTTGTTGAATTGCATACTCAAGTAGGCATTGAAGAATCTCATTATATTCTTGGAGTAGCTAGTCTAAGATTATTTGAAGCAGCAGGAAATGGGATAGGTATTTGGGGTTGTTCTGTTTGGAATGAAAAACACAAGTATCATGCTGCAACACATTAATTACACTGGATTTCCTGCCAAAAGACATATAGAAATGGAGAAAATGGCAGAGCCCGTCCATCTTGAAGATCTTTTGTATTGGAGCAAGATTGGTTTCTGTAAGGGCTTAATATTCTAACTTTAATATTTGGAAAGTATGTTTAAATTTTTGATTGCAGGGTGCATCAAGATATGAGTTATAGCTCGGAGAGAGATTCAAGCATTCAAGGGAAGTTTTTCTGCATATTCTTTTGTGATATTTGATTACAGCCTTCAGATTTAAAATGATCAACTATTGAGGAGTAGTTTTGTATAAAACTTTGTGGTCTCTTATTTTGATCTTTTAAACATGGATACTTGAGGAAAAACTTTGTGGCCTCTTATTTTGATCTTTTAAACATGGATACTTGAGGAAGTCATTTTTGGCAATGAGAGGTTTGTCTTATTTGAAAGAAGAATCACTCAAATTATTCTTTTAGGATTATAATATCTCTTGATGACATGCATGGTGTTTTCTTGCAACTCATTTTTGAGTTGTCATTTCACTAGGAATAGTGAATATTCTAATATTGATTCCTATTTGTCATTAATATCTACTTTCGTTGCAAGAGAAAAGCAATGATTAAGAGGGAGATATTTTAGCTTTAGAGGGAGGCTTCATAATTAAAAGGGAGTGCTTTTGGAATTTCCTTTATTCTCATGTATGCTTGTGATGCTTATAGGATTTGTAAAATTTGACTTAAATGGAACCAAGTCTTATTTTGTTATGTATATTCTTGTATGAATAAAAGAGATTGTAAGATCAGCTATGATAACTCTTTCACTATGCAATAGTGAACATCATGTTGAGAGAGTCCATGATGTCATCACGTTGAGAGATTCCGTGATGGGAGTTGGATGTCATGTTGACTGATTCCATGACAGTTCACGTTGAGAGAGTCCGTGATAAAAGGCTTAGCTAAGTCTTACAAATCTTTTTATATTGAGTGATTCCATGAATGTGATTAATTGTTACAGGTTTTCATGTTGAGAGATTCCATGAATGTGATTAATTGTTACGAGTTTTCATGTTGAGAGATTCCATGAATGTGATTAATTGTTACAAGGTTTCATGTTGAGCAATTCCATGAATATGATTGATTGTTATAGTTTTTCATGAATCTAATAGGATATATGGGATAAAATTTCATTATTAACATTTTGGTTGCAGTCTTGAGTGATTGTTTAGCTAAAGATCTCTCTGGCTAAGAGGGAGTGTTGAAGATGGTAGCTGCGATAGAGATCTTTATCTTTGGAAATATGAGCGCTATTACCGTTATTGTTACGTTCAGCTGAAAAAGACACTTAAGTTTTAAATTGTACTATTAAATATAAATGACATGTGTCATTCTCATGCATTGAGGCATGAATATTCGAAGAGTCATATTTAATCATAGGAGTTATAAGAATCTCAAGAGACTTTCAGTTATAATGTGAAGAGTCTCTTGTTTTGTTATATATATCGCATTAAGCGATAGACATTGTACACTTGAACATTTCATTATCAATAAAGATATTTTGTGTTGTGTGGTTGGGTTTTTCCCTTCATTCTCGAAGGGTTTTCCCAGGATATTTCTGGTATTCTTTGTTTCAGGTTTATCTCTTTCTTATTGTTGCTTATTTCATTGTTTTCTGGGCTCTAGTTTCAACACTACGTACTCGTCTTGTTCTAAAAAATTGACATACTTGGTACTTGTAATGTCAAGCATACTAGTACCATCTCTTGGCAACACTTGTGAATTTAAGCTTCTATGTGAGAGAAATCTAGTACTTGTATTCGTTTGCTTATGGGTTGTTATTCATTTATTGTACTATGGATACTAGTACCATCTCTTGGCAACACTTGTGAATTTAAGCTTCTATGTGAGAGAAATCTAGTACTTGTATTCTTTTGCTTATGGGTTGGTATTCATTTATTGTACTTTGGATGCTGTTGCAAGCTGAATGGATCTTGGTTTGGTAGTGAGCACTAATTCATGAGCAAAATGGCCAAGGCATGACCTTGTTGCTTTGGACATAGTTTGTATACTTAGATTCATTTTAGAGTTGATAAACCAAAATTCAGTCACAAAATATAACTTTAAGCAAAATTCAGTTACAAAATATAAATTTTATGCAAAATTCAGTTACAAAATATAAATTTATGCAAAATTCAGTTACAAAATAGTATCAAATGAATCTAGTGGGCTTCGGGGCTGTGCTTGTAGTGGAGTGAGGGGTTAGCACCCCTTTTGGGGGTTTAATTGTAGCAGCCCCAGTGGTTTTGAGGGATAGTGCCTATCATGAGGGTTTGGAGGTAGTATCCTTAGAGCAGTTGAGGGCTGATGCCTCAATGAGTGCCTTGCCCCTAAATCACACAAACCTTAATGGAACATGTCTTTAAATGATTTTAGCAAACTAGGTTTTTGAGTGTCAAATTGCCTTTTTTGTTCCCATTTTCCTCATTTCTTCTTTTTTTCCTTGTGCTCTGCAAGTTTTTCACTCTAACACATCGATTACTTACTAGAAACTTGTTATAAACTTGAAGGATACTCATCAGTCGTCACAACAAGTTGGCGATCTTTTCTTGCAAAAACTTATGGAAAAAATACTTACAATGACCTTCCAATTAGTTAAACTACGGCCCTAGAATCCCTATGGGCATGTCCAAATGTACCTACAAGGTACCTGGAGCAGCATGGCTATGCTTGGTTTGTCTAGTAGCACCAATAAGCCTAGACACATTGTTGATGAAAAAAATGATTTTGAACATTTACAAATATATCTTAATAACAAAAAAGCCCCAATACATGAGTGAAGGCCCTAAAAGTGACCACAAATTTCTGCTATTCCTTCATTTCAAAATCACAAAGGATAAAAACAACCAATATAATTTCAGATTGCCATTTTTGCATTTGTAAAATTTGCTAGTTTTTTCAAGGTTGTAGGATTGCAAATGTGCCACAGATGATTGCTAAGTTCCATGAGAGGGAATTATCATGCATAGATTAGGGTGCACTAATGCACAGTTCTGTGTACACTAATGTACTTGAATGTCAAAATCAAGGTTGTATGTGCGATCTTTGGTTCTATGCCAAATTCTGTGTTTGTGGCTGTCAAAGAGCAATTTTGTTCTATGGTTGGTCTTTAGTTCTATGCTAAATTCTGTATACTTAGTATTGGAAGGGAAATTCGGTTCTATTTTTGCTTCTTGGTACAGCTATGATAAAAAATAGAAGTTGATGTGAGAAAAAATCTATATTTCTTTAGATTGTAAGTGAATTCATTTAGTAGTATTGAATAGAATTCTTGTTATTGAATGTTGTATTCTCTATCTAACTATATAATTGTTCATTCACTTATAGGAAGTCCAACCTGCTACATCTTGATGGATGGATGTATTCAAGAACTTCACTGGTTTAAGCAACGCTATGGCTCTTGGTTTCTTGGTGAATATGTTTGTGAAGGTGTTCACAACTGTTGCAAAAGGCCCTTTTTTCTTTGTAGTGGCATTTTTTATCTTATTGATCTCATCTTATATAATTTTTATTCCATGATTGCAATTACATTCATAGGATTGATGTTTTGTGGATTTTGAATCCTAGAAATTAGGCAGGTTTTCATCAAGCATTATATCCTTATATATTTGGCGTTTATTTCATTTGGACCTTGACAAGAAATTGAATATTAGATATTTGATAAGAATTTTAACAATCTTATGGTGTCATTAGATGGAAGCCTCTATGTTGCAACACCAGTAGATCCCATCTTCATTGTGTTGCCACTTTTAGATCAAGCTCGAATGAAGGTACGTTAGTACTTGTTAAAATGTGACTATGTATTGTTGGATAATGATTTCCATATGTACAAATATACATGGATTTATGTCACAAAAGCTCTCCTGGATAAGATTATACTGAAAGATTTCCTCAGCTGGCATGTATATAATTTTTTTTTTCTAGGGATTTCTAGGACATCATCTCAAAATGTTAAATACATAACTCAATTTTGAATTCTAAGGATTGCTTAATACAAACATCATCCTTCTAAAATGGTACAAAGTTGAGATTTGCCTACACACAGCCTTTGTGCTTATAAAAAACAAGTATATTACATGTCACATTTCTTTGTAGATTAGCTTAGCCATTGTCATAGTGGGATTTTCTCCATCTATTGAAAGAAATCCTACTTGAATGCCTCGTGTGTGGTTCATATTGCTTGATTCATTGTATGTGAGTATTTATTTCAATTTGTCTTTAGATTTGAATTTTTTATAGAACTTAGATTGTTTTGCTTGGTTGCATTTTTGTAGTTTTCATGCATCCCGTTTAGTATCATCTTTCCTTCTTTCACACGTTTTTCAGCAAAATAAGTATGCTCAACTGTCAAAGAGCTTGGGGTGTTTGTTTAAATTTGCGCCTCTATAACATTCATCAAATACCTTAACCAATAGGAAACATTTATTTTATGTTTAGTGGCCTTTATTCTACCTGTTCTTTCTTCTTTGAATATATGTATTCTATAGCTTTGTACATCTCAAAGTTGACAAACTCAGATGTGGTAGACCCAAGATTTGCATCTCAGAAAAAACTTGTCAAAACTTGGTAATTTAAAAATACTAAATTTGTAAGAAAAACACAAATTTTAGACAAAATGTAGTGCTAAAAACGTAACAAATCAGTTTTGGAGGGGCTCGTGGTTTGAAATGTGCCCCTTGCAAAGAATTGTATTTAACTCCAATTTGCACAAGCACATTTATTATTTATCATAGAAAATCTTGTGTTTTAAGTGTTTATGCGATATAAAATTATTTGTTCCATGTTTGACAAGCTTTTTATAGGGACTTGTTGAGTCATTGTGCATGTTCACGCAAAAAGCTGATTTATGACTACAAAATTAGTTGATAAGTTCACTTTACAAAAACTTGGGACTTCAGAAAACTTGTGAGTACTTGTTGACTTGGTGAGCAATTAAGCTATGGTACACAATGGTATCTATTAAGTATCGAGCTACACCTGAATCTTTCTATATGACTTCTATAGGTAATGTATATTTTTAACTTATCAACAGTATGCACATTAATCTCAAGCTACACTCATACTTATCTCTCTCAAGTCAACATTGTGCAATGGCTCACTTGAGCCAGACCTAATATTCAAACTTTTTGCTTTGTTTTGCCCAATTGTTTTTTTCTATCTTAATAGATTTTGGGTGTGTGTGTGTGTGTGTGTGAGAGAGAGAGAGAGAGAGAGAGAGAGAGAGAGGATGGCAAGGCCGTGTAGTTTTCAAGATGGAGATTTATGTTTGAATCCCTCCAATTACATATAAAGGTGGAATTCCAAGTGGTGAATTCTTCAACTTTCATTGTGGCTTCTAAGTTAATCAAAGTTGAATAGACTGGATGTTGTATGAGGGGAGGAGTTTCCCTTTGTGGCGTCCACCATTATGCACCAGATTAAAACTCTGAAAAATACATCAAATTTTGAATTTTCTGATAAAAACATGCAAATATCATCCCAATTCCCACGTAATAGTGGATTTCAAATAAATCACGTTTTAGAATAATTAGATATGAATGAATGCATTTACTTTATGTACATATATAATTATAATTTAATTGTTGAGTTTTTCTAGCATGTCCAAGCCTGAGTTAGAAATCAATATTAAATAGTTGTGTTTGCAACCTACATCTACCAAAACCATTACCCCTTATGAATGTATTACAAACAATAGTTAGAATAAATCTTACAACATATTTTCCCAATACACCTTAAGTGTCTTAGGACACTTTCCAAGGATGTTAGAACCATGTCATATAATTACAAGGTAGATGGTATGCTAACTGTTAACATTTGTAGCAGTACAATGAACACTGAGTCGGGGGATTGATGAATCAGTGTTCATAGACAACTTTTCATTTCAAAACACTTTTTAAAATCTTGATCATACAATATAAACTATAAAGAAATGAACTGTAAAGCAAAATAACATGCACAAGAATTTGACAAAAGTATTTGTTCTGAGTGGAAACCTTCTGGGTAATAAAACCACTCGAAGTGCCTCACTGGCTTATTTGAAAAACTGGTTTTACAAATGCCTCACAGACTAAATGCATCACTGGTTTTTACTCTTTTCAACTTTTTTTACGTATCAACACAGAGGACTAACTCTGATTCTTTCAATAACATGTGTTTCACTAATCTAAGAATGCATACAGTACATCATTGCTTATATATTTGAATACTATATACAATAATATATCATATGAGTTCTTCAGATCTCTCTCTGAAAAATGTGTCTCAGTAAATCCTCAGTCTCTCTATATGCTTTCCTCTGAAATCTACATTCTGAAATGTTTCAAGATAATGTATACATTATGTTCCTTACCAAGAAACTGAAAACTTGCCATGGAACTGACAACAGAAGTTTCTCAACTGCAAATCTAACTTCTCTTTCAAAACCTAAATGCTTAACTGTCATTGAACAGTTTTCCAAAACAAAATAATAATCATATGCTATTTTGGGATAACTGAATGCTTGATGAATCTGAATAATATCTTAATCAAAATAATCTTCAAACAGAAACCCTGTAAACTGCTTTGGTTTCATCCTTAACATAATGTATTAAGCAAATCCTTCAAAGACTCAAAAATGATTTAAAAACTATCATGGAAAGACATAAAGATATGATATACAAATTAAAAACTACAGAGAGTAAACTTTGACTTCAACAATATAACCAGATATGGAACCATATGGGCGAACCCAACAAACAAGGGTTTATGAAACAAAAAGCATAAGTATGCATATACAAACCCATAACAGAAAGAAACAACTTGAGCTAAGGTTAGAAGAGATTGAGTTGACCATAACCAGTTAACAAATTTATCTACTGCTAGTTTTATTTTCGCAAAGACTCGAATAGTGATTACAAGGATAACAGAACTGCAAGATTATAAACTCTCTTTGAGACTCATAATTAATAAACTGAATCATCACAAACCCTCAAACTGGACTGGAATTATTTTTAACAAAAGAGAGTTTGAAGAGCACACAATTATACTGAGATTGTGGGTGGGGTGGGGGAACTTTGCCAATTCAAAACTTTTATCCACACAAGTAACTTCAAATAACTTTAAATGCTGAAAACAACAATTATGCACAGGAACACAATAACTCAGATTTACGTGGAAAACCCATATGGGAGAAAACCACGGCAATAAATGCTTTTATATAAACTTTGTTCTTTTACAATATATTGTACGGCTTCAACCTACTAGAGGCTCCAACCTCTATGTTTATAAGCACCCACTCATTGGAAGCTCCAACTTCCACACTTCGCAAGCTCTGACCTACTGGAAGCTCCTACCCCCACACTTCGGAGGCTCCAACCCACTAGAAGCTCCTACTCCCATTGCTTGTCTTTGTGAGCACCGATCCACTGCACTCAACTTTTTCCACTCCGGCTATGTTGCTTACCCAACTGGGGATGTACATTTTCTTCGCACAACTTATTTTCTTCAAGTTGATATTTATATTTGCTTTAGATTCATATCTAAAAATTTCTTCCTAAAAGAAGCAGCAATATTTCCTTTTTATTATTGTAAAACTACTTCTTTTATGTTTCTAACTCCACATATTCCCCTTTTCTTTAACTCTGATTATATATATATATATATATATATATATATATATATATATATATATATAAATCAGAATACAAATCTGACTTTATATATATTTCACACTTACTCCCCTTTTCTTCTTGTACGCTACATCCTCTCCTCTCATTAACTTATTTAAAATAAATTCTCTCTTCCCTATATATCACTTATATTTCCCATGAACAATTGCAACTCATTAAACACTCCTTTTAATATTTTTAATCCATCATTAGCAAATCATATAATTATCAATTTAATGAAAACTTACCCGTGTATGTGAATTTCATATATCTTCCTTGCTATGTATCTTTTCTTATATATGTTTTATTTATGTTTCGTGCCTGTGCTGGATCGCAGGGAAGATTGAATATAGGAGCTTTTGGGTTGCGATCTTGCGCTGTGGTGCAGATTCATGCATCGAAGGAGTTGCATGTCGGATGAGTTTCTCATCAAATGGGCAGTTTTTTCCTCATTCGATGCCCTGAAGTTGCGACCTTGCGATGTGCAACATTGCAAGGTCATTTTTTGTAGTGTGTTTTTGTGTTGTGACATTGCAATTGGTGTGTTTGTGTGCTCTGCGCAGCGTCGTGAGTCAGTTTGCTAGGAGAAATTTGAGCGCTGCAATAGTGCGCAGGCCAAAACTACAGTGCAGTTTCGTACTCTGCACAATTTTTCCCTACTAACTAATTTTTGACCTGAGAGCCCAGTATTTATTGATGAACTGTATTTTTTGTCTTTTTTAGCATTCGACATCATTTTATCCGCACAGAAATCACTCGATACTATTTAGACTTAGATGTATTCCGTGTTTATGTATGTGTTCCATGTTTATGTACACTGTCTATGGTCTTTTATGCACATGTGCTTCTGGAAGACATTCACTTCTGTACATTCACCTCTGCTGCTTGAAAGCTATTGTGCCATTATACCTTTTCTTTGAGTTTGTTTGACCCACATATCTCCAACACTATGCAACGACTTCTTCGTACACATTTGTCATTGTCCAGATAGGTGTTGGCTTGCCCAAAACACTATCATATAAAGTAAACCTTGAATTAAGTGAATCATCATAGTACCATATTACTGCTGTCATGAACATCGTTTGCCATGTCATTGTTGTGCTATTTATAACACCATATTATTGTCATGCATGTTGTTAGGGGATGCATCAATGTACGTGTATGCATGTTGTCAGGGGATGCATCAAAGTACGTGTATGCATGCTGTCAGGGCATGTATCAAATTGCATGTATCGCTAACATATAAGAGATGTATGACCAAACTACTGTCATGTATCAAAACTGATCAAAATGAGAGGTATGTGCATCCAGTTCATGCTATGCCATCAAGGACAACAAACTACTTGACATCATACATCCTAAATACACCTATAGGAATGACAAACATGAGAAAAGCATCCCTTAGCCATCCTTAGCTTGTAATAACCCCAACTAGCTAGTGTTAAGGATATAGCTAGTTGGGGTTATTACAGTGGTATCAAAGCTTGCTTGGAAAGCATTTGACGAAATGTCAAACAACTGAATTATAAAAGAATTTGATGTTTGACGAAGTTATAACTGGTTGGGGTTATTACAGTAGGCCTCTTGGTCTTTTTGCTAAATTCCTCGTTAAAGAGTAACGATCTCAATACATAATCTAAAAAATATGAGATCTCCTCACACAGGTCTTTGTAGTCTCCATGAGCATCCATTAATCAATCCATGCCAACTTCAAATGCAATTTTGCAAAATCTTGAGGTTTTAAGCAAATGATTAATGCTCAAAACCAAAGAGAACCAACAGGACCATTGTCAGCGGAATGCATGTTGGGTCAGCATATTGATAGGCTTTCAGAAGTCATTGGAAATGCAGAGGAGGTTAAAAACTTAATGAAAAGAGTGCCTCCAATTGAAACAAAAAACATGAATTTGGAACAGGCTAATAAAGATATTCAAAATAGGATGGAGAGCCTAGAAGCCAGAGTGAGCAATATGGAAAAAATGATCAAGAATGTGGGTGACAAAAACTGTAACATTCTAAAAACTATGGCTGACAATTTCAACACTTTGCTGAATAAGGTGGATCAGACTAGAGGACTTGATTCCTCTGCTGGGAATGAGGATAAGGGGCCAAGCAAGTGCACCAGGGCCAACTCCAAGATGAATGCAGGTGGGGAAGAGAAAAAGTTGGAAGAAATTAAAGCCACTGCAGAGAATATGAACATTCTAGCAAAGCAAGTGGCGGACCTGTTCAAAACTCTGTAGCTGTCTGGGTGCTGTCCTTTTGCTGTCTTTTTTAGCATAGCTGTTTTGGGCCTTATGTTTATGTAATTAGCCTTTCTCTTTTTTGAGGATTTTTAGTTTCCGAACTCTTTAGTTAGTTACTCTTGGATACTTTGTTAAAGGTTTCGGGTCTTTTAAAACCTGTTTTTACATAATCAAAACAGGACCATTGTCAAAGTTTTAGAAATAAGATGAGGAACATATTATGACATCATGATGTAACATCTTCTGAAAAGATCATATGCTCCAAAGGACATATCATAAATTGAGATGAACCATAGACTCAAGAGTCCTATATGGAAAATCAAGATGTCACCATCTCCGAAGGACATGGAGATAACCATCTATCTTTAATGTCCCCTATCGGGATGTCAGATGAGTTTGTTCAATTTCTCTCTTAGACTATCTAATCTTCTAGCTTGAACTAGGTGATGGATGGTATGATTGATATGACTTGCTACTTTTCATGCAAAAATTATTTTTTTATATACATTGAATGACTTTTAACAATGTCCTCCAGGCTGTATTTGCTCGATATATCTGCAGAGTTATGCCACATCATCTAGTGGTAGTTTCTATTATATGAATATGCAATATGTTGCAAACTGCCACTAAATGGTTCCAGAAGGTTTTCTGCCCCTAATATGAATTTATGTTTATGGGGTATTCTTACAGCAATCTTTATCTGGTAAAACAATGATGATATATTCTTTACTGAGAGTTTCCAATATGCTTGATAACCCTTTTGATTCTTTACTGATCATATACATCTATTTAGATTCTCTTTTTCTGACGAAGATCATATATATATGATATTGTATATTCTTTTAAATGAATTGCTGATGTTGAGCTGTTTATCCTTGTGAATGAATTCAATCCTCGTTTCAGTGATTGAGCAAGGAAGTATGATGTTCGATGACTCCCCCCCAGTGGAGTGGAACAATTCTGTTTCTTATATTACTTATATGAGTGGTTAGCATCTCTTGGTACTAGGGAAACGCTTCTCCTTATCAAGTCCCTTCATAACGATTGTTGATTGCGTGTTAATTGTTGGATGTGGAACAATTTATATGATGGCTCTGTATGATATTTCTTTAATGGATCAGACCTTTTGAATATTAATCTTAATGATTGGTCAGCATGCCACCTAATGTTTATTGATATAAACATTTTAACAATTCTAGTGAATTGTTGTTTTAGGAATTTCTTATTCTAAACAAAATATCCTCTAAACCATTCATGATACTATACTGATTGTTGTTTACCGTATGGGGTAAATAGTTTAATGCATACAGACAATAGACAAGAACAACAATACTCCTTTTATTATTCACATATATGCCAAAGAGATTACATAATGCTTACAATGATGATTACAATAATGATCCAAAGTTGTACATATACCATCCCGAAGAACCTTCTCGAAGGGGCCCGTCAGCTACATAACAAGAACTTTCCTGAAGGGGCCTGTTGGCTACATAACAATTACCGACGACATCAACCTGTCGGCTACACAATATTTACCGACGGCATCATCCCCCCCAAAAGAAAAAGTCGTCTCCGGATGTAATGTCCCCTTTTTCATGAGCAATGGAGTTCAAAGGAATTAGCCTATTCCTGATCCTTGTAGGCTAATGGGACTTGATAAGAGGATCGTGAGGCAGTTACCGAGTTGCTTGGTTGGCTCATTTCTTGTTCATATGAAGGTTTTCCTATTATCATCATGGATGTTTCTAATTTTGGAAACCTTATTTTATGTTATAATGTTATATTGCACTTTAGGAGTTGGGATATATTTTATAATTATAAAGTGCAATATTAAAATAATAAAATAATATTATAATATTCCTTCTAGAAGGTGACTTGAGAAAGTTCTAGAAGGAGGCCGACCTATTGAGGAAAAGGAATAAATAGGCATTGAGGGCTCATTGTCTATCATCCAAATTTGTTGTTGATGTGCATTGTGGAGCCTAGGGTTTCTGCAGTAGTCACAATTGGCCATTGAGAACGAAAACTCTCAATTGGTATGCAATTTTGAGGGTGTGAAATATCAGTTGAATTATTGCAAAGTTGAGGAAGTTGCTTCAGACTTTCTACTTGCACTTTAAAGCAAATTTTATGGCCTTTGGCCAAATTTTTGGTGGTATCGATTTGAAGAGATAAATTGGTGCATTGCTGGAGTAATTTTGGTGCATTGAGACTTCATCAAAATTGTTATTCAAGGTTCAATCTGCATCTTTATCAATTCTGGAATAAATTACAGTCATATATATCAGCTTGAGGGAGCCACGATTTAGGTTATTGCAGCCATAACATCCATTGATCCTGGTCTTGATTAGTAGTGCTTGACTTCTAAAGAGATGGAAATCATTATTGGAGCTGGAGCAGATCTTGAGAGGCTGATTTATATTTATTTTCTGAGGTCTGCTAGAACAGGGGTGAATTTAGTTGGGAAACACAAATAAATTTATTAAAATTCATACACTTGTTTTTGGCTTATGGGTATTGGAGCAATCAATTTCTAGAGGATGGACAATGGTGTTTGGTGAGTAAAATTACAGGTTGCAGCTGCTGCTATTATTTTAATTTTGAAGTCTGAAATATCCAGCAGGGGCGGCTAGGGCTGAGACATCTTCCATCACTCATAAGGTGCACTCTCCTTTGTTCTTGTTTGCTATTTCATCCCCAATCCAAGGCAACTTCATTCCAGGTTTCTTTGCATTGTTTGGGGCTCATTTACATGTCATATTTGTATATGTTTGAATTCTGATTTTGTATTCAGAAATTAGCAAACTTCAGGAAAGTTGTATTTTGCCAAGAGTCTTGGTAATGTTTTGCATCTTGGTTTATAAAACAAGTGCTGGAGTTTAGTTTGGATTAGTAACATTATTCATAGTCTTCTAGATTCTAGATGGATGCATTCCAAGTGTTTGATAAAAAGTCACTTGGCTGTAGGTGGATATTTCACATGTAGAAATCATTTAATGAGCATTGTATTGAGTCAATAAGCATTTCCATGTTATTATTCACACTCAGATTTAGTATGCATACCAACTGTTTGTGAATATACCCATTGGCTGTAGGTGTTCATTTCTGATGCTTAGATCATATATATGCATTCGATATTGTCAAATTAGGTTGCACATTCGTGCTAGGACATTGTTTAGTCAATTTTGAGTCGTCTTGCAAGCATTCTCATTGATGCTAATTGAAGAAAAGAGTCATTAAAGAAAACTGAAATGTTATATCAGTCATATGACCCTTGTATGTGAAGTGTTTGACAAAATTTCCAAGGCCAAAAATCAAAAGTTTTCAATCAGATTTGAGTAGGGTCATTACACCGGATGACAATTACAAAATATTCGAGATAGATCAACAAAACAGGATACATTAACTGACTAACTATAACAAGATAGATATGTTTCCGTCACACCATTTTTACATTCGTCTTGTGCCTGCACCAAACTGATCTCCAAAACACACTGTCTCCTTAGTCAAGTTGACCTTGATAGCCACCCGTGCCGCTTTCTCTGCTTCCAAGTCCTGGGTACCTTGAGCCAAGTGTCGCTGTACTGACTTCAACTGGATGAACAACTCCTCCTGAGCTCTAAACAAGAGGACATCAACAAGTGCTTCTGACACAGGAGGCTTCTGCGTCAGGAGGGAGCGGAAACACTAGCAGTGATGGTGCCACTTTGGGTGGGTACAAAAATAATAGCAGAGGGCAAAACAACAATACCAACAACAATACCAACAATAATAATGGGGGCCGCAGCCGAATTAAGTACGATGCGAATGGCCGCCCAATGGTTCAATGCCGAGCATGCAATTTGTGGGGCCACTTTGCACGAAACTGTACATCAGTGAATACACCAAAGTTGTTATGCTGATGGTGCAGTCCTGAAGATCATGAAGATGCTAAATGCCCAAAATTAGGAGTGAATCTGATTAGCATTGGCGCAGACAAAGAAGTCGTCTTAGCAATCACCCGTAAACAAGCAAAACTGTACCCTGACTCAACGGAAGAAAAAAAGAGATTGGAAGAAGCGCGGGCAGAAATTGAGAAAGCAATGCAGGTAGAGAAATCACAATTGAAGGACACTATCGGTACCTCAACAAGGAACTGCACAGAATAGAACATCATACAATAGATATTACAAATTGAAGTACTAGTCAAAATAAATGATTTGATGCTCACAATGCCTCAACTTTGATCGACACTCACAAACATCGCTCCAACTGCTAAACCATCGGGAGAACATGGAAAGGAAAAGGAAATTGGAGCAAGTACAACGAACTTGATGTTGCAAGCACTCACATCTGGACGACATCTGGCGGTCGTAGAGATGGGCATATTAGGAACGGTCCTTTCAGTCACAATTGTGGACGGAGGATCAGGGGTAAATTTCCTACCAGAAGATACCTGGAAGAAGTTGGGACAGCTGATGTTGTGGCCACCTACATTCCAATTGCTTATGGCAGACTAGCACGGGATCAAACCGTTGGGAATTCTGATGGCACAACCAATGACTATTGGAACACAGCGGTTCCTACTTAATTTTGTTGTCATCCCACTGAAGAGAGGATATGATGCCATTTTGGGCTGGGGATGGCTTCTACAAGCAAAGGTTAAGCATGGCTGGAAGAAGAATACACTATCAATGGAAAGTAGGGGACGACGATTCATTATTGATTTACACACACAAATGGTGGGTGAAGAAGCAATATCATCTGATTCCGAAGAAGAGGATGAAGGAAAACAATAATTGGAACCTAATGAGGAAGGAGTCCTACGGTTGGAAGGTGGATCGATAGACAATGATTGGGATTTGGTGAATGGCCTTTTCCATTGGCAGATGGAGGATTACGAGCTCTTTTCGAGCTATAATTTGTTAAGGGTCAATGAAGGTGAGAAAGAAGAGGGAAATGAATGTCCAAAGGAATACAGAGAAGAGAAAGAAGGAAAGACGGTCACGACAAAAGCTGAAGGGAATAACATACAGTACAAACCCAGAAAAAAGAAAGATTCCACCGTACAGTAAATAATAAAGAGATTGTGTAGAAAGAAAATGTTATATCGAACCATAGATATAGTAGAAAGGTGCTGGCAACAAGGAAAATAAATCATATGGTCTGCACAGGAAACAAATAGGAAGAGTTTAATAAAAGCTTCAACAATAGGGAATGAAGGTTCTAAAATCAAGAATGCAACTATTGACGGCAAGGAGTGGCAGCCGATGGAATTCATGGTGCTGAGTTTCGAAAACAAACTGAGCGATATGGAAAACCTGAAGGAGAGATCGTATAACTCAAATAAACTTGATGAGCGATGATTGCAAGCACAATGGGCCATGGAAGTAACACAGAACAGGTGCAAAGCGTGGCATGATAAATACTTAAAGCTAAACAAGTTCCAACCGGGGCAGTTGGTGTTGAAGTATGATGGACGGAACGAAATCAAACCGGGCAAGTTCAAAGTCAAATGGGTCAGGCCATACTAGATCTAGGAAGTAGGTGATAATGGAGCAATAAAGTTATGGACACTGGACGAGTAGGAAATTCTAGAAACGGTGAATGGTTCCAAGTTGAAAATATATTATGCGCAACTTGTTTCGTTGTTAGCAAATATTTAGGAGTAGTAAAATTGGAAAAAAAATTGAAAAAAAGAGAGTTGTTAGTCACTGTATGACTATTGTACAACAGCTAATTGATGACCACTGTACGGTGTTTCATGTGCCCGCCGTATGGTATTTTAAGTTCCCTGTACGGTGTTTGAAATGCTTCCACGTACGACAATTAGAGTACAATGATCATCGTACGACCAGTAAATGTAGGAGATATAATCACCGTATGACCATTTTATATGGTATGTTGGGCACTGTACGACTTGTTTCAGGGAGATTAGTAAAACATCTGAGGCATTCGTCAAACACCATACGCTGCTAAGGAAGGTTAAAGGCCGCACGTGCAGGCGGATATAACCAGTTTGTACACTTAGGAAGACCAAGCACAAATACCGTACGAATGTTAGGAAATCAGGAGAAGAGATTCAGTACTCTATGCTATACGGCCGAAGCAAAATAATGGAAGAGCCATTTTTGTACACCAAGCAGGGAGCCTCTTTACTGGACGACTAAGAAAATTACAGAAGGAGATATCATTTAGCAAGGAAATGTTGTAGCCGTACAGTAGAAGCTAGGTGAGAGCCGTACACATCCGTACAGGGCAGGAGAAGAATTGCTGTGTGTCGAGGGATAACTGACCTAACCCAACAGAGGAACAAATGGAGTCTGTAGGAAAGAGGAAGTGGAAGAGCTAAAATTGAAAAAGAAAAAAAGAAAAAAAAAAGACGACAAATAAAAAATGTTCAGAATGAATAATGTATGATGCCGAAGGGAAGGGAAAGACATAAACAGGTAGAAAACATAAGCAGTTGGTAGAAAGAATGTGGGATCGAAAGAAAATCACAAAAATGTGTGTTCCATGGAGTTTTGTGTGGGTTTGAGAGTAACAATTTGGTCTTGGTGGCGGGGGCGCTGCCCCTCAACCCTGTTGGGACCCCTAGTCACTTCAGTTATCAGTCGTGGGAAGTGTGACCAGTTGATGAGACCTGAAGTTGTTGCAGGTATGGAGTGTCTATGTACTAGAGGTCAAAAGATCAATGGAACAAGCCTTTCGAGAGGGGTGATACGCTTTGAGGCACTTGGAGTAGGTGTTGGACGTGAAGTTGTCTTGGTGGATGCATAAAGAGCTCAGGAGGAGTTGTTTACCCAGTTGAAGGCAGTACAATGACACTTGGCTTAGGGTACCTGTTGGAAGCAGAGAAAGTGGTATGGGTGGCTATCAAGGTCAGCTTGACTAAGGAGACAGTGTGTTTTGGCGATCAGTTTGGTGCAAGCACAGGACGAATGTAAAAGTGGTCTAACGGAAACACATCTATCTTGTTATAGTTAGTCAGTTAATGTATCTTGTTTTGTTGATCTATCTTGGATATTTTGTAATTGTCGTCCGAAGACGACTTTTTCTTTTGGGGGGGATGATGTTGTTAGTAAATATTGTGTAGCTGACAGGTTGATGTCGTTGGTAATTGTTATGTAGCCAACGGGCCCCTTCGGGAAGGTTCTTGTTATGTAGCCGATGGGCCCCTTCGGTAAGGTTCTTCGGGATGGTATATGTACAACTTTGGATCATTATGTTAATCATCATTGTAAGCATTATGTAATCTCTTTGACATATATGCGAATGATAAAAGGAGTACTGTTGTTCTTGTCTATTGTCTGTATGCATTAAACTATTTACCCCATACGGTAAACAATTGCCTTGTCTATGTTAATGAAGTCATTATTGTTATCTACTTCATGTTTTGATGATTGTATTTACTCCTTGACATTGATGGACAATAGTTATGAGAGCTTGAAGTGATTTGATCTCAAAGTGGAGAGTGTCGTTGCTAGACATTGAGACAACAATCAAAGGTTGACTATGGAAATTCAAGCTATTTCTAAAGCAATGTAATATCTCACAAGTGTGACAACCACATAATACAAATTGTTGTGCCAGTGATTGTGATCAACAAATATGTATATCTATTGACTGTCAATACACTTAGGTAAAATCATAATTTCTGATGCTCTGTGTAATATTCTTGGTGATAAATATTTCCATCACAATATTTATTAGAGCCATTGATAATAATCCATGAATCTTTGTAATTGTTCACGTTGCTTCTGCTATTCATCTCATAGATTTGTTGGTCATTTCTACTTGACATTCGGTAATAACACAAGAATATATTACTTGTTGTGGTCTCTAATACGTTTTTGATGTAATAAGAGAAATATATTTGCGCGCCTTCAAAGAATATATCTTTTTCTAAGTGTTTATCCCCTTACACTTTGTCCTTGTAATCATACTATGTTAATAATGATAGGTTCGGTCAGATAAACATGAATGATAATTATGAATAGAATGATCTATGATTGTATGCATGCATGTATATCAATATACACTAAGTATATTGATAAGCATACATACATAATTAAATATTGAACCATAGACCATTATATTGATTATCTGAGAAGTAAATCATTCATGATAATCGACATGATAAATGATTATCACTATAGTTATTTTCCAAGTATAAATATGTAGTTATCGATCTGCATTTAATCAATATTGAATATGGTTATCTTTTCTATTTATATGAGTATCGATTTAATTGATATTGACATAAATCACTACCATCGATAATATGGAAATTGAATCGATTATATATACCAGACTGGTATCTGATTGTATCTGCCAAACATCGATAATAATCGGTTTGTATTAATTTGATTAAGGATATTGATTGTGAAATAGTATGAAGACATGGCAGTGAAGAGACATGTCTCCACATATGTGGAGACATGTCTATTCACTAACATGTCTCTTCAATCAAATATATGTAATATATTCCAAATCAGATCGATGAGATAATAAGTACAGAAATGATTAGTGCAAGTCATTTGGAGTTAGATCTCTCTTTTCTATATTTAGAAACTTGTTATACAAATTCAGAAATAAATAAAGTGTTAGCAATATCAGAATTATCTATATTTAGTGACATAGCATTGTCTCATTATTCTGACAGCAACCTTCAAAAGATTATAAGTTAGTAAGAGCATAGATCCAGAGATAATAAAATTAAAAATAACTATATTTCTAATCAACAATAAATGTAATCTACTTTAACATATTATAATATATTTATTATTTATTTGTTTATTATTATTTTTTTACAGTATAATTTATATTTGAATTCTATTATAATTTAATATTATTCTCTTTTATTACAATTGATATACTTATATATATTGATTTTTATAATTTAATCTAATTAGTGTAATTATAATTATTTATATTAGGATTATACTTATACTTTATTATTTATTTATTTAACCCTATATTTTAACTCTATTACCATAAAACTTCATCTCGGAGAATGGGACAGCACACGGTCATCAATGATAAATCCACATCATGTAATATCCCTAACCAAATATTTGGCCCAAAACCCTTAAATGAATCTCAAGAATTTATAAGAATTAAATTCATGCAACTGATTTTCAGATTTCACTGGCGAAACCCCATTAAATAACGATAAAAGAGTCTCAAAATATTATTGTGATAAATCTCCAACGGAAATAAATTATCAAAAATAATGTTTCATTGAAGTTCTTCAACAAAATGACCATGAAATTCAATCGTTGATATACTAACTACAACAAGATTGGATAACAGAAAACATGGTTAGCCGAATTTTCGACTTCAGCTTTGAAATTTGGAAAACCCTAAGAAAATGTAAAAAAATTGCTCAAATTTGTCATAAAATTCGTACGCAACTGCTTTCATGTTGTTTTGCAGAAAATCACATAATATTTGGGTGTTTTAAAGGGTTTTTTGGCAAATAAAAGCTTATAAAACAATGCACTTCTGTTTGCTAAAATTGCAACCCTTTGAAGCTTGGCTAGGGAAAAATGATTGTCTAAAGGTGGCTGAAGGTCGCACCTGCTCCATTCATTTGGGGTTTGCAGATTTCATTGTTTGAGACTTTGAAGGTTCCATCTAGCATTTGCTGCTTGATTTTTGCCTGCTGCTCCATTTTCGTCAGTTGACTAAGCTCTATGCAACTGCATCTGCATTTTCCTTTGTAAGTGCACGTTTTGGTCGCTTATGATATCCAAGTTTTAAATGTTATATATAATAAATGTGATTTTTATGATTAGGTTTGCGTATGCTATTCCGTCGGCTATTATTATATGCAAACATCTCAAACCTGAATGCTATTATTATAAGATTATTATAATGAATGTTATTTTTTTATATATTAGGTTTCGATATTTTATAAGATGATTAGAATAATAAATATTAAATGTTAGTATTTTATCAACGACTCAAAATAAATTTATTCTAGGAAAACATTTATATTTTGTGCATATTTATTTATTTTTAATCTGTACTATATTAATGTTTTCTATTTTTATTTATGATTATTAAGTTATTATTTTTGAACTTTCTATTATTATTTTTTAATTTTGTAGTGTTAACGTTTTATTTTATTAGTTAAGATTATATTTTGTTATTGTTTTATTTTATTAGTAAAAATTAAATAGAAAGATAATTATGTTTTTTTGAAAATTACATAAGGCTAATTTAATATCGATTTTTTTTTTTTGACTTGCCAAACTTTGTCTGAACTTCGTAGTTGCTGAACTTGAACTCAAACCTTGTGACTTAGACAGAAAAAATGAACCTGAAATACAGTGTGAAACACCTGTGCGACGTCTTCAATGGACAATGGGTTTCCATCCACCATCCAAGCTTGAGGGCTTCCGTACTCTCACTTGCTAAAAGCTGAAGCGTTCGAAAATAATTCCTCAATAGAGAAAAATGAAATCCAAATCACAAAACCAAGTATAAACCAAACATATTGAAATGAGCTTATCTTCCTTCTTTCAAACACAATTTGGTGACTCTTCTCATTCCCATTTCTGTTTCTTTATTTTCTTTTTAAAAATATTACTTTTCCTCCACTTAACGAAATAAAGTGCCCATAGATAATAAAGTAACATTAGCAATATAAACTTAAGTTACAACGTCACTTTATTATTAAATTAGTTAATTCTCTTCAGGTATTAAATCTCTGAGTAGATGGACGTAGATATGCATGTGCGATAGCTCACTAGAAAGATCTCAACAAGCGCTCCTAGTCCAACTCTGAAATGCCAAGAATGTTGAGTCTGCTGGCTTGCTAAAAATAGTGTTTGGAAACCTATTGAAACAACCCTGATTGGCCAGCAACTGAAACTGTCTAGGCCAAAAACTGAATTGATCCTAGAGAAAACTTGGTTAGTCCTCAGGACCAAGACATAATGGACCTACGGCACGACAAAAATCACGGCCTTAGGAAAGAGGACATGATACATTAGTGCTGAAGCACCTATTTAACTATTTAATCAAACTCTCCAAGAATTGTGATAACCATCTCCTAGGTGAAGATCATCTGTTGTCTCAACATGATCAAAGAATTCAAAACCAAGAACTCTCAAAAGGAAGAGCCAAACTGCAATCTCAAACTAGGAAGATACAACTGCACATCCTTTGTCAATAGAGCCAAAGATGCCAAACTGTCACTGCAATTTGAAGGCAAAATCCAAGAGTACGAGATGACACTAGGAACAAACATTGTCCATGGCTCACTACACACTACAACTTAGAAACAAAATCTTGAAACAAAGAAGATAGAACATATTATATAACTGCATAAAGCTCTCATAGGAAGTGATATTACGTTATACATTGCATCATGAATAACATCATTACCTAAACTACACTATAATTGAACAGACTTTATCATGCATCATAGTCTACTAATAAGATTCAAATGAACAACTGTATCAGGTACTTCCAAAAAATCCCTTTCTCACTACAATCAACTTATTGATGGAATAATGGTGACAAACAAGAAGCCTACCAAAATGAATCCTCATCAGATAATTTCGAAGATCTGCACTTATTCAACATCTTACAAGAGTAATACATGGTCAGCGCTCAAATCTTAAATAATTGAAAGATTCAACCCCAGAACAGTACCATGCATAACAAAGATAATCAAACATAAAATGTGGATTTCCAAGACACAAACAACAGAATCAATGCTAGATCCAATGTGCAAAACAAACCTATTTAGGAATGACCATAGATTAATAAGAACCTTCCAAGAAACCATGTGAACCTGTAATTGCCTTCATCCAAAACATTCTGAATAGACTCTTATACCAGATCTACATACCTTAGATTTAAGGTAATATGTAAAACCCACAAAGTCTCCTCCGTAAATCTGAAATCCACTTAAACATCCAAACATTCACATCAAACACGTAAATTAATTGTGCCTGATTGTGTCTTCAGATAAAAGGATAGATATTCTTTTCTAGAATGGATCAGGCAATTGCCAAGCTTTGATTGGTAATGAATTCACAACTTGAAACAATCCTTCAGTCTTATGTTGGTAAAGCAAAAGACCTCCAGTTGCAGCTTTGAGAAGCCAAGAGGCAGAATCAAACATCTTTTTTTTGAACTCTTCACTGGAATTAAAGATCTCAACCCCACCATCACAGCTATCCATAACAAGCCGCTGCTCACTATTCTTCTCATCCCAAATTCTACTAATTTGGGGAGAAGAGAAAATGATGGTTCACCATGAATGACAAACATTTTGAGCTTGAAAAACACTAGGAAGAGGCAGCATGGACAAGATTTCACCATTGGTTTCCTCTGGAACTTCAAAATAGTTCTCCTGTCCTTCCCTCTGTCTTTCCCCATTTGTTGAATGCCTAGATGCCATAGCAGTTACCCTGTCTTCTACTCTTCCTTTTCCTATTTCTCTGAACAGTTGGTGTTTCTCCTTGTAATTAGGATGTCAATACCCATCCAAAATGAACGCTTTTTCATTGAACATGACAACAAGGAACAAGAGAATGTATATATTTTTAAACAAAATCTCCAGGTTACCAAAATATAACCAACTCTAGGCAGATCCATAATCATGAGCTTTCAATGCTCAACATAGATCACATTGACATTATCAGTGGTTTCCAATCTTACAAATCTGCAAAGCAAAGGTAACTCACAGAACATTCATTGTAGCCCTATAAGCCTTTCAACAACCTCTAATTCCTTCTAATAGATTACCACAGATTTCCCAAGTTAAGAAATAATAAAATAAAGGAATACTCAAAAATAATTAACCATTGAATCTGATACCGAATGTAGTGAAATAAATAGGTTCAATACCAAAGATTGTGAAGATCAATCTCTATCCAATAAAACAATCAAAGGGCAATATTTAAGGCTTGGACAACTACAACATGAAAATCTTAAACTTATATGAAAATGTAAATTTTTTTTTCTTTAATGTGGAAACCTATGGCTAAATTCTTCCAAATGATGCTAAAATTCAGCACAGATATCATGCTCATGACAATCCTATCTTATATGAACTTACAGCAGTAATACTAATTAAAAATGAATAACATCACCATAAGATAGTATCAATGAGGCACAAATCGACAACATAAGAACACCACATAATATATTATTTATGTGGAGAAACCCTTGCGGGAAAAAAACTCCACCAAGAAGAGAGGCCAAGTTTTTATTATCAACAAGAAATGTGATTAGAATACCTTCACTTCTATTCTCCTCTTTGCCTCCAATGTTGCAGCACCTATGCACCTGTGAACAACCTCCTTTTTCCTCCACCTGTCATTCTCCTTGCAAATTTAGCTCTAGATTTGACTATTCCTCAATGCATTGTACGTTCTACTTGCAAAGAGCTGAAGTTTCAAATGGCATGAGCTCCAAAACCACCAATAATGTTTTCCAAAGAAGACTCTTAATTCCAAATGACCATATCCTTTGGATTAGCACCATAGAAGATGAAAGGACACTAGTTTTGGCTCCAATACTTTACTTCCATCTTGGGTACCCAAATTCACAAGATAACTTTATATTAAATGTAATAAATGACGGAGATTCAAGAGTCTTATTGTCTCTTTCCAGTCCCTACTTGGAGAAGCCCAGAGGTCAGTCATTTGTCCACTTCCTAAGTTATTAGTTATCCCATTCTAGGCATCCTCTGGCTTTGGCTCCAATAATTGTGTTCATAAATAAGTTATGAATTGCAAATAATTTTCAGAATAAATATTATTAAATATTTTACCAATATACCCTAAGTGCCTTAGGACCCTTTCCAAGTATGTTGAAACCGTGTCAACATTTACAAGGTAGATGACACCTTAATCCTAACGTTCTAGACTCATTGATAAGTAATACCCAAATTGTGTTCAACAAAGGTAGATTGATTTTGGAAAACCTGATCACTAGCTAGGAAGCTATGGATTGGGCTAAAACCTTTAATGAAAATATTGGCATAGTTTTGCTTGATTTTGAGAAGGCCTTATGATAGGGTCAAGTGGTCCTTTTTTATGACTCATGAAGCCTTTGCTTTCCCCCATGAGTTTTTTCAAATGGTTAATAACAATGTGTAATGACCTTTTTGGTCCAAATTCTAATCTCTTTGGCAATTGATTGATTCTAAACATTTTGCAATATTTGATTTTCAATGCATTTGATGTTTATTACTTAAACGAGTTTTTGAAAATAAATAGCAATGCATGACAATAAACTATCTTCCCAAATCAACGCAGGAGTATTTCCATTAAGTCAACATATAGTATGATTTGCATGCAATTCCAATTACTGAAAACTCAGGAAATGAAATTGAACAACACCAAAATAACCTGGAGGCTGATGCAACTATTGAAATTCATTACTTATTGTTTCATATTATTGCACATTCTAAAATTCATCAAGTCGCCAATCCTTGTGATCAAAAAACAAACCCAGTATGACATGCATTGGGTCTTGAACCCCAGATGTCTAAATGCTAGGTCTCATGTGGCCTGTACATTTGAAACGATTTCCTCTAATTCACCATAAATTCTGCCTGAAGCTGTAATTTATTACCGCTAAGCACTAGTGGAGAATTCTATAATCAAAATCCTTCTCAACTGCTTCAAACCCTATGTGCATTCTTTGCATGTAAGCTCTAAATGGACTCTTGAATGAAGCCCATACAATAAATAAGATAAGATAAATTTATTAATGTCCAACAAGAGGTCAACAAGGGTCTAAGGGATCGGAAAGAGTACAACAAGGCAAACACCAATAGAGGGAGCACCAACCGGTGTCTAAGGAAAGAAAAAGAACGCAAGCAAAAGAACAAGAAAAGGAAAAGCAAACTTAAAAACTAAGCAGTCCTCATAGATGAGAAGTAGTCCACAGTTGAAGGATATGGTCCAGGGTAAGGGTGTGTTTGGGACCGTTGCCTCTAAGAGCTGTTGGAGATAAGGTGATGTTGTCGAGTGTGTCCTCTACGAGGTCTCATGGATTTAGTGTGAACTGAGGGAGGGTCAAGAGACCGCCTCGTCCCCAGGCAAGCAACATAGGCGTCAAGGAAGTGATGAGCTGGTCTAAAGTCTTCCTAGAAGGGGTTAGGAGTTGTATAGTGTGATCACAAAACCGTAAGGCCTCTTGGAGGTAAAATGCAAGGCATCGTTGGACAATATATATGAAAAATGAAGAGAGGGACCTGCACTCCCCTAATAAGCAGTATAATCTCCCCTTGATCTCATAGTAGATGGGGCAACGGAAAACAAAGTGGGTCTTAGTTTCCGCCTCCCAAAGGGGGTAGAGGCGGAAAATCTTGTCTTCTCTGTCAATCTGGTGGTCAGTTTGGATACGTAGTCGATGTGAGCCCTTCCTAAAAGATCCCAAGGAGATGTGAAGGGCATGATTCCATTGACAAGTAAGGTACCAAGGAAGCACAATGATCCAGTCCTAGATATCCATGTAGCACTAAGTGTAGAAAGCCATCATCAGGCAAAGCCCCCCCAAAGTCGTGATATTATGCTATCTGTAGATGTCAAGTCTGACGTGCTCATTCAACTTATGTTGAGGGGGAAGGAGGTGAAATAGGGCATCTAGAGAGATCTAAAAGGGGGAAAGGTGATCAATCGCAATTCCTATTGAACCAAGGAAGGTAGGAGCTTGTGAGAACTAGTAGCGAGCTTTGCCATTAGGATTTGAGACCTCGATTGCCTCAGAAGAGAAACAGGCCAGCTAAGAATATCTATGATGACCTACAATAGAGTCCACAAAGCTCCATAGCCGGTGAAGAAACCAAACCAAGTTAAAGATGTTCCCCAATTTGAAAGGATGAGACCCAAACTCAGCCAAAATGGAGTCCAAATGAGATCCAATTAGAGATGGTTTATTGCTTGGCCAGGGAGTAGAACTAATTCCTTCAAAAGTTCTATTTTAATTTTATTTTGTAATATTATGATTTGGTTCCTCACCATTCCAATGAAAATAGGGAAAACTTCTGTCTTCTTTTCTTCTAGTTGGTTATTTCAGGGTATTTCATTTAGCTGATAGTCAAATTCATCTGTAGGAATTGTTTGAGGTTCTTGCTTATAAAATTATCTTGTAGTGCATGATATTTCATTATGAGTTAAATTTCTCTTTGCGAGTCCGATCTCAGATACAGTTTTATTAGTGGTTTACTGACAAGGAGCAAGGTTTGAGTATTAACAATGCGATTTCTTTTTGCAGAAGGACAATGAATCTGGCAAGTTCAGATCGCTTGATGAGATAATGTTTCTTGATGGTTATCCTGGATATCATCACTTGTTGCCATTGATGCATAATACTATAGAAGTAATTTGTGAAGTAAAAGGTGGAGTTCTATATTAAACAGTCTGGTTCGGTTATTGTATTTTTACTTTTTTCTGCATCATCAATTTGATTTTCATATTCCTTTCTGGAAAAACCTTGAGCTGGAAGCTAAAATGTTAATGTGGTTTTGATAATTATTTGCTTAACATTTCAATGCTTTCTCATAAATGTCGGATCAATCCTTGTGTTCTAGATTAGGGCCTTCAAAAGAAAATTTGGAGTTAAAATTATATATGATCAAATGGTATGCAGCTTTTTCAACATCTGATAACCTGTGATGGATGGCATTTCAGTGTTAGGAATTGTTATTGGAATTCATCTACCACATCTGTTTAAGTCTTTTTTTGAATAAAATTAATTTAGTTATTTTTTATTCATTGATGTTGTGATCACCCATTTGTAGTATCCTGTTAGGATATTATTGCCAGATTTTTTAATCAAATGATACACATAAATCTTAACAACAATTTACATGCAAACTGAATTCATTTCATTCAACAGATTACATGAAATTATATAAAATCAGACTGAAATAAGATCTTAAATCAATTATGAAGATGAACAATTACAGTATTTTCAACAAATATAAACTACCTCTAAAACAGTTCTGCCCAGCAATGAACTCTGTCGCTAATCCACCAAGAAGTGAATTGGGTTTTTGTCTAATCCACCAAGAAATCCTGGAGGTTTATGTCCTCAGGTTTCAGAACTAAAAGTCAAACCTTCTCAACATTCTCCAAGAGAAGAACAATCATAAAGTATAATCCAATCATGTCTAAAGTGAGCCTCTCAATGATCTTTTATAAGACATCCCTGTGACTCTTCATTTTCTCTCTGCCTGTCTCTTGGAATTCCTCTTCTGTCTCTTTACTAACCCACTTTAAATCAAATTGACTTTATTAATTATTCACTAAGCTCCATAAAGTCATTTTGATAGTTTATTAAATAAAGTCGTCATTGTTTTGATATACTTTGACAATTAAAAATTTAACTATTTAATTGACTCGTAATGTCCCAAAAAGGGGACATTATTCCTCCTTGCCTACAGGTTGTCTGCCCTCAAGCAATTTTCATCTGCATACTAAACCAAATGCCTAGATTCCATATAAACCTCAAGAATGTTGCTCCGTCAATCCACTCTACTTTGATATAAGTAACATGCATGGAATTGTGAAGTCACTCATCTAAAATCCATTGTAGTAATGCATCAAACATGCCAATACCAGGATCCCACATTTTCACGTTGTCACAACTGTCAGATATGAGGAGATAGTAGTATCTCAAGAAGCTCTCATCACTGAACAACTCTCCAATTGCGAATAATCTCCCATGGAAGCATAACACTCATGATAGGCACAAACTAAAACATATCAGCCCATACTGAGTTACTGATGTAATCCATAACAATTCTCAATAGGTCTGAAAACTCTGAGTGCTGAGATCAATGCTATGTTATATATCCTGACAAGGTTACTCAAGAGAGACCACCCCATAAAACTCCCAACCAATTGTGATCCAAGTTCTACTCTCATAGTAAACTACTGAAAACCTGTCACCAACAGTTCGTCTCCAAATGCTAGTGTAGGAAGAATGAGTATTCCAACAAACCCAACTCACTGCAAGCACACAAATTAAGGTTATGAAGTGACTGTGATGACTCAAATTATCTCAGACAGTCATGAAGGATAATTGAGTCGGTGCCCGAGAGATACCCTGTAACTAGCTGCACTGAAGACTGCAAGTATTTTGAAGTCAATGCCAACACTGGGAAGGAACATCCAACCTCAACCAGGAATTGGTCATTTGCTGAAACAAAGAATCCATCCAACTCATTTTGGTTCCAAAGCATGCAATCAATTCCATTCTCATCACTAGAGTTAGAAAGAACTCCCTCATCCTACTCGAAGAATGGATTATCAAATGTCCAATCAACATCCACTGTTATGTCTCCTTTTCTAGGCCAGTAAATTTCGATGTGTTGTTAGCCTGTTTTGCCTTGGACCCGTGGGCTTACCGGGTTTTCTCAGGGATCAGCTTTGGCTTTGGCTTAAGTAGTTTCAGTTTTTGGCCTATTAGGGTGATTGTAGTGGGGTTTCTAGATACTTATTATTTATAGTAAGTCAGAAAGCTGAACATTCTTGGCATTTCAGTGTTGGACTAGGAATGTCTCATCAAGACCTTTCTGGTGAGCTATCATACATGCATATCTGAGTCTATCTGATCAGTGATTTTGTTGGAAGATTTAAATGGTTTAATAATAAAGTGACTTTAATAACACAAGTTCATATTATCAAATGTCACTTTATTACTATATGAACACTTTATTTTCTTAAGTGGGGAAATTGGACATTTTTAAAAAAGGAAATAAAGAAAGAGAGAAAGGAATGTGAAGACACACCGGTTGGGCTTAAGAGGAGGGCTTATTTGCAACATACTTGGTTTTTGTGTCATTGGATTTCTTTCTCTCCTGGAGAGTTTTAGAAAGCTTCAACTTTAAACAGCTTTGAGGATGAAAACCTTCGAGCTTGGAGGCAGTGGACGGAAATCCATTGTCTGCTAGAGAATCACACAAGTATCTCACTTGTGCTTAAATCTTTATTTCTTATTACCAATCTGATTGTATTTCTGTGTTTAAGATTGGATATTGCATTGTTTTGTTGAGGGATTGTATTCAGAATATGCATTTTCAGCTGAATGAATTGGAAACCTTTGCATGCAAATCTGTTGTCATATTTCTATATTGTGTTTTTGAGAAATTTTGGGGAAAATATCCAGTTAGGGATATTATAGTGGTATCAGAGTCATGCATCATGCCAGCTTGAAGGGTTAAAATTTGCAGAAATTAAATATTTAATTGAAGTTACTTATGCAGTTTTGAAACAATATTAGAACTCCTGGAGAGTTTCATAAAGCTTCAACTTTCAACATGTCATGTCCCCTCTCTAGTTTGACTAGCAGAGTCATGAGAGTTGGCCTATTATTGGAGTTTCGTAGGCTAGTAGTGGTGGATAGAGACTCATACTAGATACTTAGTGACCAGAGTTGGTTCTACAGTCAGTTTGAGAGCCAGTCGGGCCAGTTCCTTAATTTTAGGGATTTTCCTAAAATTTAGGAGGTTGTGGCAGTGATCAGATTTGAGGCTCCTCAGGATCAGTATACGGTTTCAGTTACATGGTGACAGGGTGTATTCCCTAGTTTTTAGGAGCATCCATAGTTTTTAGGGATGGGATTGCCAATTGGACCACATTGCCCGGCATCAGTCATAGGCAGGTGACATGACCTACTCACTGATTATTTGGTTGGTTTGGCTTTCGAGTTGAATAAAAGGAAATATTTTTAATATTTCTTAAGTTTGCGTTTAAATAAATTAAAATAAAGCTATTTATATAGCTAATTGGAGTAATAAGGGAATTTTGGCTTCATCTGATCAGGTTATAGCTTCATGTGTTATAGCTCATTGGAAAGGTTTTGAATTATTATAACTTATTTTCATCATCCAGAGACCTTCGAGCACCTAAAGTCATGTTATTTGAGGAAAGGGGTGTTTTTCTTATACATAAAGACTTTTTAATTGAGAAGATGCCATTTTATAATAAAGGGAAAGGCATATTCTCCTTTTAGGGTTTGATTGGCTTTGAGAGGGAAATAAAAGGAGATGTTGGCACATTCTTTCATTATCTTTTACATCTTCATTCTTGATATTTGTGATCCTGCTCTGAGGAGTGATTTTAGAGGACTGGGACGCAAACCCTAGAGCTTGGCTATTGGGATGCAAACCTCAGTAGATGGTTTGAGCAGCATTCTACAATATTGTTTCAGCAGTTGACAAAGATTGTTAAGTTCAGCGTTTGGGAGTGCTTGTGCATTGCACATTGAGGGTTTTGTTTGTCACGTTTGGATCTTCTTGCTGCCTTGGTGTGACTATAGCTGCCTTGGGTTTTGTTTGGCACGTTTGGATCTTCTCGCTGCCTTGGTGTGCCCTTTTGGTGCATGGCTGGTCCATTCTTGCAGCTTGTGTCATCATTCTTTGTTTGTAAACACCTTTGCTGGCATATTGATTACATATCTTGCCTGGTACAATTTGTAGCTATTCTGGTTGACTTAATATTATATTATTTGTTGTTGTTGTTAATTATTGTTTTACTTATATCTGGAAAATACAAAAAAAGAAAAAACAATCTTTCTGCAACTTTTGTTTAATTCTCTAAGACCACAAGGAAAGCACAGGAAAATCTATTATTTTAATTAAAATTTACAAAAGTTCAATGAAAGGATCCTTTTGGGATCTTTCACAACCTTGAGGATGAAAACCCTCGATCTTGGAGGCAGTGGACGAAAACCCATTGTCTGCTAGAGATATCACGCAAGTTTCTCACTTTGCTTAAATCTTTATTTTCTTATTACCAATCTGATTGTATTTCTATGTTTAAGATTCGATATTGCATTGGTTTGTTACGGGATTGTATTCAAAATATGTATTTTCAGCTGAATGAATTGGAAACTTTTGCATGCAAATCTGTTGTTATATTTCTATATTGTGTTTTTGAGAAATTTTGGGAAAAATATCGAATTAGGGATATTACTCTGGTATTAGATTCGTGCATCATACCAGCCTAAAGGGTTAAAATTTGCAGAAATTAAATATTGAATTGAAGTTACTTATGCAGTTTTGAAATAGTATTAGAACTCCCATCTTTCATTTATCGAGTTTATGAAAAGAGCCAACTCATCTAGTGAGCTTGATCTTTCCGTAAATTGTTTTTTTTCACTTTTGGCAAGCATTAATGGTATAATACTTTGGCCGTCATAAGCAAACCCTTGTTTATTGATTGCGTAGTGTGACTGTGGTAGCCGATGAAAGCAGATTATTAATTTTCAGTGGGGGCTGATGTAATTTTGGAGGAATACCATTGGTGTAGATAAAGTTTTGCAATTTTTTTCCAAGCTTTTCCTATTCTATAGCATTATCACTAGCAAACCTTTTGTCGACAGTGTAGAGTTTTCTTGAAAGGAAATATTAATGAAGGTATAGTATTTTCACTATCGAGTGACTGAATGATTCAGTAAATCCTAATAAATATTTGCGTTGTTTGAAGTTAACACATTTTGTGGAATTAAACATGAAGACTCGTGTATTAAGTGAGCCCGTTATATTGCGGAAAGCATAAATGATGGAAAACTATATTGGCTCAACTATTATTATTGGAGGCATTATTAGTTTTGAGACTATAATTGGGCGCATTTAATCTCATTTTGGAGCAAGTCGAACCATGGGCTATGAAATATATTGTAATAGAGTGATTGGGAAGTATTGTTCTTATCAGGCCTATGGATCTAAGAGATCTAATAAATTTTTTTTTTCATTCAAACTTTGTTGCTGCCATGGATATATATTTGTATTCACAGGTTGATACAAGTTAGAAATTTTTGAAAGCGATTAATGTTGTAATTAGGCTTTCCTAATAATTGTTTGGTGCCAAATAAAGATTGCTGTGAGAAAATACTATATCAAATAATCAGCCTATGAAGGTTGGAGCTTTGAATATTGGCTAGGGATCTTTTTAACGGTGGTAATATTTGGCTAAAGCTTTAGTATGTATTAATTTGTGTCATGCACTCAAAAAAAAACTGGTGTATGAGTTCAAAGGAACAATTAGGTTGTTTGTTCTAAACTTTATGACATCCATATTTGTATTTCAATCATTTGCTGGCAACACTTACATATATCCTACATCAAGTCTTGGAATAGTTTGAAAGGCTGTGTATCTCTTACATGAGTGGACGTTTGTGTTGTGTCTAAGTTACACACATTTTGACACATTTCCTCTATGTTGGGTGCCTGAGTAAATTTGGAGGTGTGCAAAAAATTTGCATTTGGTGATTTATGGGTTATCATTTGTATTGCTAGCGGATCTGAGAACTTCTGCTTGTTGTTGAGACTAATGTACTTGCAAGGGGGATAGAAAAATGACTTCATTCTTATCAAGTAGCTGACTTCTATAGTTCATGTTATTGGAGTTGTTAACTATTTTTGTATTCATTGTTGCCTTGGTGCAAAATCATAATAAACCATATCTTCCAGGAAATATCAGATATTGGTGACATGGTTGAATCTGAAGTAGTGTTGTAGCAGAGAGATAGATGAGGATGCCTACTAGTTGCTTGTATGTGGTATCATCAAGGGGACAAGAATTAGACTTAGTTGATAACTTGAGACCTTCCTACATGGGTGTAGATGTAGGCTTGCAATCCTGCATACAAAATTTGTCTAACAGAGCCCTAACATATTTGGACTGAGAGATGAATATGCCAAAAGACTGTTGCCAAACCTCAACACCCAGGCAATAGTGCATGAGCCTAGGTCAGTCATATCAAAAGACTGGCACAAACTCTGTTTGATTTCTTGAATCAAAGATGTTGAACTGCCAGTCATGATCAAATCATCTACATAAATAACCAGAAGGATTATGTCACTGTTAGTAGTCTTGATGTACAAATTTGAGTTTGAAGAACTCCTTTGGAAGCCTTGATCACTGAGGTACTTATCAATTTTCATGTACCATGCCCTAGAGGCTTGCTTCAAGCCATAGAGAGCTTTCACCAATTTGAGAACTTGATGGTCTTTACCAACAACATTGAAACCAGGAGGCTACATCATGTAGATCTCTTCATGGAGATCACCATTCAAGAAAGCACTCTTGACGTCCATCTAATGGATCTTCCAGCCAAACTGTGCTGCCATGGGTAGGACTAATCTGATTGTGCTCATCTTTGTAGTAGGAGCAAAGGTGTCCTCATAATCAATGCCCTGACATTGAGAAAAGCTCTTTGCAACTAAAGAAGCTTTGTACTTATCCAAAGTACCATTAGATATGTATTTGATCTTGTAAACCCATTTGCAACCAATGGGTTTCTTCCCTAGTGGAAGATTATAAAGGACCCAAGTATGATTCTTAAGCAGGCTCTGGTGTTTAGAGGTCATGGCCTGTTCCCACTCTGGAATTCCTTTAGCCTCTGATTATGTTTGAGGTTCAAATACATTATAAATGTTGGCCATGAGAGAAAAGTTAACAAACTTTGTAGGTTTGCTATTTTTTTGAGTAGTTCTCCCATCAATGAGCTCATCATCACGAAGATTAACAAGTGTCTTAGCCCACCACTTAGGCTAGAGAGGAGAATGACCAATATTAGTATCAGGAGATGCTCTATGATCAGTTTCCTCATTTGAAGAATCTGGATCAAACTCAAGTGAAGCATCTACAAATTTGGATGAACTTGTAGGAGAAGCTGGAGGTGTCTGCATAGGGATCATTGGTATAACTGGAGCTGCAGGAACTATTAGAGCCCTCCCATTAGCTGGACCTAATGGAAGCCTAACTCCCAAATCATGAGCCTTAATAGGCTGGTCTGTTAGATCAGGAATAGGAGAAACAAGCACGAATGGTCCTTGTTGCTCATCAAAGACTATATCATGATTGTATAGGAGATGAGATGTCTCAATGTTGATCAAGCGGTAGGCTTTGTGTAGACTACTATATCTAGCAAGCATGTGTTTCTAACTCTTGGCATCCAACTTGGTGCGTGACGCATCAGGGATCCAAACGAAAGCAAGGGAGCCAAAAACTTTTAGGTGACTGATTCTGGGTTTGTGACTTGATTAGGCCTCTTGTAGAGTCTTACCTTTGACTGTCACTGTGGGTGACCTATTCAAAAGATAAACTGCAGTGTTAACTGCTTCTGCCCAAAGCTTCTTCGGAACATGTCTATGTTCGAGCATGGATCGAGCCATCTTAGTGATTGTTTTGTTCCGACGTTCAACTACATTGTTTTGTTGTTGTGTGTGGGGTGTGGTTAACTGGCAGTGGATGCCATGAGTATCCAAGAAGCTAGATAATTCATTAGAACAAATTTCCTCCCCATTGTCTGACCTAAGAGTGATAATAGATTTCCTAGACTCTTTTTCAACAAAAGGTTTAAATTTTTGAGATACAAGAAATGCATTTGATTTCTTTTTAAGAAAATATACTCATATTTTTCTACTGAAATCATCAACAAACAATAGAAAATACCTAGACCCAAAAACAGGAGTGGTCATAGGGCCACAAATATCGGCATGAACAAGTTGAAGTACCTGAAAAGCTCTCCATGAATCACCATTGGTGAAAGGTGTGCGATGTTGATTCCCAGCCTGGCATGCATCACAAACTTCAAGCTGCTGAGTTTGAATCTCTAGCAAATCGAGGACAAGGTCTTCTCGAGCAAGTTGAGAGAGAATGCACATTTAGGTGCCCTTACCGCTGATGCCAAAGTGTGCCAACAGAAGACCGTCGAACAACCATAGCTAAGTCCCGAGAATCACTAGAATCATTGAGTCAGAAAAGACCACGATCCTCAAGACCCACTACAACAATAGACTGAGTCGCCCTATCAGCGATGGTACACTGATGTGAATTGAAGTTGACATCCAACTGTCGAGAATGTCGCAGTAACTGACTGATTGAGAGTAGATTTAGTTCCATCCCTAGAATGTAGTACTAGAGTAATGAGACTCTCTGCGAGTCTCTCAAGTTAGCAAATCGAGCAAGGCTCGCCGGGTCAAAATGACCGGTGACTTGAGCTCAGCAGGTCAAGTCAGGCGACTCACCTGACTTGCGTGACTTGTGGGTCAAGTTGTGACTTGTGGGTCACGACCCTCGTGACCTGACCGCAGCTGGAGCAGTCAGACTTAGTAAAAAAATAAAAAATTGCCTACTCTTTTTATAAATTTATTTTGTCTTCCTTTTGCATATAACCCTAAAAGGGCTTTCATAACACAATATCGTGAGAAAAAGAAATAAAGAGAGAGGAAGAAAGGGAAATAGAGTGCCATTGTTTTGCAACTAGTTGAAAGGAAGAGGAGAAAAGCTTGCATTTGTGACATTGGAGCAGCAATATACTTGCATTTAGATCATCAAGGAGTTTATAGGATCTCTTCTCAACACTTATAAACTCAATTCAAAGAGGTAAGAGTT
Organism: Cupressus sempervirens; assembly: GCA_028749045.1. Lineage (NCBI taxonomy): Eukaryota > Viridiplantae > Streptophyta > Pinopsida > Cupressales > Cupressaceae > Cupressus > Cupressus sempervirens. The sequence continues at coordinate 539,533,033 of CM053789.1, forward strand.
GATTTTTTGGATTTAGAGAATTTTTTTCTCTATGCTTATGGGTTTTTTGGATGATTTATTTTTCTGTATCTTTAAGGGTTTTGTTTTACTTTAGATCTTCATAAAATACAATGCTTTAATGGTAGTTTTTGGTCTAAAATGCCTTATTGCAGCAAACTTGACATTTTTCCTTACTCATAATGGCTCCTCCAGCTAAAAAATCCAAGCTCTGTAAAGGCAATAAAAAAGATGAGTGCTGGAAGTACACCATAGACTTTCCGGGTAGAGGTAGAACTCAAACAAAATGCTTATTTTATAAGGTCATTAATAGTGGGGGGATAAATAGATTGAAATACCATATTGTTGAGATACGTGGTCATGATGCTGAGCCTTGTAAAGTCGCAACTACTAAGGCTCAATGTTTTTGTTATGTTGCCTTAGAAAAATATGAACAAGAAAAGGAATTAAGACAAAAACAATTAGCAGAATTAGCTCAAATTGGTTTCACTTCCCATCCACGCTCATCTGGAACTGCTTCTGTATCTAGTTTTACACCCTTAGGTTCAATAAGTTGTGTTGGAGATGGTTCTTCCTTCCCCCCCTATCGTCCTTGTGCTTCTGCTGGTGCTATTGCTTCCACATCTATTCCTTGCACTACTAGTGGCACTGCCCCTAATAGTAGTACTGGCATTACTTTTCATCCTAGAGTTAGAAAATCTAGGTTGGACAATTTTTTTGTACCACGTTCCACTCCTGGTACACAACCCTCACTTGAGAGCTTGGGCTAGAAAGGGAGATCCATGAAGTTGGAAGAAGAGCAATTTGCAAGGTTTGGTATTTCTACAACATTCCATTTATAGTAGCCAGGTACTTCAACTTCATTTAAATGTGATCATTTTAAGTTTTACTTTAAAAATTTTAAATTCAATTTTGAAAATAAATTTTTATAATTTTAACTTGATGTTGAAATATGCTAATTTAAATGTTTTTATAAATGTAATAAGACTCCTTACTGGCAGGGGATGATTGATGCGGTTTCCATAGGTGGTGTGGGGTTTAAAGCCCCCACTGAAGATGAGTGGAGTGCCCCCCTCTTACTAGAAATGGTTGAGGAGATGAAACTTGAGTTGGAGGACCATAGAAAGATTTGGAGCCAAAGGGGTGTACCATTATGACAGATAGATGGACATATAGGAAGAATAGGACTCTCCTAGATTTTCTTGTTTCTAGTGGAGGTAATTCATCATCCTCTACTTCTCGAAGTCTAAAATTTAATGTATTATTGAATAACAAAATTTTTATTTTACTGATTATTCAATGATAATTGTTTTGTTTTATTTTCACTTTCAGGATCCGCCATGTTTTTGAAGTCTATAGATGCTTCCTCACATGTCAAAAATGCAAAATACTTGTGTGAGGCTATTGAGGAGGTCATAAAGGAAGTGGGGGAAGAGAATGTTGTCCAGGTGGTGATTGATAATGCAACTAATTATGTTGCTGCAGGTAAGATTTTAACTTTTAAGTTTCTAATTTTTTTTATTTTAGTTTTTCATTAAATTTTGAAAATTAAAAGTTTTTAAACACATCTAAATTTTTAATTGTTTACTAACTAATTTAAAATTGCTGCAGGAAAACTTTTGATGGAGAGACACCCAAGAATCTCTTGGACTCCATGTGTAGCCCATTGCCTTGACCTCATGTTAGAGAATATTGGCAAGATTGAATGGGTGAAATCATGTGTTGCTAAGGCCAAAAATCTTTGCAAGTTCATTTATAATCATGCCTTGGTCCTCAACATTATGAGGGAATACATGGAGAGAAAGGAGTTGGCTCATCCTGGTATCACAAGATTTGCCTCTAATTTTATCACACTAAAATCCTTGCTGAAGTCAATGTTACTTTTGAGGTGTATGTTTGTTGGTCCACAATGGACTTCCTCGTCCTTTGCTACCACCCCTGTAGGGATAGATGCAACAAAATGCATTTATGATGAAGAAGGTTTTTGGGAGCCATGTAAGGAGATTGTGGAGGTAATTTAAATTTTAAAAGTTAAAGTCTTAAAATTTGTAAATTAATTTTCATACATATTTTTGTTTTATTTTCATTGTGCAACTTTGCAAAGTTTCACTATTCACTAAATTGTTTTGTAGATCACTGAGCCCCTTGTAGCCCTCCTACGAGTTGCTGATGGGGAGAAGCCCACTATGGGCTACATAAATGAGGGCATGGATAGGGCCAAGCAGGCTATTAGAGCCAAATATGTAGGAGTTGAGGACAAGTATGGCCTTATTTGGGACATAATTGATAGGACATGACAAAATCAGCTTCATAGACTCATCCATGCAGCAGCCAATTACCTCAATCCGACATATCGTTTTCGTGATGATTTCAAGGCATAGGAGGAGGTTCTTAGTGGCCTATACACTCTGATATCAAAGATGGCCAACAACGCCATAGATATATTGCTTGAGATGGATGCCTATAATAATACAATAGGGCCCATTTTTTCAGGTCAGATTTGCAAAGAAGGTTGTACAAAATTGTAGCGAGGTGAAAATTGCAGCTTAAGCCTTATACAATATGCTATGATGGACATATATACTATCTAGTTTCTAACTTTTTAGCTTTAAAGTTTGAAAGGAGACTAATATTTTGTTCTTTTCCTTTTTTCAAAATTCAGATAGATGGTGGCAAATGTTTGGGCCTTCAACCAAAAACCTTCAACAAATCACCATCCGCATATTGAGCCAGCCAAGTAGCAGTTTTGGATGTGAGTGCAATTGGAGCAAGTTCGAGAAAATCAATAAACTAGTCTTTGTGCATTACAATTTGTGCATTAGGACTAGTGACATTTTGGATTGTGACACCTCTCTAATTACTCTAGAGGAGGTTGATCTAGAGTTTGAGTGGATCACTAAGGCTATTGATCCTGTCTTTGATGATGAGGACCTAGAGTGGGTTGGTGCGGCAGACAAAGAGGTTGAGGCCGTGGCTATGGCAGAAGAGGAGTAGAGAGCTACATTTGTTCCTAGTGGCACCTCATAGGCACTGGCAGAGACTACAGTTGATCCTAGAGGAGGCACCTCACAGGCTGAGGCTATGGCTAATCAGTCATCTAGGACCTACTTTAGATGCCTTACAAGAGGCATATTATAGATTATACTGAGGCTAAGGTTGAGGATGAGGATGAGGACTAGGAACTATAGCTATAGTCTTGTTTTAACTTTTTGTTTAACTTAACATATGATTGGAACATTTGATGATGACTGTAGATGTGATGGATTTCATGGATTTGATATACATTTTGATGGGTTTCATGGATTTTATATATCTATATTTTCTATTTCCTTCAGCTACTATTTAGTATTTAGCAATTTACCTTTGTAGTTTGTAGTTTGTAATGTTCCAACCTAGGAGTGTGTAGGAACATTACGGTCTTGGGAAGGTCGTACGGTGTAGGAGTGGTGGCCAAGCAGAATGAAGTTTGCTGCTGAGTGGAAGCCGTACAATGAGTGTGGGGGGGTGTTTGGATTGAATGTACAGATGGTGTATTTAACAAATTCAATGCCAAAGAAAACACAATTCGTCGCAAGAGATTGAATTTGCCCAACACAAGAGAGTAGATTAAATTAATCACAGTGATTCCCTCAATTCGCAATATGATGGTGCTCTGACTTGCCAGATCTGAGCAAAGTATTACAAGCGACGGAAGAGGGTGAGGGTTGAATCCCACCGAAATCAGACAAACCAAATAGGGAAGGTCTTTCACTTCCGAAATGGCGAACAACAGAGAACTCCAACAAGAATTTGCAGTATAGAGAAAATAATCCAAATTGCATACCTACGACTACCTACATGTTGTGCTTAAATACCCGTCGGGAAAACCTTCCGAGGGTGCACAAAGGTAGCCGATGACCATGCTTACCTACGAAAACAATTAAATTAAAAATGGGTCCGAGATATACTAAATCAATCGGCCCATTAACAAGGTTTAATTAATTACATTTATTTTATGACCTTGACATTACATAGTTTGTACTTATGTAATCGATGTATGTTTAAGTATGTGATCAAATTACCTTCTATTTCATGATGTTATTGTGTCTTTAAGCTTTATTCAATTATGGGTGGATGGAATGTTCTTTAAATCCTAAAAAAATCTCAAAATTTTAAGAGTTTTGTCACTTGCCAAGTCATTGGCGAGTCCGAGCCGGGTCATGAGTCGAGTTACCCATGTCGAGTCCAAGCCGGGTCCGAGTCTCGTTACTTTGCATAGTATACATAGAGGAAAATGAGATTCCTCCCAGTATCCTAAATCTGAATGAAGCCTTTGCCAACAACGGTGTGTACTCTTCTCTGCCACCAAAAATAATAGAATCTGAATAAGGTTGGTAGTCAGTGAACTAGTCTGTGTAGTGGGTGAAATGACAAGAGGCACCTGAATCAATGTACCAGACATACGACTTCACATGATCAGCAGGTCTTTTAGCCATGAAGGCGTAAAAGACAGATTCTGTTTGCGCAGTGTGCTCTGCACTATTCGCTTTGGGCTGTGAACCTGAGTGCTTAGATTGGGCAACTAAGCGTTTCGACATTCAACCTTCATGTGACCAAACTTGTGGCAGTAGTTGCATTGAATGTTCTTCCGAGAACCTTCTGAAGCTGGAGTAGAGGACTTTTGCTGAGAATATTGAGACTTGCCTTTATCCTTTAAGAAGGATTTAGCAACAAAGGCTTGCTCTGTGGAGGTAGCACTGGAACTGCTACCGAATTGTTGTTTCCACTGATCTTGCTGAAGTAGGAGTGTGCAGAGATCTGTGAATTTTAGATCAACACCAAAAGAAGTGATGTTGAGAGTCTTGATAAAACACTCATTGGACCTAGGTAAACTCCTAAGAGTAATGACCACAATGTCCTCTTCCTCCATCTTGTGACCAATGGCAAGCAATTGATCACAAATTTCCTAAATCCTATTTAGTTGAGCCTAGAGCAATGTTCGCTCATCCATGATTATAGAAAACAGAGTGCTCCTCAAAAAGAAAGCTCTGCTTTTGTTAGAAGTTTCATGAAGATTCTTGAGATGTGCTCATATCTCGACAATTGTCTTGGCGGATGGAATCTGAGAGAGCTGATCATCAACTACGGATAATTTGAGAAGCATCATCGCCTCTTGATTATTTAGATTCCATGTATCCTAATCAATACCAAGTGCAGTCAGATGTTGTGTAACACCCAAAACAGTTTGTGTAGTACTTTGATATTCAAAAATTGCTATTATCCGCTGCTTCCAAGAGCCATAATTCCAACCATTGAATTTTGAATTGCTCTTGAGCAAAATATTAGTTAGAGGTGACATAGCACGTTTTTCAATGAAAAAGCGTGAAAATTTGTGAAGGCACATACTTCAAGGCAGAAAGACAGAAGACTCAGAAAAATTGAAAGGGTACCAAGAGGAGAGCTCGAAAAACCTAGAAAGAATATGTTGTCGGTTTCTAGATCTACTGGCTAAAAAATCGAGGCACGAATATTGAGGCACCCAAAAAAATTTGATGATAACCTACTTGAGCTTGAAAAACCCATCAAGAATTTGGAATCAAACAAAATTTTTGAGCCCAAAAATTAGGGTTTTGGAACAAAACCCTAGTCGGCGGCCATGGAGGAAAATGTTGCAGGAAAAAATGGTGATTGTAGGTAGAAACATCCAATTTTTCCAAGAATAGGGGCTTTCTTGCTGAGACGACACAAAAAATGAAGAGCTGACACGAAAAATTGAGATTTTCACCCTAAAATTGCAATTTTAGCAGATGCACGACCTTAGAAAAAAACCCTCAAAAAATGTCAATGGATGCCACGATTTGTCAGTTAAAATGAGCCTCAGCAACTACAACGCAAGCATACAAGTCGACTTTGGAAACCCACGATTTTTGAGATTGATATCGAAGTCGCAAATTTGCAGATAAAAAATTATGATTTTCCAGTGATAGAGATCGCGAGTTGCAAAAGAAAATTTTTCCAATTCCAGAGTTGACTTGTATGCTTGCATTGCAGTTGTTGAGGCTCGTTTAAATTGACAAATCACAGCATCCATTGACATTTTCTAAGGTCGCGCCTCTAGTTTGAACAGATGAATTTCTTAGAAAACGAAAACCCTAGATGGGTTGTAGAGAAAATCTTAGAATTAATTTCGAAAAATTAAAGCAAATAACATCGAAAGAAATTATAATTTTTTTGAATTTTTTTGAAGTATTTGCTCTGATACCATATTACGATGTAATTGGTAAAATACTTGCTTGATATAAATAGAGACCAAGTGGTCAATATAAACAAAAGAATGAGACGATTTTTCCTTAGGAAATGATCATAAAGAATATAAGCTTTCTATTCTAGCTGAAAGAAAACTAACATTTATCTACAACCTAACAAAATATTAGAAACATTCTAATATGTACAATAGATTACAAATAGACATCATTAACTAATAATAGAAGCTATCTATTATCATAATACGGGCATGGTCCTAGATGATCTTGGAACATTCCAAGAAGATGCAGTCTTCATGAACAAAAAAATTGTTCAATTTGTTTCTATAATGTAGTTGATAGTTCATTTGTATTCATTTTGGTTTGCTACACATCAATTTTCTGTACATAGTCATTAGTTGAGCACATAGACTAGTAGATAGAATGATCTATGTAATATTGCATTTTCTGGATTGTGTGAGATCTTGTCTGTAGCATTAAAAAAATAGAGTATTTCCATGTGTTAATTTTGTATTTCATGTTTTGTTTCATAGGCTGGCTTATGAGTTTAGCTTATAGAAATCAAGATTTGTGACAAGATTCAAAACCTTGCATCAAATGGTACTCATTCAAAAGGCTTTAATGGCCCCATTGTGGCTCATGTTTAGATTGGTGCTGTCTGCAATAATAGTTCTTGTTTGGGTTGAACTAAACCTTTCACATGTACTATTTGTAGGTTCCCAAAATTGCAGATTGGAAATCTAAGAGATTGCCACTTCTCTGATAGGATTCCACAATCAGTTCTGGCCAACAAATGAGAATCACCTTGATTCCCCTGCACTTTAGGTGCCGCTACACCTAGGCGTGTAGACGTTCACCTCAAATGTTGACTACTTGGTTCAAGGCTTTTCTATAGCGAATTTAAGCTTTGGAGAGTTCTTTGGTTGGCAAAATCCTTGAACTCGATTAAAATGGAGTTATGAGATAGTTTGAAATGAAAATTTTTGATAAGGTTTTAACAATGGTTTGAGGCTTGTAAGAAGGAAGTTTTAGATTTTCTGACTTAAAATATAAATCCAATAATTCAATGATAAAAGACCAATGCTTTCACTTATTTGGGCAACAGAGTCAACTGCAATGAAGATTATGACATACAACTTTATAAAGTTCTACGCACTTGTACTGTCAACAATTTATAATTCAGATGCGATAGATCAAATATATATACACAATTCTAAACTAGTCCAGATTGCGCTTTAACTCCTAAGGTCGGGGAGATGGACTGGACATAGATTCGGAAACAATTAAATATTTCACAATGTCTGCGATGATCAAGTTTAAAATGCCATAAATGACCTCATCCACTTATCTGACATAAATTGTTTACAATTTTTTTAAAAATAATTATAAAGGACGAATCAACTGAAGTTTAGTTCTCCATGTCTCAAATAAATGTAAACAAAGGATCTTTTATTTTATTATTAAAATAAATTAATTGAATTTACATTACAAAGTCATATTATTAGCCCCTTATTCCTCCAAACAAAGAAGTATAAATATTTTTCTTCTTTTCAATGATTGTTTCGAATGTCTTTTTCTTTGTGAGTATCTCCCTATTTATATCTTAATGATACAGGGATGTGACTTTTCAAAGTGAAAAGGCATATTAGTAAAATGGAATATTCACACCCTTTTGATAATAAATCCTTTTAGTTTGGGTTTGATGTCTTTATCGGGCTTCATAATTTTTTATCAAACTTGATACATATACCAATGCTTTTTGCTGCTTGAGAGTTTTTAATCGCATGATTCCTTTAACACTTGAACAAATTGGTTACTTCTTCATCGGTTTATTAGACCAATTTAAAATGGAATATTCACACCCTTTTGTCATAATGCAATGGTCGAATATTAAATTTCACATGCACAATATATTTCATCATTGCAATGCTTGAGATTCAAATTTCACAAAAAGATAAAATATATTAGTAGCGACACCGAAAAATTATCAAATTTGAGTTAGATAAAAAATAGTTATATTTGCTTCTTCCCTTCTTCGGTAGGGTAATGAAATCCACGACATATGCATTAACCTCTCGATACGAATATTTGGGCATCCATACTTTGATTTAGAAGAATATCGCACTTTGTTCTAAGTAATTTAATATGAATGCTCATGAATATCCAATGCTTGCCTGATAGGAAAATGCCGATAACATTATTTAGAGTAAAAGTCATCCTGAAAGATGCAATTGTAAATCTCTTGACACAAATTTATCTTCAACTTATCAAACAATAGTCAATATCACAAACAAAAATGCCAAAATCTCAAATTACCTTATTTCTTTGTCTCTATTAGAGACTTGACAAATTGTAATGTTCTTATCATAAAATAAACAATATATTAAAACTTGTTTATGGGCTAATTGAATTAGCATATCTTGGACCCATTTTTATTTTCAATTATTTTTGTAGGAGTTTGCCATGTATCCCGTTGGCACATCGTTTCTCCCTTGACAGGGTATTTATGTCTGTGAGGTTGAGAAGTTTTGGTATGCGATTTGGATTGTTTCTTTGTACTGCAAATTTATGTATTGTTCACCATTTCAAAAGTTGAAGATCTTACCGATTTGGTTATTTTGGTTTTGGTGGGATTCATCACTCACCCTATTATGTTTCTGTATTACTTGGCTCAGATCTGGCAAATCAGAGCCCCATTCTTGTCTGCAAATATCATTGTTTTCTGAAATATGTATGGTTAACGTGTGCTAGTGTATGTTTTGTGCTTGTCTTTTTGATTGATAACAAATTGCATTAAGGGATTCTTGTCTGGCTCAAAGCTTCCTTCTGAAGGATTCCATCCATTTTCCGTGCAGTCATTAAGTACAACCCTTGCACAACCAGTACGGTCATAAATTATAACCTCTGCACAACTTGTACGGTCATTTGCATAATTCTACCATATGTCATTCATTCTGACCCCCACTTGCTCCATCGTACGCTTTCCCATCTTTCAACATACCGTACGACTCCAATCCATCCACCGTACTTCCCCACTCTCCACCATATGACATCTATTCCAACCCACTGCATCGTACAATCTTCCACCGCAACTCTCCATCATTGTATAACCACTTCTGTACGACCATTCTTATCATCGTATTGTCATTAGTTGCTAGCGTACGCCAAATCTTTGAACACTACCGCACGGACATTGTGATCAACCCATATTGCCACTGTATGGACCTATTTGTACTACCACCGTACTAACATTACTCCCTCCATATCGTACGGTCCTTGGATTTGCCTTTAGGTAACACCGAAACTTGTACGAATAAGGTGCATCTAACAATGGTATAGTACACAAATTAGCACCAATCTGAACTCTAATTAATCTCCAGAGGTTGGGAAGAAAACCAGCTTTGATACCACTAAAATATCCCGCCCAGATATTTAACCCCAAAACTCCCAAATAATTTTTAGCAAATTAAATAGTCAAGCTTATGTAATGAATTTTAGATTAACTTGTAAATAAACTAGAAAATGCTCATATTAAGATCCTCAGATTTGTTATTGCATTATAATAATCAACAATACAATAACATAGTGTAATCCAATCTTAAAAACAACAATAGAGTAAGATTCAAAACTAGAAAGGAACCTGAATTGCAATTGTGAACTTTGTAATGAGTCCACCACTAAAGATGAACTAGGTTTCCATCCAATCCATGAAGAAGCCTCAAGGTTTATGTCCTCAGGTTCCAAAATGAAAGCCGAAAGCTTCCAAAGTTTCCTCGAGAGAAACTGAAAACCAAACTGAATCCAAACATGCTCAAATGAAACCAACTCTCCTTTTAATGTCCAATGCCATGACTCTTCGGCTTCACTTGCCTGCCTCATTCTCTTCTTGACTTTTTTGCCACTTATAAAACCTACTTATAATATTAAATTGTCTTTTTAGAAATCTGCATTAAGCTCCCATAAGCCATTTTTAATATTTCATAAAGTTGGCTCTTAATTCTCGTGTTCAAAAAAGGGACATTACATGATTGTTTGATTGTATTGCACCCATAGACACTAGAGGGTCCATTGTAATTTATATTCCAATTTGATGTTGAGTTCTGCCAGTGAAGTGAAAAAATACTACGTGGTCACTTAAATGATTTAAATATCATATTCTAATTTGTCAATGACATTGAAAAGTACACTCTCTATCCACTTGAGCAACTTTTGGTTATAACTATAAGCTAATTTGTTGTAGCTATTTCATTTTTCACAAAGTGACCTAAATGTTCCTTTTGGCCTGCTATGACCATTTTCTCACTTAAAAGCATAAATTGACTATCGAAGCACCTATCTCACTTGAAATTCACTCAAATTGACCTTTGGTTAATGAGCATGCACTCGGACGATTTATGCACTTTTTTGAGAATTTATCCTTTGTTGAAGAACAGTCTACATACTTTGATTACCATTTACCCACCTTAAAATGTCTTTGCCTTTCCTTTAGTGTCCAAATTTGTATAAGCACCCCTGTCTGATGTTCCTTATAACTCCTTTCATTGGCCTTGAAAAAATGTTAGCTAAAAATGATAATGACAATATTGGCACCACTGCAAACAAGAATACAAGTGTATCTTACTAACAAGAAACTCCAGGATTTTGGCTAGAAACATGACTCGATATGAAAAAATGCCTCAGTGGGTTAATGCCTCATATTTTAGTTCATTTTCTTGGTATTAGTTAATCTGATATATTGATGGCTTATTTCTCTTGTTGATAACCATGCTATTTGCTCTTATCCTAAAATTTATTAATTGATGCAGAAATTGGATCACTGAGGTTCTATAGGTTGGATGATCGAAAAGTTTTGGCGTGGCTATGCTGTAAGGTGTTTCTCTGCAGTATATCCCTCCTAATGTACTTTTTTGGTGTTTTAAGCATATCATATACAATAGAAGATTTTTCTTTTTCAATAATTTGTAACAATCAACATCTATGACTTGTAAATTAATGATAATAAATCAATAGAGATATGCAAAGAATGCAACAAATAGTCATGCTCATAGTGAATAACAATGAGTGGGACAGCGAGTTGGTGAGGATTCTCAAATGCTGAAGGTGCAGATGAGGGTGATGATGATATGATCCTCTGGTCTTTTCAGGTTGGGCTGTCTCTTTTCTTTAGCCTATGGCCATGTCCTTTCCTGCCTGTGGCCTGTGTAGCTGTTAGTTTTTGGGTGACTACTCAAGGCTGGTTGGTTTGTTTGGTACCTCTGTTTCCTTCTCTTTCTTTGCATGGGGAAGACTTGTAGAGTTTGTTATCTTTGTTGGTATTGTTCTGTTTGTGGTGCCTATTCTTTGTTTGCAGGCTCTATTTTGTATTAGGGATGGCTTGGTTCTTCCTTGGCGGGGCAGGTTCTTTGTGACGTTGGCCCATTTGGGGGTTTGGGGCCACATTCTCTACAAATTGCTTTATTGGGAGTTCTGCTCTTGTTTCTAGTGTGCATGAGAGCTTGAGAGGTGGTTTGATGGGCATTTTTGCTTTCAAAGGTGTTTTGGGGATTGTTTTTTTGGTTGGGTCTGCTATGCCTGTTTCTTTTGCTTGAAGCTTCTTTTCAGATGGGGTGTGGTTTGGTGGTAGTTGCTAGCTTGGCTCCTTCCTCTTATTGACCCTTTGAGGTTGGACATTCCATTAATAGCTTTTTTGCTGTTGTGGATTTTGTGAGAGATATCTTGGCGATGCCCTCCACTAGGGAGGGCTTTATTTGTGCCTTGCCACTTGTGAAGGTGGGACTTTCCTCTCTCTGTGTTGTGGCTTACAGTAGTGTTGGATTGTGTTATGAACGTATCCTTCCCTACCTGTGGGCTTGTCCATGTGGAGGTTGTTTTGTGTAGCTATTAATTTTTGGGTGGCTACTCAAGGAATGCTGGTTTGTTTGGTGCCCCTGTTTCCTTCTCTTTCTTTGCATGGGGAAGGCTTGTTGAGTTTGTTATCCTTGTTGGTGCTTGTTTTGTTTGTGTTGCCCGTTCTTTGTTTGCAAGCTCTATTTTTTATTGGGGCTGGCTTGGTTCTTCCGTGCGGGGTCATTGTGATATTGGCCTGTTTGGGGGTTTTAGGCCCCATTCTCTATAGATTGCTTTCTTGGGAGTTCTGCTCTTTTTTCAGGTGTGCATGAGAGCTTGAGAGGTGGTTTGAGGGGCATTATTGCTTTCAAAGGTGTTCCTCAGACTGTTTTTTGGTTGAGTCTGCTATGCTTGTTCCTTTAGCTTGAAGCTTCTCTTCGGATGGGGTGTGGTTTGGTGGTGGTTGCTAGCTTGTCTCCTTCCTCTCATTGACCCTTTGAGGTTGGACATTGCTTTGATATCTTTTTTGCTATAGTGGATTTTGTGAGAGATATCTTGGCCTTGCCCTCCATTAGGAAGGGCTTTGTTCCTGCCCTGCTACTTGTGAAGGAGGGGCTTTTAACTCTCTCTGTTGTGGCTTACACTAGTGTTGGGTTTTGTTTGTACAAGTATTACCTTGAGTTTCCAGGATGGGGACAACAAGGGACAGGGACAATAGGGGCCGGGCTTCTGGGACACCATTTGTTTTGGCCAAGTTTGGGGACTGCAAGGGGGATGACTATATAAAATATAGTGGAGTTATAGAATATATAGGGAAGTTTGCATATGGATAAAGCATGCCATTAATGTCATAGAATGTTAACATACAAGTTTACAATATTTCATTGTTTCAATTAGTTTTACAAGACTCTACAAGTCCCGAGCCGAGTCAGGGCTCCAAGACTTTTTGGCCACTGGACTCTGAGTCAGCGGAGTCCTGTAGAGTCCTGCTAGGACTTGCAGAGTTCACGAACTCTACTAAGTAGATGAGTCCTGTGGCCAGGACTCTTCAGCAGCCAGCTGAGCCAAAAGTAAAAATTGAACATTTTGTAATTGTTTCTGATAATTCCTTTTGGCTTATATCCCTTCTCTAAGACCTTAGAAGGCCATTCGATCATTTGCAAGCATAAAGACAACATATAACGAAGCATAAGGAAGCATTTTTACAGTTAGAGGGAAAATATAATAAGATTAGTAGTGGTATCATAACTTGGACAGCAGTTTTGATAAAAGGAAACATTACTGTCATGATACAGACACAAGAATGATAGTAGTTAGATAAAGGGACAATGAATAACACACATTCCATAAATATGTAGCAATGATTGTTTCAAAATAGATCATAAATAGAGTGCACCACAGTTGTCAATACAATGCATCATGCAGGAGGTATAACAATCTTGGGAGCAAAGAGTGATCAAGAACTTTCATAAGATATGAATGGTTGTTCAAAACAATCATATGCATAAAAGACCCATGAGCAACAAGGTACAAGCACAGTCACAACATTAATTGAGACAATGGGTATTAATGTTGAGTGTTCAAGAAGATATGTAGCATTGGAAAGATTAAGTATAATTATCAATGAGCAGTACAAAGATCAACCAAAGACAGTGATATATGCATCTATGTCAAGGTCAATAACCCTTGTACAAAGTAGAAGCTCCATGATTTGAAAGAGGGACAGTGCATAGTATTAATGGTATTGTTGCAGCCTAAGTCACAAGGTTTGAATTTGAATTCGAGTTCATCGATCATAAAATTTGGATGAAATTCAATTCAAAAAAAAAGGTCGACATTAAAATTTAACTTATATAAAATTATTTACTTGTAAATATAAGTAATATATCCACAAAGTTGTCAAAGTAGTTTGACATTGCCAAATAATTAAACTATATAACTCAATATTATTTTAATTTAAAATACTATTGTTATAAATAACAATACTATATTAAATATCATAAAATTCGGATGAAGTTTGGAAAGGGTAAAAATTTGCAGAAATTCAAACTTCATGGATGAAATTTGGCGTTTCCTGTGACTTAGGTTGCAGCACTATAGAACAGAGATAGGGAAGATGTGGGAAGTAGTAGTACAAGAAGACAGTAAACCAACCCACTTTGAAGCCTATAAAGCCTAATGAAATGATGAATATTGTAGACATTTGACAGTGACAATATTTGTATTTCTAATGTGGTATTTAGTAACTAGGTTGACAGTAAGGATGCCCAAAAATAGCAAATCAAGATGGCAAAATAGCTTCAAATTTAATATTAAATTTGATGAATAAAATAAATATAGTTTATTATTTAATCATCAAATCAATGTTAAATATTAATTTCTCCCAATTTGAGTGTTGGACTTGGTGGGCCCATGGGTTGGATGAAAATTGTAACAATAAGTGTTTTATGATGGTGTATGACAACCTGAGAGAAGTGGCAGCTTCCACGGGAATGGAAGGTTTCCATGAACATTTGGCATCCATAGTTACATGCATTATATGCAAGAGGGAATCCTTGGCCGTGGGTTTTGGAGAATGGCTCTTTAACATCATGTAGATGCCTCAAAAAATGCATTTTGAGTTGTCAAAAGATGCTTGATAGGTGGTATAATATGAAAGACTAAATTTAGAAGGTATTATAATGCATTTTATGCTTTTTGTAAGTGTCTAAAATGGGGATGAATATTTGGACGTGATTCCAATGTCTGGTAGAATTTTCTAAAGGAATAGGAGTCCATAAGTAATGGCCATTAGCATGCAAAAGGATCTTTTTGCATTATTAAATCACAAGTTTGGATTTTCTTCAGAGGCTTTGCAATCCTGTGGAGGAGATTGGAGGACAGTAGTGTGAAGGTTTCCAGAGAGGCTAAGGGTGGGAATCTGAGGTCTTTCAAGGAAGGTTGAGGGGGAACCCAATGTTTTCCATTGTGAAAGCTCACACAGAGTTTGCCACTGCACCAGAGATCATCTACTGTCGCTAGTTTTTGCTATTGTGTTGGGTTTTCTTATGGTAGTTGGGGTTCTAGTTTTCTGCTGTATCTTAGATTATGTGTTTTCTGCTGTTGTTATCAGCTCCGAGGTCTGAAATAACCTGGGATTGGTAGCCATTATTTTCCCAGAATAGTTCAGTGTTCTTTGTTTGCATTTTGTTGCATTTCTGTTCGAGATTTAGCTCCTGTTTGGAGCAGCTTTGTAATATGCTATTGTAGACCTGAAAGCATCATTTTGTAGTCTGTTGTGTTGCCGAAATTTCAATAGAAATTCATAGTTGCAGCACAAGAAGTTTGATGTATTTTTGGTGCTTTGGGTCCAAGTTTCAATATACCCGACTTTACTGTTTTTCCAGTTTTTGCAAGTTGAATCTTAATAATTTAAATTTATTCAAAATCTGATATAAAATACAGAAAAGGTACATTACAGTGGTATCATAGCTATTATCTTGCCAACATGAGGGTTTGATCATAGAATAATCAATAAAAATGGAAGAATTGGCTAGAGAGCTTGCTACTATTGGAGAGTTTTACATTAATCAAGATGAAGGATTTAGGAAGGACTTCCCATACAATGATTATATTCTTCACACGCAAAATATGATGGCTATCGAGGGTCATAAGAAACATTCATTTTTGAGGGAAAGGAATCTCAAGAGTAAAGACATAAAATCTTCGGCTCCAATTTTGATAAGTCAAATCAAACCTTGGTGAAATATCCCTAATCGGATATTTACTAAATTTCCTTTAAACAATATATTCAGAAATAAAACATTGCACATAGTTTCCAACACAATCGAAAACTAGTAGAAATCCCAATAGAGATTTAGTCAACTTCTTCTTAGATATAACATTCAAACTCAGATATAGGCAAATGGAATACAATACTATAATAAAACCAGAAGATTCTCCACAAGAATATAATATGTTATTTCACAATAACATTCAAGATGTCGAGCATATAACCATGAGTTACAAACTAGTAAGATAAAACCAACAAACTCTTATAACTCCTTACAATACGTTATTGCATTATACAACAGCAATACAATAACCAGCTCTACGAATCCAATCCTTAATACAGATTAACAGTCAGACTGGAATACTATAATAAAAACCTGTAAGCACACGTGAAACACCTGAACTGATGTCTCTTCGGACAATGGGTTTGCGTCCACTGTTTGCCATCACGAGGGGCTACGTCCTCCAACTAGCTGAAAGCTGAAGCTTTCTAAAAACTCTCACAAGAGAGAAAACTGAACTGAATCATAAATCAAGCATGACCAACAATGAGCCTCTTTCCCCTTTTAATACACAAACTAAGACTCTTCGACTCCCCTCTGGCTTTCGTCCTATTCCCTTGTGGCTCTTCAACTTCCTTATGGCATTTCGTCTTATTCCTTGACCTTTTGCCTTCTTTGTAAAATTAAATTGACCTTTTAATAATTTGAGTCTTCGTCTCATAGTCAATTTTGACATTATATAAAATAAGTCTACAATATTTCTAATGTCCCGAAAAGGGGACATTACAAATCTCCCCTCTTTAAAATTGCTTGTCCTCAAGCAATGAGTAACAGGATCCCATACGAATTTGTAGGTAGCCCGGTAGTCCAAACTGAAAACAATTCTAGCCACACTGCGAAGCAAGATGTCACTCTGCAATCTATCTCTCAACTAGATCCTGGATCCCATATAACTCTCTCAAAAAACTTTGCACCTGTAAACTAAACAACTTTGATCATCACTGAATCCAACCTCAAATTGAATAGAGTCACAACAAGGTCCTCAACAAGCCAAAAATACTTATGATCAACACTTGGATCCCAAACCCTATTGTTATAACCAGCTGATATGATAAGATAAAAATGTATCAGTGAACTATGCATAACCCAGTAGATGAAGACAACTTGACCAAAATAGATGAGGAAATGCATAAGCCGCTCAACAACTAAAAGTAACACCCTGGGCGCATCAAATAACCTATTCTCATCATAAATCTAGATAACCTTTGGGTACATAGGTACTATGAATAAGAATGAAGCTGAAAGAGCATTCCCTATGATCAACACATAACTCTCCTCAAAACTACACCAAAATCTATCCAAAGGCTGATGTAAATAATCCAACCAACTCCTGTCTAGTGTGATATCAGGAACCCAATGTGGACTGATCCTATGATGCATCACTGTAGTCAATTCACCACTTCCATCCTGTGACCCATATTCATTGCTAGGAATCGTACCAAGATTCCATATCCGGAAATTAGAATCATCTTCTTCATGATAATGAAAAGGAGTCCTCGTTTACCTCAAACAGGGGATTATCGGCAATCCAATCAACATCAAATTCAAACACGGGGTTATTGATAAGTTGAATGTGATCTGGAACTTTGGTACTTAGCCTTTTAGGACAACTTAATCTCATTCCTTTCTTTATTCAACTGATCAATGTGTGTTTCAGCAACCTTAAGAAGGTTATCCCTATCGGAGAGCAAATACAAATATTCTGATTTCATAGTTTCAAGGGCTGTTTTGATCACTTGCAAATTAGAAACAAGCCCTTCTTCTTCCACTCCCTTTTGAACCTTCCTGTAGAGATCCTCAACCACCTTGTGAGTGCTGTCATAACGTAACAAAGATGCCACAACTATTTCTTCGTTAACCCTTAGCTGGTTTCTAAATGCATACATTACATTATCATGTTGATACTGCTTATCTTCATGTAGTGTCATCTTGGATTGTTCCTCTGAATTTCTGTCATGGGCGTAGGTAATATGTGGTTCATCACACGAAATTTCCAATCTATTATTACCTCATGTGCAACCGTACTCATTTGCCTGTTTGTCAACACTAACCTCCAATTCACCAACATAAAAGCTTGTACCCTGGGTAACATTTTTTGCATGGTCGCTGGGAGGCTGTAAATCAATGGTAGTTGACTGCTCTTCTTTAACAAGAACCTCTGTTGTATAAGTTTGATCTGTTGGAAATTCCTCACACACATTTTTGCCCTGGTCTTTTGCAAGGAGATCCTGAGCCAAATCTAGATACTTCCTTTTTGCCACATCAGTCTTATTTTGCTGCTCTAAATTAAAATCCACGTAATGACTGAATGATAAATCATTCTGAATTCGGTTAGGAAGTTCTTTATACTCTCAATAAATGCCAACTATTTCTGCTCTTATGTCGGATTCAAAATTTTGGCCTATCTGTACTTGTAGCTTCATAGTACCTTCCTTGGTTTTATCCAAACTCTATATTTTCCAAATTACCAAAATGGAAACTCTTTCACAACGAGAAAACCGTTGCACATAGATTTCTATCGATGCTACATAACTCAATCCAGTTATTTGCAGTTGTGTGATCGAATGTTCTTCCACCAACAATTTTAGGAACGCTTCCTTATCCAGAGTTCAATTGAAGAATCTGTTCTATACCTTCCAGCATAGCATTTAAGTATAATGTGGAAAAGTTTTTAGTGTTATTCGATGTTGCTCCCAAATATTGCTACTAATTCATGAGATTCTCAGATTTGATTATGTTAGAGGGATTGCCAAATTAGGTGTGGAAACTTTGTAACTTGCAAGCTGTTGCAACCTCAACTCCAACATCTGCTAGCAATATCCGATCTCATGCACTGTCTGTTCACCAGAGTCTTTGATAACAATCCTTTACTATTGAACACAATTCAATAAAACTTGACTAGTTATTTTATCTAATATTTTCCCTTGCATAGTGTGTACTCATAAAACTACTAGCTTGCAATTATAACTTCCTGTGATGGTATTCACACACAACTCCACCCAAAATATAACTCTCGACACAGAACACTAGACAGCCAGTTGTATTTGAATTGGTCTTCAGCAATTCTTTCTTCATGCCAAGAGAAGTCTCACGCTTCATAGATTGGAACACTTCTTTCTGTTCTTGGTCACCTCCGGATTCTTACAAAAATTAGACGATACCACACGATGCTAGATAATCACAGATTTGTGAATTAGTCACAAACTTCGGAATAGAATTTCTGGAACCTATGTATTGGTGCTTCTTTTCAATTGGCTTAGTTTCCTCGTGTTCTCCACCACGTTCATACACACGTTGCTCTAATTGAATAGAACTTCAGCCTTATGAAGAGTCCGATATTTTAAACTTGTGACTTATAGCAAACCATGATACACTTCCTTTGGGGTATATACGGATGAAAAAAATGATGATAAGAATATGGTGGCGATAAGAAGATGCAAAATTTGTTTCAGCAGCGATCTGGCACTAATGATCAACAAATTCGTATTTCTTTCTCAATGCACTCACCTGTCAACATAATCCCTGTTTGATAACTTTGAGCCCAAGAACTTAAGAATTTCATTGATGGTCAGAATAAATCAAGATTATTTTATGCTACGTGTCGTAGCTCCGAAGTCTGTATTCCACGTTAAAAGGTAACGACAACCTACTGATCACCTTAATAATACGCCTCGGGGAAGATTCAACTATTGGTCATGGAGTTCGTAAACGACAATATATTCCATAATTATGGTTCCAGAATTCCCGCAATTATTTTGTGTGCAGATACATTCACTCATTGATATCAAGGAAAGAGTCTTCTTTTCAGTTATACCCCAACTTTGCCATTATATATCTGCGGATGACCCCAAATGTTCACAATGTCTTCATAAATTAAAGCCGTCCATAAATTTGTCTTCAACTGTTACATCTTTGAAATTTTTCCTACCTTGTCAGTGTGCGGAAAGGGTAACTCTTTGTTCTCGATATATATATATATATATATATATATATATATATATATATATATATATATATATATATATATATATTGCGCAGGTCTCCACCCTTGTCAAGTTTTGATAAATATTCCAAAATGGATAAGTGGACTATTCTAAATGATTAATCTTCAGCACTCCTTGTACTTCTCGACGAGCATAAATTGTATTATAATCGTGCCTTTATATTGCCTGATGCTTGTAATTGCTAGCTTCCATATTTCATTCAAGGAGTAATGAAATATTAAATTGCCAACTGTCTTTATTAGATATCTTGGTTTCTGCTTTGCACCTTTTAACATAAATCAATAACCTCCCGCATTCAAACGGTAGTCTTATAAAAATGCTTGCTAGTTGCTGCGTTGGGGAAGTAGTAGATTACATAACCCAATCTAGTGAACACTACATCCGCTGGGGTCCCTTGACGGTTACTCTTCTCAAATATTTCCAACCTCCATTTATTGGCCCGTAGAAATATATTTGCAACTACGATTGCTTAATCTCCTAACCTTCACATTTTAAGTCATATGTCCTTGTGCTAGCTGATATCTAGATGGTGATGTGTGACTGATAATGTGTCTTTGGCTGGGACTAACCCTCTCCAGTTGTGGCTTCTGAAACACTCAAGCTTTGTCACTGTATCCCTACGTTACTACTGAAGCCGACCTTGGTAACGAGGATGCTCGGTTCGCGACCACTGTAAACTTTGCGATACCCAATACAATGCGACCATTGATGTACTTACCAGTTGTAGTCAGTCTGGTGGACCAGTATTCACTCTTGCTACCGCTGTATTCAACCTTGTAATTTGGGGTGACTGTTGGATGTCTGTGGAAGTCTCTCATAGGGGTAACATCCTCTGTGTCTTGGCTAATACTCCCTCACACTTCCCTGGATTCTTGCCGTAACTTTGTTGGCTTACTTCAAGGGATGATTGAGTGAGTTCTACAAATACGTAGCCTACACTCTTATTGTCTCACAGACTCCTATCTCTTCGAATTTTAATGGACTTCTATCACACGTTTTTTTAGCTAATATATCCCAAGGAATTCGTACATCTCATGCATTCTTCATACTGTCTTCATACTTCCTTGTCTATACTAGACCCCTGGGTCATATGTATTCACCAGCAAATCAAAGGGACTCAAACATACCTATTACTGCATATTATCTCCTGCTAACGTGTGTCTTCTGGGACTGAATATAAATCTGAATGCATTACTCAACTAGTACATTGATAATCGTTTTGAGATTTCTTACCAAAAGCAATTTCACAATTGATATTCTTTGTAAAACCTCACAGGCAAATTGATAATCTTTTTGGTAAACTTGCTTCTGCCCAACAGGATGGCAGGTTCGATAGCTCTGATATCACTGAAATATCCCTAACCAGATTTTACTAAATTTCCTTTCAACAATATATTAAAAAATAAAACATTGCAGATAGTTTCTAGCACAATCGAAAACCAATAGAAATCCCAATAGAGATTTAGTCAACTTCTTCTTAGATATAACATTCAAACTCAGATATAGGCAAATGGAATACAATACTATAATAAAACCAGAAGATTCTCTACAAGAATATAACTCGCTATTTCACAATAACATTCAAGATGTCAAGCATATAACCATGAGTTACAAACCAGTAAGATAAAACCAGCAAACTCTTATAACTCTTACAATATGTTATTGCATTATACAACAACAATACAATAACTAGCACTACGAATCCAATCCTTAATATAGATTAACAGTTAGACTGGAATACTAGAATGAAAACCCGTAAGCGCACGTGAAACACCTGAACTGATGTCTCCCCGGACAATGGGTTTGCGTCCACTGTCTGCCAGCACGAGGGGCTACGTCCTCCAACTAGCTGAAAGCTGAAGCTTTTTGAAAACTCTCATAAGAGAGAAAATTGAACTGAATCATAAATCAAGCATGACCAGCAATGAGCCTCTTTCCCCTTTTAATACACAAACTAAGACTCTTCGACTCCCCTTTGGCTTTCGTCCTATTCCCTTGTGGCTCTTCAACTTCCTTATGGCATTTCGTCTTATTCCTCCTTCACCTTTTGCCCTCTTTATAACATTAAATTGACCTTTTAATAATTTGAGTCTTCATCTCATAGTCAATTTTAACATTATATAAAATAAGTCTTCAATATTTGTAATGTCCCAAAAAGGGGACATTACACTCGGTCAGAGAATGGTTGTTTGAGATTGTAATGTCCCCTTTTTCTGGGACATTATAATTCTTTGTGGCCAGCTCTCTTCGCCTAGGCTTCAGGGGCGAAAAGGTTCTATACGGGGTTCAGTTCGAGATTTGGCCTAGACATTTCCAGTTTCAGACCCATCGGAGCAGTTTTGGCAGGTTGTCCAGATACTTACTATTTTTAGTAAGTAAACAAAGCTCAGTATTTTTGATATCCCAGTGTTGATTTGGAAGCGTCTCGCCAAGAGCTTTCCAATGAGCTATTGCACGTGTTTATCCGAGTTCGTTTGATCAGTTATTTTAATGCCTGATGATTATGTGGGTTTTGACTAAGTGACTATTAAAGTTCATTTAATATGTCACTTTATTTTTATAAAGGTACTATGTCACTTAAGTGACTAAAGGACAAAAAAAAGGTGTTTTATCCCACATTGCCTACAAGAGCGAGCATCACATTAGGAAAAGTGATAAAAGGTACCACAAGCTTCACATGAGAGGGGATATACGAAGATTATATTATTGAAAACAAATATTAATCTGGGAGCTGCAAATAGTTGCTGGTTATTTCTTTGAGGACGCAAACCCTTGAAGAAACTTTGAAGGTTGGACGCAAACCTAGCCTTCTTTCAGGTTCTATCTATATTGCCAATCTGACTGTTATTTCTGTTTGTAAGATTGAATATTTTGAATCGCTGCACGTTATTGTATTGCTGTTGTATAATACAGTAACGCATTTTGGGTTATTTGTATTAATCTGTTGGTTTATGTATAAGTTTCTGGATATTGGAGGAAATAAACACATTTTTTCTTAGTTTTCTCGTTTGTAAAGTTGCTGGCTATATATATCAGTTTAAGTTCTAAAATTTGTATCAAATACTGGATTATTGATTGGATTTAAAATTTGTAAGTTTTAATCGAGGGTTTTAGTTAATATCCAAAAAGGGATATTACAGTGGTATCAGAGCCAAGAATCTTGCCATCCTGTGGAAAAACACACAAGAAGACTGATATTAAATGCTCGGATAAACTACTGGTTGCTTGTATGTGATTGGTTTTCTCTTGAGGATGAAACCCTTGGGATTGGTGCGAAGTTGGATGTAGTCTCACCTTTGTTCTGCAAGGTTCGATTTTGAGAAGTTTTTTTTGTGACAGGCAGTGGTTGTTCAGAGGGCTGGTTGTCTCTAGCTTAAGGTATCAAGAAAGAAGTTTGAAGTGTTGATAATAGATTTAAGATGAGGTATTTTACAAATTGAAGCGAGAGAGAGTTGTATGCAGGGGTGGTGTTTGGGTATGACTGAAATTAAATCGCAGACCTGTTGGGCTTTTCACTGAGCATTTGATGGTGAT
The DNA here is from genome assembly GCA_028749045.1 of Cupressus sempervirens. NCBI lineage: Eukaryota > Viridiplantae > Streptophyta > Pinopsida > Cupressales > Cupressaceae > Cupressus > Cupressus sempervirens. The sequence continues at coordinate 539,556,469 of CM053789.1, forward strand.
TTTGGTAATATTTGGACTTGTAACAGTAGTAAATACAGATTACCTTCCAGTTGAAGGCTAGAAACGACTGAAGAAAATGTGGATTTCAATTATAAACTGACGCTCGAGTTAGACCTCATTCACGGCACGAGAGTCTTGGTTATCCCAGTCGGGTCAAGAGCCGACCAGTGGAAACGGTGGGAGTGCGTGTGGCAGCATATCTGGTCGACCAACAGAACACGAACTAAATATTGCAAATCACAGTCTAGTAAAAACGTATACGGGTTGTCAAGGGAGCTGGTGTTTTGGTCACGTCGGGCAGATAACAGTGTTACCGAAAGTAGTGGGAGTTCATCCTGAACCACCTCCTCGACATTAGCTCACGGGTTACTCTTCACACGGGTCGGGTATCAAGGTTAAGGGCGGAATTTAGGGTCATTTTTCTGTTAGCAGGCACGAAGGGTATTTCCCAGTGGCCGAGTGGAAGGGAATAGGCAACATTTAACAGCGTAGAACAGTGGCCAAGAGTTTAATCGCGTTTTTTCCTGTGAAGACTGCCGTTCACCATTAAATAACTGTGCACGATGATACATTACATCCGTGAGCTTGTGCAGTTTGAAACCTTATCGCAAGTTCAGTTTATACGTCATTTTTGAAGTCGCAGGCAAAACCATTCTCATTTCCATCAAGGAGGCATGGGAATTCTGAAAGTGGGTGGTCACGGGTCAAATTCCAAGGCATTCTAATCTCGTGTAACATGTGTGCGTCCGCAGAGATGGGAGGAATTTGTTGTCGGAAAACCAGTAGCGGGAGTTTCGACGCAGACCCGACCCTCATACAGATTTCCTCTCAATAGTACAACTGAATTAAGAACTGTTCAGTATGGTCGGAACAGTCTGAGTATGTTTGGAAACTGTTTGATACAAATTCCAACCACAGTGACCAACAAAGATTATAATAGGAAGCCAGTAGACACATTCAAACAGGCATACAGACTGTGAGCTGTCGACCATTCTAAACTGGTGATGGTTATTGTGCTATACTTCTACCATTATAAAGAATGCTAAATGCACAGAACCAGTATTTATAAAGTGGAGGCATATCTTAAATATTGATGTTGCTCAGCGATTTCCAGTTTCAAATCATTATTCTGTGGTATTCATTGTTTCTGAATATATGTTGTTGTTGAAGTATCACCCTGATAACTATTTGATTAAATGCCCAGCCGTGAGGTAAACTTTGTGGTTAGATATAGTGAGATTACTGCTGTATCTAGTTTATGCTATAAGATTGAAATGAAGTTTACGTGGTATTTTGAAATTGTTTGATAAATTACCAGTACGGATTCAGAGCTCTGTGATAAAAAATTTCTCTTCAAAGTTGGAACTCAATACAGGCAGAATCGACAAGTGGTTTAAGGTTTGGAACTGGGTCACTCCAAGGGCTAGGCAGACGGATTATCACACTGGGTATCTGCCGAGTCTATCTTTTGGGGTTTATTCTTGCATTCAGTAAGTTCACAATACTTGTGCAGTTGCTGATGGGATAAAGAATTGAGTTTCATGTCACGTGTTGATGGAACGTCTTAACTAATTCATAGTGATACTAGATAAATTTGAGAAGCTTGTTTCCAGTATTATCAGTATACATTTCAATTGCTTGAGAACTATTTGATGAAATTCCTCCTCAGCCATACAGTCAGCATCTTGATCTAAATTTAAGTAGCAGTAGTTCCTTAATCGATGAGCCTGATGAAGTGACAGATGAATGTGGAGGCTTAGCTAAATTTGACAGTACATTTGTGAAGTACTCCTTCAGCATATAATTCCATTTTGTTGAAGTTCGGATATCTTTTCATAGCCACTGTATCGGTAATACAGTGAAATGATGGGTACAATGTGCATAAATGCTGAAGGGCTATGATCTACAGGACAACTGCTTGATCAAATACCTTTAAGTCTTTTGGTCAGTTTGGGACCAGACAAGAGTTTGGAAGCCTTTCTGGAGTTGCATAGTTAGTATTGGACATCTATAGGCACATGAAAAGCTACATGGCAGAGGAAGTGGGACGAGACTTCCAATTCAATAATAAAACTGAAGTAAAAAGATTGTATGATGAGTATAACAATTTTCCGTTAAAGCTTCAAAAAGACCTTCCTTTCATTGACTATGTGGACTTTCAGCTAGAACTGCAAAACAAGACAGATATGATAAGAAACAAATACTATGATCTGGCTCGAGATCTCCTTGCAGAGGATAGTTACAGGAATTTGCATGATAAGGCATTAATCAACTTGATAGTAGTACTAAAAAAGAAGAGCAATCTTTGCATGATAATATATAAAACAATAACAATGGCACAGGTATACTAGCTAATAATTGGGAGACAAAATTATCTGATGAAGTTGTTTACACTAGTCCTTTTGATGAGCACATTGATGGCCCAGGTAGTAGAGTTGACCAAACCGCCAACGTTGGCAACTCCAGCATCTTATTTGGTGACATGGAAATTAACCTAGATGAATTTTATGATGATACCAGGCTGGAAATTATGTTAGAATTTGAGAAAAAGCAAATGGGCCGTGATGTTGGCAAGATAGATGATCTAGCACGCGCTGAGTTAGAGGATATATCTAAAATTGTTGTTCCCCTAAGTGATGAAAAATCAGAAAATTCTATGGAGAACAGCCCACTTGCGTTCAAAAGAGATGGTCAAAAACCATTATCTCTCCTAGACTTATTAGATATGCTTTTGGTCAAAGATGACAAACTTGCCCAAGTGCTGACAAGGATTGATGAAGCTTCTAATTTGGTGGAGGATCTCATACGGAAGATTGTGATAGAAGAGAGACATGGAAATGTATGTAGTGTCACAAGTCCTCTTTTACATACTATGTTTGAAACGTTGAAAATGATAAACTAGGAGTACTTGCAGCTATTAATGGATAGAGATCTAGCAATAAAATTTGGAAGGGACAAGGAGAGTGAGGTAGATGAACTATGCCTCCAATTTAGCTTAACTCATTATTCCATCCACCAAGCTGAAAATCAAATAAGTGAGGCAGCCACTTATGAAAAAGATGACAGTGGTTCAAGGGCACAAGAAATCACACAAATCATTGAAGGAATTCATAAAGTGGGTAGATGTGAAGGCAAACAATGTGATTCAATCATGTGTTCCCCATTTGAGACTTCCTGTGGTGAAAAAAACTCTATGGATCAGCAAGTTGATGAGTCTGAAAATTCTGATTTTTATGACAGCAGCTATACATCTTCACATGAGCACATGGCTAGTAATACCACAAGTGAGAACTATTTAGAAATTTCAAGTAATGATTAACTTTCCTTTTATGAAGACCTTGACATGAGCGAGAGTACTTATGATGGAGTAGGAAGTTCAGATTTATCCTTAGCATGCTCGGAGGGATTTTTCAGCTTAACTAGAGTTTTATCACCTAACTCTTATGAGATGGTCACGGGCTACTTGTTGATTGGTGATTTTACTTGTTGGTATATTCCAACTATTAGTGGTTTGCCTGTGTATGATGGTAGTATATTTGCTGATTCTATTTGGCCTTCAGGGGTCAATGAGTTATTTGCGGGTGAGTGGGGAGATCACACATTACCCTACATTCCACATGAGGTATCTACATTTTTATTTCAGCAGGGTATTGAAGATAGTGCTAGCACTCATGATGTTGGTGATTCACCAACCACTCTTTCATTTACCCAGGATCATGTTGATTGGGTGATCGGGAATCCAGGTGTTACTAGTACCTTACTTCTGGCGGATTATGTAGTGTTGCTACACAGTCGCATGATTATGATCTGTGTGTTTCAGCCTTCTGACACATCAGAGCTCCAGAGATTTGGATTACTCCATTTCCACCAGGGTGATATAAGAGTGGAGTCAGTTTGGCCGGATCTATCATTAACACCGGGACAAATATTACAGGAATGGTACAACGGTACAATGGTACAGAGGTTACAGGAATTGGTCAGTGGGTTTTCAGGCAACGCACGAGTTCTCGCTTGGGATCCAGGTGGAGCATCCCTATGTATTACTCTTTATCGGGGAGCCCGTTGGAGAGTTTGGTTGCTATCATTTTGGGGTGGATATTGGTATTTTGCTGAGCTCCCATCTTCACTTGATAGTAGATACTCACGGGCTCACTCATGGAGTGAGACATTCATTCTGAATGAGGATATAGGAACACAGGGCAGCAGCAGATGGCAGTTGGTGACCCTTAATGGTGAGCCATGGGATCCTGGCATTCAGTTATTTGTCACATTGATTCCTCTTGTACTATTTCACCATTCTGGATTTGGGATGACGCATGCTGAGGTACATCGATCGAGGAGTAGAACCTCATTCTCGAGGCGAGTATGGGATCCCGGCATCTGATTTCTGCAGGTATGAGCGGATTGCTTGGGGGCAAGCAATCTTTGAGAAGGGAGGCTTTGTAATGTCCCCTTTTTCTGGGACATTATACTTCTTTGTGGCTAGCTCTCTTCGCCTAGGCTTCAGGGGCGAAAAGGTTCTATACGGGGTTCAGTTCGAGATTTGGCCTAGACATTTCCAGTTTCAGACCCATCGGAGCAGTTTTGGCAGGTTGTTAGATACTTACTATTTTTAGTAAGTAAACAGAGCTTAGTATTCTTGATATCCCAGTGTTGATTTGGAAGCGTCTCGCCAAGAGCTTTCCAACGAGCTACTGCACGTGTTTATTTGAGTTCGTTTGATCAGTTATTTTAATGCCTGATGATCATGTGGGTTTTGACTAAGTGACTATTAATGTTCATTTAATATGTCACTTTATTTTTAAAAAAGTACTATGTCACTTAAGTGACTAAAGGACAAAAAAAGGGTGTTTTATCCCACATTGCCTACAAGAGCAAGCATCACATTGGGAAAAGTGATAAAAGGTACCACAAGCTTCACATGAGAGGGGATATACGAAGATTATATTATTGAAAACAAATATTAATCTGGGAGCTGGAAACAGTTGCTGGTTATTTCTTTGAGGATGCAAACCCTTGAAGAAACTTTGAAGGTTGGACGCAAACCTAGCCTTCTTTCAGGTTCTATCTATATTGCCAATCTGACTATTATTTCTGTTTGTAAGATTGGATATTTTGAATTGCTGCACGTTATTGTATTGCTGTTGTATAATACAGTAACACATTTTGGGTTATTTGCATTAATCTGTTGGTTCATGTATAAGTTTCTGGATATTGGAGGAAATAAACACATTTTTTCTTGGTTTTCTCGTTTGTAAAGTTGCTGGCTATATATATCAGTTTAAGTTCTGAAATTTGTATCAAATACTGGATTACTGGTTGGATTTAAAATTTGTAAGTTTTAATCGAGGGTTTTAGTTAATATCCAAAAAGGGATATTACAGAGATGCAAGATTGCTATTATTCTAGCTCCATGGAGGAGCAAGTTTTCATTCAATATGTGATATTGAACCTAGAAGGAGCTTCTCATTGTTGGTGGTACTAAGGTATGGATGCCCAAGATCACATTCAAGTAAATTCATTTGATGAATTTTGTCAAAGATTGATTGATAGATTTGAACAAAGGGTTAAGGAAGAGCAGGTAGTTGTTGTAGAACACATAGTAGGAGAGTTTAATGTTATGATTGCTTTGAAGAATAATGAAATGTGACGAATCTTCAAGAAGACTTCATGGACATGAGTACAATAATGGAGGATAATGTAATGCATGAAGAACAAGACAAGATAATAGTACCAGGTCCTAATTTGGATTCGTTCAACAATAATGTTTATCTTTTGGAAATAGTCTCATATGAGGGACACAAAGAATAAAAAGGTAATGGTATTTCATGATCATTACTTGATGATCGCTCATGTTATTTCATTGACGAGTTTTCAGATGGATCTAGGTTTGGCTCCCAAACCAAGTCTACAAAGAAGGATTGCAATATAAATTTGAAGGATATCAATGAAAATTTCAGTTTTAGTTGCATGGGAAATGATTCTCTCCAACTGGTGAATACACATAAGAAGCACTATGAATACTTTGAGTGCAACAATCAACCATCTTTCACATGTGATTCAAGAGTGCTATTATCAAGGCATTGCAAGGACCTAGTTCATAATGAATTTCTCTTTCATTCCTATGTTTCAAATTCATCTTGAAAGTCATGCAAACCAGGTAATAATGAAGAAGTTAAAGCTTAAAGGTATGGAGATGATATTAAATACAAGTCTGATTTGTTATTTGTTATTGATGATTTCAAGCAAGTCTAAGGTAGCCTTGATTTTGAGGAGAAACATAGAAGCCCTAGTTATGAGCTGAGACATGGTAGCATAGCTGATTTTAATCCTCTATCCAATCCTAACTATTTAATTCTAGTTAGAAAAGAAGAAGAATATGAAAGTTGGGTCAGAGATGGTGATGATAGGATTCAAGACACTAGTTCAATTTATTGCTATGAGAAGTTGTCTCAATTTTGGAGTACACGTGCCACCATCAAAGTTAGTAGTACTGCCTGCTTGCCAATCAGCTTAGAAAAAAGTCTGGATCCTGAGTTGCAGATGAGTTGGATGGTACCTTCAACGCATCTGTTCAACAATGTTTGGCTAAGGTGGGATTCTAGAGGTAAATTGGTCATACGAGATGCTTCTATTCCTACCTACACACTTTTGTCTCGTATGATTTCAATAAGATTTAAAATTGGTTATTGCTGTCCTTGCATCTTTTTGTTGGCTATGGAGATATCTTGTCATGAGAAGTTTGTATTTGAGCATGGGCAAGCTTTTTGGAAATTGGTTGTAAGTATGTTTTTGAGTATAGTGCATCCATTCATTTCTTATGCACATAATAGAGATTGTCATCATAGTTACATCATAGAGATGATATGTATGATTACATATGATAGTCTGGTGTTTGTAGGAGTTTTCTTATGTTGGTATGTTCAGAGCCTTCTATTGTGTCTTTGATGTTAATTGACTAAATGATGCACGGAAAAAGTTTTAAATCCATGAAAACTTTGAATTTCTTGGGTTTTTCAATTTGTGTAGTCCTTAACGAGTCTAGATGCTGAGTCTGAGCTTGAAACTAGCTTGTTGAGTTCACAGTGAGTTCGAGTCTTGTAAATATGGTTTAAATACCCAATATGCATTCATAATTCGGAATTCATTGTCAATATCATATACACATGCGATGACAAAAAAAAAATGTTTAATATACAAAATGCCCAAAGGCTACAGTGCTGCTATATAGTTTCATTATCAATATAAAATCATATTATATAAGAGAGCACACTGCTCTCCTATTCTGCTTTTGCCAACACTGCATCGAAACCAGAGTCATCTGAGTTATTGCCATTGTCATGCTCCACTATAAGTGCATTCTCATCTAGTGAGGTCCAAACCAATCTCTGTGGTGTCTCCTCATCAACTTGGGCTTCATTTTCAAGATCAACATCCCATCGTAAAGCTGTAGTCTGCCTATACTCTAGAGTCCAAAAGTTAAAGAACACTTTGCATGAGCACTAGCATCTCCGATTGTCTAGAGGTAAGTCTATTCCTCTTGAGGGATTGGATAAAGGCATATGTAGAACAATTCCTCTTTGTAGTAGAGTAACTAGCTATTAATGATTGTAGCATTGATCCGATGATTCCAATAGATGAAATCAAATGTTTGTATGACCTATCGGCCTTACACATTTGATATCTATCCTTCACTATTATTGTCATGGAGCATTATTATTGACAATAAATTGTAAGTTGTATATATATACATATATTATATATATGAGATATATTATACATATATGTATTATCTTATATTTATAAATTATTATCATATATTATAATCATGATAATACACTGAGAAAATATCATTTGTGATATATGTTAAAGTAGTAACTAATGTGACTAAAGATATTAAAAAGAGACATCTCTCCACGGGAGACATGCCTCTTTGTATATTATACATATTCATTGAAAGAGTAACTTGAAACACACATAAATCAATAAGTGCAAAGTAAAGTTACAACAGTCAAACATACCATATCTCAGTAACATTAAAAACCGAAATACATAAATCTGGTCAAACTTTATCATGGTATCAGAGCAGATTCAAAACTCTGGGAATCTGAATATTTATTTTCGTTTTTTGATGAATTCTTATCCGAGAACAATCTGGGGTGTATAGGGAAGATTGAAGTCCCCTACATTAGAAGGCCGACACCTATATAAATATTCAGAGAGAGCGCTGGAAATGTCAGAAGATCCGAGTCATAAATGGCATCACAGTCATTGATCTACTATGATAAATGTTGTAGGAGCTAGTGATGTTCTGATAAAGTTGTGAAGGTCCATATCAAAATTCAATGGATTACAACACAGTAGTGATTCCTCTATAGTCAATCTCCTCCAGTGCTAGATTGATAATCACGTGAGTCTTTGAATAGCACCAAGTAAGATTTATCATAATGATCACGGGTCTTTTGTAAATATGGGCAAATCAAGATATCAGTTGGCATGAACTCCTTGTATTTGCGGAGAGATCTTTCAATGTTGATGAGAGAAAATAGATTTTTGTCAATCTAATAATTCACAATATGAAGAATGAAGAGCTACACAAATTAAAAATAAATAAAAATCAAATGAAGTCGAGAATCTCAAATAAAATTTTACATTTGATTGCTCTGGCCAATTTGGGGATGGAAGGCTAAAATTACAGTCTTAACTAGCAGCGACTAGTATGCCTTCAGAAAGGTGTAATTGTTATTGGTGGTGTTACTTTGGACAACTTTTCTTTCTCGTAAACTAAGGCTATCCCACAGTTTTCCAGTTATTTATATAAAAAAAGACTCTTCTATCTGTGAGATTTCCATAAACATATAAGTTGGCTACCATTGTAGAGAAGCTATGTCACCACCACTTAGGAGTAAAAGTCATTATCATGCAGTGACTCAAACTTGGTATGCCGAAAATAGCTCACATCTCATAATGGATAAAAATATTTCTGTTATCCTAGAATTTATTTGATTTTGCCAAGATTATATTTTCTCAAAGTTGGGCATTGGATTATTGCCATGTGGAGACCACTTAATGAATTAGCTTCATGTACTGTGGAAGAATCATGGTTGGCATCTATCTTAGTTGGTACAAGCATGATATCCATTCATTCGCTCTGCGGAAATGCTCTTTGGCGATGCCTTAACTTGTATTACCATCAATGGGCATCATTCTGATGCCTTTACCTTACATAGTTCTATTCGTCAAGGGTGTCCTTTGGCCACCGCTTTTTATGTGCATGCTATAGAAGGTTTTGGCTACTTGTTGGCTAATGCTGTATCCTCAGGTCTTGTTCGTGGAATGTCCTTGCCTGATTCACTTGCCCAACTTGTGAATGGGCACTTTGCAGACGATTCCTTTCTCACTCTCCTTGAGGAGGAAAATATCTCTAATGCTCTTCAGTGTTTGGAAACTTTTGTCTTGCCTCTAGTTCGGCCATTTAGTGGCACTAAACCCTTTGCTATCGACAATCCTTTTTGACTGCGCCTCCTTGGTTTTCTAAGTACAACTGGAAATGGATTCAACATGGTTAGATTTTTCGCTTCTTGGGCATTTCTTTTGCTTTTCAAGCTTCCCCTCTGGATGTTTGGAATGCAGTGCTTGCTAAGATCGAGAAGAAGCTTCAATACTGGATTACCAAGCAGCTCTCCTTGGCTAGTAAATTCCAAGTTTGTTCCAAAGTCTTGGCAGCTACTCATGTTTACTATTCGTCTTGCTGGGCGCCTTTTAAAGCTTCTTACTTGAAGCTTCTTACTTGAAGCTGATAGCCATGGCTTTCACAAGTTGGCTTGGGAATACTATTGCCTTCCCAAGGATGTTGGCGGTCTCGGCCTTATTTCTACCTAGAAGTAGGGTATTGTTCTTTGTGCGAAATGGGTGATTCGTGCTATTACAGGAGACGAAGCTTGGAAGGTGCTTCTCATACATTGCATTTCCTCTAGTTTTCCTATTAATAGAGCAGCTTGGAAGACGATTGGATTAAAAACCCTTCTTACTATGTCTGAGCCTGTGCATATCCAGGGCACTTTTGTCATCAAAAGCATCTTGAAAGCTCGGGAAGCTATCAAGCTTTGGCTTCGTTGGGCCGGAGATGGTTTTAGGGACAACTTGTCCATGAATCAACAGAATATGTGGTGCTCTCCCCTTTTTGCTGTTGAAGGGGTTCCGCTTGCTAAAATCCATGGTGTTAGTGCTCTGCGCTTTCATAAGCGTGGCATCGGAATGCTTAAAGATTTGTTTTTTAGGGCTAGTATGAGCCTTAGATATTGTAAGGAGATGCAATGCCAATTTCGCCTGTCTCGTCCAGATCGAAGATGTTTGAGGTCTTGGTGTTTGCCATGGTGGAAAGACTGGAAATGGTATCCTTGCACTCCTCTTCTCAGCTATAAGCCGACGATGGGATACCAATGGTTAGTGCCCCATTTGCCAATAGTTAACACTCTCAACTAGTTTTGGCACTTGCAGTCTTCCCAAAGGACTTAGGGATTTAGCTTCAATAATATTTGAACCGCCATTGCTAAGCCAAAGATAGCACACTTTGCTTGGTGTGTTCTTTCCCAGGGCTTGCCTTTGGGTCCTCGACTCAAGCATCTGGGTGTTCCAGACCCCAGGTGTCCTTTTTGTGGACAACCATAAACTTTTGTTCACATCTTTTGGTTCTATAGATAGGCTCAATAGTATTGGAGTTGGATCCATGATTTTTTCAGACCTTTTAGGCCTGAACCTTTTTCTTGGCATATGATTTTGTTGGGGGATTCGCCTCAAATTCTTTTTAAGTACACCTAGATTTGGCATGCTTTTAGGATGGAGATCTTGTTCACTCTCTGGAAAGATAGAAACACTATTCTTTTCTCTCACAACTTTCTTGATATTCATGTATCTATTTACACTAAGCCGTGTATTTGTAACAATGTTATGATGTAGATTCAGGTGCAAGCTAACAAGGTGGCGCTTAAGGTGGTCCACCTTCAGGAGTTGCTTAACCATTGGGGAAATGCCTCATGTATTGTTGCTAGAGTGCCTCTAGACTCCATCTCTGCTGACCATTCTCCGTCATCTGGCTGTTGACATGGCCGAAGCTCCTCTACATGTCGGTCGCACACTCCGAGGTCCCAAGCCCCCCATCACTCTCTTGGCAAAGGAAATGATAGTTGCCGACGCTGCTCTGTTTCTCCGATGGGACATGGCTCCGGATAGTCACCCCCTGCTCTTGTTGGTTGGACTCCCCCTACTGCTCGTGCTCCCGCTTGGTCGTTTGCTTCCTCCAAATGGCAATTCCCTCGCCTATATCTGGCGATCTCGCCTCCCAGTGCTGAGGGGGAGAAAGAGAAAGAAAAAGAAGTTGATCACGGGTGGTCTATTCTTGACTCACCCTGCATTCTACAAATGGTTGGGGAGATAATGATAAATTTGACCCACCTCCCTTTGTGGGCATTGCCCTTGCTTTTTGAGGTGGATTTTTTTTTGGATGAATAGTTGTATTGCCTTTTGACCACTGGCTGTTTGAACTCCCGAGGTGATCCTGTATCCCCCAGTCTTTTTTTTGTGAATATGTACTTTAATATGTTAATTAATAGAGAAGGCCTTATTCATAAAAAAAAAGTTTCTCTAGAATTGAGTCCGTCGTTTTGTGAGTTGTCTTCCCCTTTCTCTGCCTTCTTTCGAGTTAGAAGATTCACCTTCATTTGATTTAGTGGACAAATCCCATGCTTGCTCGAATATGATCCCCAAGTAAAATTCTCTTATCACCTCCTTGGCCATTTTAGCATTTGGGTCTAGGTACTTATATAGAAATTCGATCCCATGTTATAGATAACAATTGTGAATAGCGAGAGGCTTGTAACGGAAATTCATCATGAATGGAATGAATGTCACATCCTCTCCTGTCTCCAGATAAATCTTTAAATTGGTTGCTAGCAAAAACCCGACACCATGTCAAGCCACAACAAGCACATCCATGAGTCCCCTAAATGAATTGTGTTGAACAACCTCACAAGAAGAAACATTATCACATCCCTAGACTCTCTCAGGTTTAGCAGAAGGCCTATAAACCTAAATGAGATGTCTGTGTTTAGATGATAGTAGTCCTCACTATGCAAAAAATCCTCTCCAAGCACCCATTTTAGTGCAGTGAGAGCCAATTTTTCATTAGTCCTAACCAATGTGGCCAACCTATCGTTGTCTTTAAGTCTTAGAAAGGGTTCTTTGGGTAATGGGCAAGTCAATCTTATAGGACTGTCCATGCTTCTAAGCTAAGCTACCTATATTTCTTTTGTTCTCAACTCTCAAGGTTTGCTAAATGCTATGCCACCATTCAAATACACTGCCCTTTTATAGAGCAATCAACCATCTCCACGTGGATTTTGTATTTACTTTGCATCGAAAAGATTGTTGCATCAACTTGCAAAAGTACCTTGCTCGTTTTCCAAGCATTGCTGTGTGTCTATTTCTGGGACTACAAATCGGTTCTTCACCCCTTAAACGCTAAAAAAAGGTAAGTCTATTTACTCTCGACCTAAAATAAAAGATTATTTTTGATATCTCTTCGTACTAATGCTTTTTTCATAGCATTTAGCATTAGTATCTGCATTTCATGAAATTAGTGACATCTAGTTGGATTTTGCGCACTTCTCAACTTAAATACCTATACTAATGATGCTGAGATGTCCTTCCTCTATCTGCTGGTTGAAAAATCAGAGAATATTCTTCTACTACCTTGCTAACCAACTTGGAAGGATGATGTCATAATCATCCATGCGTACTAAACCCAAAAAGACACCATCAAAATAAAAGAAAAATTTAAAGTATAATGCAAAGAAACACAAAATCAAGTCCTGTTGACAACTCTATCGGGGCTAAGGACTTCTTTGGAAGTAGAGCAATGGTGACGACTATCAAGGCAATAACGTCACTGAGGCAATGGATGCTTGATTGGCAACAAGGCTCTATCTAGTTGGCTATGCAATAAATCTCACCTACGTAGTCTACCTGACAAGTGGAAATTGTTTCATCCTCTTGGGAAAGGGAAGGATGCACAAATACAAATTCCTAGATGACCTATTTTTCATCTTTAGACAGTAGTAATTTAATGTTCGTCTAAATGGTGTTGTCATCACAAAATATTAAATATAAAGTTCCATTATGAAGCCAGGATCAAACATGGTCACTCACTTTGCCTTCATGGTGCACCCCTTTCCTTTGAGGATATTGGTTAGCCATCTTGACTTGCTTGTAATGGGAATATTATTTTGGCATCTTTGGGCTAACTTGTCTTGTGCTTTTATCTCTTGTTTCTCTCTTAGTGTTTTCCCTTTGTAGCTGGTGTTGCGTCTCAAGTCCTTTGGTTTGATCCATGTCTTGTTTGAATGTTTTGGCTTTCTTCTCGAGGAAAATTTCTGATCTTCTTTCTTTGCATGTAGGTTTCTGTTGTCTCAGACGTTTGTTCAAACAATTAATGGAGATAACCGATTTGAGAGATTTTAACTGAGTTGACTCCCACCCCAATGTATAAGGCTTTGGTATGTGCAACCAAAGGTTTTTGAGGTTTTCTGTCAATAGGTTGATATCCCCTGAAAGTTGTCAAATATAGACTCCTATATCGCCTTAAACACCTTTTGTGTTTGCCTTCAATTTTCGATCGCGTGAAGTAGTTTGCAATTTTCAAAGTTCCGATGCCAATTGACACATGTTAGGTTGTCGAAGTTTCTAAACACTCCACGGAGAATACACCTCCCCAAAGTTTTGCCAACTCGCTATGTGTTCCCAGGGCACCCTTGCTTCAACGAGGCCCATCGATGCATTTCTACAGAATTTTCTTTCCAAGAGGAATTGCGTGACTAACGACTTTTCTAGACAATTGTTCACTTTTCAATGCTTGGATCAGCTCGTGTAATCACGACATCTCGGATCAGGCCGCCAAGGCTTCATGGTTGAGACTAGCTAGCAGGCATGTTGTGATAGAACAATCAGATTGGAGCATTTGCTTGCGACACAGGGAATTGAGCAATCATCTTTGGCATGTTGATCGTTTGTAGCAAAATTATAATAATGTTGAGATCATCTCGATCGAGAATTGTTTGTATAAAGCCCCAATGATTTGCTAATTAAAAGATGTTTTAAATATTTCATTTTAGTCTAGTAGGGGAAGAAATAAACTTATCATTTGTAGAGATTCTATGTTTGAGAACAAAACCATATGGCTTGTAGTCTAGGGGTGTATTCTGTAGCATATACTTTCTGGGGCATTCTCTCTCGCCTTGGCATGTTTCCTTTTAATAAATCATAGGGGCTGTATACTCGGTGCCTTTCCCTTTTTATTAATCATTGTGTCATGTGCTGAACTCTTATATGTTTGGTCTAGTCTATTTATGTTTTCTGCAGTGTGCTCTTCAAGAAGACGGTTTTAAGAAGTGTGTCTTCTCTTTCAACCCTTATAAGAACTATTATTGTCTATTAGTAAATAGGATTAAGGACTATTTATGTATGTTAGTAAATAGCATCTTATATTGTGTCCCTTGTTGAGAAGAACTACACTTCCTTTAGGAGTGATGTGCCTTAATTTAGACCCTTGCAAATGCCCCCTATGACAACATTTGAATGTGCGAGCCCTATGTCTAATGACTTTGGCTTCTTGTTCTCCTGCCAATAATGAAGGGAAGGTGGTGCATAGTGTTGAGAGCAAATGGTGACATAAAACTTTGACCAGAAAAGGCTGAATCCCTATAGATTCCACTTGACAAATTCCTAGCTTGTCCGACAAAGCTATTATTTGGTGCTTCACTTCCCCTTAGCTTAGGTTGTCTAGTCGAAGGTGGGTTTCCTCCCTTTTCCCTAAACACCAACCGAAAAGAACCAACTTCTAAAATTTCGAAGGTCGTGTTGCAAGATGCACCCTAACCTGTGCGTGTTACACTTTTGAACTTGCCTCTCAAAGAGGTGAGAGATGATGAATGGTATCAACACACTACATGATAGAACTTTTTTTAGAAAATATTGGCAAATTTTACATATAGAAAATTGACAACATAAAGAAACAATACACATTTTCATTGTCCAATAATATTCTTCTCATGGTTGGAAATCATGCAGGTATATCGCAAATATCGTTCTATATTGCACAACACTTTCGCAAACAATTTAATTGCTAAAAATCTTGGTGTTGTGTTTTTTAAAAAATCGCTACGAATTTTATCGGTAAATCTCATTGGCAATCACCGAATTCTGGTCAAAAAACATGGTCAACAGGAGTTAAACATTTTATTAAAGTGCGAGTGATTTTTTTTGGCATTTTTCTTTTGCTTTTTGGTACAGCATTCCATCAAACCGTAGGGTTCTTCATATTTCTTTCACAAATGCTAGGGTATCTTTCATGGATGCTAGGGTTGCATTTTTGAAGACGCTGAGGCATTGATACTTGCAATTTTGCAAGCGTTTGTAGCGTACAGTAAGTAAAAAATATTTTAATATTTGAACCTTTAAAAGTTCAAAATAGTAAAATACAATTGCAATTTTATGGAAATCGAAAACTCTTAAAAATCAAGGGCATTAATATGGTTAATATAGGTATGGTATTAATCATTTTACAGTATTGTTTTTTATTTTTTTTATTTTTATAAGCAACCATTTTACAGTATTATTATTAAGAATTGAGAGTAAATTATTAAATGGTATTAGTATATATGTGAAATGAGAATACCCAGAAATTTAGAATAGTATTTCATTATTAATAATTTTGCAATATATATTAATAACTTTAAGTCATAAACAATAGCATTATTATATTACAAAATATTCACTTTAATATTTTAAAATACTATAATTATAATTTATCAATTATTACAAAATATTTATATGCATTTTATAATTGTATTATAATATTATATTATTTAATTTAGAGTAATATTACAAAATACTATTTTTAAAATTTATTAAAGAATTACTTTATTATTGAGTTCTAAAAATAGTAAATATTAATAAAAGACATACTAATGACAGTAATTGTGAACAAAGTAACTTATTGCTAAATAATGTAGTCATTAAAATATATACATTCTCTTATTACTTAACTTGTCTTGTTTTTTTAGGTTCTCTACCTATTTTTGTACAAAATGGCCGGTGGTAGAAAGAGGGACAGTTTATGGGAAACTTTAATTGATATATGATGGAAATCTCAAATCAGTATATCTTCTAAAAATTTAGTGTATTTGTATTTTGTTAAGAATGTTTAAAGAAATTATATATTTTTCAGATGTTTGATAAAAATGCCAATTTATTGCTGAGTTTTTCAACTGAGTTTTTGGTGAGTCCAAGTTTTCAAATTTTTTTGGCTGGACGAGTGATTGCCTAGTCTGAGTTTTTCAACTATGATCCCTCTTTATTGAAACTCAAAAATAGATCTCGAAGTCTTTCCCTGCTCTTCTTCAAATGTTTGTGATTGAAAAAGCTGCTCAACAATAACCCCATAATACCAAGTGATCTCATATATAACCATTTTTTTGTAGCTCCAAAATTGTTTCAGAGCTTTTTGAAAATGGAAACCTTAGGATCCGTGAAAATACCTAAGGAAGGTGACTTTTTAATGTGACGCTAGTACATGACTAGCAACATTGACTTGACACATCCTCCAATTCCACGTGAAATATTTTTGACTTGGAGCTATGAACCATTGAGGCCACAAATGTGCAACCTCATCTCCTTATTACAAAGCTAAGGCCCAAACCGACGAGCACGTTGGATCAGTGAAGGCACAAGCCCAGGATCACAATGGCCCAGTGGAGGTTTTAACTTGGGTGGGGACAACAATAACACTACCACTTAACCGACACACTAACTGGCAAACCCCAGGTTAAAAAGGTGACTTCAATCAAATTTTAAAAGTGCAATAAGAAATCAGAACCTTATGATGATGCAAATTAATTTGCAATTGGCCATGGTTATTGCTTGCAAGCTTTGAGAGTAATTCATCAAGTTCACCTTTTCCAAAGCATGTGAATTGATATTAGTAGACTGTTGGTTGGGGTCGTGCATATGTGGCTTTTCAGCTTTTATATGCATTTACTTGAAAGTTTCTAAAACTCATTCTATTCATATCCTGCAATCATTGTGATTGATTGGGTTTGTGGAGTGTGCAGCCTCTATCGTGGTGCTTGCAACTACAACTTCTATGAATTCTCCCCTGTGCATTTTAATGGATGTCCATAACTTGTCTTAAAGCTTCTAATATTTATGTAGGTGATAGGAGGATGTTGGCAATGGGCATGAAGCTTACTAAGTAAACTTGTTGTGCCCTGCTATTTCTAAGGTAAATGCATATTCCTTCACTGTGGGTGTTACAGGAGGTTTGAAAACAATAAACCCTGATTTGAATCTCGCTGAAACTTGGTCTGTTATCGAACCACTAAAGCTGTCAATGAAGCCTGTCAGAACTTTGTGAAGCTCACAAACAATAGAACTCATTTATGAGTTGTGTATGTTAGCATTTGGGGGATTTAGCAAATTTTCTAACACACCAATGTATTAAAGTTTCTAGCGGAGGGCACACTCAGCAGCATCACACTTTCTCAAGTGGCTCCTTGAGATAGTCTGGGGCCCTGCTTCGCCCCAGATCGTATCCTTTGGTTTTGGGTAATTGCTCGTCTGTGAGGAGTACTTAGTCTTTTCTTGTTCTGTTCTTTTTTCTTTCTTTCTTGGTCTTTCCGTGGACACTGTTTGGTCCTCCCACTGCTGGCTGTTGCCTTGTTGTATGCTCTCCAGTCCCTTAGACCCTTGTGGTCTCTTGTTGGACATTAATAAGTTTATCTTATCTCATCTTATCTAACTTTTTCACTGCTTCTCAAGGTGCCATTGACAATTTAAACATTTGTAGATTCTACTGAAAAAACTTTCAACATATTTCTCTGTGTCGGGGATTTAGAAGTTTATAGAACTCATTGATCGGTGCTTGAGAGGTCCTGAAACCCAAGAAAACATTGGAACTTTGTGATATTTCTTGTTGACTGAGGTTCACACAAAATGAATGTTTTGCACTTTACCTTTGTGAAGTTCATGGGTGGGCTGTTCCAAGATTTAGGATTTTTTCTTCAATTGCATCTTGCATTACTTGGAAAGTTTCCCTGTCTGCAACTTGCACCTTCTTTTCTGGAAACTGTGAAAGTTTAACAACTTGCAGTTACCACTCATTGTTCATTTATCACAAATCACTAATATATGATTTGCAAATTTTACTTTCACTAGTAAGAGAACACTCATTAAAAGTTGTACAGCTAGACTGAGGTTCTAATTGGAACAAACTAGTAGAAACAATACACGGCCAATCTGAAGTTTTATAGACTATCATAGACAGAGAATGGTACAGCTAGTAAATAAGTTTATCACATGAAAAGTCGAGTGTTATTTAACTGAACATTTCTTACAAACTTTGAAACTCTCACAAAAACTTTCCCATTTACCAATCACTATTTGTTCATTAACATTCACTTTTGCAGTTATGCCTACGATACGTTTCATTGTCATGCTTTCTCTATCAATACACTTAACTTCCATCAATTCAGGGATGTTTTCCATATAGTTAACTCCTGGGCCTCAAATCATTTATCATACATTTTGTGCCTATAAATTGAGTCATTGTGAATGTCTAATTGATATTTTTTATTTAAATCTTGTTCCGTGCTAATGTTTACCATCACTGAACAGAGGCTCGTTTTGGTTTGATTTGTACATGGTGACATTTTATCATGCCTCCTACCAATAGTTGGTTGAAATATCAAGTGACTTATACAATTCTCCAGCTGCTGGAGCACTTGTGACTAAATAATAAACTACTCTAACATATTGTTTCTGAGATTATTGTTACAATGCTTTAAGTTAGAACTTACATGATTATCTTTGGATGGAATTTACACTGTTTTTTATTTTAAACCTATTGGTTATCCTTTGGGTGATTAACTAAAGTTTTTTTGGGTTTTGAATGACATTAGAACATTTGAGAAACATTGGCTAAGGTGAATCCACCATCTCACATCAACAAGCTTAGACTTTTTTGTGGTTTATCCTTATGATGAATGGCTTGTGACATCTGTTTGCTTCTATTTTATTAATTGGATAATTTGTCTTTTCATTTTCTACTTTTTCGTTTACTTAATGTTTTGTTCCTTTTTGTAGGTAAAAAACACAACAAATGCCTTGCCGATGCTGAACAAGCGTTATAATGGATGTACAGAATGGGAGACATGTAATAATTCCATCATCGATGGGCTCTGTTAAATTCTTGAAACTTATGATATCGAAGTGGATGAAGTCAAAATTTTGTTCCACCAGTAGTTAATTTCTGTCCTCAAAACAGTTTAGCAGTTAGCGAAAAAATTGAACTATATTAAAAACTGTTGTTTCTTAAGAACTATATTATTAGCAGAATTGTTTATCTAACTAAAATGTTTTCTCTTTGGAATGCAATTCGAGAAGAATCACCAGTCATATGACCTACAATAGTGCATCATAGTCTTAAAATTTACTCATATGCAAGACATTTTCTGCTTATATATATCTTACACAAGGCAGGAGGCATTTTTGGATTCGGACAGCGAGACTCAAGGCAGCTCTTTGTGTTCCTCGGGCTAAAGGTGCATTTTCATGATTATTTCTAGCCTCCCTTTCAACTTGAAAGATCAATTCCATCTTATGGCCTGGACTTTACCTTCAACATAAGGATTTCCCCCAAGATTGTTTCGTCAATTTGGGAGGTAGTGTTACGTGCCTCTTTTTGGCCTAAGAACTTTCAAGATAGCGTTATCCATTGTTAGTGTAGTTTTTTATTTTTCCTATTTTGCTAGGTTTTTTCTACACTTTTAATAATCTCGCTTAGGTTAATAAAGCATGTCTTATTAGGTGAATGGTTGTGAGGTGTCACCTTCCTACATGTGAGCATCCATTAGCTATCTTGGGAAGATACTTTGCTATCTTTAGTCCGATAAATGGTTGCTCCTCATTGGTTGGTGTTGCCACCTCCTCCCTCTTCCTAGCCTATATAAGCATGCTACTTGGCTTGCATTTGCATTGTTTAGTTTTTGCATCCTCTTAATGCTATTTTGCTTCCAACATTTGCATTACTCTCTTGGAGACTAACTCTGTGTTGCTATTTTGATTTTGTATCATTTGCATTCATAATTTAGATATTTACTCTTTGCACTAGTTTTCTGGGTTATCAAATCTTTTCAGATTCTAACATGGTATCAGAGCTTTTCTATGTGCAGGAGCAGATTTTAGTTTCCTTATTTGAGAGATTCGGGGGGGGGGCTAATAAATTTTATTGTAGTTTTTGAAAAACGAAGTATGCTCTTCTCTTGCATCTTTGGATGATTTTGAGAATCAGAAAAGTTTTGACAAAAATGATTTTTCTCTGGGGTTTCAATCTCAAATCTGACAACCAACTTGCATATTTGGAGTTTTCAATCAGTATTGCAGGTTCCAACATGCCATTGATGGACTTAGAAAGCTGATCCAGCATTTGCATGTCATATTTTGGTTGCTGGGGTCGTTTCTTAATTTTTGGAGCCGTTTTTTACTGTTAAAAGCATCTGATTTACACTACAGCAACATCTTCTGTACATTAGCAAGAAAAGCGCTTTCTAGGTTTTGTTCGCAGCATCAAAAAACCATCTGGGTATCTTTTAATTTTTGCATGCAAGCTGTATATTTTGCAAAATCGACCATGAAAAGCTACAGCTATACCCCTCTCCATTGGTAGTCGCAGATTTGAATGCAGTTTTCAAATGTCTCGTTTTTGCTCATACAGACTCCGATTTTGATGATTCTTATTATGAACTTGGCTATTTTTTTGTGCTTTATCCACTAGTGGAGTTGACTTTTGATTTTCATGCATAAAATTTTCAGAAATTGCAGATTCTTGGCCGTAACTGTGCACAGTTCTCGTTTTAGAAACTTCGGAGGATCATAACTTTCTCATACGACTTCGTATCGAGACGATTCTTTGTTTGAAAGTGCATATTTTTCGAGTAGATCACAGTGGTGCTATTTGTTTCCTTGATTATTGTGCCTAAATTTTACTTTCAACATATGCTCTTCATGAGGGTTTGTAATGCATTGAAATCAAGACCACTAAGTATTTCTTTCTAGTGGTAGTTGTAAACGCACTAAAATAAAGTGCCAAATCATATTTATTTGGGGGGGTTCTTTGATTGAGTAAAAAAGGGGGGGCTTTGTCGTGGCTGGATTCTCTTTTTTGGCATTTCTTCTCTGCATTTTTTTCATCATGGATCAAACAAATATGCCCATCCTAACTCCATACAATTACTTTGAGTGGAAATCACGTATGACAATTCACTTAAGGAAAGCTGGATTAAATAGGATAACTATGGGATTTGAAATTGAACCTGCTAAAGATGAAGATAAGCCTAAGTGGTTTAACAAATGTGATGAGGCGTATGGAACATTGTGTTTGTCTGTTTCTCCTGACTTGCTATTTCACATTGAGTCTTTGGATACACCAAATGAATTATGGACAAAGCTAGAAACACTATTTGGCACACAAGATTCAATGAGGGGTCATATGTTGGAAAATGAATTAATTAGTTTAAGTCCAGGCAATTTCAACACAATCTAAGATTTCTTCACCAAATTGAAATCACTAAGGCTGCAGTTAAAACAATGTGGAATTGAAAAGAAAGATGAACAACTGATTCTTAGTATTCTCTCTAAGCTAAGTTCAGAATATTCTGTGTTTGTCTCTACCTTCTATTACTAAGGGTGCACTTGGTACTCAATTCACCATGTCATCTTTAGATGATTTTGCTGTCAATCGCACTCGAGAATAGGACAAGCTAATCCAGATGGGCACTCTTAAGTCCTCTAAGTCACATGCCTTGGCTGCCAACCAAGGCACAAAAGAACAACAAGGACAAAGAAGTAACAACAATAGTAAGGACAAGAAACAAAAGAATAGCGAGGAGAAGAAGGATCAGATATCGATTTCTTCAAAAGCAACTATTGATACCTCATCCTCTAAGGGCAATAAGCCTAAGAAAGAAAAGGTTAAATATGCCTATTGTAAAAGACCCGGTCATGATGAACATAAATGTTTGAAGAAACAAATTGATCACATGACATACATTCTTGAGAAGAATAATATTAGTGTTCCTGAGTCTATCAAACAAAGTTCTAATGAAGAGTCTAACAAGGCAAAATAAAACAACAAAGGGAAAGGAAAGGGCAAGGCTCTTGTTGCAGTTGCTTCCTCACTATCCACTTGGATTCTTGATTCGGGTGCTTCGCACCACATGGCTTCATCTAAGGAAGAACTTGCATCCTTGGAGCTATGTACTATGCCTTCTATTTTGATGGGTGATTACACTCTTGTTGAGGTGTGTGGGAGAGGGTCTATTGATGTGGGGGATGGCACATTCCATGATGTTCTTTGTGTACCTTCATTATCAACCAATCTTCTATCAATATACTAGATCACTCACACAGGTTTAGGCAAGCGGGTTGAGTTCACTCCTGATTTAGTGGAGATACGTGAGTTGCATAGTGATTCTGTAGTTGCAGTTGGGAGAGCGGATCATCAGTCACGACTCTATCTGTTTTCTCACTTTGTTCTTGATCCTCCTCCATCTGTTTTGCTCACTCACTCTAATGATGTGAGTAAATTATGGCATGAGCGGTTTGGCCATCTTAACTTCCGCTATTTCCATCAGCTCTACCAGCAGAACATGGTCACAGGGTTGCCTTCGGTTCAATTCTCAGGAGGTATTTGCCAAGGTTGCATTCTTGGTAAGCATCCTAAGGAAAAGTTTGACAAAAGTAAGGCATGGAGAGCTTCACAGATACTAGAGTTAGTTCACAGTGATTTGGTTGGTCCATTTCAACATCCTTCTTTCAGCAGAGCCCGATATGTCCTCACATTCATTGATGACCTTTCTCGATATACATGGGTGTACTTTCTCAAGCAGAAGTCAGAGGTATTTGATCATTTTCAAGACTTCAAAGATTTTGTAGAAAAGCAATCTGGGAAAGCCATCAAGGTTTTGCGCACAGACAATGGTGGTGAGTATGTCAACCATCGGTTTGAAAGATTTTGCACTTCAGAGGGGATTGATTTACAACATTCAGTTCCATACAATCCTCAACAAAATGGTGTTGCAGAACGGAAGAATAGATCCTTGGAGGAAATGGCAAACTGTATGATTCATTCTAGATCTCTTGCACCACAGTATTGGGCAGAAGCCATTAACTGTGCTTGTTATATCCAGAATCGTGTTCCTCACCGAGCCTTGAAGGGAGTTACTCCTTTTGAAGCTTGGAGTGGTCGAAAATCATTAGTTAAGCACTTTCGAGTTTTTGGCTCCCCTGCATGGGCCCACATTCCTACAGAGAAACGTAAGGCCTTGGATCCGCAAAGTAGACCTTGCATATTTGTAGGTTATCCTGATGGTGTGAAGGGTTATCGATTGCTCCACCCTACTACACATGAGTTATTTATTGAGAGGAGTGTTCAGTTTGAGGAGGGATCTTCAAGCTCGCTTTCTATCACTTCTCCAACTCCTTCTACCTTGACATTAGAGTCACTTGGAATACATGACAGATCTTCTGATGAGTCAGATTCACCTGAACAGTCTTCTACCTCTACTTCTAATGCAGAAAGTGATTTAGAGAACTCACCTCCTTCCTCTCCTAGTCATCATTCTGAGGTTAATGATTCCCCTCCAGATTCTCCATCTTCCTGTCCACTTTGGGCTAGACAAACCTTGTAGTCTGCAGGTGATTGGCTTGGGGATCCATCAGACACCAGGCGAACTCGTTCACAATTCCAGGATGCTCCACATGTCTTCATTGCTACTGCCTCAGATCCACAGTCCTTTCATGAGGCTTTTGGTATTCCTGAGTGGGATACAACTATGCAGGAAGAGTATAGTTCCTTGATGAGGAACCACACTTGGGATCTTGTCCCTCTTCCTAAAGGAAGAAAACTTGTTCGATGTAAGTGGATCTATTGGGCAAAATTTGCAGCAGATGGGTCAGTTGATAAACACAAGGCTCGCTTGGTCGCCAAAGGATTCTCCCAGGTTCCTGGGATTGACTACTCTGAGACTTTTGTGCCAGTTGCCCGAATGAATTCCATTCGAATTGTTCTTGCCATTGCTGTAGCTAATCGTTGGGAAGTACATCAGATGGATGTGAAGAGTGCTTTTCTTCATGGTGACCTTCATGAGGAGATCTACATGGAGCAGCCACAGGGCTTCCTTCAGGATTCTTCACTTGTGTGCCGTCTTCGAAAGTCTCTCTATGGCCTCAAACAGGCTCCTCGGGCCTAGTATGCCAAGATGGACTCCTTCCTTCTATCAGTTGGGTTCACTCGGTGCCATTCTGATCCTAATGTCTACATTTTGCAACAGGGTGATTCACTTCTATTTTTGGTTTTGTGTGTTGATGACTTGCTGATCATAGGAAGTTCTTCACCCACCATTAAGGCTGTCAAAGTGGCCCTTCAGGACAGTTTTTTGATGACTGATTTGGGCTTGTTGCATTACTTTCTCGGGATTGAGATCCTCGGGATTGAGATCCTTCAGTCTCCTTCTGGGATCACCATCACACAGTCCAAGTATGCTCTAGATTTACTCTCGAGGTTTCATATGGCTGATTGTAAGCCTACTCCAACTCCCTTCCTTTCTGGACTCAAACTTGGGGCTCAATGTTCTTCTCCACTTGTTGATGGCACTTTGTACCGCCAACTTGTTGGGAGTCTCATTTATCTGACTCATACAAGACCTGACATCTCCTATGCTGTAGGCATGGTCTCTCGATTCATGCAAGAGCCCGATGAGCTGCACTGGAAAGCAGCCAAGCAGATCCTTCACTACATTCAGGGTTCTCATAGTTGTGGGATTCACTACGCAGTAGGTATTGAGCTTGATTTGGTGGGCTACACAGATTCAGATTGGGCAGGTGATTCTGAGGATTGCAAGTCTACTTCAGGGTATAGCTTCTCACTTGGGTCAGGTCCTGTTTGTTGGTCGAGCAAAAAGCAGTTTGCTATTGCTCTATCTTCTACTGAGGCTGAGTATCAGGGGGCTGTAAATGCCGCCACTGAGGCCATTGGGCTTCAACATCTTCTCACTGAGTTTGGTATCCAGATTAGATGGCCATCAGTAATATTTTGTGACAACTAGAGTGCCATTTAGATCTCACAGAATCCAGTTCATCATCAGCGGACCAAACACATAGAGGTCCACATGCACTACATCCGGGAGCTCATCCATGGTCATGTCATTGACCTTCGCTATTGTCCGACTTCTGAGCAAGTTGCTGATATCTTCACCAAACCCTTCACTAAGAGCAAGTTCCTTCATTTGCCAGCTTTGTTGGGGGTGCAGGATGCTTCATCTTTTGGGGGGGCCTCTTCCTCTCACTTGGTGTCCTGACTTTTTTTGGGGGGTCTCTTTTCTCTCTCTTTTGGGAAATCTTATGTGCATGGGTACTTCATCAGGTTTGACCTGTCGGGACCCATTTCTACATCCACCTAAGCTTCGCTTATGGGGGAGGGTGTTAGTGTAGTTTTTTATTTTTCCTATTTTGCTAGGTTTTTCCTACACTTTTAATAATCTCGCTTAGGTTAATAAAGCATGTTTTATTAGGTGAATGGTTGTGAGGTGTCACCTTCTTACATGTGAGCATCCATTAGCTATCTTGGGTAGATACTTTGCTATCTTTAGTCCGATAAATGGTTGCTCCTTATTGGTTGGTGTTGCCACCTCCTCCCTCTTCCTAGCCTATATAAGCATGCTACCTGGCTTGTATTTGCATCGCTTAGTTTTTGCATCCTCTTAATGCTATTTTGCTTCAAGCATTTGCATTACTCTCTTGGAGACTAACTCTGTGTTGCTATTTTGATTTTGTTTCATTTGCATTCATAGTTTAGATATTTACTCTTTGCACTAGTTTTCTGGGTTATCAATCTTTTCAGATTCTAACATCCGTTGCATTATGTTTCATGATGACTGAAAGGATAATTTGGCCTTGGGGGTTTCAAACCCGGTTACTAATCTCTTTGTGGGTGCAAAGTCTGACTAGGATCTAATTGAGATGGCAAATGCTTTTCTTGTACAAGTGACTTCTGAACAATTTGATATCATTGGTCAAGAGGAAATGTTCGGTGAAGCAGCCTTTATCACCTCACCCATAAACCAGTCTGTGAATACCCCTAGACCTTTCATAGAGTTAGACCTTAGTAGTCTTGATCATGTTCTGGTTGCCACGGATAACCGGTCTATTGGGAGCCCTCCGGTTTCAAGTCCCCTTTAGTCACCCTTGGTTGCTTCTGATCCCTAGGTTCCTTATTTCGACTTCTTGCTATCCCTATCTTTCAACCAATCCCCCGTCCTTACTGATTCTCATCCCATCATCCCCAAGCCTAGAGATAGAAAGTCCAAAAGTGCAAAACCAAAAGAGGAAATTACGGCTGGTGTCCAATCTACTCTGGAGGACAAATTCAAAAAGGTAGTGACATCTAACGACCACTCCAAATAGGTGGTTCATTCTTTCCCAGTTAAAAGAGTCTTGAGGAGAACCAGGTGTTCTCCTCGAAGGATATGAAGCTCATAACATGGAATGTTAGAGGCATAAATGCTTTCTTTGAGAGAGGGAGGGTCAGGAATCTTCTTGACAACTCTCAGAGTGATATTGTTTTTCTTTAGGAGACAAAGTTATCTAGGGAATCCTATTGGGAATCAGTGGCTAAATGGTCCAAGTGGAAATCCACCATCTCCAATGTTCGGGAACTTTTGGTGGCTGCACTACATTTTGGAACCCCAAGTTAGTTGTTGGCAATTTGGTTAACCAAGGTGTGGGTTGGCATCTTCTAAGTTTCTGACACTATGATATTTTCCTTCTACATCATTAACACATATGGCCTTTCTTCTTTGTTGGATAAGAAGAAACTCTAGGACAATTTATCTTCCATCATTCATTCCAGGCCGGATCAACATTTCATCATTGGTGGTGGCTTTAATGCTATCTGAAATGTAGCTAAGAAGCAAGGAGGAATCATTCCTCCTACAAAAGCAATGGAGGAGTTTGACCCATTTATTCAGGCTAACTACCTTATTGACCTCCATCAAATGACACTTTCACTTGGAAGAACATGCATGTCTCCTTCCCCATTGCCGAAAGACTGGACAAGTTCCTTGTTTCTCATAACTGGAAGCTACAAGGATTCTTGATGAACTCTGTGATTTTGGCATTTTCGGGCTCAGATAAGTTCCCAATCCAACTAGACTTGTTTAAAATGCATCCCATGGTCTATTGGTTTGTAAATCTTCTTTCAAATATGAAAGCATGTGGTTCAGGCAACTACATTTCTTGCCTTTCATAAGACAATGGTAGGTAAGTGCTCCTCGGGTTGTTGGGACAAGAATGTTCCAGTTTTACAAAAAAACTCCAATATGTTAAAAAGCAAATCAAAGCTTGAAACATCAAGGTTTTTAAGAACATCTTTATTCAGAAAGAAGTGGTGAGAAAGGAGTTGGAAGATATTAATGAGCATATTATTAAAAATGGGTTAGATCCTCTAACCTTTGAAAAGCAGAAAGAGAAGATGGAAGAATGGAAAGAACTAAGCCGCAGAGAAGAAGAGTACTAGAAACAAAAATCACGCGAGCTTTGGCTGAAGGAAGGGGATTGAAACATAGTTTTTCCATGCTTCAGCTAAACTCCACAGGTTGGCTAACACTATTTGCAGTATTAAAGATTTTGAATTTGGAACCAACATTTTGGATCTTGGTGGAATCCAAAAGGAAGGAGTTAGAATCTTTCAAAACCTACTGCATCCCTCTCTATGCCTCCTTCAAGAGTTAATTGATTCTATTCCGACTTTAGTTTCTCAACAAGAGAATGACTCATTATTGGCCCTATTTTCTCTAGAGGAAATCCAAGGGGTGGTTTTCCCCCTCCACCCTGATAAGGCACCTGGCCCAGATGGATTTACAACTCTCTTTTTCCAAAATTGTTGGGATGTTATTTGTCAGGATTTGTTGTTGGCCATGGAAGAGGCTAGAAGGAACGTTGCTATGCTGAAGCACTTCAACACCGCCAATATTGCTCTCATCCCCGAGACCTCGAAACCTCAATCTTTTGCTGATTTTAGGCTCATCTCCCTTTGCAATACCATATACAAGATCTTCACTAAATCTATCTATCTAAGGCTCCAACCTATTTTGAAGAGAATTATCTCACCTAAACAAGGTGGCTTTGTCCCAGGCAAAGAGACTATGGAAGGTGCACTATTAGCCCATGAAGCTCTTCACTCTATCAATCAAAATAAACTCCCTGCTTTTGTGACCAAGCTAGACCTTATGATAGACTGAATTGGTCCTTTTGTTTGAAAGTTTTAAAGAAGTTCGGGTTTGCTGATAAATGGTGTAAATGGATAAATGCTTGTATTTCTGGTGCCTTTTTCTCAGTCATCATCAATGGATCACCGACGGTTTTTTTTCAAATCATCTCAAGGTGTCAGACAGGAAGATCCACTATCTCCTGCACTATTCATTCTCATGGCTGAAGCCCTTAGTAGGATTACTTCTTCCCGGAACTCTCAAGACCTCTGGATTGGTGTTAAAATTGAAAACCAAGCCTAGCAATGACCCACTCCCTGTTTGCAGATGATACTCTTCTATTTGGATCTGCTTGCATCTCAGAGGCGAGGTAAATCAAATCAATTTTGGACAGTTACATGACATCTTCAGGTCAAAAAATAATCCTTCTAAATTCAAGATTTTTTTCTTCGATCTTAGCAATGACATTGCCAATAGAATTTCCAAAATTCTGCATTTTTCAAGGGATACTCTTCCTTCTACATACCTTGGCATTTCCTTTTTCATGGGTCCCAACAAAGCCACATACTGGAAATTGGTTATTGCTAGAATCAGATAGTGTACCCTTGATTGGAAAGTCCGTTGGTTGTGTCTCTGGGAAAATTTTACTTTTTAATTATGTCTTGTCTACCATCTCGAATCACTACTTCTCTGTACTCCAAGCTCCGACTGGCATTATTTCTCAAATGGAGAAAATTATTTGGGATTTCTTATGGTCCAATAGCATGACTGGAGAACTCAAATTTCCTCTTAACTCCTTACAAGAGATGGCATATGATAAACTAGCATTATGGGACTCGGACTCGGACTCGCCTCTGACTTGGAAAGTCAAAATTGGGCTCGGACTCGAACTCGACAATCAGACTCGACCAGGACTTAGAAAATTGAAAAACCCATGAAATTCAAAGATTTTTAAGGATTTAATTTTTTTTTGATGCATCATTTAGTCAATTAACATCAAATACACAATAATTGAGATAAATAGAAGCTACTTAACAGCCATACACGATTTTGCATAGATCACATAAGTATAAAAGCAAATTTCTAAAGGAAAAAACTGAATAACATAATATAAAGTTAAACATAGTGTCACTGTCAAATGTCTATAATATATGAAATCTATGGAATGAAAAGTTCAAAACATATATCAAAATATCAGCTAGAGTGTAGAAGACTAAGGTTCATACTCATAGTAGCCTATGCCCTTACGAATACGCCTAAGATAAGTCATGGAAGACTCAAATATTGAGAAATATGTTTGTTACAGCTTATGTGTGCATTGTAGACAACAATAGGGCTCTCAAGTATGTCTATTAATTTGCTTGGTGAAACATAACCTTTAACGGTAAAAGTCTTGACTAAATACTACTGTACTAGTACCATGATAATCCCACTCCAAAGGTGTCAAGTCCTAGGCTTGGGACTCGGTGAGTCCACGTGGACTCTGCTAGGACTTGGCCAAGTTCGAGTCCAGAGGCCTTTTGCCTCAGAAAGGCCACCTCTGCCTCAGACTCGCAGAGTCCCGGAACACTGTGATAAACATGGAGGCAGGGTCAGGCTTCAAGACTTTTCCAAAAGAAATATGGCATTTGGGGGGAAGTTGGTTTAGCAGCTATATGAACACCCTCACAATAAATGGTGTTTGATTGTCCTACAAAAATATCTTGAGTCACAAGACCCCGATAGAATTTTTACTGCCTTGGATCCTCCAAGGGGCTCAACAATTTGGAATTTCGTGGTTGTATCGAAAGGGATAGTATCAAAATAGATCACATGGAAAGTCAACAACGGGGAATTTTTTTTGTTTTGGGATGACTCTTTGAGTGGTCTCTCTCCAATCTCCTCGTCTTCTCTTCTGGAAGTAGAGTACACCAAGACATTTCAATCTCATTGGGGCAAATTTTTAGTCGATTACATTGATCATGTGGACATTTATACAGGGAAGGTAGCTTGGACAGATCCTTGTCTTCTTTCATTACCTGAAGACTATAAAGCTTCTTTCTGATCCATAGTCAAAGATAGGATGGTTTTCTTGTCAAATCAGGACGATTCTGTTATTTGGCCTCCAACGAAGGATGGAGGTACTCAATCAAGATGGGTTACAAGGCTACCTTGAAATGGAAAGAGGATGGACCCCAATGTATAGCATTCAAATTTTGCTAGAGCTCCCTTGTCCTTCCAAAAGCCGGTTGCTTCGCTTGGTTAGCTCTGAAGCGAAGAATTTTAACAAGTGATAAACTCTCCAAATTGAACATTGTGCAACCCTTCCAATGTGTTCTTTGCAATTCAGCGTTGGAATCCACCAATCATCTTCTCCTGCAGTGTGAATTTGCAAAACAATGCTGGTCTCATATTCTCCAGAAACTCAATATTTGTATGCCTCTTCCTTCAACATTATGTGATGTGTTCCAAAGATGGCTGATTCTATTCCTCATTTTTTCTATTCGTGCATTGGGATCTACACCATTGTTGCAGTTGTATGAGCTTTATGGTGGGACAGAAAGAAAACATTTTCAAGAAAGTCTCTTCACCACTAGATGTGGTCCTCAAAAATATTGAATCTTTTGTTGCCGAGGTTGTTGCATCACATGCTAGAAATACTTCGGAACACCTTCATATCTTTGCTTGGGACATTAATCTTGCGAACAGGTGGATGCTTTCATGGTAACCCTGGCATGTCTGGAATTGGGGCATGTTTAAGAGATTATAAGGGGGAGTTAATCGCGATTTTGGCACAACCAATCCCACTTGGAACAAGCAACATGGATGAAGCTCAGGGTCTGCTCCAAGGATTATCTATGGCGAAGAAACTGAAGATTGAGAATCTACACATCGAAGGCAATTCAATGGTTGTTTTGAATACATGTATAAACAGGTCAATAGATAGTTGGAAGAATGCTTGTATTCTTCATCGTGCTTGGGTTCTGATGGAATCATTTGCTTCAGTGTCCTTTTCTCATACACTCTAGAAAGGTAATGCTCTGGCAGATGGTCTTGCAAATATTGGGTGCAACAACATTTCACTAGATTCATCAATTTCAAGTGTGATCAATGCTTACTACCCTTGACTCTGAGCGGCTATTATCTTGGATAGAGTGGGTCTCTCTTGATCAGGTACCCGTCTGCTCTCACATTGACTTTGTAACCGGTTGTCTTCAGTCCTATGAAGGGTAAATGACTTTTTCGACTTGTGACCAATGGTGCCTCAAGTAACATGCAATTGCCTAGTTGTCTTCATTTACTTGCTTCCGATCTACTCTCGGTTATCTTTATTCTCAATATATTCGGGTAGTGGTTGTCTCCAAACTTTCAACCGCTTATGATCTCTTTGACGGCTCGTGGGTGATTGATTGATTCCATATCCATACCTTGGGGCATTTAATGAGTTTAATTACTCTCCTACATAGAACGCTTTAATCATTTCTTTTGTGACATTGAGATTCTGTGGAGTAGATCACTCCAAATTAATTTTTTCGCTTATCATCCTTATTTGCGATGCTGTTCGAAGATGGAAAGTATAGATATTGTGATTAAATTTCTTAAATTCCTTTGTGGAGTTTGATGGTTGGCATGTGGGTAATGCCTTTTCATTCTCACATAGTAACCTGCTTGGTGAAGTTCATTTCCAGTACGTCATGTTGCATTTCTAATGCCATTCTGTGTGTTTCTACTTATACCCATTCTTGTTGGGTATTATTCACTCTCACCTGCCTTTTTCCTCTCTCCAAATATGGAATACTGTACAAGGAATTTCAGAATCTGACTGCCACTTGTTGAGTGGGAAAGGCTGTTCGAGGACCCCATCTCAGACTGGCTTAGGTTTTTATACGCTCGTGTCCATTCTACTTCAGCACTATAAAATGCATCATTAGGGAGGAAGTTCTTGCCTTGTCTGAAAAAAGGTTCATCTTTCCAACTCATCTAGCTTCAATCTTTTTATTTCACATCATGGACTTTGTTCAATGCTGCGGGGGTCTTGAGTTCATAATCGACCACACAATGTGCCCTCAAATTAGGACCTCCATTGTGCTATTGGAGCTTATTAAACAATATGATATCTGGAGTGGATGTGAATTGGTTGCTGGCATTTTTTCCGCGGGAACCTATGGAAGCTAATTCTGATTTTAAGCTTATCATGTATAGTTTGAGAAGGTCTATTCGAACACGTCACATTCACCCACTTGGTCATACGCTACAGAATGTGGGCTAGGTTCTTTCCTTTGAATTGTGCCTTGCAACTTCTTGCCGTCCTTGGTCTCGAATTCCATACTTGGCCATTCATTTGGTCGGGTGTTGCTGCATGTAAATATTGTGCTCCTAACAGTGGCTCCTCTCATGCTCATGCGATTGTTGCACCTTCTTTTGTTACCCTCCGGTCTGGTGGCTTTGTTGGTAGACTGCTTCCCCACCAATATGACATTGCTGGTTTAGCGACAACGTTCTCCAATCTGAAACTAGATGAGGATGCAGGTGGGTGCCATGTGGTCCTAATGGAAGAATAGAATTGCATTTGCAAAATTTTGTTTGTTACAGCTGGCTTCTTGCACTCAGTTGGCAGATTTCGCTTCAAGACGCCAAAGTAGTCCCTGTTTTATTTGATTAATGGGCGCCTTGTATTTTTGTTTATTGCGATCGATTTTTTACAATTTTGCAGACTTTGTCTCGTGATGCTAGTACAGTACCTGTTTTGTCTGTTGACGAATGCTTAGATGTGTCTTCTCTATGCGTGGGTTGCTTGTGATAAGGATGACATGTTGCAAATGGTGCTGCCCCACTGAAATTTTGGCTGTACTACATTGCTATTAGGTTCCTTGCGGTGGCGTTCTCCTTTTCCTTTTGCTAACCGTTTTGGTACTTGCTCACACTCCTCTATGAGTATTACTATGCTGACTGGTCTGACTTTGAGATTACCGGATGCAGGTTTTGTGCCAAGCTCATAACTTGTGCTTCTTTGCAAATTCAATATTCTGCCGATCATGACTCAATGATAAAGGTTGCCTGTTTTGGTTGCGCTCTGACCTGTCTATGCATAGTCCATTTGAGTTCACATTATAGTTCATGAATTGTTTGACTAGTGGCTGGATTGTATGAAAGAGTATAGATACATTGATTGTAGCCCATATGATATGGGCATTCTAGCTTTGATTCTGGCTTCTCTCTCTTGCTTTCCATTGTATCAGGTTTATCTAGGAACCACAAACTATGCAATCTTTTGAATTCGTTAGGAAATGTAATGTCCCCTTTTTGCGCTAACTATTATGGCGCCTAGTTGCTCTATCTTTCCATCTAGATAGGCTAACAACATGTGATTTAGGATGCCAACCAGTCATAGGAGTTTTGGTTTCAGTTGAGGAGATTTTAGTGAGAAAGTTTAAGGTTAAAGTCACTTTATTTTATTGAGTTGAAATATAAAGTACTTTATTGTTTAAAGTCACTTTATGACAAAATGACTTAAGTGACTAAAAAACAAAATAGTCTTTTATCCCACATTGCTAAGATGTTTGTATCTCTCCACACTTCGAGGTTATAAAAGAAAGAATTGGCATTGGGATTGTCACCACAAATTTATGTTATTATCTAAAATCCTAAGAGTTGCTTAAATGTGACTAGATTTTTCCTAAGGATGAAACCCCTTGAGGAAAAGTGTGCGACTAGACGCAAATGTAATGTCCCCTTTTTTTGGGACATTATAATTCAGTGTTTTCGGCTCACTTCGCCTAGGTTTTGGAAGCGAGAAGGTTATTTGCGGGGTAATGTTCGAGATTTGACCTAGACATTTCCAATTTCAGACCCATTAGAGCAATTTTTGGTAGGTTGTTTGGATGCTTACTATTTTTAATAAGTAAACAGAGCTCAGTATTCTTGATATCTCAGTGTTGGTTTGGAAGCATCTCGCTAAGAGCTTTCCAATGAGCTATTGCACGTGCTTATCTGAGTTCGTTGGGTCAGTTATTTTAATGCCTGACAATTATATGGTTTACTGGCTAAGTGACTTTTAAAGTCATTTAACTTGTCACT
This sequence comes from Cupressus sempervirens, assembly GCA_028749045.1. Lineage (NCBI taxonomy): Eukaryota > Viridiplantae > Streptophyta > Pinopsida > Cupressales > Cupressaceae > Cupressus > Cupressus sempervirens. The sequence continues at coordinate 539,590,899 of CM053789.1, forward strand.
TTATTTTTAAAAGGTACTATGTTCACTTCAGTGACTAAAGGACAAAAAGGTGATTTATCCCACATTGCTTGAAAGAATGTGCATCACATTGGGAAAGGCGATAAAGGTACAACAAGTCCACATGGAAAGATACGAAGATATAATATTTAAAACAAATATTAATCTGGGGGCTGAAAACGGTTGCTGGTTATTTCTTCGAGGACACAAACCCTTGAAGAAGCTTTAGAGGTTGGATGCAAACCTAGCCTTCTTATAGGTTTTATCTACATTTGCCAATCTGATTGTTTTTACTGTTTGTAAGATTGGACCATTTGGATATTTGCATGTTGTATTATTGCTGTTGTAAAATACAGTTAGGTATTTGATGGTTATCTGAGTTAACTCCTAGTTTATATATGCACTTTCTGAACATTGGAGGAATAAACAAAGCTTTTCTGAGTTTAATTGTATGTAAATCTGCTGATTAGAAACCGATTTAAATGTTGGAATTTATATTGGATATTGGTTTACTGTTCGGATTTTAAATCTGCAAGTACATATCTCGATTTTTTGGTAAAATATCCTGAAAGGGATATTACAATGGTATCAGGGTCTTCCTGCTAGCCTGTGAATTTTTATCCAGACACAGACAATTTTTGCAGGAATCAAGGTAGCCATTATTGGTGTTTGTTAGTGGATCCCACAGGGTGTTTAGGCACAGTCCAAGTACACCAAGAAGTTATGAAAATAATGCACAATATGGGCAGAAAATTGGCAAGGGTAAAAGTATCCTAAGTGAACTAGTTGAGAGGTAAGTGCAGTAGAAATTACCGAGCAGGATTTGGTTTGAATATATTTGCTGAACTCTATCCGGAAGAACAGTAATCTGGATGCAGGGAGAATGGTGTCTGGTTGAGGAAAGTTGAAGGAAAAAAATCAAATGAGAATGAACCACCATTATTGCATAAGAAGAAGTGCATGCAGATAGGAGTAGTAGAGATCCTCCACGTGGGTATTTTTTTTCTCTCATGGCACCCAACATTCACATTAGTGAGAGACCGCAGGGAGGAAGTTGTCACACGGGTTGTGTCTGGTCCTATTCTTACAGGCTGTAGGCTCGAAAAAGGGGCCACAAGCATCCGATGTGTACCATTGGGAAGGTGCGAGAGTTTCTCAAGAGCATGGGTTATAACTCCAGCTACGTTAGTGACTCGAGCACCATCTTGGAAAGATTATAGCAGGGTCGACTTTGCACATTGCCAGCATACACTTGTACATTGTCTAATTATCCGGCCCACTCCAGTGTTGAAGCCAGGAAGAGGAAGAAACGCCAGTCTGAATCATTACAACCTCAAGGTAGGACCTTTTTGTGAGTTATTTTTCCTCCCACCGTAGCATTGAATATCGGGTTGCACTATTAACAGCAGTCAAGTGTGGAGAAAGCCAGCTTCCGAGGCACGTGAATTCGGACAATCTGGTGGCTCACGACGTCTGTTATCTGAGAGCAGCATGGGCATTTTTTTGATGACACACGGCATAAACATTGATCCACGGTAATAGGGATGTTTTTCATATCAACTGGCAACGTTCACCAATATTTGCAGGAGGCATAAATAGTACGAAGGTAGGTGAGATTCCTCAAGGTCTTCCAAGCTTCTTAGTGCCAAAGTGTTTCAATCATATAAAGGGGTTACTGCCAACAACATTTCTAATTACTGGTGTGGCAATCTTCGAATCGGTAGGAATTGTCGAGGCATTGGCAGCAAAAAAATGGCTATGAGCTAGATTCAAATCAAGAATTATTTGGGCTTGGAGTAGCTAATGTTTGCGGATCTTCTTTTCCTCATATCCTACGATTGGGTTATTTTCTCGATCAGCTGTGAATCATGAAAGTGGTGCTAAAACAAGCATACGAGTACGGGTCTGATATTATTTTCTTTCCCTCCATTAACTCGTTTCATTTCCAGACTGTGAGTTTTTGACCATTCTTAACTGGTGATGGTTATTTTGCTACACTTCTGCCATTATAAAGAATGCTAAATGCACATAACCAATATGTATAAGTGGAGGTATATCTTGATATTGATGTTGCTCAGCGATTTCCAGTTTCAAATCATTATTCTGTGGTATTCATTATATCCTGAATATATGTTGTTTGTTTAAGTATCATCTTGATAACTTCTTGATTAATTGCACTCTCGTGAGTTGAACTCTATGGTAAGCACTAGCAACAAGGTCGGGGCAATATCTTCATACTGGTAGTCAAGAGAATTCACAGATAGTAGAGATCAACAGTAGTCGAGCCACCATAGAAAGAAGTAGAAAAGTTATCAATGTGGATCGAGAAATTGTAGAAGGAAACTTCAATTGAAAGACTATCTAAAAATAGTGGATATTTTGGATCTCAGGGAATAGATAATGATCGGCTAAAAGAATATGAACACAAACTGAAAACCATTTATAAAAGAATAAAATGTTGCCAATTTGAGGTTGTACTAAAGCGAAAGGAGCTCCCAATGGCCTTTGTTACATTTAGATCGAGATGGGGTGCTGCTGTTACTTCTCAAACTCAGCAGACTGTGAATCCAATACATTGTATTATAGAATGGGCACCAGAACCAAGGGATGCCTCCTGGCATAATCTATCTATACCATATTCTCATTTGGTGTTTCTCAAAATTGGCGTCGCCATATCTATGTTGTTTCTTACAGTATTTCTCACAGTTCCTGTTACAACAATCCAGGGTCTTGCATAGTTTGATAAAATCATTGAGTGGTTCCCTCCTATTAAAAATTTACAGTTAATATCTCAGCTTGGTGGTCTAAAACTTGTTGAGAGAGGCGTGCTAATTGAGTGTTATCTTGATATTTCAGAGGCATTACCTTTCATAGCAGCAGTTGTATCAAAGTGCGTTCCTATGGCAGCAAAAACCAAAACAATAGGGACGCTGAATCAAATGGACTTCCAAGTCGATATTAAAACTGAAGTAAGGAGATTGCATGATGATTGTAAAAAATTCTTGTCAAAGATTAAAAAAGTATTTCCTTTCATTGATTATGTGGACGTTTAGCTAGAATTGCAAAACAAGACGGATATAATAAAAAACAAATACTATGATTTGGCTCGAGATCTCTTTGCCGAGGACAGTTACAGAAAATTGCATAAGGAAGACATTGATCAACTTGATAGTAGTACTGAAAAAGAAGAGCAACTTTCGAATGATAATATGCAAAATACTAATAACGACGCAAGTATACTAGTAGGAAATTGGGAGATAGAAGTATCTTATGGAGCTGTTTACACTAGTCCTTTTGATGAGCATGTTGATGGCCCATATAGTAGAGTTAACCAACCCGCCAACGTTGGTAACTCCCCATCTTGTGTAGACATGGAAAATACCAGCATCTTATTTGGGGACATGGAAATTAACCTGATGAATTTTATGATGATACTAGGCTGAAAATTATGTCAAGTTTTGAGGAGGAGCAAATGGACCGCAATGTGGGCAGAATAGCTGATCTAGCACACATTGAGTTAGAGGATATATCTGAAAATGTTGTTCCCCTAGATGATGAAAAATCAGTAAACTCTATGGAGAACAACCCACTTGTGTTTGAAGGAGATGGTCAAAAACCATTATCACTCGACTTATTCGATATGCTTTTGGGCAAAGAGGAAAAAATTGTCTAAGTGTTGACGAGGATGGATGATTCTTCCAATTTGATTGAGGATATCATGTGGAAGATTGTGATAGAAGAGAGGCAGGGGAATGTATGTTGTGTCACAAGTACTCTTTTACATACTATTTTTGAAACATTGAAAATGATGAAATATGAGTACTTGCAACTATTAATGGATAGAGAATTGGCAATTAAATTTGGGAGGGACAAGGAGAGTGAAGTAGATGAACTATACCTTCAATTGAGCTTAACATATTACTCCATCGACAAGGCTGAAAATCAAATGAGTGGGGCAGCCACTTATGAAGAAGATAACCGTAGTTCAAGGGCACAAGAAATCACACAAATCATTGAAGAAATTCATAACGTGGGTAGATGTGAAGGCAAACAATGTAATTTAATCATGTGTTTTCTGTTTGAGACTTCCCATGATGAGAAAAATTCTATGGACCAGCAAGATGATGAGTCTGAAAATTCTGAATTTTATGACAGCAGCTGTACATTTTCACATGAGCACATGATTAGTGATACTACAAGTGAGGATAATTTAAAAGTTTCAAGTAATAGTGAACCTTCCTTTCATGAAGACTTTGACGTGAGCGAGAGTACATATGGTGGAGTAGGAAGTTCAAATTTATCCTTAGCATGCTCTGAGGGATTTTTCAGCTTACTTAGAGTTTTATCACCCAACTCTTATGAGATGGCCATGACCTACTTGTTGATTGAGAATTTCTCTTGCTGGTATACTCTGGTTATCAGTGATTTGCCTGTGTATGTTAGTAATATATTCACTGATTCTATTTGGCCTTCAAGGGTCAATGAGTCATTTGCAGGAGAGTGGGGAGAACACGTTATCATACGTTCTTCATGAGGTGTCTACATTTTTTATTCAGCAGGGTATTGAAGACAATGTTAGCACTCATGACTTTGGTGACTCAACAACCACTCTTTCATTTACCCAGGATCATGTTGATTGGGCAGTCGGGGATCCAGGTGTTAATAGTATCTTACATCTGGCGGATTATGCGGTGTTGCTACACAGTCACATGATTATGATCTGTGTGTTTCAGCTTTCTGACATATCATAGTTCTAGAGATTAGAATTACTCCTTTTCCACCAGAGTGATATGGTGGTGGAGTCGGATTGGCCGAATCTATCATTGACATCAGAACAAATATTACAAGAGTGATACAGTGGTGCAGATATTACAGGAACTGGTCAGTGGTATCTCAGATAGCGCATGAGTCCTCACTTGGGATGTAGGTGGAGCATCCCTAGGTATTGCCTTTGGTTGGGAAGCTAGATGGAGAATTTGGTTGCTATCTTCTTGGGGTGGATATGGGTATATTATTGGGTCCCCATCCTCACTTGTCACTAGAGACTCACAAGGTCACTCATGGAGTGAGGTTTTCACCCTGACTGAGTGTATTGGCACAAAGGGCAGAAACACATGGCAGTTGGTGTCCCTTTATGGTGAGACATGGGATCCTGGCATTTGATTTCTGTAGCCATGAGCGGATTACTTGAGGGCAAGCAATCTTTGAGAATGGAGGCCTTTTAATGTCTTGTTTTTCTGGGACATTATAATTCAGTGTTGTCGGCTCACTTCGCCTAGGTTTCGAGGGTGAGAAGGTTCTTTACGGGGTTCCATTCGAGATTTGACCTAGACATTTCCAGTTTCAGACCCATCAAAGCAGTTTTTGGCAGGTTGTCCGTATGCTTACTATTTTTAGTAAGTAAACAATGCTCAGTATTTATGATATCTCAGTGTTGATTTACAAGCGTTTCGCTGAGAGCTTTCCAACGAGCTATTGCACCTGCTTATCTGAGTTCGTTGGGTCAGTTATTTTAATGCTTGACGATTATATGGTTTACTGGCTAAGTGACTTTTAAAGTCATTTAACTTGTTACTTTATTTTTAAAAAGGTATTATGTTCACTTAAGTGACTAAAGGACAAAAAGGTGATTTATTCCACATTGCTTGAAAGAACGTGCATCACATTGGGAAAGGTGATAAAGGTACAACAAGTCCACATGGTAAGATATGAAGATATAATATTTAAAACAAATATTAATCTGGGGGCTGGAAACAATTGCTGGTTATTTCTTCGAGGACGCAAACTCTTGAAGAAGCTTTGGAGGTTGGATGCAAACCTCGTTTTCTTACAGGTTTTATCTACATTTGCCAATTTGACTGTTCTTACTGTTTGAAAGATTGGATCATTGGATATTTGCATGTTATTGTAATACTGTTGTAAAATATAGTAACGTATTTTATGGTTATCTGAGTTAACTCTTGGTTTATATATGCACTTTCTGAACATTGGAGGAATAAACAAAGCTTTTCTGAGTTCAATTGTATGTAAATCTATTGATTAGAAACCGATTTAAATTCTGGAATTTATATTGGATATTGGTTTACTGTTGGGATTTTCAATTTGCAAGTACATATCTTGGTTTTTTGGTAAAATATCCGGAAAGGGATATTACAGCAAACCTAGTATCTCACATTGCACTATCAGATTTGAGTTCGATTTGGTACTTAGAGATTTGGCAAGAAGTTGGAAGTATTGAACAACAGGAAGAGAAACTGGTCGATATATGGTTTTAGCATTTATAGGACACCAGCTGAAGTTGGACAGCAATCCAGGAGGCAGACATTCCAAGGCCGAAGACTTTGGTGGAGTTTTGTGTAAGTGTAATCTTTACCACCTCAATTTTATACATTGGCAGCGTGTTTTCCATATAGTGGAGTTCACAGGATAGTTTGACATGTACAAGCCAACATAAAGTTCGTCCCATGTAAACATCCTGCGTGTGAATACCATCATTCAAGGATTGATTGACAGGCGTAGTAATGGGAACAACAACGACACTAGTGGTAACCACAGAACATAATATGTATTAACAATTGGCAACTGTGAGAACACGACATATAGATTGGAAGTGATCACAAGAGGTTCTCTGGGTGTTTCACGACTCTTGCACTTGGTAACCGCATTGATATTATCTTCCCCCACAACACGAGTCAGCTCCCTTCAATAGCACAGACTAGTAGAGAAGGTTCGTAGTGGTAGATAATAGATTGGTTAAGAGCCTGGAAGTAGTGATGGATTGGGTTCTGTAATATCCCTGTCCGAATATTCTACCATAAAACTGGGATAAATAATGCAGATTTAAAAACTGACAGTAAACCAATATTTGATACAATTGCTAGATTTATAACCAGCAGATATGCATATGAGAAAACTCATAAAACTTTGCTTTATTCTTCCAATATTTAGAAAGTACATATAAAAAACCAGGAATTAACACAAATAGTTGCCAATGAACGTTACTGTATTATACAACAGCAATACTATAACATGCAGGAATCCAAGTAATCCAATCTTATACACAGGTATAATAGTCAGATTGGAAATATAAACAAAACCTGAAAGAAGGCTAGGTTTGCGTCCAACCTCCAAAGTTTCTTCAAGGGTTTGCGTCCTCAAAGAAATAACCAGCAACTGTTTCCAGCTCCCAGATTAATATTTGCTTGAATATTATAATCTTCATATATCTTCCCATGTAGAGTCTGTTGTACCTTTATCCCTTTTCCCAATGTGATGCACACATCTTTAAGCAATGTGGGATAAAGCACCTTTTTGTCCTTTAGTCACTTAAATAAACATACTACTTTTTAAAATAAAGTGATAAGTTAAATAAACTTTTAAAGTCTCTTAGCCAGTAAACCATATAATCGTCAGGCATTAAAATAACTGACTAAACAAACTCAGAAAAGCACGTGCAATAGCTCGTTGGAAAGCTCTCGGCGAGACGCTTCCAAACCAACACTGAGATATCACAAATACTGAGCTCTGTTCACTTACTAAAAATAGTAAGTATCCAGACAACCTGCAAAAATTGCTCCAATGGGTCTGAAACTGGAAATGTCTAGGCCAAATCTCGAACTGAACCCCGAAAAGAACCTTCTCGCCCCCGAAACCTAGGCGAAGTGAGCTAGCAACACTGAATTATAATATCCCAGAAAAAGGGGTCATTACAGGTTCTTATTGCTCACTCCAACTCCCTTAACGACATTCATCATTAATACAGGTTTGTTCATCATCTACCTATTATGTTTTTTAGATATTGCACATTAGCTAATCTTGTAAGGAACGGTGATCCTGTCTTCAGCAAATAGCTTAAGATTTATCGTTTTTTTGTCATGAATATAAAACTTTAACACTGATGTTCTGAGTTCGAGTTCTAATTCCGACTTGATTGAAGATTCGGTAGCATTGGTTGACTTATCAAATTTGAAGCACTAATATCATTAAACAATCAAGTGGCAATTTAGTCTTTATCTTTGCTTAAGTATTTGATTGCATGACAACTATTTGATAAAATTCCTGCCAGTCAAAGTACACATTATTTGTTTAATTCGACTAGTGAACATTTCAGTGGTATTAGAGCTATAGGTCTTGCCATCTTGTGGGAAAATTTACTACATAACAGGTTGGAATAAACAAGAAAAATGGCAGCGAGCTATGAGGAAGAAACCTTATAAATTTAGTCACCTCCAACCGGAACAAGTAGAGTCTTCAGAGTAGATTGACATTTAGGATAGTTATTTAGTGGATGAGGAGTTAATTTTTGGAACAGGTGAATAGGTTGAATAGGCTAAATAGGTTGATTAGATTGAACAGGCAGAACAAGCAAACAACATTCAAATGACTCATAATGAAACTGAACCAAATCGAGAAGGGAAACATTGTGGGCCATCAGAGATGACATAACAACATTGCTAATGTGCCTCAGCAGCTTGCAGGCGCTATGGAGCAATCAGCTCTGCCTCACCGAGCTGCCCCGAGTCATCTTTAGTGGAGGTGGTAGTGTGGCAGGATTACCCCAAGCTGTTAGGGCCTCCACATGAAACACAAACAGGCCTATAATGCTCGTTTTTAATGCAGAGGAAGAGGTAGCACCACCAACAACACCAAACTTACTGCCAGAAAACGTTAATGTGATGTATGATGAATGGCATTTGTTTCCTGACCTAGTTAAACAAAATACGTCCTTTATTCAATACTTAAATAAAAAACGGGAGACAAAAAGATAGCAGCAGGACAGAAGACCTAGAGCACCAAACAAGGACTTAAAGCAGTAGTAAGACATCTCTCCCTACTATCTCTCCCTGCTATGAACAAACTATCTCTCCCTACTTTTGATGGCAGCAGTAAGACATCTATGAGAGCGTGGATTCACAAGCTAGACACTTACCTAACACATGAACCTATGTTAGAAATAGGATCCATCAGATTTGCTACGATGCATGTAGAGGGAGCGGCATATGATTGGTGGCATCACGGGTTGGTTACCTAGGATCATGGTCTCATTAAGTCCTATGAGACTTTCAACTCTAAGCTGATTACTCGCTTTGACAAGAAGGATATATAGGTGTATTACAAGGATTTGGCATAGTTACGACAGGGTGGATCTCTGGATGATTTCATTGACAAGTTTCAGCGGATCTCGGTGATGGTTCCAGATATGTCAGAACAGCATAAGGTAATGTTGTTCACCGATGGTTTACATGATAGATATAAAGGTTTAGTTAAGGTACTTAAACCAAACGATATGGATGATGCTATTAAGATCACACATAATCTAGAGTCACCCTCTTTGATATTACAGCCTCCTAAGAATACGTATAAGGGGTCCACTTCATTCCAAAAGAACAAAAACCAACATAAGGCTACACCTCCCAAGATGGACTTTGAGACACGAAATGAACTCAGGAAGAAGAAGCTATGCTTCACTTGTAGAGAGCCATGGACACTGGATCATAGATGCCTTAGCAAAGGTAAGATACATTATGTAGAGGTACTTTCAGAGGAGGAGGATGAGCAACATGAGGGCATCGATGTTGATGGCAGTGATGAGGAAGAGAATGATGATCAACCACCTAGAGAGAGGAAGAAGGAAGGCACCCAGGAACAACCTTCTATCATAACATCACTTTTCAGCGATCCCACGGGACACCCCTTTTGTTTGAAGGGAATTGTTAGAGGACAGTGCATTAAATGTCTCTTGGATACAGGTGCCTCACATAACTTCATAAGCTCATGGTGGGTTACTAAGAGGAAGTGACAAATTGACAACATACCTGAGTTTGAGGTTAGTGTGGCAAGAGGTGAGAGATTGAGATGTGCAGGGAAGGTGTCAGGACTTCCGATTCATTTTGATGATTTCCTTCTTGAGACAGATTTTTATGTGGTTGATTTGGATGGGTTAGGTGCCATGTTGGGTAGACAGTGGTTGCAGACTATTGGTAGATACACAGTTGATCATGTTAAGATGCAACTAGAATTCTTACAGGATGGCAGACTGCTTATCCTCAAGGCTATGCTGGAGGGAGAACCTAGGTTGATTTTAGCTCACAAGATGGAGGCAATCATGAGGCATGATGACATGAAGGGCAGTGAATTATTTTAGTTCTTCTAAGGCTACCTTAGACTCAGGACAACAGATTCATGTTGACATTCAGCTAGTGCCTTATAAGCACAAGACGTTTTTTGAGGTCATACCTCTAGGGATTCCCCCAGATAGAGGGTTTGAGCATATCATTGAGTTGGAGGAGGGCGCTAAACCCATCATCACGACACTTTATTGTCATCCCAGGCACTACAAGGAGGAGATGAAAAGACGATTAAGGAACTTCTAGACATGGGACACATTAGAGCTAGCTCCAGTCCCTTTGCTTCTTCGATTGTATTGGTAAAGGATGACACTCTACGCATGTGTATCAATTACCGTGCTCTCAATAAGAGGACCATCAAGAATAGGTACCTAATCCCTAGCATTGATGAGCTACTGGATGAGTTACATGGGATAGTTTACTTCTCAAAGATAGATCTCAGATTGGGATGCCATCAGATCCACGTTCGCGAGGAGGATGTGCATAAGATAGCCTTTTGATGTCACTATGGTCACTACGAGTTCTTGGTTATGCCATTTGGACTCACTAATGCACCAGCTACATTTCAGTTATGTATGAACCACATCTTTAGAAAGTAGTTGTGGAAGAGCGTATTAGTATTTTTTGATGACATTGATTTTTAGCAGAACTTGGGAGGAGCACTTGCAGCATCTAGATGAGGTACTTAGTATCATGAAGGAGTACTCGTTCTTTGCTAAGGAGTCCAAGTGTGAGTTCGGATTCACTGAGATTCTTTACCTTGGTCACATGATTGGTGCGGATGTGGTGAAGGTACATCAAGAAAAGATTTAGACAATCCTAGATTGGCCACCGCCAAGGAACGTATAAGACTTGAGGGGATTCATGGGTCTTTGTTCTCACTACAAGAGGTTCGCTAGAGGTTTCTCTTAGATAGCGGCTCCCCGCACCGACCTCACATGAAAAAGGGCATTTAGATGGACAGTTGAGGCAAAGGAGACCGTTGATAGGCTCAAACAAGTGATGAGCACATGCCCAGTCTTTGCACTGCCCGATTTCTCTCGACCGTTTGTTCTTGAATGTGATGCTTTGGGGAGTGGTATTGGCACGGTTCTCATGTAGGATAGGCATTTGATTGCTTATGAGAGCAAGAAGCTCAAGGATGGCAAGAGACTGTACTCCACGTATGATAAGGAAATGTTGGCTATTATGCATGCTTTAGCCAAGTTCAGGCATTACTTAGTGGGGGGAAAATTCATAGTTAGGACGGATCACAATAGTTTGCACTACTTAGAACAGAAGGATCTTAATGAAAGACAACAAAAGTGGGTCAGCAAGATTCAGACCTATGATTTTGACATTGAGTACGTCAAAGTTAAGAACAATGTAGTTGCTGATGCACTTTCCAGGAGACCCTCAGTAGCGGAATGTTGTGCTATTTCTGAGATTTCAGCAGATTGAAAGTCTCAGTTGCTGGTTGAGTATTCTAAGAATACTCAAGAATGTTAGATTATGGATGAACAACTTCAGGACAATAGGTACAAGGTAATAGATGATGTGATTTTATATAAGGATTGTATTTACCTCATACCAGGATCTAAACTCAAAGGTAAGATTATGGAAACTCTACATGATGCACCATCAGTAGGACACCCAGGATTCTTCAAAACCTATAGACAGGTCAGAGAAAGATTTTCATGGAAGGGTCTCAAGGACGATGTCCTCTAGCATATCAGGGAGTGTCAGACTTGTCAGCAGAACAAGTCAAAGCATAAATTTCCAGCCGGGTTATTACAACCTCTCCCCATTCCGGTGTAGAAATACAAGAGTATTTCCATGGATTTTATTACAGAGTTGCCTAGGGCGCAGGGCAGGGATTCTATTTTTGTGGTGGTGGATAGATTAACGAAATTCACTCACTTCTTTGCCATAGCAGCAGATTGGTTAGCCTCTCAGGTAGCTGAGTTATTCTTTCGGGAGGTATTTTGTTTACATGGTCTTCCATGCACCATTGTGAGTGATAGGGATATCAAGTTCCTTAGCACTTTTTGGCAAGAACTGTTCAGATTGACTAGTACGGAATTGACACCCAACATGAATTACCACCCCCAAATGGATGGATAGACTGAAATAGTTAATAAATGGGTGGAGGGCTATCTCCGAAGCTATGTAGCAGGACAATAGAGAGCTTGGGTTAAGTGGTTATATCTAGGGGAGTACTGTTATAACTCCTACCACATGTCCATTCAAATGTCTCCATTTCAAGCTCTCTATGGTAGTGAGCCCCTGCCATTCATAGAACTGGCTTTGCAGGACAACAGGGCACCACTAGCTGGGGATTGGATATAGGATCGGCAGGATATTCTCAGATCTCTTTGGCAGAACATTCTACCGGCCTAGAATCAACAGAAGATGTACGTTGATCGCTGGCGGACGGAGCGAAGTTTTGAGTTGGGTGACATGGTTTATCTTTGTCTCCAACCATATAGGCAAAGTTCCTTGAAGAGGAGCGGGTCTCAAAAACTTCAGCTTGGATTTTTTGGTCCATATCGCATTACTAGGAGGGTTGGTGAGGTCGCCTAGGAGCTAGATTTACCTGATGACAATAGAATTCATAACGTGTTCCACGTTTCATGTCTTAAGAAAGCGATTGGCCAGCATATGGTACCCTCCATAGAGTTGCCTTTGCTCGATGAGGAAGGGAAGCTTGTATTAGTTCCAGCAGAGGTGATAGAAGTCAGAGACAAGAAGCTGTGTAACAGGTCCATCAAGGAGTATCTGATTCGTTGGAAGAATTTACCTTATGAGGATGCCACTTGGGAAAGCGAGTCAATCCTACAGCATTTGACATTGAGATTGCTTGAGGGCAAGCAATCCCAGTTTGGGAGGACTATAATCTCCTCTTCTCCGTGCTAGCTATTATGGTGCCTAGTTGGTCTATCTTTCCATCCGGATAGGCTAACAACATGTGATTTAGGATGCCAACCAGTCACAGGAGTTTTGGTTTTAGTTGAGGAGATTTTAATGGGAAAGTCTAAGGTTAAAATTATTTATTTAATTGAGTTGAAATATAAAGTACTTTATTGTTTAAAGTTACTTTATGACAAAATGACTTAAGTGACTAAAAGACGAAATAGTCTTTTATCCCACATTGTTAAGATGTTTGTATCTCTCCACATTTCGAGGTTATAAAAGAAAGCATTGGCATTGGGATTGTCACCACGAATTTATGTCATTATCTAAAATCCTAAGAATTGCTTAAATGTGACTGGATTTTTCCTAAGGACAAAACCCCTTGAGGAAAAGCGTGAGACTAGACACAAACCTAGTATCTCACATTGCATTATCAGATTTGAGTTCGATTTGGTACTTGTAGATTTGGCAAGAAGTTGGAAGTACTGAAAAGCAGGAAGAGAAACTGGTTGGTATATGGTTTTAGCATTTACAGGACACCGGTTGAAGTTGGACAGCAATCCAGGAGGGAGACATTCCAAGGCCGAAGACTTTGGTGGAGTTTTGTGTTAGTGTAATCTTTACCATCTCAGATTTATACATTGGCAGTGTGTTTTCCATACAGTGGAGTTCACGGGATAGTTTGACATGTACAAGGCAGTGTAAAGTTCGTCCCACATAAACATCCTACACGTGAATACCATCATTCTAGGATTGATTGACAGGCGTAGTAATGGGAACAGCAGCAGCACTGGTGGTAACCACGGAACAGAATATGTATTAACAGTTGGCAACTATGAGAACATGGCATATTGATTGGAAGTTATCATGGGAGGTTCTCTAGGTGTTTCATGGATCTTGCACTTGGTAACCACATTGATATTATCTTCCCCCACAGCATGAGTCAGCTCCCTTCAACAGCACGGACTGGTAGAGCAGGTTCGTAGTGGTAGACAGCAGATTGGTTAAGCGCCTGGAAGTGGTGACGGACTTGGTTCTTACTGCTCACTTGAACTCCCTTAACGACATTCACCATTAATATGGGTCTGGGCATCATCTACCTATTCTGTTTTTTAGATATTGCGCATTAGCTAATCTTGTAAGGAACAGTAACCCTGTCTTCAGCAAATAGCTTAAGAGTTATCGTTTTTCTGTCATGAATATAAAATGTTAACACTGATTTTCTGAGTTCGAGTTCTAGTTCTGACTTGATTGAAGATTCGGTAGTATTGGTTGAGTTCATCAAATTTGAAGCATTAATATCATTAAACAGTCAAGTGGCAGTTCAGTCTTTATCTTTGCTTAAGTATTTGATTGCATGACAACTATTTGATAAAATTCCTGCCAGTCAAAGTACACATTACCCGTTTAATTCAACCAGAGAACATTTCAGGGAATGAGGGTTTTCTTGCTGGTTCTTTCCCTCATGAACCTTGAACTAGTGTTGTTTATTAATATCTTAGTAGCTTGCCACTTCCGCCCAAAATAAAAAATAAAAAATCAAGTTGTTCTAACTTCTAACCAATTTTATCAAGTACATATGCCTATAGTTTATTATGAAAATAGAAGACATCAACAAAGAGTAGTTATGCTGTATACATCAATGCCAAAAGGTAATGTAACTAAGTATATAAGACTGAGATTGAGATGCTAACATTTCTTGTCAATAAAAGGACCCAACAGTTATCAAGTTATCGCAAAAAATTTGACGTTGGGTGGCTTGAATATATGAGTCTGGGTTACTGGTGCTGTACATTGATTCTTGTCAGGCAAAGGGATGACCAGTTCTTTATCAATGCATACTTTAATGCAGGATTGCTTACAACTTTGTATTTGGGACAGTGAACTTATTATATAGTGTTGAGCAAACTACAATATTCTCATATGCATATCCCACATATACAAAAAAACCAAATTAAAAGCTTGACAAACAATATTTGGTGCTGGATTAACCCCTGATTTGAAGTTGGCTACATATTTTACAATTGACAATTTTAGCTGTTCAGATTGTATTTTGAATAGTTGCCACTGGATTCATTCCATATATAGTGGCTACCTGCTCATTAACATTTCTATTTCTTGTATAGAGGGAATTCACCCAAAACCATACATTCTATCCCTATCAAGATCTCATTTTATACTTCAACTTTAAGGAATGCCCATGTAAATTCAACCATACTTGGCTTTGGAAAACTTTGCATGTATAAATTTCACGGAAATGAAAAGACAGAATGGGTTCAATGTTGTGAAAGATTACCTTTCACCATATTTATTATAGATGCTTAACAAAATGCTTCAAAAAAATGATGATTAGCTAGTAATGAAATCCTTCTTCACTAATCTGCATAAAAAATGTATATTCAAAAATTAAAGCAATGGTCCAGTATGAATAAGTTCGTGCTAGCTTAAGGGCAGAATTAGCAGAAAGCTTCCTTTTTGTTTACTTAAATGTAAGAATCTACTCCTAGACAAGTATAGAGATTTGAAACATAGTTGCATGTAGGCATAGGGAACAAGTAACTCTTTTGAATTTCTACATTTTTCCTGCAAGTGTGTTCTTTTTTAGCAATTAGTAGTTATATATGTTAATGGTAGAAATTCCATTTTTATTGCAAGTTCACCCTGTTCAAAATTTCAGTGTTGTCTCAGCTGGATATTTTTCCAGTTTAAACTTGGAGGTTTTCTTATAAATAATTTAAAGACGAAGAGCAACTGGAATTGCTTGATTGGTTGCAATGGATTTATTCTTCTCAGTTGCCCTTTCTATTTTATGCAAAAAACTGTTATGCACACTAAAACAGATTTTTTTCTGTAATTCGGATGACTGTAATGACTTTTAGCCTTCAGTCCATTCGTTGTGTGATGAAAAATGTTTTTTTAAAATGAAACAAGCTTGGAAATTGACAGTGGGGTGGGTTGTACAGGATATTCTACATTCTTCCATTCTCAGCTGGTTTATTCTCCTTTTCAATTGGCTGTATCTCTTTTCAGGTATCCGGAATAAGAGTATACCTCTGGGTAGCAGCCTGTTTTGCAGAGGCTGTTAAGCTGTGGTAGAATTCCTAGTCTTAGCATACTTGACACCTCATCTTACAAAGAAGAATCGGGCTTAAGATTTGAAAATGATATCATGCCATTAATTCATTCTACTCCTGGCTGTATAGGCCGGCTTTGAGGATCTATATTAATGGGTGAGCATGGCCCTTAGATGATCCTTTTTGGCTTTCCTTGTTGGTATGGTCCCCTTAATTCCATTTATACCAATATATATGATAAACTGCATATAAGACATCGTTCTCGGTAGTCACAAAATTTTTGTATTCTCTTCAAAAGTTGAGCCGCTTTATAAAATTTTTGGTTGCATGCTTTCAGGCTGATTTATTTGGAGGATATTCTTGGGTTTCTTTGATTTTTGAGAATGACCATATCAATAACTAAGCTACCATATTCGCTTAGTCACGCAAATTCAAAATTCGATTTGGTGTAAAGTCTGGTTCAGTGTGAAATCAATGCAAAGTTGTTGCCAGACTGAGTAATTAGCAGAAAATTCGCTCATCGGAACCTTGGTCGAATTTGCTATAATTTTAAAAGTAATTTGTTACTTTTTACCGAGCTCGGAAAGACTTTGAGTTGATGTGGGCGAATTTGTAATGAATTTGACTTTGACTTTAATGTTTTTTAATATTTTTGGTTGCTGTGTTGAAATATCCCGAACAGGATATTTAATAGATTTCTTCTCAAAATAGCATTTAGATCGTAAAAACATGAAACCGTATCATAAATAAACCAGCAAGGTAACCATAGGAAATAACCCAACTGATAGTTATTTGGTTGTTTCCTCAACCTGAAATTTAGAACTTAAACCATAGGCATATGTATTACGAACAGCAATAAAAACCAGTAGATTCTCCCATAAATATAAACCCGTTTTTTTCAGAATAACATTCAGGATTTTCAAGCATATAGAAATGCATTACAGTCCCACAATGATAAAACCATAGAACTCTCATAAATTCTTTAAATAACATTATTGCATTATACAATAGCAATACAATAACCAGCACTAACAAATCTAATTTTAAATATAGATTAACTGTCAAATTAGACTACTAGAATAAGAACTTGTAAGTGCATGTGAAACAGTTGAACTGATGTCTCCTTGGACAATGGGTTTGCGTCCATTGTCTGCCAGCACGAGGGGCTACGTCCTCATACTAGTTGAAAGCTGAAGCTTTCTAAATAACTGTCACAAGAGAGAAAACTGAAACTGAATTATAAAAACAAGCATGCCCAAGAATGAGCCTCTTTCACTTTTTAATACACAAATTAAGACTCTTCGACTCCCCTTTGGTTTTCTGTAATGTTTTTGAAAATTCTATGCTTTGGTCAGACTTTATCAACTATCCTTAGTCGGTTAATATTGTACTTGTTTAACTCTGATATAACTGGGAATAATCAATTCTGATATGATATTAAATGGAAGTCTCTTTGACTTGTTATCGTTGGATATAGATGGTTGAAGGAGCAGACTGAATTGTGTTTGTGTGTCCTTCAAAACTGCATCACCATCCCTCTAAATATCTAGACCAAAAGATGTCACCCTCAAAGGGCATGTCCCTTTCGTTGGTCAGGTTTATTAAACCTTCTCATGAATTGGCCATTTCAAGACTAATCATAATCAGTCACTAACACATTGTGTTAGGTTAGTGTTAGTACCAAATTAATCTGGAAAATTGCCGCCTCACAATAGGAAATCAGAGAGTATATAAATCCATTCGCAAACATTTAGAGTAAGAAGATTAAGTGCGACCTGCACTTCTAGACCCGGAGATTATTAGGTTATATGCTGAACACTCCCTCTTAACTTGATAATCATACAGAGATATATTATATCTAGCAACATCAATACAGATGAATAAGCAAGAATTAATACTCTTTTGTCTGAATCTTCTTAGCATGTGGTATCATAGAACACATAATACAATGTCATATTACTAAACTTGTGATATGACAAATCACTGCTTCTAGTGATAAGATACAGGATAAATTTGAAGAGTAATTTAATTTCTTCATTTATCCAAGTTGTGGCTCATAGAAACTGGTATTCCTATATCACAACAAGATCCCGAGTTTAAGATCTACCAGAATACATGATAAACCTGGAGAATACTAAAATTCTTCTTTTATCCAAATTGTGACTCATAAACATAGCAATGTTAACATCACAATATGATCTTGAACTCATCTAGATCTTACAATAGAACTCTACTGTTTAGCACATTATCTAAGAGATCATCACCTTTCATAATGTCTTATACAAGTGTTCATTATCTCAGAGATTGTCACCTCTTAAATAATGAATACATATGGTGGAGCCCATAACAGTCAATAGCCTGACAAAAATTATTTTATTAATAATTGAAAAATACAAATGAATTACATTTCAACCATACCAAGTCTTCTCCTGAAGTGGTCTATCTTTACTCTAGATAGAGGCTTGGTGAGAAGGTCTGCTGTTTGATTTGCTGTGCAAATGTATTTTAATTTTATAGAATTCTTGTCTACCATATCTCTTACATAATGGTAAGGAATTTCAATATGCTTAGACCTGTCATGGAAAACTGGATTTACTGAAAGCTTGATGGAACTCTGATTATCACAATGAATAATCGTAGGATTCATGGCTTGCCCAAATAATACTATAGGTAACTTCCTTAACTAGACTGCTTCTTGAGAGGCCATCGCTACTACAATGTATTCGGCTTCTGTAGAGCTCTAAGCTACTAAAGACTGCTTTTTGCATATCCAAGATATCATAGCTGATTTTAAACTGAAACAACATACTGAAGTGCTTTTTCTGTCTTTAACACTTCCACCCCAATCTGAGTCAGTGAATCCATGCAAATCTAAATCAATCTTCTCATATTTGAGTTCAAAATTAAGAGTGCCTTGTAAGTATCTCATAATGTGCTTAATTGCGACTAGGTGAATCTCCTTTGGCTTACACATAAACTGGCTTAAGGCATTAACAACATAGCAAATATCCGGTCTTGTATTTACTAAATACATAAGGGACCCAATCATCTGTCTATAGAGAGAGGAATCTATGGAAGGTGATTCTGTTGCTGCTTCTTTAAGTTTATGTAAATTAGTCTCTATTGGAGAAGACATAGACTTGCAATTCCACATTCCAAATCTCTTCAAAATATTTGATGTGTACTTCCCTTGATTAAGTATGATATTGTCAGAATTCTGTCGTACTTCCAATCCTAGGAAGTAATGTAGAAGCCCCAACTCTTTATTCTCGAATTCTCTAGTTAGATCTTTCTTGCACTGATCTATAAGATGATCATCACTTGTGATGAATAAATCATCAACATACAATATTAGAATTTCCATATCATCTTTATCTCTTTTATAATATAAGTTTGGATCGGCTTCATCTTTGGAGAATCCTATGCCAGTGAGATATTTATCAATTCTTTCATACCAAGCCCTTGGAGCCTGTTAAAGCCCATAGGGAGCTTTCTTGAGCCTGCAAACAAAAAGGTTAGGATCATGAGTTTCAAATCCTTCGGGCTGCTCTAGATATACTTCTTTTGTAATCTTCCCATTTAGGAATGTTGTTTTTACATCTATTTGGTGTACCTTCCGTCCCTTTGATGTGACAATTGCTAAGATTGCTCTTATGGAGGTATATCTGGCAATAGGAGCAAAGGTTTCTTCATAATCAATCCCTTCTTTTTGAGAAAATCTCGTTCTACAAATTTGGCTTTATACTTCTCAATACTACCGTCAGCTGCATGCTTTATTTTAAATATCCACTTGGAAGAAACAACAGATTTTTCCTTTAGGTCTTGGAACAATTTTCCAAACATCATTTTTCATAATAGATTGGTATTCTTCTGTCATAGCTTCTTTCCAAGCTGTATGTTTAATAGTATCGGAAGGATTTGTTGGTTCTGATTTGGATAAATCACTCATGTTCGTTGTATAATTAGAGAATCTTTTAGGTCTTTTACTTTCTCTGACTGTTCTGGAAGGTACAACAAACTCTTGAGCTGCCTCAACTGTTTTAATAGCCCAAAGTGGTCTTTTCTTTGAATTTTGATTTTATTCAAGATTTAGGTTTTGAATTTCATCTTCAATTTCTTCTAAGTTCTCCCATTGGGACCTAGATTCATTATTTCTTTTAGAACTAGATAAAGGGGAAGGCTCTTTAGAACTTATCGCTCTTTTGAATGCAAGATCTTCAAAAATTACATCCCTACCAAGTTCAATACTTTTCTGTCCAGTTATGAAAATCCTGTATGTCTTAGATGTTTCGCTATACCCTACAAAAATACCTTTCCTCCTTGAGGGTTCCAACTTGGTTCTCTTTTCTTTTGGAACATGGATAGATACAAGGCATCCAAAAATCCTAAGATGACTTATATTTGGTTTGACCTTAGTAAATACTTCTTCAGGAGTTTTATCTCTAAGGTATGAGTGAGGGCTTCTATTTTGAATAAATACAATAGTACAAGAGGCTTTTGCCCAAAGATAATATTCTAGATTTTGATAAAAAATCATAGCGCTAGCAGCTTCTATAATTGTTCTATGCTTTCTGCTACCCCATTTTGTTCTGGATTATAAGGAACAATGTACTCCCTCTTAATCTCTGATTCTTTACAAAAACTTTTAAATAAGTCTGAGGTATATTCCCCTCCGTTATGAGTTCTAAGGGTTATAATCTTATGCTTTGAAAATTTTTCAGTTAATGTCTTGAATTCATTGAATCTCTTTAGGATTTTTTCTAATTATTTGCATTTTAATAAGTAAATCCATGTTTTCCCGAAGAAGTCATCTATGAACAAAATGTAATACCAAAATCCTCCAAGAGAAGGAACAGACATAGGTCCATGTAAATCTGAATGAATTCTAATACATTATTTGTTTTCCTAGTACTATCATGAAATGGACTTCTGGTGTTCTTACCCAGAGCACACCCTTTGCAAATACTTGAGTGGTCTTTATTTAGTTTAGGGAACCCAGTAACCATCTTCTCCATAGTTGATAGGGTTTTGAAATTTAGGTGCCCTAATCTTCTGTGCCATATCTCATTTATGTCTGCTGCTTCATGAATTAAGGCTTGAATAGGTCAGCTTGATTCTGTATTCAGTTCATACAAATATTCTTTTCTCTGGCCTATCAACTTCGCTTTCTTGATTGAGGAATTATTTGCCCAAGTTAATACTTTGCCATCCATGAATGCAACATTATGCCCATCATCTTCAAGCGCTGTAATTGAGATTATATTTCTTTTAATCTTTGGTACGTAGAGTACACCTTTGAGAAGAAGAAAATTCCCAGATTTTAGCTTCAAAGTGCAATTTCCAATTCCTTCGACAAAATGTGTTGAATTATCACCAATGGTGACTTCGCCATTAATCTTTTCTGAAAAGGAGTCTAGTGCTTCTTTGTATCCCATTATGTGTCTAGAAGATCCACTATCAATTACCCATGATTTACTTGAAATTTCATTTGATAGTGTGAGTACAATACATGATTCTCAAGATCATAGGTATCTTCTTTTCTAGTAACATTAGTACAATTTGCTTGTTGTTTAGAATTCTCAGAACAATTAGATTTATAGTGTCCAAATTTTTCACATTTTTCACATTTTATTTTTGATAACTCTTTCTTGGGTTTGCCATTCTTTTGATTTTTCTTTTTCTTCTTGAAATGCTTCTTCTTGCTCTTATAAGAATTTGTATTAAGAACGTGAAGTTCTTCATCTTCTATTTTCGGTTTCCCTCCTTTCTTTAGTTTTTTGGATTCTTCTTGAAGGCAATCATTCTTCAGTATGTTGAAGTCGGGAAGATTATCTTTTGCACTTATTCCTTGTGCAAAAGTCTCCCATGAATCAGGTAATCCATCAATAGCCATTAGTGTTAAATCTGTGTCACTCATAATGGTTCTTATACTTGACAGTTAATCTCTAATGCCGGCCACCCTTAGGAAGTAAGAGTTTGTGGATTCTCCTTTCTTTATTTGAATGTGATTTAGTTGTCTTTTTAGTGTAAGAACCCTTGTTGCATTGTTGATCTCATATGCATTTCGTAATGCTTTCATCATATCAAATGCACTTTGATGTTTTGTAAGCATGGGTACGATATCATTTTTTACTCCATCTAATACAATTTGAATTGCTTTTCTACTTCCTTTGCTTCAGATAGATTTGTGAGGTTCAACTGAAGGTTGCTTGGATGCTCTCTCAATAAATTGTTTTACATCATTCGCTTCAAGAATCATCCTGATTATGAATTTTTAGGCATCAAAATGTTCCTTCCCATCAAACCTATCCTTGGGTTTGATTGTGTATGCCATTGAAGATAGGAGATTGTTGCTAGATATATACAAAGTCTGATTACCGAATTTTGCAGAGCCTAGGTTCGACTACCAGAGCTCTGATATCGTGTAAAGTTTTTGAAAATTCTATGCTTTGATCAGACTATATCAACTATCCTTAGGTGGTTAATATTGTACTTCTTTAACTCTGATATAACTGGGGATAATCAATTCTGAATTGAAGTCTCTTTGACTTGTTATCATTGGATATAGATGCTTGAAGGAGTAGACTGAATTATGTTTGTGTCCTTCAAAATTGCATCACCATCCCTCTAAATATCTAGACCAAAAGACGTCACCCTCAAAGGGCATATCCCTTTCCTTGGTCAGCTTTATTAAACCTTCTCATGAATCGGCGATTTCAAGACTAGTCATAATCAGTCACTAAGTAACACATTGTGTTAGGTTAGTGTTAATACCAAATTAATCTATAAAGTTGCCGCCTCACAATAGGAAATTAGAGAGAGTATATAAAGCCATTTGCAAACATTTAGAGTAAGAAGATTAAGTGCGACCTGCACTTCCAAACCTGGAGATTACCAGGATATATGCTTAACACTTTCATCCTATTCCTTTGTGACTCTTCAACTTCCCTCTGACATTTCATCTTATTCCTCCTTGATCTTTTGCCCTCTTTATAACATTAAATTGACCTTTTAATAATTTGAGTCTACACTCTCCTAGTCAATTTTAACATTATATATAATAAGACTTCAATATTTCTAATGTCCCAAAAAGGGGACATTACAAATCTCCCCTCCTAAAATCTGCTTGTCCTCAAGCAACCAGTACCAGGATCCCATATGAATCTGTATGTAGCCCTGTAGCCTGATTTGAAAACAAATCCGACCATCCTTGGAAGCAATGTGTCACTCTATAATCCTTCCAGCAATCAGATCCCTGGATCCCATTTAACTTTATGAAATAATGCTGCACTTGTAAACTATACAACTTTGATTATCCTGCATCTAGTCTCAAACTGCGCAACACTGTAGCAAAATCCTCAATAAGCCATAGATACATATTGTCAACACCTGGATCCCAAACCCTGTTGTCATAGCTAGGCGATATGATAAGGTAGAAATGTATCAATGAACTATGCATAACCCAGTAGATGGTGACAATCCAACCTAAATAGATGACGTACTAAACAAGCAGCTCAAAAACTGAGAGTAACACCCTGGATGCATCAAATACCCTACTGTCATCATCAAACTGGAGAACCTCTAGGTACATAGGTATTATGAAAAAGAATGAAGCTGAAAACCCAGTCCTTGAGATTGAAACATAACTCCCATCAATACTACACCAAAAACTATTAAAAAGCTGAGGTATATAATACAACCAACTCCTGTATGATGTGAAATTAGGAACCCTATGTGTACTGATCCAATGATGCACAACTGCAGTTAAATCACCACTCCCATCCTGTGACCAGGTTTCGCTATCAAGAACTATAGCTTGATCCGAATCTCTTAAGTCAAGATCATCCTCTTCCTGGAAACCAAGCGGAACTCTCTCCTCTACCTTGAAAAGTGGGTTATCGAAAACCCAAATAGCATCTACCTCAAATAGAGGGTTATCTATAAGCTGAATGTGTTTTGAAGTTTTGGAACTTGATCACTTGGGGCAACTATCCAAAGCATACGTCAGCTGAATGCTATTAAATTCATCAATTACCTCTAGGAAAAATTCCTGCCTCTCTTTATCCTGCTGTTCCTGAGAGTGATTCGTGATCCTAATCTGATTTTCTGCTTCCTGAAGGGAAATCTGAGCATCATTTAATGCCTCCTGGGTTTCCTTAAGCTCTCTATTGAGCTCCTTAATCTCATTCCTTTCTTTATTTAGTTGATCAACATGTGTTTCAGCAACCTTAAGAATGTTATCCCTGTCGGAAAGCAAATACAAATATTCTGATTTCATAGTTTCAAGAGCTGCTTTGATCACTTGCAAATCAGAAACAAGCCATTCTTCTTTCACTCCCTTTGGAACCTCCATGTAGAGATCCTCAACCATCTTGTGAGTGCTGTCATAACGTACCAAAGATGCCACAACCATGTCATTACTAACCTTCAACTTATTCTCTAAGGTATACATTTCATTATTGTTCTGCTGAAGTGGTTCATCGTCATGTAGTGTTATCTTAGATTTCTCTTCTAAGTTCATGCCATGGGTATCAGAAGTATAAGGTTCATCATACACAAATTCCAATTTAGTATTACCTCGTGTGCAACCAATCTCATCACCCTGCTTGTCAACACTTACTTCCAGTTCACCAACATAGAAACTCGCACCTTGTGTAACATCTTCTGTATGGACATTAGAAGGCTGTAAATCAATGTTAGTTGACTGCTCTTCTTCTTCAAAAACCTCTATTCGATGATCTTGATCTGCTGGACATTCATCATGCATAGTTTTGCATTGGTTTTTTGCAAAGAGATCTTGAGCTAATTCAAAATACTTCCTTTTTGCCGTGTCAGTCTTATTTTGGTGCTCTAAATGACAATCCGAGTAATCATTGAATGATGACTCATTCTAAATTCGGTTAGGAATTTCTTTATACTCTCCATAAATGTCGAGTATTTCTGCTCTCATATTGGCTTCAAAATTTTGGGCTAACTGTTCTTGTAGTTTCATAGTATCTTTTAAGATTTTGTCCAAACCCTATACTTTCCCAAACAGACAAGATGGAAGTTCTTTCAATAAAATAGAAGACCGATGTGCATGGATCTTCAGTCAATGTTGCTGTCATAATACATCTCTAATGCCTGAATAGCCTCTTGGGGAATCTTCTCTTGTCACATACAATAGCGCTGCGAATGACCACAATTTGATCTTTCTATAATTTGTGAGTATTCATTGAGCAATTAAGAGTTGAGCTCTTTTGTTGATTGCACATTTGCTATCGGCTATTTCCCTTGTCTAGCAGCTTCAATTTTTGCCTGCTCAAGGGTGACTTGAAACATTAATCTGAAAGGAGGTTGATAAAGTGCTGCAAGATTATCTCTTGGCCCATCCGATGAAGAGGATCCATTCTGATCAGATGCCCAACATTTTGCTCATAGTTTTCATTAGGATAAGAAATTTTTTAACTGTGTTTGCTCTTGTGTATTTCTAAGGATGCTGAACACTTTGATGCATATGATACGACCTTTTGTCTTAGCTGCATATGATATAATATCTGGAGCATCTCTGTTATCCGTCTTTCACTATCACAATTGTGAATGTTTAACACAATTACCTTGTATATTTTGATTCCCCCAATAATAACAAGTGTCTTTGGTATGGAGATGCCTGTTTCAAGGCTTACACTTCATATGGATTGATGATACTCGACAAATGCTATAAATCTTTTATCTCAATGAAGCTTTCCATGTTGTACGGTTTTCTCATTCTTGCTGACTATACTCTTCCTATGCATTTGTTGGCGCTACTTTCTGTCCTGGTTCTTAGTGATTGATACCATCAGATATTACAAGTTTGAAGTTTTGCAATAAGGTCCTTAACTTGTAGAGTTACAATTATTTTCCAACTTCCTTGTTACCTGAACACTGAGATATGCCACCTGTTGCCTTTCCTGCTACTACTCGGCAGTGGTTATTGTCAAAGTCTAATTTTCATATCAATCTGTGCTGACAACAACAGACTTAAACTTCAAGCCCTGACATAATCACAACCTAAAGGAAAGACAACTTATCATTTGAATTGGGAATGGGTGTTGTTGTGATGGAAAGCTCAAAATCATCTCCATGGTCTTCTGACTTTGACGTTCCCAGCATGAATGCTTAATGCCTTGGACTAAACTCAAGTCGAGTATGAAGCTGACCGTCAACAATCCAATCTTCCTTGGTTCCAACAAATTTCGGATTGCTGCCTTGAATCACAATGTTTTTAATAACACGATGAAAACACCACTCATTAAGTAACCACAATGAGGAGTAATACGGAGTCCTTGCGACGATTCTGACTCATAGAAATAAAAGGTCCGAGGTACCTGAAAATATTAACACGGTGTAATTTCTGACAGCAAGTGCTATTTGTCTTTTTCTTCCCAATTATAAGGACTCTTTAACCAAAGGATTGACAGCTGGATAAAGTGTCTTTGCGTGTTATTCGACCCAAACTTTATAGTTTCCAAGGTGTTGGTTCTGACTTAAAACAATATTCATAACGCTTCATCTAATCCCTTATCTGTGCTTCTCACAATATGATAGCCTGACGCCATGTATACACACTCGAAGTTTGTTTCTGCGAATTAATAACGACAAGCATATTCTTTTCATGACCCCCATGGTAACGATTTCTTTATTCTCCTTAGGCGCTACAGTTGGTGTGCTTATCGACTCCCAATGGAGACAACGTCGTCACAAACTCCTCCGCCAAACTCCTTTCCGTGTGAGAGACAACTGTTCGGGAAGGTTGAGAATTTTTCGTAACGCAAAGGCTCTGCTTCTTGCCATTACATTCAGTTTTCCAATTCCACGTTTTTCCCAACTCCTAACGCTTTTGTAGCTTTTAACTCACCCTCAACTCGGTTACGTTCAAAGCCTACATGTTTGTCCTTTCTTGGCTTGCTAAAATAATGGTTGAGCCGCTAGTTTTCCACTACCTCAGGGTCCACAAGGCAGCATTGATGCTGAGTAAGATTCTTTCGCCTTTGTGCTTCTTCCTTTGTGAAGTTTAATCCTCATGATGATAGAGATTTGGAAGAGAAGTTTGTTGCAGCCTTTTGAATTTTGGCAAAGTAACCTTGCAAGCATGTAAAGATAAATTGGTCAATTATGAAGTCCCTTATTTGTTACACGTGAATTGGAAATGTTCAATGACACAAGTGCTGTCATTCCTGAAATAAATTCTAGTGCAGCATCAGTGAGGTGAGAGTTTTGGGATAAGTTTTAAAGATGTCAATGTTGTTAGATCTTTCATATATCTAACTCTTGCATCAGTTATCCCTCCACCACACAACTCCAAAGATTGAAGTTTCTTGAAACATTGTAACCAACTTGTGCCATAATCCATGATTTGAGCACCAAAAAGATCCAAATGTGTCAATCCAGTCAGACTAGTTAGAGTAGTGAGTGTTTGTGACTTGTCATATGTCCAGATCCAGAGATTTAAGAGCAGTGAGCCCAACTAATCTTTGTAAGCCGGAATCTGTTACTTGTGTGAATGATAGGTTCAAGTTTTCTAACCTTGTCAAGCTTGACAAATGGTGGAGTCCATCGCTACCAGTTTCGGAGTCTAACAGATCCAAGTTCTTCAAAAAGAAAGCCCTCTACAAATTCTAAGTGTGAAACTATGTGTAGAAAATATCTATTCCCGCACTGTCAACTTCCTTTACTCCTTTAAAGTTCTAAGAGTAATCTTTAAAAGACAATCTTAAATTCTTTGGTAGTATTTAATAATCAACCTAGCTTCTTACAAATTTGTCTGTTTGATGAAATTTTAGGCAACTCGAAGCTCGTATATTTATTTCTTAACCTCACAGGTTGGCAGGTTTGAAGCTTTGATACCAATAAAATATCTTGAACCGGATATTTACTAGATTTCTTTTCAAAATAGTATTTAGATTGTAAAAACATGTAACCGTATCATAAATAAACCAGCAAGGTAAACCATAGGAAATAACCCAACTGATAGTTATCTAATTGTTTCCTCAGACTGAAATTTAGAACTTAAACCATAGACATATGTATTACGAACAGCAAAAGGAACCAGTAGATTCTCCCTTAAATATAGATCCGTTCTTTTCAAAATAACATTTAGGATTTTCAAGCATATAGAAATGCATTACAGTCCCACAATGATAAAACCAGAAAACTCTCATAAACTCTTTAAATAATGTTATTGCATTATACAACAGTAATACAATAACCAGCACTAACAAATCCAATCTTAAATATAGATTAACAGTCAAATTGCAATACTAGAATAAGAACTTGTAAGCGCATGTGAAACACCTGAATTGATGTCTCCCTGGACAATGGGTTTGCGTCCACTGTCTGCTGGCACGAAAGGCTAGGTCCTCATATTAGTTGAAAGCTGAAGCTTTTTGAATAACTCTCACAAGAGAGATAATTGAAATTGAATCATAAAAGCAAGCATGCCTAGAAATAAGCCTCTTTCCCATTTTAATACACAGATTAAGACTCTTTGACTCCCCTCTGGCTTTTGTCCTATTCCCTTGTGACTCTTCAACTTCCCTCTGGCATTTCATCTTATTCCTCCTTGACCTTTTGCTCTCTTTATAACATTAAATTGACCTTTTAATAATTGGAGTCTATGCTCTCCTAGTCAATTTTATCATTATATATAATAAGACTTCAAAATTTCTAATGTCCCGAAAAGGGGACATTAACGTGTCAACCCTAAAACAACCATGCGAAAAGAATCATTGCATTAATCAACGACATAATCACATTAATCGACGACATAAGGTGTAAGGCATTCGCGACATGTAAAAGGTTGAAGGCACATCCGCATAAAACAATCACACTTGAAATCATGCATGACAATATCACACACATGAGTATCAAGAACTCATGCATGACAACAACACAGGCACGAGTATTAGAAAACATTTGGAAACTTGTGCACAACAGCACATGTGGACAATTGGAAACTCACGTAGGAAATTGGAAAATCAAGACGGAGTTGGATTTAAATTGCTGTTGTGCATGATTGATTCCTCAAAAACAACTCAGAACTTCCACCTCACTAGACGCTTGAACTGCATTCAAGTTGCATTCAGACTGCATTGGAAGACATTCAAACTGTTATGAGTTGACATCTCAAGGTACTTTTAAAATTCTTTTGTATCTTGTTAAGTTCTAAAAATATTTTTGGTGCTTATTTTAAAGATTACTGTTAGTGTTGTATCTACACCATTGGGGTTAGTTTGGCATGTAGACCACCTGTATTCTGAATTGTGAAAACTATAACAACATATTGTATTGCCTTGGTTACCTGTGACTCCTGAGTCTTGCCGGATTTTATTAATAATTAATTGAAAGATTTCCAATTGTTAGAGTAAATGTTTTGTTATTGTTAGTGAACTTTGAGGTGCAAATGTGTGTGAAGCAATGATGATTTCAAGATTCTTATGAATTTATATTGTTTTAACTTTGATTTGTTCTTAACTTCTTTGTAGATTCACATAATGGATGCAAGTGGTTTTGGTGCCAAAAACCCCCACTTCAAAATCGACAGATGCTCCCCATTATGGAAATATATGGAAATGGTTTGACCAATGCCAGGTGGAGGAGGTTATGTGTGGATTTGTAGCCATTGCAAAGAGGAATCTAGTAGCTCCTATATAGAGTGAAAGCACATTTGTGCTTTATTCCTCAGAAAGGCATTAAATTCTGTACAGGGAAGCTGAGAGTAAACATAATGCTACCTAAAACTCCTTCCAAACCACATTGTGAACAAATACATTCAAGAACAAAAGCAAGTAGATGAAGCTATTGGGAGGGCACATGCTTCTCATCTGTTGCAAAGTGGTTGGCCTTCAAAGAAAGGAAAAATGTTATCTTTGTCTTCAACTTCCACTACCAATGAACCACTGACAGAGGGTCATCCATTCTTACGTTCTCCTCAACAACAGATTGTAACTAAGAGAACAATGGGACCATTGGAAGCATCATTTCAAAATGAAGCTAGAGATATTGTTGATCAAACCATAGTGAGATGTGTCTATGCAAATGGATTATGATTTAATTATGTTCGTTTACCATATTGGTAATACATGATGAGAGCAGTGAATGAAGCTCCAAAGGGCTTCAAGGGCCCAGCTTATGAGAAGATACACATCACTTTACTGGATGATGAGGTGGCTCGTGTAGAGGCACCATGCTGCCCATCAAGGATTCATGGATTGAAATAGATGTCACAATAGTATCGGATGGATGGAAAGATATGACGAACCGTCTTTCGATGAATGTCACTGCAGTGTCTACAAGAGGTGCAATGTTCTTGTGAGTTGTGGAATGTGAAGGAGAGATAAAGGATGGTCCTTTCATTGCAAAAATTCTTATCCAAGCCATTGAGCAAGTTGGCCGTCAAAATGTTCAAGTAGTAATTGACAATGCCAAGAATTGTAGGGCTACTGGCTTATTGGTTGAGGAGCGGTGCAAACACATTTTTTGAACACTTTGTGTTGTGCACTCACTCAACCTAATGATGCAAAAATGTGGCACTAAGGTTGAGTGGATAAAAAAAATGTATGAAGAGCACAAGATATCCAAATGTGTCATGAACCACCATATGACGCAAGCCATATTTAGACAATTCTTGAAATTGAAGCTCTTGAAGGTAAGTTCAATTGTTTAAAAGTTAAACATATTTAGAAATCTAGTCACATTAGTTTAGTAAACTTTTTATGTTTTTAAAGTTAAATAGATTACTTGATTTTAAATTGTTAATCTATTGTTGTGCTGATCTTAAAATACGTTGTTGAGACCCGCTTTGCCTCCAATACTACTGTTTTGAGACGCCTTGTCAAAGTTAAAAAGGCATTGTCTAGAATGGTAACCAATGCTGGTTGGAGTGTAGGGAGGCAATCTAACAGTATCAAGGCACCTGTCATTTAAGGCATTGATACTAGACGACTCTTGGTGGGATCATGCTAAGTACCTTTTGAAGTTCATCGAGCCTATATTGAGCATGATCCAATACATTGATGAGGATAGCCCTTGCTTGGGTGAGGTATATGATGGCATTGACTCCATCATTTAGGATATTAGAACCATCATAAATGAGAAAGAGTAAGATCCTAATGAAAAGTTCTTCAAGTAGCTACAAGTAATCATGGTAGAGAGATGGAACAAAATGACTACCCCTTTCAATTTACTTGCCTTTGCATTGAGCCCCATGTTCTATAGCCAATTGGTTAGCAATGAGAGTACCACTAGAGTTGCCCCATACAAAGATCTTGAAGTTGCTCAAGGGTACAAGGCAACCCTTCGAAGACTATTTCCCGAGAGCCCACGACTTGTAGTGAGGTTTGAATATGAGTTTTGTGAGCACTGATGATTGTGGTCTTGATGCCTGCGAAGACAAGAACAATGTTGATGCTCATAAATGGTGGTACTTCCATGGACAAATGTACTAGCACTAATAGCCTATTGCCATCAAAATTTTATAAGTTCTTTAATCTTAAGATTAAAATTTCTAATTTCTGGTTGGTAAATATTCAAGACTCTTCACTCTATAATTTCAAATTTGTAAATCTTGGTAGCTTGCTAGCTCATCATCATCTGAGAGGAATTGGAGCACATACTTCATCCACTCAACAAAACGCCACTGACTAAACTCCAAGAAGGTAGATAACTTGGTCTTTGTGCATTCAAACTTGAGGCTCACAACTCACAAAGAGAATGCCTACAAAAAAGGGGAGGTAAAACAGTGGGATGTTGAACCAAAGTCTGCAAAATTGGAAGGCCACTTTGATGCACGTGCAATTGATCATGGTGAACATGATGATGATATACATAGTGATGTTGAAGCTAATCCTCAATTTATGGCTGAGACTACTAATGCTATTGGCACTAATTGTGCATCTCTTTTGCAACTGCCTAATTATGATGAATTCTTTGATGATTTTTTATGATATTTGACCACATCATTGATTACTGATTAGTAATGTTGACATTACTGTTTTTGAACCGAAACATTGATATAGTGGTGAATTTTGACATTTTGTCATGCCATTTGAACTAAATCGTTAATATATATGGTGGTGTATGTTGCTAAATTGCTTTAATATTAGAATAGTGGTGTATGAACTTATTTGCTGCAACATATGTTTACATATATATAATTTAAATAATAAAAAAATCTTGTACGAACGAAACCAAAACAAACTTGAACCTAGCCCAAGAAAATTTCGAGTCAATGTTGAACCCACATAGAAACTAGAATCTGAACCTGCAACTTAGTCATTAAACTATTTTTTTTCTATGTGAATTGTCTAGTCATAAATACCTAATGTTATTTTTTTAATATAATTTTGAAAATATTTATATTTTCATAAAGTATCTTAAACTATTCAAGCTAATTTCTTCAGCATTTTTCGTAGACAGAGACAATGCACAAGATTGAGATGCTTTATAGCCTATGAAATTGATCTCTATCCATCTTTTTGTAAATAACTTCATTTATATGTTTATAAATTAAATTCAGAAATACAAATCCAATATGAATTCTATTTCATTTATTTCAAATACTGGGATAGATAATAACTCTACCTGAAGCATTTTTCCAATATGACATGAATAATTTCTTAATGTTTATTTTATATTAGGTGCTGCATCTTGATTGAATATAATTTTCGAAGGGAATGCTTTCCTGTAAATATTTTTGCGACTAAATATTAAATAGAATGAAATATACAATTGCTGGGCATCTTATTACATAAAAATCAATAAACTGCAATTTATTTTGAAACGATTCCTAACATGGTCAATTTGATGAATCAGTGCTAGATGCTGTTGGATTATTAGCTGAATATTTGAAGGAAGACCCTTGGTTGCGCTGTTTATGCAATCATTTAGGGTAAGATGGTTTTATTTTCTATTCTGGTTTTATTTAAAAGCTGAAAAGCTATCATCACGATTCCATTCATGAAAAGCTTCAAATTTTTAGTAGTAATTAAAATTCCAAGTATACTAGAGCCTTTTACAAGGAAAATGACACTAAGATGCAACCTTTTAAGACTGCCATGATTGGGTACAATACAGCCATGTATGGCAACGAAAAGCACAACCTTTGTTGTGTTGAATCGTTGAATAACCATAAAAACCAGTAGCATATTCATTTATTCCATTAGTTACCAGTTCGGATGTGGGTATGAAAACTCAGTACGTTGGTGCATGATTTTATTTTTGAGAGGTTTGGATGCATTTGCGTGCATGTGTGTATTATATACAAAAAAATAAAGAAATATGCAACCTGTTGTTGGGAATAATGATATGTTGCCGTCTAATACATTATTAAGTGTTAGCTATGTCATTGGTTGTTAGTATGGCCAAGGGGTGGGTAGTTATGGTCGTGACGGTTCATGTCACACCCCCTTGGGGTTTATATGTACACTCTTGGATGAAGGAGACCATCTTGGTATCATTGTCAGTATTTGTCATTGTCACTATGATTGACATTAGTGGAAGAAATGGAAGTTCTCTGATATTACATTGCACTTATTTTTATCTATTACAGTTCTTCTATCTATATTATGCATTAGTTCACTTTACCCGTAGGCGGTAAACACAACCAAGGATGCACATTCTGGACGCATTCACATGCATCCAAATGATGCATTCAAACCAGTACACATCCAGATCAGATGTGCAAGGGCAAGGCATGCGTCCTACAACTAAGTTTATCCCTACATTCCATAATGCAATTAATGTACAATCCAAAGGCACATATAATAAAAGGATTAATATAACTCCCTCAACTATTGGAAGTAACCACTATTTAGTTAGTTGGGTGTGCCTAACATATCCTTTTTGGCACTCATTTAGCCAGTTTCAAGGTCTTAAACTAACTTGGTTGCCTTGATGTCCCTAGTGTTCAAAATCACTTTGCTATGATCAAAATTGCAAAATTATATCATTTGAGTGCTTTCTATAACTTGGATATATTATCGAGTTAGTTAATTAGTATTTCATTTATCTTGTGTTGGAAATAAAAAGAGACAACTATGTCTAATAGCTCATTTTAAAGGTGTTGTAAAGTTATTTCCCGTGTTACACTGGGATACGTCTTTTGTCCCCAGGGGACTCATGTCCCCAAGATGTTTTTGGGATGAGGGGACAAAAATGAAATGTCCCCCGTCCCTAATTGCAAAAACCTACAGGAAACAACAAGAAATGTCCCCTGGCAATTAGGGATGGCTAATTGTCCCTTAAATGCCTAGGGGAAGTTGAAAGGTCCCCTATTCATCCCTGAAACAGATAGATGCCTCCTACACATTTAGATGATTTTTTGGCATTAAGAAACATTTTTTTAATACTTTTTACAAAAGCGACAATGTGGGGGCCTATGAGTTTAGATTTGTGGTTGTGGAGGAAAAAATTGAAATGAGGTTAGGCATTGGAAAAAAATTGGCAAACAAATTTGTGATTAAATATGTTCAAAATTTTAATTTAAATAAAGCTAAGTATTTCAAATTTTATATATTAAATAATAAGTTTTAAAATATATTAAATAATTAAGATTATTTATCTAATATTTAATTTTGATTTATTTAGTATACATCATAATAAATATTTAGTTTTACATAATATATAAAAATATTTTAAAAAATTTATATATTAAATAAAAATATATTATAATTATATATATTGTTTAATATCTTTTAAATATTTAATTATTAGACATTCAGTAAATAAAATTTGAGTCGATATTTATGAATTTAAACAATGTCAACTCGAATTTCAGTTACTGACTGTTGAATCATTAAATTAAAAAAGATATTAAATAATATTTAGAATTATAATATATAATTTTTTTGACACATTTTTATTTAGTATGTAAAACTAAATATTTATTATGATGAATACTAAATAAGTCAAAATTAAATATTTAAAAACATAAAATAAAATAATTACTAAAGTAAAATCTAAAATTTAATTTGGATATTTATATTTGATAGAGCATTGTTTTGATGTTTGAGACTATTGAAATAATGCTGTTATGCTACTGATTTCTGCTGCCGCTATAATCATTTATGCTGTTATACCATTGTTGTAACTTGTGAATCCATGATTTATTTGCACATTGTCTTGTTTTTATTACTTAGGGACATCTCTCTCTCTCTCTCTCTCTCTCTCTCTCTCCTCTCTCTAGCTATAATATCTTAATATATTTTGAAAAAGTCATATATATGTATATATTAAGATTTTTTCTACTGTCGTCCCCTATTCTTGGCCCTAGGAAATGTCCTAGAAACACATCCCTTGCCATCACCTCTCCCCTACCCATGTCCCCAAAACGTTGTGGAACATAGGCTATTTCTAATAGATGCTTTTGAAAAGGGACTTCATTTCTGAGTAAACATTATTGTTCCTCAAAAAGGTAAAAAGTGCTTCATAAAGGTTAATAATTTTATTTTATAAAGAGAGTTTTTGGAGCAAATGAGCAAAATGTAATGTTTTATTTACTTAAAAAAGAAAATCGACAAAATGAGTTTAGGGGCTTATTGTTTGGATCTAGGATGTCCAGTTTTCCTAGATTGCTAGACTAGGGAAAGTCTGAACTGGTTTGGACCTAGTCCAGTTCAACTTCTAGTTTGGACATGGTTCAATTTGTAGCCACATAGTTCAAACCAACCCATTGTCCATTTGTACCCTGATAGGGTAGTCACTAACCAGTCGAACTGGCATCGAACTTAGTCATTTTTTAAATTTTAGTTCAGGGCCAAGAGGATTTATACAAATATAACATTTAAGTATTAAGTAACATTCTTATACTTAAGTTATATCTGTATAAATATTGTCAAGATGTTTGAGATAAGTTTCAGCTTCATAGGAGTTAAAATGCACATTCTAGATTTTGGAGGTTTTTAAAAAATTCCAGACCTAGCCAAGTATCAGGATTCAACATGCCTTCAACAATGTTATTCCCCACAATCTTTCTTGGCTCTTGAGGTCAAATTGAAGTTGGAACAAGGATTTTGTAATAATTCTAACTCATTTCCTCACAAACCAGTTAGTTTCAATCTATATTTTGGACAGACTTAGCTGAACACTTGCACACCTAAGAGAAACATTACTTTCCAGCAATCCAAAATTGCTCAAACTCACTCTTGGACTTGGAGACTTGAGAATTGCTACCACCTAAGACCACCTAAGACTACCTCAAACATGTTGCCAAGAGATTTTTTTAAAAGGGAATTGAAGAAGATGAAGAAGAAGAAGAATATCAATAAAGTTTTAGTTCATTAGTTGAATTTCAAACAATGATACTTGAACTTAATGTTATGATTGAATTTTAGTGTTTTCAATCTTTGATGTTAAACTTGAAGTATATGATGCTATGGTAGTATAATCATGATTCATGATGCTATGATTACAAGTTATGGTGTTTTTGGTTAAATATTTTTATGATACTATGTGACATTCTAATCTTAACTCATGCTTTTAGGCTTCACACACACACACACACACACACACACACACACACACACACACATATATATATATGTGCGTATAAATATATAGTTTCTACATGTTTTTGTACTAACAAACCAAGCCTCTTTTCAACAATTTTCCGTACTAGCAAACCGGTTCTTCGTACCCAAATAGGAACTGGTATCCTAAGTTTGGATTATTGATGAGTTTGATTTTGCTTTTGCATTTTGGAGAAAATTATGTTCTCTTCAGAAAACACTAAGGATGAAACCCTCTTGAGTTTTCTGGTTTCTATGGTAAAAGATCCTCCCTAACTAGATTATGGTCATTTCATTTCAAAAATCATATTGGAGCTTCAATGCAGGGAGTTGTCTTTTGCAAAGGCGTCAGGGTTTTGTTTGGATGTTTATTCTACTTTTTTGTGTTTTCCCTAGTTGACTGTATCACTCATATCTTGTATGGAAAGTTGTGATATGGCTTCAAAATCAGAATGTGTTAGGCATTGTCATTGACTATCTTCCCTCAACACAAACTTTTTATAGAATCAATGTAAAATTAACAAAATCTAACATTTGAAGTCAAGTGTCCGGTATTTCATCATCAAGATAATTAATCAAGCCTACTTTGGAAGAAACAAATCATGAAGATACTGTCTTATCCATCTCTATCAACTGCTTTGACTTTGCAGAAGCTGCAATTGATATGACTAATCCATGGTGGTTACTCAGTCTTGTAGTACTCAATTCTTATTGTCTCTAGGACAACTGAAATCTCATCATCAAATTTTTTGTTTTGTAGTGCCAATCTCCAAATGTGGCATTTGCATCAAAATGTGTTCAATCAACTAGTGGCCAATATGAGTTGTGCCTATCATAAGGGACATTTTGGACAATCACCAAATATCATTCGAAAAAAGTTTATTTGTCACATGTTGACGACTAACCAATTTGAAGTGGCAAAGTCAGCTGCAACAACACTTGTTTGGAAGTGGCAAAGTTAGTTACAGGAAAACAACTCAAAGCAACACGACACATTAGGTGTAAATACATTTATAACCAACTCAATCAGGAGGATTAGGTGTGCATCATCTGTCCACTGACCATAGAATCAGTAATTGACAATGCAATCAGGTTCATCTAAAACACTCAAATATAAGACTTGTGTCCTGGCATCATGTAATATCCCTTTTCGGATATTTACTAAAAAACCTTGATATAAACGTGCAGATTTAAAACCGAATAGAAAACCAATATTTGATATAAATTCCAGAACTTTAATTGATTTGTAACCAGTAGATATGCATACAAGAAAACTTAGAAACGTTTGTTTGATTCCTCCAATATTCAGAAGTACATATATAAACTAGTAGTTAACGTAAAGCACCTTTTTTGTCCTTTAGTCGCTTAAGTGAACATAGTACCTTTTTAAAATAAAGTGACTAGTTAAATGAACTTAAAAAATCACTTAGTCAGTAAACCATATAATCATCAGGCATCAAAACAATTGACCAAATGAACTCAGATAAGCACGTGCAATAGCTCGTTGGAAAGCTCTCGGTGAGACACTTCCAAACCGACATTGAGATGCTAAGAATTCTGAGCTTTGTTTACTTACTAAAAATAGTAAGCATTCGGACAACTTGCCAAAACTGCTCTGATGGGTCTGAAACTAGAAATGTCTAGGCCAACTTTCGAACTGAACCCCATAAAGAGCTTTTTCGCCCTCGAAACCTAGGCAAAGTGAGTTGGCAACACAAAATTATAGTATTCCAGAAAAAGGGGACATTACAAAGCCTCCCTTTTCAAAGATTGCTTGAGCTCATACCTGCAGAAACCAAATGCCAAGATCCCATACTCGCCTTGAGAAAGAGGTTCTACTCCTCAGCTGATGTGCCCCGACATGCATCTTCCCAAACCTGAAATGGTGAAACAGTACGATAGGGATCAATGTGCCACATAACTGAATGCCAAGATCCCAAGTCTCACCATAAAGGGAAACCAACTACCATGTGCTGCTGCCCTGCGTGCCAATATCCTCAGTCAGAATGAATGCCTCACTCCATGAGTGACCTTGCGAGTCTCTACTGTCAAGTGAAGATGGGAGCTCAATAATATACCAATATCCACCCCAAGATGATAGCAACCAAACTCTCCACCTAGCTCCCTGCCATGTCCCCATTTCCAATAATAATAAAATAATAAAATATTATTAAATAAGTATAAAGAGTAAAGTTAAATAAAAATATATGGAATTTTAATTAAATTAAAGGGAATTCAAGCCATGTTAATAATATAAAACTAACTATATTATTAATATAATATAATAATATAGTATTTATAATTAAATAAATAAATGAATAATAAATCAATAGATTAACTAAATAAATAATAATAAATATTAAAAGCATATTTTGTATAATGAGAGAAATGTTCATATATATTATAATGAATTATAGTTAAAATGAATTACTTTAATTATAATAAAGAAGTGAATTATATTGTATTGTAATCACAAGAAATTTCTTGATAAGAAAATTGTTACTTAACATAAAGTATCCAATTCCTTATATTTGGCGAGACACCAAATCCTTAATCAAATTGACACAAGCCAAAGGATGTGAACGCAATATATATTGGGATCAATTATTGAAGAAGCAGGGGGAATATTTTGGGAAGGACAATTTTTGAACAGGACGTCTTTGGGGAGATAATTGCGAGTCACTGCAGATTTTTCCTAACAATTCTCATCAAAGAATCATAGCAGCATAAACTAATTATTACTAGCGACTCAGTGAGTCATCATCGATTGGACCTCAGACCATGCCAATGTGACTGTGTGTTTTGTGTTTTTAATTTTTCCTATACCAGCAATATCCGACTCAGCGTTAAACTGCACAACAAGATAGATTCCCAGGTCATCCCAGATAAGGAAGTGGTAGTTTGCGGTCAAGGAAAGAGCACAGTCAGACAGGAAGGAACGCTGGTCTAAGAACCTCACCATCTGCAGAACAAAAAAATTAAGTCAAACTCCGTTCTAGCCATCCCAACAGCGATAGCAGAGAACCACATCACTTATATATATATATACCATTGATAGTCATCAAGAAAACTGAAGCAGCAACTGTAGATATATTCGACAAGTCAAATATCATAATTTGCAGTCAGCAGATAGAATCAACACGATTTCTATTATTTTCAAGTCAGAATTCTCAGCCATATTACATCAAACCTATGACATTGATCATATACAAAGGAGAGTATATCCAGAACTGAGATACATTGTTAGGTTCAACCAAGGCTATCATTTAAATAGAAAACTAACTATTAATTATATCAACTATTGCAATTCTAGGAAATCCAAGTAATTTCCTTATAAACACTAGTCTTCTTAATAAGGGACATTACAGTGGTATTAGAGCCTAATCCTGCCATCCTGTGAGTGAAGGCTTATGGAAACTTATGAGAGAAGGACAAATAAAACTACAATGAACGACTTTGCTAATGAAGTGAGAACATATATGGAGCAAACCCACCAAACCAACCAAACTATATTGAATCAATTGGAGAAGTCAAATCAAGCCCTCTTGCAAGCATTACAAAACATGGGAAACTTGATCAATAATTTGAGAAGTCAACCTAACATAGGAAGAGAAACTAATTCAATCCATTTTGAAAATAACAATGTAACTTCAAACTCCAATCTGTCACAACCTACATTCATACCTAGAAGAGTAAATCTAAGATAGGAGGAAGGGGTCGAACAACCCTTGACTAGTATGGAAGATATTGCGAGGGCATATGCCGCTTTAGAGCCTACCATTAGAGAAGTGATATCATTTAGAGAATTTTGGATAAACGAAGGGGGACGTCTAGAAGGATGGTAAATGAAGAACTCAAACATAAAATTAACATTATAAAGCTCCCACATTTTGACAGTTCAGAAAAGATTACACCTCAGACAAACTAGAACAGTAGAAGACTATGCTTGCAAGTTCTAGGAGTTATCAGTTATGGTTCCAAACCTTTCCCAAAAGAGACTCACTCATATATTTATAGAAGGATTGAAAGACTCCACCAGGCACTTTGTTAAACCGCATGAACCACAAAACTTGGAAGAAGCCATTAGAAAAACGAAAATGGTAGAATCAAATCCTTCAAAGGAAAGATCTAAGAATTCTTTAGCAAAGACAGAACATAGAGACAATAACTCAAGAAACAATCATAAAGAAAAATCATGTTATTTTTGCAAAGGACTGTGGACTGTTGGGCACCAATGCCATGGGAAGGATGCTCTCAAGCAAAAAGAGGACATAATGAAGAAAGGTTTATGCTTTAGGTGTAGAGAACCATGGGCATCAGGTCACAAGTGTAGAAAAAGGAATCAAATTAATAGAATAGAAGCAACATCCGAGAGAGAAATATAAGAATCACATAAGAAAGCAAGACATGATCCGGGAGATCTGAATAGTATCCAAGCACAAAATGAAGGAGAGAAGCAATAGTCTTTTGAAGAAATTCCACTTGATGCATGAATTTGAGAAGGGAATTAGTAATCAACAATAGAGAAGAATGGAAGGTAAAGTGGGATAAGAGATTATTCAACTTCATTAGTATCTATACCTAGTAATTAATTATGAGAATCTGCAATAATTATATTAATACAAATCTTCAATTGTATTTATACTCAAATCTTTCTTGTATAAAACTACAAAGATCATACATTTCTGAAGACTTGGGAAGAATAAAGTCCCTCCCAATTTATAGAAATGGGTAACCTTAAAGGGGATACCCTGAGAGGCCTTAGGTTGAGATGAAGTCTCTCCTATGGATTAAATAGAGAGGGATACTCCTAAAAGGATATCCTTAGTGACTCAGGATGAGATAAAGTCTCTCCGATGTCCACAGAGGTGGGTACATCCTAAAGGGATACTCATAGAGGCCTTAAAATGAGATAAAGTCTCTTTCAAGGATTAAATAGAGAGAGGTAATCCTAAAGGAATATCCCTAGAGGCTTTAGGTTGAGATAAAGTCCATCCTAAGGATTATAGAGATGGATAATTCGAAATGGATATCCGTAAAAGGCCTTAGGAAGAGATAAAGTCTCTCTTAAAGGATTAAATAGAGCAGGATAATCTTAAAGAAATATTTCTAGGGACTTGGGAAGAGATAAAGTCTCTCTCAAGGTTCATATAGATTATTCATCGGGAGCCATCATGAAGCAAGCGACAAGATATGATATCGTACATCAAGATAAGGTCATTATCAATCTTAATAATTTTATAAAATTTTGTGATCTTTAAATTTATATTTATAACCATCTAATCCCATATTAAAATTGTTGTGGCAGGACTCTAATGAGGTACATCGATCAAATCACAAGAAGAAAATTTTGCATTGCTTGAGGACAAGCAATTTGAGGCAGGGCAGACTGTCATGTCCCCATTTCCAATAATAATAAAATAATAAAATATTATTAAATAAGTATAAAGTTAAATAAAAATATATGGAATTTTAATTAAATTAAACGAAATTCAAGCTATTTTAATAATATAAAACTAACTATATTATTAATATAATAATAATACAGTATTTATAATTAAATAAATAAACGAATAATAAATCAATAGATTAACTAAATAAATAATAATAAATATTAAAAACATATTTTGTATAATGCGAGAAATGTTCCTATATATTATAATGAATTATAGTTAAAATGAATTACTTTAATTATAATAAAGAAGTGAATTATCATGTATTGTAATCACAAGAAATTTCTTTATAAGAAAATTGTTACTTAACATAAAGTATCCAATTCCTTATATTTGGCGAGACACCAAATCCTTAATCAAATCGACGCAAGCCAAAGGATGTGAACGCAATATATATTGGGATCAATTATTGAAGAAGCGGGGGGAATATTTTGGGAAGGAAGATTTCTGAATAAGACGTCTCTGGGGAGATAATTGTGAGTCACTACAGATTTTTCTTAACAATTCTCATCAGAGAATCATAGCAGCAAAAACTAATTATTACTAGCAACTCAGTGAGTCATCATCGATTGGACCTCAGACCATGCTAATGTGATTGCGTGCCCTGTGTTTTTAATTTTCCCTATACCAGCAATATTCGACTCAGCGTTAAATTGCACAACAAGATAGATTCCCAGGTCATCCCAGACAAGGAAGCGGTAGTTTGTGGTCAAGGAAAGAGCATAGTTGGACAGGAAGGAATGCTGGTCTAAGAACCTCACCATCTACAGAACGAAAAACTTAAGTAAAACTTTGTTCAAGCCATCCCAACAACGATAGCAGCGAACCACATCACTTATATATATATATATATATATATATATATACACACCATTGACAATCATCAAGAAAATTGAAGCAGCAACTGCAGATATATTCGGCAAGTCAAATATCATAATTTGCAGTCGGCAGATAGAATCAACATGATTTCTATTATTTTCAAGTTAGAGTTCTTAGCCATAATACATGAAACCTATGGCATTGATCATATACAAAGGAGAGTATATCTAGAACTGAGATACATTGTTAGGTTCAACCAAGGTTGTCATTTAAATAGAAAACCAACTATTAATTATATCAACTATTGCAATTCTAAAAAATCCAAGTAATTTCCTTATAAACACTAGTCTTCTTAATAAGGGACATTACAACCCCCGATAAAAGGCAATATATAGGTATGCTCCACTTGGATCCCAAATGAGAACTCGTACGTTGTTTGAGATACCACTGACCAGCTCTTGTAATAACTGTACCATTGTACCACTGTTGTAATAGCTGTACCGATGACAATGACAGATCCGGTCAATCTGAATCCACCACCATATCACCCTAGTGAAAACGGAGTAATCCTAATCTATGGAACTTTGATGCGTCAGAAGGTTGAAACACACAGATCATAATCTTGTGACTGTGTAACAACACAACATAATCCACCAGATGTAAGATACTATTAACGCCTGGATCCTCGATCATTCAATCAACATAATCCTAGGTAAAGGAAAGAGTGGTTGGTGAATCACCAACATCATGAATCCTAACATTGTCTCCAATATACTGCTGAATAAAAAATGTAAACACGTCATGTCGAACGTAGGGTAATATATGTTCTCCCCACTCATCTACAAATAACTCATTGACCCTTGAAGGCAAAATAGAATCAACGAAAATACTACTAAGATACACAGACAAATCACTGATAGCTGGAATATACCAACAAGTAAAATCACCAATCAACAAGTAGGCCATGGCCATCTCAGAAGAGCTGGGCGATAAATCTATGGGTAAGCTAAAAAATCCCTCACAGCATACTAAGGATAAATCTGAACTTCCTACTCCACCATAAGTACCCACGCTTATGTCAAAGTCTTCATAAAAGGAAGTTCACCATTAATTGAAATTTTTGAATTATCCTCGCTTGTTGTATCACTAACCATGTGCTCATATGAAAATGTACAGCTGCTGTCATAAAAATTAGAATTTCCAGACTCATCAACTTGCTGGTCCATAGAATTTTTGTCATCATGGAAAGTCTCAGACAAGGAACATGTGATGGAATTATATTGTTTGCCTTCACATTTACCCACTTTATGAATTCCTTTAATGATTTGTGTGATTTCTTGTGCCCTTGAACCGTGGTTGTCTTCTTCATGCGTGCCCCACTTGTTTGATTTTCAGCTTTGTGGATGGAGTAATGTGTTAAGCTCAATTGAAGATATAGTTCATCAACCTCACTCTCCTTGTCCTTTCCAAATTTTATTGCTAGATCTCTATCCGTTAAGAGTTGCAGGTAATCATATTTTATCATTTTCAAAGTTTTAAAAATAATATGTAAAAGAGGACTTGTCACACCACATACATTCCCAT
Source organism: Cupressus sempervirens (assembly GCA_028749045.1). Classification (NCBI taxonomy): domain Eukaryota; kingdom Viridiplantae; phylum Streptophyta; class Pinopsida; order Cupressales; family Cupressaceae; genus Cupressus; species Cupressus sempervirens. Next base: position 539,635,370 of record CM053789.1, read on the forward strand.
GTCTCTCTTCTATTACAATCTTCCACATGAGATCCTCAACCAATTTGGAAGAATCATCCATCCTTGTCAACACTTGGACAAGCTTGTCCTCTTTGACCAAAAGCATATACAATAAGTCAAGGAGTGATAATTGTTTTTGACCATCCCCTTCAAACACAAGTGGGCTGTTCTCCATAGAATTTTCTGATTTTTCATCATCTAGGGGAACGGCATTTTTAGATATGTCCTCTAACACAATATGTGCTAGATCATCTATCCTACCAACATTGCGGTCTATTTGCTCCTCCTCAAAATTTGACATAATTTCCAGCCAAGTATCACCATAAGATTCATCCAAGTTAATTTCCATGTCACCAAATAAGATGCTGGTGTTTTCCATGTCTAAATAATATGGTGAGTTGCCAACGCTGGCGGTCTGGTCAACTCTTTTACATGGGCCATCAACATGCTCATCAGAAGGACTAGTGTAAACAACTCCATAAGATACTTCTGTCTCCCCATTACCTATTAGTATACTTGTGCCGTTACTAGCATTTGGCATATTATCATGCGAAGGTTGCTCTTCTTTTTTAGTACTACTATCAAGTTGATTGCTATCTTCCCTATGCACATTTTTGTAATTGCCCTCTGCAAGGAGATCTCGAGCCAAGTTATAGCATTTGTTTCTTATCATATCTGTCTTGTTTTGCAGCTCTAGCTGAAAGTCCACATAATCAATGAAAGAAAATTCTTTTTGAAGCTTTGACAAGAATTTGTTATAATCATCGTATAGTCTCCTTACTTCAGTTTTAATATCGAGTTAGAAGTCTCGTCCACTTCCTTTGCCATGTAGCTTTTCATGTGCCTGAGGCGGACACAATCCTATTTCATATGTTCTACCTGTAGGCTTACTTTTGCAAATTGCACCTGTTTTGATACTTACCACTGCAAACATTTGCCCCAATCTTTTTCTTCCTTCTCAGTTTTGAAAATAACACACATGATTTGTCTTGTTTTTTGAATCTTGTGTAATATCCCTTTCCGGATATTTCCCTAAAAACCTGTGATAAAAAGTGCAAATTTAAATCCGAATAGAAAACCAATATTCAATATAAATTCCAAAACTTTAATCGATTTCTAACCAGCACATTTGCATACAAGAAATTCAAAGAAGATTATTTTATTTCCCCAATATTTAGAAGTTTATACATAAACCAACAGATTAATACAAATAACTGTCCAGTAATGTTATTGTATTATACAACAACAATACAATAACATGCAACAATCCCAATAATCCAATCTTATAAACAGAAATGACAGTCAGATTGGCAACATAGATTAAACCTGTAAGAAGGCTAGGTTTGCGTCCAACCTCCAAATGCTTCTTCAAGGGTTTGCGTCCTCGAAGAAATAACCAGCAACTGTTTCCAGCTCCAGATTAATATTTGTTTTAAATAATATAATCTTCATAACATCCCATGTGAAATCTGATGTACCTTTATCACTTTTCCCAATGTGATGCATGCTCTTTTAAGCAATGTGGGATAAAGAAGCTTTTTGTCCTTTAGTCACTTAAGTGAACATAGTACCTTTTTAAAAATAAAGTGACAAGTTAAATGAACTTTAATAGTCACTTAGTTAGTAAACCATATAATCATCAAACATTAAAATAACTGATCAAACGATCTTGGATAAGCACGTGCAATAGCTTGTTGGAAAGCTCTCGGCAAGACGCTTCCACATCAACACTGGGATATCAAAAATACTGAGCTTTGTTTACTTACTAAAAATAGTAAGTATCCGAACCTGTCAAAATTGCTCTGATAGGTCTAAAATTGGAAATGTCTAGGCCAAACCTCGCACTGAACCCCGTAAAGAATCTTTTCGCCACGGAAGCCTAGGCGAACTGATCCGACACATAGAATTATAATGTTCCAGAAAAATGGGACATTACAAAGCCTCCCTCCTTAAAGATTGCTGGCCCTCAAGCAATCCGCTCATACTTGTAGAAACCAAATGCTAGGATCCCATACTCGCCTTAAGAATGAGGTTCTACTCCTCAGCCGATGTACCCCGATAGGCATCTTCCCAAACTCAGAAGGGTGAAACAGTACAACAGGAATCAATGTGCCAAATAACTGAATGCTAGGATCCCAAGTCTCACCATAAAGGGACACCAACTGCCACGTACTGCTGCCCTGTCTGCCAATACCATCAGTCAGAATGAATCCCTCACTCCACGAGTGACCCTATGAGTTTGTATTGTCAAGTGAAAATGGGGGCTCAACAATATACCCATATCCACCCCAAGATGATAGCAACCAAACTCTCCTCCTAGCTTCCCGACCAAAGGCAATACCTAGGGATGCTCTACCTGGATCCCAAGTGAGGACCCGTACGTTGTCTGAGATACCATTGATCAGTTCCTGTAATACCTGCACCAGTGTACCGCTGTACCACTCCTGTAATATTTGTTTCGATGTCAATGATAGATCCGGCCAATTCGACTCCACCGCCATATCACTCTGGTGTAAGAGGAGTAGTCCTAATCTCTGAAACCCTGATATGTCACAAATCTGAAACACAGATCATAATCATGTGTTTGTGTAGCAACACAGCATAATCTGCCAGATGTAAGATACTATTAACATTTGGATTCCTGACTTTCCGAACAATAGGATCTTGGGTAAATGAAAGAGTGGTTGGTGAATCACCAACATCATGAGTTCTAACACTGCCTTCTGAATAAAAATTGTAGACACCTCGTGTGGAATGTAGGGTAATGTGTGATCTCTCCACTCACCTGCAAATAGCTCGTTGAACCTGGAAGGCCAAATAGAATTAGCAAATATATTACCAACATACATAGGAAAATCACTGATAGGGGAAATATACCAACATGAAAAATCACCAATCAACAAGTAGGTCGTGGCCATGTCATAAGAGCTAGGTGATAAAACTTTGGGCAAGCTGAAGATTCCCTCAGAGCATGCTAAGGAAAATCTCAACTTCCTATTCCACCATAAGTATTCTCGCTTATGTCAAAGTCTTTATAAAAGGATGGTTAACCATTAGCCAAAAACTCTGAATTATCCTCACTTGTATCACTAACCATGTCTTCCTGTGAAAATGTACAACTGCTGTCATAAAAATCAGAATTTTCAGTCTTATCAACTTGCCGATCCATAAATTTTTTCTCACCATAGATAATCTCAAACAGGAAATATGTGATTGAATCACATTGCTTGTCTTCACATCTACCCACTTTATGAATTCCTTCAATGATTTGCATGATTTCTTGTGCCCTTGAACCACTATCATCTTCTTTATAAGTGGCTGCCCCACTTGTTTGATTTTCAACTTTGTGGATGGAATAATGTGTTAAGCTCAATTGAAGACATAGCTCATCTACCTCACTGTCTTTGTCCCTTCTAAATTTTATTGCTAGATTTCTATCCATTAATAGTTGCAAGTACTCATGTTTTATCATTTTCAAAGTTTCAAAAATAGTATGTAAAAGAGGACTTGTGATACCGCAAACATTCCCATGCCTCTCTTCTATCACAATTTTTCGCATGAGATCCTCAATCAAATTGGAAGAATCATCCAACTTCGTCAACACTTGGACAATCTTGTCCTCTTTGACCAAAAACATATCCAATAAGTCAAGGAGTGATAATGGTTTTTGACCATCTCCTTCAAACACAAATGGGCTGTTTTCCATAGAGTTTTCTGATTTTTCATCACTTAGGGGAACAACATTTTTGGATATATCCTCTAACTCGATGTTTGCTAGATCATCTATCTTGCCAACATTGCGGTCCATTTTCTCCTCCTCAAAACTTGACATAATTTCCAGCCTGGTATCATCATAAAATTCATCCAAGTTAATTTGCATGTGACCAAATAAGATGCTGGAGTTGCCAACGTTGGCGGTTTGGTCAACTCTACTACATAGTCCATTAACTTAGTCATCAGAAGGACTAGTGTAAACAGCTCCATACGATACTTCTGTCTTCTAATTACCTATTAGTATACTTGTGCCATTATTAGTACTACTGTCAGGTTGATTGATATCTTCCCTGTGCAATTCTCTGTAACTGTCCTCTGCAAGGAGACCTTGGGCCAAATCATAGTATTTGTTTCTTATCATATCTGTCTTGTTTTGCAGCTCTAGCTAAAAGTCAACATAGTCCGTGAAAGGTAATTCTTTCTGAATCTGTAGAGGAAATTTGTGGTAATCATCATAAATGCCCATTATTTCAGTCCTCATATCAAATTGGAAATTTTGGGCTAATTGTTTATGTACTTTAATAAGATCTTTTTCTAGATTGTGCATCTCTCCCATAGCTTCTCTCTTAGGATTCTAAAGTCTGATGTGTTGGGACCTGACTTCTTATTAAAATCAATGTCTGGTTTTAGCAGTCTTAGACTTCCTAAATTTCTGATTTCCTACAATTTCTGTTGATTTGAATCCTCAAAAGTCCTATGCTCTGCAAAACCCTACAAAAGAATAACACAATGTGACAAGAGTCCTATATCTCTAAATGGCGATGATAACCACTGGTTCCAACCAAACTCTTGATCTGGATTTAAAACTGATGATTCACTAAGAAAAGGTCTTGGTGTCCTGGGATATACTAACAGATATCTTCAGCAGGTTCCGACTCCACAAATCCCTGTCAACTCGTTTCCAATGATGTTTTTTTCCATAGTGCTCTAATTGTATCTGCCATTTACAATGAAATAAATCAATAAAAAGGCCTATCACATTCCGAATCCTTTCCTCTCTGAAGTTAGAGCATTATACCACTATACTGTTCTCAGTTGTTTTTTTTTCCAATGCTGCATATAGAGCTATCGCTTTTTTTTTCCAACTCTAGTAGTCAGAGTTAATTTTGAAATTCAGAAAGTTCGTATTGTAATCTGGAAATTTGTCAATCAGTTATACCACATCCTCTAATATATTCTGTACAACATTTGAATAGCATAGGTTAACATGTATGGAGTTTCTATATTGTAAAACATGGTACGTTAAGCACAATGCTCTTCCCAAGGAGCTTCAGAACATACTGGTTTCTTCCTTCACATTTAGAGCATAAATTTAAAATGTGGCAATGAGTTACTGTATTAAATCACAGAGTTCTATTCTTCAATGGTTGGGTCACCTCGGATACAATCAATACCTGCTCTCATCTTTGATAGCTCTCCCTCTCCCTTCTGAAGTTATTTTTTGTTGTTCATAGAGAGCTTGTTGGGCATGAAATTCAGCAAAGCTCCTCTTTAACATGTCCTCTACCTACAGATCTTTCAACATGGAGTAGGTTTAGAATCATGCTGTATATATTTGAATATTGCTAAGACCAAATGAATTGCAGCCCAAAAATAACCCCATGGAAACGACGTTGATTGCAAGGGAAATGTACAGATTCAATGCCAAGACAAATAGATCCTTCTCCAATTTCAGCGTTAGCAAATGCAATTCCTCTACAAACCCTTCTCTCACAAATTCCGAAACACAGATCAGATGTTAATTAAACTGGTATGCAACAACACTGATTTGATTGTTGATGAAGTTCAGAGGTTCTTCCTACGGTGACCAAACTGTTTAATGTCATTGCCTTTCTTGTGCAACAGTCCCGTACAGTTACTGTGATATTTGCCTTCCTTTACCTGTTTGAAAGCCTTCTCTAGCCGCAGTTAATGTGCTTTTGTTGCCCAGATGTATCAACATCCATGCCCAGATGATCAACATTCTCAGTCTTCGTATTTACCTTGGGACGGTCAACATTCTAACTCCTAGGCTGCCGCGGGTGAAGAAACCGAGCCTCCAAACGTGGCCACGACTCAACCAAACCACTCGTTCTTGCTGCGAAATCAATGTCCTTCCACGACTGGTGACAATGTAATGCATGCTAGGCCCGTGTTCGCTGTGAAAGAGGGAGGATATTGACTAGTACAGTGAACTCGATATCACTGCTGTAGCTTCACACTACGTGCTTACTGAGATGAACATTTGCCACTTGTCTGAGGAAATTGCTGGTAATCCCGAGAGTAGTGTGGATGTTTCTGACCTGCGTTGAACCTGCACTTTTAGTGCCCTTCACGTCAACGTTTTTTTGCTTCATGTGCCTTCCTGCTGGGAGTTTATCAGATGCCGTTCGATGGTAATGACTCCCCACAACCTCTACCAACGTGACGTTGGAGTCTTCACCTATCTCTAGAACGAAAGTTTGGTTTTCGGGCTTCTAAGTCTTGTCGTCCAAAACGCTAAAGGGCAATATGGAGATAATGGTATTTTCAAAGGCCTTCCTCAACGTCTTTACTACAAACACGTGCTTATGATCCCAATCTTATTAGGCTCTACCTCCTAGACGTCTAGGACTCAACTTCAAACAAAATTTGATAATAAACTTTGCAACTGTTTCTGTGAACTATGATAACTTACCTTTATTGCAACTTTATCAAACCTTGCCGACTTCTGCCCATGCTGCAAATTCAAAGAGAGAACTTGAAGTGACATCCAAATCTCTCACAAAATAACTCGAGGAGTTTCGTCCTCTGAGTTTCAGATCAATCACATTTAAGCAACCAAAATGTGAAGTGTATTGGTTTCATCAACTTCTTGTGTGTTGCATGATTCCACAGGATGGTAGGATTCTTGGCTCTGATACCACTGTAATATCCCTTTCTGGATATTCTCCCAAAAACCCATGATAAAAAGTGCAAATTTTAATCCGAATAGAAAACCAATATTCAATATAAATTCCAAAACTTTAATCGATTTCTAACTAGCACATTTGCATACAAGAAACTCAAAAAAGATTATTTTATTTCCCCAATATTCAGAAGTTTATACATAAACCAACAGATTAATACAAATAACTATCCAGTAACGTTACTGTATTATACAACAACAATACAATAACATGCAACAATCCCAATAATCCAATCTTATAAACAGAAATGATAGTCAGATTGGCAATGTAGATTAAACCTGTAAGAAGGCTAGGTTTGCGTCCAACCTTCAAATGCTTCTTCAAGGGTTTGCTTCCTCGAAAAAATAACCAGCAACTATTTCCAGCTCCAGATTAATATTTGTTTTAAATAATATAATCTTTATAACATCCCATGTGAAGTCTGATGTACCTTTATCACTTTTCCCAATGTGATGCATGCTCTTTTAAGCCATGTGGGATAAAGAAGCTTTTTGTCCTTTAGTCACTTAACTGAACATAGTACCTTTTTAAAAATAAAGTGACAAGTTAAATGAACTTTAATAGTCACTTAGTCAATAAACCATATAATCATCAGACATTAAATAATTGATCAAACAAACTCGAATAAGCACGTGCAATAGCTCATTGGAAAGCTCTCGGTGAGCCACTTCCAAATCAACACTGGGCTATCAAGAATACTGAGCTTTGTTTACTTACTAAAAATAGTATCTAAACAGCTTGCCAAAACTGCTCTTATGGGTCTGAAACTGGAAATGTCTAGGCCACACCTCGCACTGAACCCTGTAAAGAATCTTTTTGCCCCTAAAAGCTAGGCGAACTGATCCGACATACAGAATTATAATGTCCTAGATAAGGGGACATTAGATCTTGACAGAAGTAAGGTTATCTGTTTGGATAGTTTATATTAAACAATCTTGAATGAAATCTCATTAGCATAGGAGGCCAGATTATCAAGAGTGATAGTGAAAACTCTATATATTTAATTTCTGTTAGATAACTTCAGTAAACTGGAATCTCTAACAGCCCCATGACCTCAAAAATCCTTCCAACAGATAGAATGACAGAATTTAAAACTTCTTGGAATCATTGTTCGAAGTAATAACAGGGATTTGGCTGAACATGTTAATTCTAGTTTGCACTACACCCAAAACTTCCTTAGCTTAATCAATTCCAACTTAATGCCACGCTATATGTAGTCTGAATTTGTATTTTTTTCAACAACTCCCCAGTACTGTTCTAACCCCAATTTGCACCACAAGATGTACCCGAATTTCACTAACTAGGTACTGTTGTTCTGTCAAACACTTGTTGAACATCACAGACTGAAATATTCAACTTGTTAATTCTGAATTCAGATTTTTAAAGAAAGACAGGGGAACTAAACATTCGTGAAGTCTTGCAAACATTTAAGAATGAACCCCGCTTGTAATACTTCCTTAAGTCATACTATTACTGATTTAGAAATACCAGTATGGGCTAATGAAGTTATCAGACTACAGTACTAAGCTTTCAGTTGAACATTAAACATCAATCCACACAACCCGAGTTTCAGACTTACTCACTGCTGGTCACTACCTACAGATTTCCAATATTGCATAAACTGTTGGCATCCAAGAATCTGAATACAATATAATTTCAGTTACATAAAACATCAAACAAATATAGTAGCAGAGCAGAACCTGATATACCGCGGCCAGTATGTGTTATTGGTTTGTGCTGAATGCTACTGTAGGAGTTCACGTGCCAGTGAAGTTGGGTTAGTCCACCCATTTCAACATACTTTCATGTTCGACCAGAAGACTGTCTCCTGCTGTCGACCACCTTATTTGTCAATCGCTGAGTGTCATTATTACTGTTGCCTGAGTTCCATTATTTCCTGTGCCTCTAGGAAATGTCACCTGCAGACTACTTGCAAAATCTGTGTATTAGAACTGTGGCTGCGTCTTCACCTCTACTTCGACAGTCAAAGCTCCACGTCCTGCACTTGCCTTTCCTTCCACACGTACCAGATGGCGAATATAAACCTCTTCGGCCTGCTAGAAGGATTCTGACTGGTATTGCAGAGCTGGCGGCAGTGTTGATTTGCTGTGAGTTATTCCGCCTTGGTTCTATTTATGATGCCAATGTCAACTCCCAAGAATGGCAGAAACCGTCAGCAGTGATACCCGATTGTACTCAAGTCCTTTCCCACCCGATTCTGAACTTACTTAGTCACCAATACTTTGAACGACGTCTTTAAGGCTGACTGCTACCTCCACTAATGTCATTTGGAGTCGAGGAGAATGCTTTGTATGGAATGTGTTGCTCACAGACCACTGCTTGTGGTATTCACTGCCTTCCCGTGTCTAGACTCCCTTCTAACTCCTTGCTACCATGACAGGTATATAAGACAGAACTGCACTGCAGAGAATGTGATCCTGAAGCCAATAAACACGACTGCTATATACTGAATTTAAGAATAGTACTTACATTTGGATAAGAATGGTTTGACCTACCTTAAAGTGTATTTTATGCTTACCTTCCACTACTAAGCCAACAAACACGACTGCTATATACTGAATTTAAGAATAGTACTTACATTTGGATAAGAATGGTTTGACCTACCTTAAAGTGTATTTTCTGCTTACCTTCCACTACTAAGCCAACTGATATTCCGGGTGGTCAGTCACTTTATATTTGTATGTTATCATAAATTTTCATATCAATCACCTAGTATATTAACTTCGAATCCTCAGCTCTGTATTACAATGTTCCTAGGTTTTCGTCTAGTCTCACCACTTTCCTCAGGGGTCTCGTCCTTTGGAAACAATGTCTAGTCACATTAAAGCACCCAGTTTAATATTTTAAAAGATGCATATATTCGTTGTATCCATTACTTCTGCAATTTAATTGCTGATATAATTTCACAGGCTTGCAAGATGCATGGCTTTGATACCACTCTAATATCCCTTTCTGGATATTTACTAAAAACCCTTGATATAAATGTGCAGATTTAAAACTGAACAAAAAACCAATATTTAATATAAATTGCAGAACTTTAATTAATTTGTAACCAGCAGATATGCATACAAGAAAACTCAGAAACGTTTGTTTGATCCCTCCAATATTCAGAAGTACATGTATAAACCAGCAGTTAACATAAATAGCCGGCAAATACGTTACTATATTTTACAACAACAATACAATAACACACAACAATCTAAAAAAATCCAATCTTATAAACAATAATAACAGTCAGATTGGCAAATGTAGATAAAACCTATAAGAAGGCTAGTTTGCATCCAACCTCCAAATGCTTTTTCAAGGGTTTTCGTCCTAAAAGAGATAAACAATCATTGTTTCCAGCTTCTAGATTAATATTTGTTTTTAAATATTAAATCTTCATACCTCCCCATGCGGAGCCTATTGTATGTTTATCACTTTTCCTAATGTGATGCACACCCTTTTAGGCAATGTGCGATTAAGTACATTTTTTGACCTTTAGTCATTTAAGTGAACATAGTACCTTTTTAAAATAAAGTGACAAGTTAAATGAACTTTAAAAATTACTTAGTCAGTAAACCATATAATCATCAGGCATCAAAATAACTAACCAAATGAACTCGGATAAGCATGTACAATAGCTTGTTGGAAAGCTCTCGGCGAGACGCTTCCAAACCAACACTAAGATACCAATAATTCTGAGCTCTGTTTACTTACTAAAAATAGTATGCATCTGGACGACCTGCCAAAACTGCTTTGATGGGTCTGAAACTAGAAATGTCTAGGCCAAATCTCGAATTGAACCCCGTAAAAAAATTTTTCGCCCTCGAAACCCAAGCGAAGTGAGCCGGCAACACAGAATCATGATGTTCTAAAAAAAGGGGACATTACACATCACCAGTTGTAATCAATGTGGGGGAGCTGATAAAAATCAAATGTTATCCAACCAATAAAATATCTAGAAGACAAGATTCACAAGTCATCCAAAAATAACTTTGTATCGCCTTGACAACGAGTGCACCAATAAAAGCATTGTCCAATCTTTGGTCAACAATTGCCAATAAAATGCAATGCAACAACACTTTAGAATCATATAATTGAGCTATCATAAGATTCATAACATTATTTGCTGGACATTTGATAATGCATCATCAAAAATTTGCAAATCACCAAAAATTGCATATCATCATTAGGTTCAACATAAGCACCCACAACGTCAGAATCTGCAATGGGCATATAAAAGCCAACACTACAATGTACCAGCAATAAGTGGATTGACCATGGCATCTGTAATCTTTGGGCAACAACTAATAATAATTGGAATGCAACAACACTTGGAATGGTGCAACTGAAAAATCACAACACATCATCTGCCCAACATGCAATACAACACCAACTATAATCTGTAAATCACCGTTGGGTGGAACTCAAGAATGTGCAACATCGAAATCTACAACAGGTGCAACACAATCGATTTGCATCTCTAAAGAGAATGAAAGTCCTTTTGAAGTTTCCACTTGAATTTTCCATATACACAAGATCTCTAATGTCCCTTTTTTGGTCCATTCCAACATCCTTAGAAATCATCAACTTCTAGGAGTGTCAGCTTTATTGGAAATGTATTCTAATAGTGACTAGGAGTTCTTTGAGCCAAGCCAACAACAATGATGTTTTCCATATGCAAACTTAACATCTAGGAGCACTCCACGCTTCTTGGAGAAATTGCTGTCTTGGGAGAGTGCCAACTTTCATACAGATGGGTATCTTATGTGCTGAAGCTTTGGGTGGCATGGTCAAAATTTATATTTACTGTTATTTTAATATTTTTCACAACTTTGGTTGTGTGGTAGATAATTAATTGATTTAATATTTAAGATGTCTTAAAGTGGTAAATTAGAAAGAAAATTTATATTTAATAATTTTAAAAGGGGGTGTTAGAAAGAGACATGAAAGTGACTTATTTCTAGGCCTAAAAATACAGTTGAATTAAAATGTCACTTAAGTTGAAAATCAAAGATTATGGAAAGCTACATATTATTCTTTTCAAAAGAGGTATATAAAGAGAAAAACTGGAGGAAAAGGAATTCTTGGCATTTCATTGGTAATTTCCAACTTTGGAAGAAAACAACTATTGATTTCAACCCTAGGATGAAAAGCCTATGGAACATTGGTTGCGAAGACAAAAATCCACCTAGCCAATTCTTGGTGAATTCATTTAGGATTTATAGATGCATTGATTGATTTGAAGATTCAAAGAGATTTGATGGTTGACATCCAGATGAATTGGCAAGATAGGGTTGATTCGATAGGTGAAGGACTTATACTCTTCAGGCATCATAGAATGATTGTTAATATTGAGTCTATTGTCTCCCATTATTCCAGTTCCTTCCACATTCTCCTTGCAGCTATAGAAGGATTTTTAGAGTCATGGAGGAAGAATTTATGACCTATCATCACTACCTAAGTTAATGTAGGATATTTTTCTGCTATTACATGCCAGAATCTTGAGAAGTAGAATTCAAATGGGCAGACATAAAGCAATGCTTCTATAGATCATATTGATAATTTAATTGTGGACAAATAATACTTTCCATGAGTAGCTATATCTTTGTTTTTCCAGCTTACGTATTGTTGTTTGGGAAGAAATTCCAAGGAAATTATGTGTTACATTTAATGAGGATCACTGCAAATGTAATAACACTGCTTGTTTGGTATGTGTTTTCCGATGACAACGATCTTTAGTATTTTATATTGAAAAATAAACCAAGAAGAGACATGTCCCTTCATGGGACATGTCTAAATTAATATAATGAGATTTTTTTTGATAGGTAATCAACCGAAGCCTAGATTATTTATTATTCATTTTATTATTATTGTTAAGATTAATTATTATTATGTGTTATTCTTGAGTAGATTCGAACCCAAGACCTCCCCAATGAGAGGCTCGCAATTTACCGATGCATTGTAGGCTCTTGCCTTATATAATGAGAAATTTCAATTATATATATATATATATATATATATATATATATATATATATATATATATATATATATATATATATATATATATATATATATATATATATATATATATTTCTATGAATCATTATTACATTAACTTATCTCACAGTATAATACCTCGATATATATAAATTTATATCTCATATATATATATATATATATATATATATATATATATATATATATATATATATATATATATATATATATATATATATCTATATATGTGTGTGCGTATATATCTCAAATAGTATTATCTCATATGTTTATTTGACAAAAGCTACAAAACATCAACATTCCCTCTTAGCTAGGGAGGATAAACACATGATAGATATTACACCATTGGTAATATTAGGAAATGACAAGTTTTAAGGATCTTTGATCAGAAGATCCCCACCATTTTGATATCATGAGTATTGGCCTCCTAAATATCAACACATGATATTTACCAAATACTTTCAGTAGTGGTCTACAGAATATCAACACATGATATTCACCAAGTACTCAATAAGGTAATGGCCTCTTGAATATCCCTTCACATGATATTCACTACATACCTATTATATATTTATATAAACAACTCATATATTGTCAATTGAATGAGATCTAACACTTAGATTTACAAGATATAATCCATCATGATCTATTTCAACATTTATATAAAATGTATATCATGATTTAAGTTATTGTAAGGTTGTCAACTTCTAATAACTTCTGCAAATAGAAGTGATGATCATTGGAAAGTTGTCACTTCCTCGTGATGTATGTAGGGGGCAGACTCATATACACTTGACATCAAAATTTACATGAAGTCACCACGGATACTGTCTCATGGTGTTATCATGACATCCACCATGAAACATATTAGAGAATAAGGGTTTCACCTAAAATTTATCTCTCATAGACAAGAATGTATTACAAGGGATTGCACTTGGAACTTCTTCACAAAGAAACACTAACCTTTTGACCTCCTTGTCAAGGTTACTAATAAAGTGTCAAAACTCCCTCGGAGTTTGATATTAACTTTTTTGACCTCTTAGTACAATGTTGTCGCCGATGAAGTGTCAAACTCCCTCTAAATCTGTTATCATCCTTTTGACCTCCTGGTAGCAAGTTGTGTCATGCTTCCCTAGTTCAATACGTATCCTAATAGCATAAGGCCTTCCAACCTACATACATGAAACTTTATCCCATGAATCATAGTCCTTTAAGTACTATAGTTTCTGATCAATGGAGAATCCATCTCAACATGGGCTACTCCCTCTGAATCAATACGACCAAGATCATCAGAAGTTTGACTGAAGCATATCTTCTAGTTGCTCTCTCTCTTTGTCCAAGGTTTCCTGTAATGAATTGTCCGATTCCCTCTTGATATAGAACGACACTTCATAATCTCAATCATCATAGGTATTTGCCTTAAGAGCCTCACTTTATCTAGCATGATCATCAAATGACTGATGAATTTTAGATCAAAACTTTTTTGGAGCTACTTTGATAAGATTGAGTTCTGCACAATATTTGGTAGCATGTGTAAAGTACCAGCTATCTTTTCTTGCAAGACCATTAATCTGCGCGTCAACATCCTTGATCTAATGGAGGTTCATATGTGTGAAATCAGAAAACTGCTTTCGAGACATCTCCCCTTTGAATCATCACCCTCTAAGGTGGTTCATGTTGTAACATCAATGTAAAACTCCCACTCCTTAATGATACCATGTCTAAGATCTTCCAAGTATTAAGTATCTTTTCACATGAAGTATCTTTGTAACATTCCTTTAGAGTATCTCTCATTCATCGGATTTACTGGATATTCACATAACATATCTGAACTCCTTATCACATGTGCTCTGGGGAGGATGTCAACACAGCTTCTAAAATTGACTTTACATCAATGCCATTTTGTGCACCTTTTGCAATCATTTCCGACTCTTCAATGATGATTGGAGATCATGGTACTCCTAACAATGTTTTTCAGCAAGATAACAAAGAATGATACTAAGTTTATCTTGAACACTACATGTGTGAAAACCATGTCTCTTTGTTTTCTATATCAATCAAAAATAAACTTATTTTCATCTTAGTTTTAATGTGGTTGAATCTTAGCAAGTTTCAGTACCTCTTGATAAGAAACCCTTTATTAATAAGTTTCTTCCAATAGAAGTGAACATCATGAAAATCTGCTAATAAATTACAACATGGTTATCCCCTTCCACACAGTTGTAACATAGAGGAAGTATTCAAATTCACATTCATATCACAGCTCGCTCTAAATAACTTCAGCTACAGCTCATACAATATTAATGATTCCTCTTTCAATCCTGACTTTATCCAAACAGTCACATTGAAGTAAAGGTTGAACTTGCCTTACAATCACGGTAATACAAAAAATGTAAAATCTGCAGCTACTTTTATATATCTCCTTCATATTTTTGTCTTTTGTTGCTTCCTTGTCTTGTCATTTTCTTTAGTAAACACGATGCTTTAACATGTCATTGTCTTTGTGATAATGATATTTCATATTTGCCATCTCTGTGATACTTGATCATTTAAGGAATGGATCGTAATCTTCAATTGGAAAGCACAAATCTATTTTCACTCATCTATCATCTTGATTTTCTCTTTCAATTGCATAAGATAAGTAGATTGTCATCATGAAGAAAACAATTTTTAGTGTTCAGGGAATATGTAAGGACTTTTATGAAGGAGGGAAAAGGGCATTAATGGAGGCACGACATGGAGTTGAGAACATTACTGTCAACATTCAACGGAGAACAATCATATTCGAGCATGATTCACAATCATATTTTCTTGACTTTGTTGATGATATTTTTGTAGTTCAAATGCTGAAGAAAACTTTGTTTCATAAAACAAGCACCTCATCTTAATTCAAGCACTATCTTATCTTACTATGTTATTTGCCTTTACATCAGTTCTACAGTATGATTCAAAGAATGCTCTGTATTGAACAAGTTTTACCCAGGGGTTCTTATCAATTTAATCATCGGTTCCTTTAGATTGACAACAACCAAGTGATTAACTTAATTGATATCTTGCTAGAAGCCCTTCCTCATGATCATTGCTTATGGCTCAGTTAACAATCTAAGTTTAAATATTCACTTTCCTTATCCATCTTGCATCTCCCAGCATCTCTGGATTCACCCCATTTATTTGAAGCTATCCTCTGATACTGTTAAGGAGTGTCATTCCTCCTGAATACTTGAGTCATTATCTGATACTAATGGTGGTACAAATTACAACCATTCTGAAATTATTCTATCAACATAATGGTCTAGCAAAGCTCCATTCGAGTGTCCACAATTCTGTTATTGACTTCAAGAATGCAATCATGTGTACTCCCAATATACTGCAGTCATTCTATGTAGTGATCATTGTTGCTTCTGTGTTGCCAGATCTTTGCTAACGATAGATATTTCACTTTGGATAATAGACTCGATATCATCAATTTTTTTGTAAGACCATCGATGAATTGGATCCTTTCATTCTCAATATGTCAGATCCCATCAATTAGATGATCGCTATCAGTTGAATACAAAAATGACCACTCATAAATACATAAGGAGTCTTCAAGAAAACTAGTGATCTTTAGTTGTCTTCTCATCCTTGATAACACAGATGTAGTTGCATATGAAAACACTATGCAATGGATATAATGGAGATGCTCCAGTACTCTGCAATGGCTAAAGCCAGAGAACTAGATGAGCGTTATTCTTGTTCAAATACCACACTTGTAATTTTCATGGTTTACAAATGGCATTATTTAGTTACCCATGCAACAAGGTGTAAGCTTTAAGTAATCCCGCCATGCTTTCCCTGGTCTGACATGCACTCCTGCATCAACTATAGCACATTGAGAAGATAACATGGTTGTTATTTTGGTTCATAGAATCAATGCCTTCCCCTTGTAGCATCACAAAGTCATGTTGAACACAATGCTATGATTTCAATCAAAGGGAGACTCAATTACCCATATCTAAATGTACGTGTTGTCCACCAAGACATAATGTCTAAAGGCCATAAGCAAATTCAAATGCGGAAAGGTTTCCTCAGATGTCACGAAGCAGAAAATGGATGATAACAAGAAGAAATCCTCAACGCATAATGAATCCAGGGTGCTTATCAACACAGATGATGTGTGTCGAAACTTAGCTGGCTCAAACAATAAAACATGGAAGGTACGTGTTCAAAGAATAAGAAGCATCTAGTTATAAGCCAAACATATGGACTGCAGGCCTCGACATGCCAACTTCCTAGGTCATGGATGACTGATGCAATTTACATCGTATAAAGCAAGGAATCAATAATCATCATCTCCCACTTAGTGCACACTACACACATCATACACATAAGGGAACTGATTCATAGAAAATCTCCAATTCTGGTTCTAAAGTTCCAAAATTTCTCCCAGCCATCCAACCTCATCTGACATAGTTCATAAAGCAATTAAAACACCCTGACTTGGTTCCTGAAACTTTCCAAATTGGCCCCATTTATAGGAGCATTGTGCAAAGCATTCTATTATTAAAAAAATTTCACAGGTGGGTAGAAGAACCTGCTCTGATAGCATGTTAAGTTTTATGAGGATTGGTGCTAATGTAATACCACTGCCTGTTCCATATGTGTTTTCCAATGCCATTGATCTTTAGTATTTTATATTGAAAAATAAACCAAGAAGAGACATGTCCCATCATGGGACATGTCTAATCATTATTAGGAAATATATATATAATTTCCATGAATCATTAGTATATTAATTTGTCTCACATTATAATACTTATATATATATATATATATATATATATAATATCTCAAATAGTAGTATTATCTCATAGGTTTATCTGACAAAAGCTACAAAATCTCAACACTATGATTATCACTGTGAACTTCCAGTCCACAATCAATCTGATCTGAACTATATTTCAAGTGGTAAAGATGCAGCCTCATGGCAAGAGTCCTTGTAGTCCAAGGTAAACACTATAACATCAGTTTAGAAGAGATGAGTATAATTGAAGGCTTGCAATGGTCACATGTCCTTGGAAAGTACATTCAGTTGAAATTCAAAGTGAAGGGAATTTGTATGATTGTTGGATTACTTCACAGGGTAATACAGAACGATAGATTTACAAGTTTCAGTTGTATCGAACTGGAGCACTGTGTTTGTCGTGGAGCATCCATAAGATTGATTTGGGAACCTGGTATTGACATATTGGGATACCTTGTCTGAAGATGGGTGATCAGAAGGGTGTGTTTGCTATAGTGGTTCATATCCAACTGCCATACATTCGAGTGATAGGAGCTAACTACCAGTTGGTTTTAAGTAGAGTTTTCTGAATTGAATATCTCATTTTGTTGGTATGCACGTGTTTTGTGGATATTAGTTTGTTGGGTGTGTGATTCTACATCATGGGGTGTGAGAAAAATCATTGCTAGCTGCTATTGATAGTAACAACAAATCATAGCAATCATTGGAGAGGTTGTGGGAGTTGAAACCATGGGTAACATCTCGAAGAGATAGGAGCAAGGATTGCATGTGTTCTGGAGGGGGTCGTAAGGGCTAACCAGCTGTTTGAAGAGTAGCACTGCCATTTTTGGAGTCTTTAGGCAATTCCATGTCCTTGATAATCGAAAGTCAATGGGCAAAACATTCCTGAGTGATTGATAGTGATATTGTTGGTTAAAGGTTAGACATTACATATCTTTTACATAAACAGTTAGCAATTCCATACTCAAGTATTGTCTGCAAATACTGAATCCTTGCAAATTGTTTGTCATAATATTCTCATAAACCTATCATTATCTGGTCGAAGTTTGTCAAGGAAAGAACTGTTTGACAAAATGCCAATCCATTAAACATTGGGGACATTGCAAAAATTTTCCATAGAAAATTAGTTTAGGTCATTTCAAAGACTTTCCCAATTATAGAGATACTTAGACAAGCTAGCTATTATGAAACATATGGTAAGGTGAAATAGGGTTTTGATTGACTATTGGTGGGATTTTTAAGTTCAAATGATGGACCCTAGTATCACCGCAGTAGTGTTCTGAAAGACACAATGTTGTAGAAAAAGACTGACAGAATTTTGATAGTAGAGGATTTCTAGATTGAGTTATTGGGCACATTGGGGTGATTTGAGTGATAAATAAATAAAAAGAGTTGTAATTGTGTCTAAGAGGACGAACACTAAAATGAATGCAAAACATAATGTGTGAAGTGTGAAGTATGCACTTCTTGACTCCATGACAGCACATGGATATTTTATTATATACAAGTTTGATGGCTGTTACACCATCAGAATTCTTATAGGATAAAACAATTTAAAAAAATATCTGGGCTGACCTAGGCTTACACTGAAATACACTGATCTGGTAAATACATGCATAGATATATGCAAACGTACATACATACATATATATGGGCTAAAATTATTGTTTATTTACATTCATTCACTCCTTTCAGCTGGATAAAGGCAGTCAACAGAAGACTTGTCATTGAAGAAGAAGTAATAGACTTGTGTTTCTCTCATCAGAAGCAATACATGGCAGAAACAAGAGTGAACAGCATTTTCAAGGGCAGAACTTGAGTGCAGGCACTATCTAAGAACAGGTGTCACAGAAAAGAGGCATCTACAGAAGGTAAAAATAGTAAAATAAAGAAGCAACTTTAGCAGCTAGCAGCAAGTGGCAAAGTGGTAAACATGGCTGAAAGTTCTGCTCAAGGGGAAGTTGCTGAAATGAAGCAAAATTCTGTCTAATTCAGAGTTCCCATAAGTATTGTCATATTCCACCTGAACTTCCACCTAGGCAACCAAAAGATGGGTGACAGTGATATTTCTTTAGTAGTCAGCAGACTTTCTGTAGGGCCCAACCTTTGGAAACTTTCTTCTTGGATGGTGAAAGATGGCAATAAGTAATATCATTTCTTCCTGGCAGTATTTGATAGGGGGCATAAGTAGGAAAGATCTCCACCAATTGTTAAAAAGCTGACTTTGATGGCCCAGGTGTGGTTGGGCACATATGCCAAACACAAATTTTGGCACATACCTTTTCAGACTCCACCAAAATGTCCGCCCACTAAGAGTTGTTGTAAGTGGTAGCAACAGACAGGATTCCCACCTGAGTTTTAAGTTGAGAAGCGGTGACATGATAACCCAACTCTGTGAAAAATCCTTCCTATTCCAAATTAGGCATACTTTTTACGTGGCCTAACCACTTGATATTTTACCTGCATAAGAAGTTTAGGTTTAGAACTCAGAAAGTTCTGCCTTTTTCTTTAGTCATGAAATGTTATCCCTTGGCAGCAATGAAAAAAATCTCCACCCATTCTTTCAATCAATTGATGCATACCTGTGAGTTGGTCCAGCCACTCTAAATTTCCTCCGAGTCTTTCAAAAATTTGCAAACATATGATAGGTGTGCGCTAGCAGAGGTTAAGCCACCAAAACTTCCACCTTAGTTGATTAAAGTGGGGTACACATGAAATCAAGACAGAGAATTACAAAGCAAGAAGGGCTAAGTACCCAATGGAGAATAGAGAACTACACAAGCCTATCTTTATCCACTAACTGATCCAACATGCGAGACAATTCCAAAAATAATTGTCCCTTTTCATGCACAATATTTCAACCTTGCATTTGATCACAAGCCCATTTGGCCAGACAGTCTACTACTACATTCCATTCCCTAGGAATTGAATAAAGATAACTGATTCCAAAGAGCTGCACAACCTAAGAATCTATCTACTAACGAAAGCTAAGTGCCAACTGGCATCATCCAGCCACTGCTCATTAAATAGAATCCCCACCACCTGAGAATCAGATTTGCAAATAATCCTTTTCCATCCAAGAACACATTTTCGCTCTACGTAATACAAAATGGCTAGATCCTTAATGTAATCATCTGTATGATGACTCTTATAAATTAAAAAAATAAACTGAACATCACCAGAGCTATCAAGCCCTAATCTGGCAATACTAACATGACTAGGATACCCTGAGAAAAACCATTAATATTGATTTTTAAAATTCCTTGAAGAGGAGGGACCCAACAACCCTCCCAATTTATCTTTTGCAAAGGATTTCTTCATCTTTTCCTCATGACCTGCCTAGTGTCTACCACTCATCCTAAGAGAAGAATCATCTCCCTTGAGGAGAATGGAATCGATTGCAAATATCAACATCTCTAGGATGCACACCTCCAGCAAAGTCACACTTTCCTGCACCTCAGTTACAAAAACATGGTTTAAGTATCAGAGATCTCCACTTAGAATGATAAAAAGTGGATACGTGAACATGGTGCATGGCAATGATGGCTAAGGCCTAAGCCATTAAAATGTTCTGTCCAGTCAAACAGCTTCTAGTGACAAACACCTAAAATGCTCCTTGATCAGTTTATGCTAAACTAATATTGATTGATGTCTTACACTGTCCTTGATTGGCAGGTTTCCAATCATTTACAGCAGCAAATGGCCTGTTTCAGTTGCATGTAATAGCAGTTCAACATCTGTCCGTATTAATAGTTATCATAATCCTCTGTTAATGCACAAATCAGTAACATCTCAACCTTTCCAAAGCAATGAAAGTCAGCAATTTCAATTATTTGTAGCACCATCATCTTGATTTGCATTATGTTAGTCACCAAATTCATTTTTCCTAAAAATACCAGCATTTTGAGAGTCAGCACATTAACAAATGAAGACCGTTTCTCAGTACAAATTACTTGTTTTTCATTAAATGTTTAGCCAGGGGATTGACTGATTCAAGAAATCACCTACAACCTTCCATGGTTCTAATTTTTTATGCGTATTTGCTGATTTAACTATCTAAGTTTTGCTGTTTTGATTCAGTTTCAGTCATCTTATGCTTAATTAATATAGTGCTATGGCTGTATAAGGGTTTCTGTTATTAGGTAAAGTTGGGGTAAAGCCCTAGGATTTCAAACCTTATTTTCAGCAATTGCTGAAAGAAATGCCAGACATGTTCCAGATTCATGATGGTTAGGATTTCAAATTCAAGTGTTTGGCATATCATCATATTAGGTTAGCTTTTTTCAAATAATCTGTCTGTCTTTGGTCAAAAAGTCTAAGAATGATGCTGGCCTATTATTTGAAGATTGTTATTTTTAGTAGTAGTTAAATTATCTTAGTGGGATTTCCAATGTTATATTTTCAGGCAATTGATTTAGGCCACTTCTAGTTGTATTGCTATTGTATTAGTTATTTTAGAATGGTTTTGTTTTAAGTTCCTTTATTTCTGCTTTTTCTAGAGTTCTTGGATTGTTTGCTTTAAAATATTTATTTTTGGAATATTTAAATATTCTTCTTAAATCCCTAAAAGCTATTTTGAGGCAATTGATTTAGGCGACTTCTAGTTGTATTACTATTCTATTAGTTATTTTAGAATGGTTTGGTTTAAGTTCCTTTATTTCTGCTTTTTCTAGAGCTCTTGGATTGTTTGCTTTAAAATATTCTTTTTTGGAATATTTAAATATTTTTCTTAAATCCCTAAAAGCTATTCATTGTAAATTATAAATGAGTTCCTTGACCACAAGACAGTTTGATCCCTCTCTTTGTTTGGCTAATTAGTGATCCACCATATTTCCCTCCCTACTGCATGATATAACTTTATGCAAACAATTGGCCTTAAATACAAGCATGTCTTGGGATATGTTCGACCAACTTAGACATCATTCTTTAATGATTGCATATAAAACCAGTTAAGAATCACTCTTTTCTTCAACAATTTTCCTGTACTTCTCAATAGCAATATGGTTACTTCATAGCAATGGCTTAATATTGGGCTGATTATTTGGAAAGTCAACTAAATCTTTAGGCAATCTGTCTTTTTAATGATCCCTCTCGAGTCCTGCCCCAAGTTGATCCCAATTAGGCTATTACACTCTTTGAAAAGTCATCACTATCCTTTGTTACTTGGAGAAGGGTACTATTTCAAAAAGTTCTTCAAGTCTTACGTTTTTGTTGTGGGGAATTTAATCAATAATCAGTATTACCAAAATTATGATTGAGAACAAATGTATCAAGTGGGCCAAAGATATTAATCAAGAAAACTGGCTTTGAAAAAGACGCAAAATTGATCAAAATGATTTAAAACCCATAATACATGAATTTTTGAGGAAAAATAGTATTGTTAGTTTTATTATTGCACTTTGTTTGTAGTGTCACTATTCACTGTTATTTGTAGATCACATTTTTTAAATTGTAGTTTTCTATAAGAAATCAGTTGAAACTGAATTCTACATGAATGAAAAACCAATTGGTGGGTAATTGTTGACTTTGGTAATGTTAATGAATGAATATTTAATAACATTTTTATTTTAGTATACTATCAGTCTATCTCAGATAAAGATACATAAAGCATTTCTTTGTTGTGTAAATTTTAGAATTTTTTTAAAAACTTTGTGTGGTGCGGAAGCTTTTGCATTTTCTTGTTTCAAACAGCTTAGGCTGAATCGGTTATGCAGTTATAATATCCGGAGATTGTTATTAAAAAATTTCTTAAGACAATGTGATTGTGAGAACCTTTGCAGTGTAGATCTAGAGGCTACCAAAAAGCCTCAAATCAAGGATTCTGAATCTGTTGATTTAACTTCAGAAAGGATCATGGTAAGCTTCAATTTCAGCTATGTAAAGATATTGTGATTTGCTTCTAGTAGTCAGCAATTTTTTGTATTTTCTTTTCTGCTGCTAGTTTTAATTGAAACAGTTGTTTTATATTTTAAGCTTTTGCGAATTTTGGTAATTCTTCTCTTAGCTAAAGTGATGCTAGTAAATCTAACAAAGTTGGTGAATATGAATGGATGATCTATGTTGATATCTATGATGCATTAGAATGGATGCTTTTCAATATGATGTGAAATAATGTTATGATTAAGCTTTAAGAAGACCTTCCTTAGAAAATGGTTGGATAACAAACGAATCCTAATCCAAACATGGTTTTGTGCAAGTCAAAACAGAAAATAATCATCATTTGGGATAGGTTGGCAAGGATGGAGATCCAGGGACCTTCGATCTGTACACTTTGTAAATCCCAGGCAGAATAAGCTGATCGTCCGATCCCTAGCTGCCCATATGCAGAAAAACATTGGAGTTGGATGATTGCGAAACATGTGTGTGTGGGGGCAAGATGGAAGTGACTGAGACTTTCCTCCCCCAACCTTAAGAAAAGGTTTGGGATCCTTTTGGAAGGGCATTGTCAATCCTTATTTGAACATCTGGCAGGCAACAAAATCAGCAAATCTTCAAGGATACTGCTTAATGCTTGAGATCTGTGCTTTGTTATCTGCAGTAGCTTTCCTGTCACATTAGATTAAATCCTTTGAAGCTCTTGTCTCAAAAAGATGCAGTTTCTGTGTATTACCCATGAATTAGCATTCCACTTCTAAATGAACTGGGTAATTAAAAGTGTGAGAACGTGATGGCAAGTAGAGTTCATTCCCACTTCGCATTTATAAATCTTTGTTTTGATCAAGCTTGAAGTGAAAACCTGGCACAACTACAGAATGATGTTTGTTAAGATTTTGTAATGTAATTTTGAAAGGCATGACTTCGACTTTTCATCTCAAAAGGCATCACTAAATAGAAAGAGACATTTGATTCCATGGAAGGGTTGAAACAAGTGGTTTTTTGTGGTCATCTCTATTTGGTAGTTAAATGCAATTTGAATATTTTCCAACATTTTCAGAAGATGTGAATGGCTCAGTAGGATTTTCCTGCCAAGGCTGGAGTGCTGTAGCTTCTGTCAAATTTGGTTAAATAATAGAAGTCAATACATATTAGTGGACTCGAACCTTCTGCTGCAAGATCCTTGTACAAGATAAGTAAAAAGTCTGTCAATGATAGAGCCAAAGTTTCGCTTTTGAGATATCTCCTACTTACTTTAAACTCAAAATCATAATTAGATTGTAGCATTAGCATGTACTGTGCATTCTAAGTCCAAATATACCTTGAAGTACGTTGATATCTATGGGGTGCCACATATTGAAGGCAGATATATTTTATTTAACAGCAGCATACCTAATTTCCTTGGCAAGGCTTTGTTGTTTTGCGACATCTTGTATTCTCTACTCTGTCACTTTTTGTATTATTTGCAGCAGGTCACAAATCTCCCTTGATCCCTTGAACAGTGAGAAGGAGCTTGGGGACAACTTGTATGCTGATCAAAGTAATGAGAATTGGAATCGGCAAGGGTGAGTCGAATCGTGAATCAGCCATGAATCGGCTCTGAATCGGCAAATTTAAAAAAACCCTTTAAATTTAGAGATTTTAACAATTTAAAACTTATTT
Organism: Cupressus sempervirens; assembly: GCA_028749045.1. NCBI lineage: Eukaryota > Viridiplantae > Streptophyta > Pinopsida > Cupressales > Cupressaceae > Cupressus > Cupressus sempervirens. Next base: position 539,660,413 of record CM053789.1, read on the forward strand.
CATGCACCCTCTATTGAATATAACTTAAACACACTATAACATCATCAAATAGAAGTTAACATTCAGCTGATTTCATGGCGATTCTCGGAACTCTGGTTTCAGATAATAGAATGACTCCAAATGTTGTTGCAGATTACATGCAACTCCCACGACGATGCAAAAATATCCCACACTAGAGTGCGTATATCAGACAGAAGGTAGGCACCCAAGAAATGACACACAGTCCTCACATTATAGCCAACCAAAACTCAGATGAATTATGCCACAAGTAGAAGAGTAATGATGTGCAACTGCAGATGATTAAGTGCCCCAACAACAGTCAACAGCCATGTCCAGAATGCAGAGTTAAACACCCAGTCTGGGCGCTATTAAATACAGCCCTTTAGGATAATTTTGCCCTCCGAATATGCACCTCAATCCTCTAAAATAATTGCCCAGAATTGCTTAATACCACAACACTGAAATACTGAAGAGATGCTTGAATATGCAGATGTTTCAACAGTAAATTTCCAGTGAATAAACCCTCGATGGGAACAAATATACTTGACACCAGATTATAACGATAAAATTCAGAGATAAGAAATTTTCTTTGCAATTGCGTATGAAATGTATGATCTCCAGCAAAAACCAAATGACGATTCATGGAGCCGATTCAAGCAAATTTTTCCATGAATTGCATGAATCGCGATTCATGAGAAAAAATTGTCCTCATATGGTGCAATGTTAATATTATCTATCAACCAAAAAAATATATGAACCATATACTCATCTTCCTTACCTGGACCCATTATAGCGTTACACCACTAGATGATGGATTTTGCATTTATCAATGTTGCTCCATCTTTGTACTTTAATTACACCATGGAAAAAATTGGCTGATTCGATTCACAACTCGTGAAAAATTGCCCAGGTTGAATTGAACCGCCAGACCAGCGATTCAAGCGATTTCATGGCGATTGTTGGAACTCTGATGCTGACGCAATCTTGGACTGCAGATTTGACATCTCTTCTAGGGCGAGGACTCAACACTCTAACAATATTTTGCTTAGTATTATGGAATAAGCAACTGTCAATATGATTAGAAGAAGACCTGTGCTTCCGTTGACTTTTGATATTGTCAAGAAACTGGCTGACTTGTCGGGTGAGAGGGAGATTTTTAACTAGATAATGGACAGAATCTTTGGAGCTCCCAAGCTCCCTTGATGGTATGCAGTTCAGCCCCAAAGGGAGGAGATAGGAGGCAGGCAAATGAAAATGTGTAGCTCTGTGGGAGTAACCATTAGGAGAAGGTTCAAGGCTTATTGCTCCAAGCACAGTGTAATAGTTACATGCATATGAGAAATTTGAGGAAGTCTTCTATGTAGCTTCAACTGTTGAAGCTTTTGTTTAACTTGCTCAGAACTTGCAAATCAGATGCTTGTGGGGTTGAATTGAATTTGCAAACCCATAAGCAAATAGCCAAAATTGGGTCTGGCAGAGGTATAATGGTCATGTACAAAGGGCCAATCCAATCTTCTTGAAGCCCTACTTGTTAGATATTTACATTTAAATAAAATTTTCCATCAAATATTCTACAATGTGCATGCGTTGCCCCCATTTTTGGTCTCTCTGCATGGTTGTTAGCTATGGCTTTTTTGGTGAGTGTCAACTTATCAGAAGAGACTTTTGTTTCTGGTAACGAGCTGAGTTCATATTGAGGACTCCTATGACACTTTCCAAAGTGAATTCCGAATTTTGGTGTGTTCTCCAAGATTCTTGAAAAGAGCATCTATTCATAGAAAGTCACCTTGTCAAACTCGATTTTCAATAATTCATAATAAATATTAATCCAGTATAGTTAGATTTTGATTCTGATGCTGTTTGGTGGTTTCCGCAACTTAAGGTGAATTATTGAGCTTAGATTTAATTATTTCACTAAGATTGCTTAATTTTATAAAATAATTTAAAAATCAACTTAGTGTAATAGCTCACTGAAAGGAATTAAATGTTTTAAATCTTGAATGCTTGAATAAGGGGCATTGCACATCAAGTTTTATTACTATTTCATAAAATGAGTCTTTTGGAGGAATAAGTGTTTGTTATCTGCCAAATGTGGCAGCAGTCATGTGCCAAGAATGGAGTGATTATTGGCCAGGTATGGAGTGATTGTGTGCTAGGTATGGGAGTACTTATATAACAAGTTTGGAAGTTATACACAACAACTATATATCAATGCAAGCAAAGTACTAAACTAATAACCAGAACATACAAGTTACGTAGAGATGGCAAAATATCACTTTATTGATTGTGCCAAGGGATTGCATTACCAACATTACCAATGTTCCCAATAATCCCCACATATAGCGCTCCACTTGGTTATAGGAACCAACTGTTGTGACTCTTCAATACATGTGTTTTTATAATGACTCTACTATATACTTTAATTACTTTATTACCACTTTATTACTAGCCAACATTATTCCCCCCAAAAAAGTAGTTGTCTTCTAGACAACCAAAACAAATTAGCTTTTCTAGTGGACTATTGAGATAGGTGAGAAGACGTCCTTGGAGTGGTAGATGTTGTCATTCGTGCAAGTTGTTGTTGCAGGAGCTTCACATCCCTATTGGTTGTCAATTGTTTGGTTCGTGTTGTCTGCAAAAGTCTAAGCACATCCATCCTATCCTTCTCTGTCGAGGCCAACTTCTCTCCATGCATGGCTTTCTCTTGTTGTAGCTCAACTTCTAGCTTTTCCACCCTCTCCCCCAAGATGATCCGTTCTCCTTCTGTCTTAGCCATTTCCTTTTGTAATCCTACAAAAGTGGTCCTAAAAGTTTCCTCCATTTGTGAGAGGATAGTCATCATGGCCGATTGTGTGGTGGATACCTGTATGGTCTGTAGGCCTCTCCATTTCTATATTTGTTGTTCCATCTCCTCATTGGGCCATCCCTACTTTGTGAAAATCCTCTTAACTCCAAGTGATGACCTTCCTTCATGAAGTGTAATATGGACTCTGCTGCGGAGACCACTACTTTCATATTGGCTTCCTCTGCTTCTCTTCTTATTTCATGTGTGGCACAAGTCATGGCCTCTAATTCTGCAAGAATCATTGTGTACACTACTCAAAAGGTGTTGGTCCTTCATTATTTCCAGCAGCTCCACCTTCTCCCAGGTGTTGATTCTCACCTTCCATCCCAACAAGATCCATCTCTAGATTCATGTCCTCATGTTATCCCATCAAGGTTGGGGAGGGTGGTGGTATATCCTCAACTCCCATATGGAATTTGGCAAGTAGATTGTCTGTCTCTTCCTCCATATTCATCCTAGTGTCCTTGCCAGTGTCCTATCCCTTCTCTGCAGTAGCCATAACAACCACTGGAGTTATGATTTGCGATGGTGTAGAAGTGGGTATCATCTGAGTGGGAGGTTCTCCTACAAGTGTGCCCGCTAGTGCAATAGGTTGTGCAATCTCTATTCCTTGTGAGGGAGTGATGCGTATAGTGTGGGCAACATTCTTTGTGGCCATGTTATCCACTATCTTGGCATGTGGGATCTGTTAATTGGTCTATTATTGAGATCAAGAGGGTGTAAAGGCTATTCTCTTTGCTCCCTAATCTAGAAGGACTAGCTTATTGCCAGCCACTTCCCCTCCTACTGTGGATACCTCGCCTATCTTTCCAACTGTATGGCTTGTACCAACTGCTCCCATGCCCATGTCAACCATGCTCATCTCTTTGCCACTTCTGCCATTTGTACGATCCCACGCTCATGGTCATACTCGTATGGATGAGTTTTGTATAGGAGCTGTCTACTCTAGTACGACTGATTGCCGTACATGTGCACTCTATTGTATGAGATGTCATACAGATGACTTTCATACAATTGGCTCTTATGTCCATGACAAGGATTTCCTCTTCCTCTCCAGGTACTAGGAACGACCCTTCCACAGCTTGCACACTTTCAACATGCTCTGATGTTTCCTCCCTTGTGTTTCTACTAGTACAATAATCTTCCTTCTCATTCGAGCTGGACTCTTTCGACTCAAAGGATGATGCTTCCTCTATCTCTTCTTCATCTTCAACACTATCTTCTTCCACCTTTGTGTTTTGGGTGTTGGCAAACATATCTTACCTTAGCCTTTTCTTGCATGGCTTTGTACTTCCCCTTGCCATGTTGTCCAATATAACTAGTAGAACATAGCTAGGTTGTAGTGTTTCACACGATTGGATGGAATGAATGTACCCCAATGTTTAGGCGCTACTTGTGTGTCCAGTGCTTCCAAGAAGAGGGCTAAGGCATGGTGTGGCATATAGAAGGTTTTATGCTTTAGCTACAAAAAATATTTTATCCTATCTAACAACAGTTGTGCCTAGTTGTAAAACCTACCACAATTTAGAGCACTTACTTGTGGGAGCACGGAAGTGGCAATATCTGAAGTGCGACTTCCTCCCGTGAGCTTGCTTTTTATCAAGTCAACAATGCATTTGCTTTCCGCATTAGCAATGAAGGTTTTCTATATGCCCTTACTATTACTCTTGCTCCAAATATTGTCCCATTGTTTTTCTATCAAGGCTTGCCTGCATATTGGTTCTACTAATTGTTGTTTCTCTCTTGAAGTCATTTTGGAAGAGGGTTTGGGGGCTTGATACCCTCTTTTGGGTAACCCAAATAATTTTCTAAAATCCTTAGGTGAAAAAGACACCACCACACTCTGCAACAAATACTGAATGGATTTGTGGGTCTTTCTATCATAACCATGCACCATAGTTCTAAGTCCTGGTTCAAATTCCCTCAAATAAAAAATAGGCATGAAAATAATCTTTTCTACCTCATCTTTTCTTAGGGCTTTAATGGATGTTGGTCATCTGATCCTGCCACTCCTTCAAATGTGATGTTGGCCGCAAAAAATGTCTTCTACCTTGCCCTTGCTTTTCTTGTTCTTGCTTGTCATGGCCATTTTTCTTTCTATTATTGTCTATTGGGTGGATATTTTGCAACCGATAGTTTTGGGTAAAATCCAGTCACAAAATATGATGACCAGCCATAGTGTGTGAGACAGAGTCTCTCCTACCTTAAAGGGAAGGCTCTCCCTTTTCACCATTCTTTGGATCAACTCAAGGTAAGCAAGAAGTTGAGAGATTTTTGTAAAGGGTGTTACCAATATTCTTTCCTCTTAACTTTTAGGAAAGAATCCACTTACTTGTGGAGCGAGTAATGAACAGGGTGAAATCTCTAACTACACTTCTATCTAAAAGCTGAAAACTGTGATACCGATAAAATAACACTAACTTAGGCTAGCTGAAGGTGTACTGATTTGGCTCTAAGTCCAGTCATAATTTGATATGAATAATGTTTACTAATAGGTCACAAAGACTTCCAAAAGTAAAGATGTATTAACTATTTTGTGAATCAAGAAGAGATATAAGCTATAGACAAAGCTTCTAACAATGTATCTTCACAATTGCTCCTAGTTAAAGCTCCCTCCAATTGCTTCTTAACTCTTTTTACACTCAATTATCAAGAACACAAGACTACATGAATCAAAGATAACATATGCAAATCACAGACAAAGCTTCTAATTCACACAAGTAATAATCTCACTCAATCAAAGTTAAGTCTCAATTGCTTGTTTGTATTCACTTTTCTATCAAAATAGTGCTACAAAAACAAAGTTTTGCTTGCACAATTTCTCCAGAGTTCTCTTGCATACAATAAAAGATGATTTTACAATAAGAGGGCACTCCTTTATATAGGGAAAGGAGTTGAGAAAAAGATGGAGGAAAAAATGGGAGCAACTCAACCAACTTTGACCAAGTATAACAAGAAGATAAATTATTGGGTTACATTTAACTACACATGCAACTGGCATTAGATTACGTTTTTTTCATGCAATGCATCCTCTTTGATCTACAAACAAAAATAAAAACAAAAATAATAATCTTAAAGATTGTTCTTTAGTGCCTTGAATTTGATGATAACATCACGCACTGTAGGAAAATTAGAAATCTACATTGTCTTTGATATTGCTTCTATCCTTCTTGCATTTTCATATGCTGATTGCACAACCTTGGAATTCGTCTCCAGAGAAACTTGCAAGTGCTTTGCCAAAGTTTTTTGTGAAGCAAACTTGTTCATTGTGTGAGAACCAAAATCTTCAGAATCTATATCAGTAGTTTCCCTGATTGTATATTCTTGTCATTCTCTCAACTACAATCAGATTACCGTGTTCATCAAGAACCTGGCATCCCATTTTCTCTAAGTCAAATGTGACCCCTGTTTCTATTGCTTGGCAATCTCTAAGGGCTGATTGCAACTTTGTTATCAGTTTTCTCAATGTTTCTTCTTTGTAGCCCATAAGCCCTTGATATCTGAAGAACATTTCACATGACTGAAGAATGTCACATGAAACCATGGCATCCAAATCAAATTTAACAATCTCATCCCAATCATTGAGAATCTCTTTCAAATCATCTGCTTCTTGAGTTAGAGGAAATCAAGCCTTGCTTCATTTTAATCATATCTTTGATACGTCTAAGGATTTTAAACATATCTGTAATAGCTTGAACTCCTTCAGAAATGACTTCTCCTATCCAAGACTTAGCAGCTTCAGTCAACTTTCTTTCCTTGGATGTCTGGGATACAATAACAACACTTTGAGAAGATTGTTGCTGAATGACTTCATTTAAGTGAGTAACCTCCTATTTGAGTTGATTCTTCTTTTCCAATAATTCATGATTGCTTTTTGATACATTAGCTAATGCATCTTGAGCAACTTGTAAGCAACTCAAACGTGACTACTTCCCGATTTCTACCTTAATGAACTTTTAATCAGAACAGGTAAGTTCTTCAACAGGTTTGTCCACCAGTGGCTCAACAACTTCTACAAACTTAGTTTTCTTCGAATCAACTAAGATCCTTGAAACAATCTTATCCTTTAAGGATTTGGACTTAGTTTTCTATATAGGAAGGTTATCCAGAGGTACAACCACTTTCCTTCTCTTCACTGTGATCCTGCTCACCCATGCAGGCAAGCTGAAATTTTCATCTGTGGAAATAGGTACGGTGGAGACCATCGGCATTAATCCTGATTGTATCTCCTTTGTAACTGAACAAGGTTTAGTCTACACAGCTGAATTCATAGGAGCATGATGAGAGGATTTCGTCATGAATAGCTCAAAACTTGTTATAGAAGTATCAAGTTGGGAAGCTTGACCTTCAGTGAAGATTGGAAAATCCTCAAACACCTTTCCAAGATTTTCACGTTGTTAGTTGTTAACATTGAAGGTGCTACTGAAGATATAGGAAGAGCCAATGTGTTGACTTTTGAAGCCGAAATAGAAGATGTGAAAACAGTGGAAAATGAATCCACATCATCATCTTTCTCATCCAGAAAAGGTGCTTCATGCATGGATGGTGCATGAGTCTGTGCAGGGCTTTGGGGAGATATGATCATTACTTCCCCTTCTTCCTCATCTTCTTCATCTGATTCTGTCTCTGATTCTTCCTCTCACTCCTCCTTTGGTTTAGAGATTTGAGATAATTTAGATCCCTTTAAGCCCTTCAATTTGAATTTAAGAGACTTCTTCACATTAGAAGAAGAAGCTCCATCTTTTCTTGTAATTTCCAACTATGACTTCCTTCTAGGAGGACCAAAACTTCCACAACCCAAACCCAACTTCGGATTAACCCTTTTTAAGCCTTAAATTTTCAGCCACTTGTTGGTGTTTGCTAAAATGGATTGAAATCTATCAAGGATAGATGTACCTTCCTTTTGCTGCCATTGAATGGGAAAAGACACTTTTTATCAAAACCCGTCTGATGATATTCAGGATCAAGAACATTGCCATCATCTTCAATTTAGAAATTTGAAGGAATCTCAAGCATGTTAAGATCAATGATTTGTTGCAAAGTTAATCTGTAGTAAAGCATCTTCATTACGTCCAATTCTGTTCGCATATCAATCCAAACATCCTCAATACGATGAACATGTGTGAAAACCCGTTTGATTTGAGAATTCATTTCTCTGCAATCAAAGGCAAATCTGGTTTTGAATTCCATCAAAGTGATCAGTTGCAATTTCTACTTCCATGTTTTTTGCCATGTACAGAATTGATCAAATAATTACTAATTACCAAGGGTTTGGCAAAAGAAATACCAAAACCAGGCCTATGTAAAGCATGCTGATCAGACTAAAATTCTATGAGTTGTCTGGCTAATTTCATTAGAATGATCCTATCAGTAGCATACCTAGGTAAGGTATACAACTCTCCTTTAAAGTATCCAACTCTCAAGTAAGTGAAGGTTAGAAACTGAATAAAGATACAACCATATTGATTTACCTTTTCCCAAGCTTTATCAGATACCCTTTTGATGGATAACTATCTATCAAACAAACATCGGAAATGCCCAAAGAAAGCATTTTGAACTCTTCTATAATGAAACTTACTATTAGCCAGAGTGAGCTAATCATAGTAATCCCAAACTAGAATCTGAATACGATCTCCTTTGGTTGAGAGTCCAGAGAAAGATCCCATGGCAAAAGCAATGTAAACAAGGGACGAATTCATGTAGAAAGACACTGAAGTCCCTACATTGAGCAACTATTGACATAGTATAGTGGTAATCAATTCTCCCGAAAAGATATGTTCTTTATTCTTGAAGATCATGAAGATGAATTTGTACATCTGTGGTTCAAAATCGATGGAATCTTTAAGACCACAAACCCTACTGAGAAGAATGATAAGATCTTTTTACTCCTGCTTGAAATTAGATTAGTGAATGGTCTTTGGCCATCTTGAGAAGTTGTTTCTCTTAGTAGCCAACCAATATTGATTTACATACTTCTGATAATCTCCCTTTTTCTCATTCCATATTTCCCAAGATGATTCTTTGGTACATGTAATGTTTTTCACTTTCAAATGCAAAAATGTGAAATGTTCTAGGCCTCAGAATGCCCTTAAGAAAATTCTGTACAGTTGCAAGCTAGTGGTCATATGGTACAAGCCGTACCATCAGTTAATGTCGTACAGTAGACAAACACAGTAATTTGTATGGTGAAGGGGGAGTTGGTCCATACGATGGAGGAGGGGTGGTCCGTATGGTGAAGGAAGGTTGGTAGCAGTCCGTACGGTGATCCCAGCAGGCCGTACGGTGACTCCAATAGGCAATATGGTGATTATATCAAGCCATACAATGAAGAGTAGATCAGTACAGATGGATGGATGGGTGAGTAATGTGTAGTACAGTTGGGTATCTGGAACCAAAACACAATCTTGCTCATACACAGAAAATGTTGATGGAATTCATACAGTAATGAAGACTTGAAAATGGAAGTACATAGAATCAAGTAGATCGAGCCAATAAATATTCGCAAAAACTCTTCAATTAATAATTGCTGAAAGATGGTGCTTCGACTTGCCAGATCCAAGCGAAGTATTACATGCAACAACAGAATAGGGTGAAGGTTGAATCCCACCGAAACTGCATGAGCCAAATAGGGAAGGTCTTTTACTTCCAAAATGGTGAACTATAGAGAACCCTAAACAGGAGTTCGCAGTACAAAGAAATAATCCGAAAAATGCCTCCTAAAGACTACCTACAAGCCGTGCTTAAATACCCATCGGGAAACTTTCTGGGGGTGTACAAAGATAGTCGACGACGACACGAACTACAGAAATAAAACAAAAATGGGTCCGAGGTACATTAAATCAATCGGCCCATTACAAAAGTTTAATTTATTATTTGTTTTATAACAGGAACATTACAGTCCTCCCGTTCCAAAGTTTGCTTGTCCTCAAGCAAAATGCCGGGTGCTGGAGAATGTGCTTGCCTTCCCACGTTGCGTTGTCCAACGGTAGTTGTCACCGGCAATACCAAGGATTCCTTTACAGTGTGGTTCTGTAGGATTTTTTCACATACTTCGAGGATCTCAGCTAGTTCCAAAATGAGCTTCCCTTCTTCGTTGAGTGGTGGGAGGTCGGTAGCAATTGTGACGTTTTGCCCTATGGCTTTCTTTAGATAAGAAACATGGAAGGCATTATGAATGCGGCTTCCCTCCGGAAGTTCCAGTTCATACACTACTTCACCAATGTGATGAACCACGCAATAGGGGCCATAAAATCGTGGCTTCAATTTTTTCTTTCCTGTTCCCTTTAATGAAGATTGTCGGTATGACTGGAGCCGGAGATAGACCAGATCCCCCACTTTGAAACTCCTCTCTATTTTGTGTCTGTCAGCGTACAACTTCTGTTGATTTTGTGCCCATTGTAGGTTTTCTTTCAAGCACCTCATTATGTCCTATCCCTCTTGAAGCCAGTCCCTCGCCCTTGGTGCGCGACTGTCACCTAGAATTGTATCGATGGAGAGGGGTTCGTACTCGTAAAGAGCTTTGAATGGTGCTATTCTGATGGACATGTGGTACGTGGTATTGTAGCAATATTCCCCCAGATGGATCCATTTTATCCACGTCTGCTGTTGTGCTGAAACATAGTTCCGAAGGTAGCCTTCAAGCTATTTGTTCACAATCTCTGTTTATCTGTCCGTTTGTGGGTGGTAACTTGTACTTGGTGATAGTTCTGTCCCTGCCATCCGAAACAATTCTGTCCAAAAGATACTGATGAATCGTCTATCCCAATCACTGACGATGTTTCAGGGTAACCCATGCAAATGAAAGACCTCTCTAAAGAATGGATCAACAACTTGTACGGCTTGAAGGTCGGAGGGGATGGTGAAGAAATGTGCATACTTTGTCAATCTGTCAACCACCACGAAAATACAATCCTTTCCATTCACCTTGGGAAGCTCTGTTATGAAATCCATTGATAAACTTTACCACTTATGTTTGGAAATTGGCAAATGTTGTAGCAGCCCGGCAGGAAGAGTATGTTCGGACTTGTTCTGTTGGCAAACTGTACACTCTCTTACATACTGCAACATGTCCCCTTTAAGTCCTTTCCATGAAAACCTCTCCCGAAGACTTCTGTAAGTTTTGAGGAAACCCAGGTGTCTAGCTAGAGGTGAGTCGTGTACTTCCTTCAAGATTTTCTGCTTCAATTTGGATTCTGGCACCAACTACATCTGATTTTTATAGTAGATGATGTCATCCACCACTCTGTACTGATCATTGTGAGTGTGGCCATCCATTATTTCACAGGCAAATGTATTTTTGGAAGATTCCACTAATAGATGTGCCTTCTAGTCAGCTGAAATCTGGTCTAGTGAGCAGATGGTGGGTTTCTTGGACAAGGCATTTGCAACCACATTGTTCTTCCTTTTCACATATTCAATGTCAAAATCAAAAGTTTGAAATTTTCTTACCCATTTTTGTTGCCGTTTGTTCAAGTTCTGTTGCTCCAGAAAATATCTCAGACTGTTGTGATCCATACGGATGACAAACTTGGCACCTACCAGATATTGCCAGAACTTGGTTAGTGCATGTACGATGGCCAACATTTCTTTGTCGTAGATGGAACATAGGCGTTTTGCTGGCGTAGGCTTCCTGCTCTCATAAGCAATGGGATGTCAATCTTGCATCAGTACCACTCCAATGCCTTCCTCGGACGCGTCACACTCCAAAATGAACGGTTGAGTGAAATCAAGTAGTGCAAGTACAGGAAAAGTGCTCATGGCCTCCTTCAGTTTATCAAAGGTGAGTTGTGCCTTTTCATTCCACTGGAAAGACTGCTTCTTTGTTAGATTTGTTAAGGGTGTGCTGAGTTGAGAGAATCCTTTAATGAACCTCCTGTATTAACTGCATAGTCCGAAAAATCCTTGCAGCTCCGTGAGTGATTTTGGAGGAGGCCAGTCAAGGATAGCTTGAATCTTCTCCTGATGCACTTGAACTCCGTATTTACTAACAACATGCCCCAAGTACAATATTTTTGTCATACCAAATTCAAATTTGGATTGCTTGGCAAACAGAGACTGTTCCTTCATGATACTTAGAACTTCATTCAGGTGCTTTAGGTGCTCCTCCCATTTCTTGCTATAAATAATAAGATCATCAAAGAATACCAATAAATACTTACGCAATTGTTTGTTGAAGATGCGGTTCATGTATGATTGAAAGGTAGCAGGTGCATTGGTCAATCCGAAGGGCATGACCAAAAACTCATAATGTTTATAGTGATAATGGAAAGCCGTCTTCTCCACATCTTCCCTCATGCGGATCTGATGGTATTTGGAACGGAGATCTATTTTTTAAAAATAGACCGTGCCATGCAATTCATCTAGTAGCTCATCTATCCTTGGAATGAGATATCTATTCTTTATTGTTTTTTTGTTCAACGTGCAGTAGTCCACACATGCGCATCGTCCCCTCCTTTTTGACCAATACCACTGATGATGTGAATGGGCTAGAACTAGGATGCATCCATCCTTCCCCTAGCAATTCCTGTATCGTCCTTTCGATCTCATCTTTGAATTTCTTGGTGTGGCGGTACGGTGTGGTTCTGATTGGCTTTACTCCTGATTCCAATTCGATAGTGTGTTCAAACCCTCGATGAGGTGGTATGCTAGGAGGAATATCCATGAAAACTTTATCATGTCTACTTAAAATATCCTAGAGTTCTTCATCCTGTGGAGGGGTTCGGTGCCCCTTTATAGGTTTTGCTGAGATAAAACAATGTGTAGCCCACGCAATGTCATTGTGCCGAAAAATTGCCTCCATCCGATGCGCAGAAACTTCCTTCGGACCTTTGTTTGCCATTCCTCGGAGGACAACCTTCTTTCCGTCAACAACAAAAGTGAAGTCCATCTGTTTGAAACTTTGAAGTGTATTCATTGAGTGTCTCCATCCATTGTATCTCGAGAATAACTTCCATGTCAGCAAGCTCCACTATGAAGAAATCCTCAGCCACTATGTGATTCGCCATTGTGATACTTAGCTGAGGAACAAGGCGTGTGCAGGGTAGAAGAGTCCCTCTGGCAACTTTGACCTGAAAGCATACGTACGCCTCCGTAGGTAGACTTCTTCGTTTTACCAAGGATGAGTTTATGAAATTTAAAGTGGCCCCTCTATCCAGCATTATTGCAACCCTTTGTCCTTGAAGGGTACCCCGTACACGAAAAATTGTGCACCTCGGACTGTCGGCCAAGGCAATGGTTCCTCTGCATTGTACCAAAGCTGCAATTCTCTCCGTATGGTTTAAACTGGCCATCTTGGTGTCATGTGGGGTTGGTTATCTTCAGTCGACATTTCTTCCTATTCATCCTCATCATCGGACATGACCTCAATGTAATGGATCTTCCCCTTCCCGAGGCATTGGTGGCCAGGCTACTAAGGTCCCTTGAAATTGACACACAATTTCTTCCTTCGGAGTTCCTGTCTGATAGCTTCATCCAACGACGGCTTCTTGGGCGGAGGTTTGTCCCTTGGAAACGTTGGCGGTTTAGAGTGTGAGTGACTTCGAGAGGATGATGTCGATGACGATGCCATACTCCGTGCTTTATTGATTGCTTCTCACAGGGTGGTAGGATTGAACCGCTTTACCCAACCTTTTAGAGATTTTGTCAGTCCGTCCATGAAGAGCACTACCCATCTCCTTTCGGAAATGTCCATGACCGAGACGAAGAGTCTTTGGAATTCCACAATGATTTGATCGAATGATCCAATTTGTCTCAGTTGTGCCAAATCTTTGAAGTTGAGTTCTGGATCCTTACCATCAAATCGCTCTATCAATCTCTCCGTGAATTCTACATAAGTATTTATTTGATCATGCCCTAATGTGATGGTGCTCTGATGCCACCATTTGTGCACAACTCCTTCCAAGTGCAGTGCGACAAATTTGATTGCTTCTTCTTCTGGCATAAGATTCAGTTGGAAGTAGGTATTGGCTTTCATTACCCACGGTTGTGCAGATATGGAACTGGATCCATCAAATGGAGATAGATTTACCTTACTCAACTTTCTTCTAAGATCATTGTTAAAATATCCTCTATTTTCGCCTCCAGAATGTCATTCTCAGATCCGCATAATCTTTGTAGGATATATCTTCTTAAAGGTTTGCATTCTTCCAGTCTTCTCTCAGTTGTTCTTGTATCTCTTCGAAGGTTGGTTGTTTCCTTCTGTGTTGTGCCTCCGTTTGTGATGGAAAAGTTGGCATGGAAGGTCGAGAGCGTGCTAGATGAGGGTTTGATTTACTTGACACCGAGTCCGCGTCGTGACCATTTTGTTCCCTGAATATTTTGTTTTCCACCAACTTCTTGAGAGTTTCTTCCATGAGTCGTTGCGTTCAGTGATCTGCGCCTGATTCTTGGCAAGTTCCCTTAGTAGTGACACGAGTTTGGCAGCGGTCAGTTCCGATTGGACAACCATTTGATCAATGGAATGTGTCCTTCTCTTTTGGCTATAAACTCTCATTCATTGTCCACATGCTAGCAAGATCAAAGCGCTCTGATACCACTGAAATGTTCTAGGCCTCAGAATGCCCTTAAGAAAATTTTATATGGTTGCAAGCTAGTGGTTGTACGGTATAGGCCGTACAGAGGGGAGGTTGAGATGCTGTACGGGGGTGGGTGTGTTGTATGGTGGTTGTACAAGATGTCAGTTAATGCTGTACAGTAGACAAACATAGTAATCCATATGGTGAAGGGGGTTTTGGTCCGTACGGTGAAGGAGGGGTGGTCCGTATGGTGGTGGAGGGTTGGTAGCAATCTATACGGTGATCCTAGCAAGCCGTATGATGACTCTAGCAGGCAATACGGTGCTATAACCAGCAAGCCGTACGGTGACTCCAGCAGGCAGTACGGTGATTATATCAAGCCATACAATGAAGAGTAGATTAGTACGGATGGATGGACGGGTGAGGAATGTGCAGTACAATTGGGTATCTGGCACCAAAACACAATCTTGCTCATACACAGAAAATGTTGATGGAATTCACACAGTAATGGAGACTTGAAAATGGAAGTACACAGAATCAAGCAGATCGAGCCAATAGATATTCACAAAAACTCTTCAATTAATAATTGCTGAAAGATGGTGCTCCGACTTGCCAGATCCAAGCGAAGTATTACATGCAACAATTGAATAGGGCGAGGATTGAATCCCACCGAAACTGCACGAGCCAAATAGGGAAGGTCTTTCACTTCCAAAATGGTAAACGATAGAGAACCCTAAATAGGAGTTCACAGTACAAAACGTGACCCTTGGTGTATTGAAAATGGATGAATATGTCAAAACGCCTCTTTTGCAAGCAAGAACATGAGCTATAATGACAAATTTTAGGCGTTCTTTGCATGAGATCTCAACGTTTAATGCTTGGAAACACTTAGATAAAGAAAAACACCCCTTATGGAATGAATTTCATACCATGGAATGGAGAGATTTGAAAATTCCGAGCAAAAACAGGTTCTTGGAGGGCACACGCTTGGAGTTTTTTGGTGCATGAAGATCAAATGCATGTATTTGAGAGCAAAACAAACCTTTTGAAGGTGTTTGCATGTTTTAAAAATGTAACATAGAAAAAAAAAGCACCATTTTGATACCATTACATGTTTTAAAAACATGTAATGGGGTCTCCCAAGGCAAAAACGCACCTTTTAGGTGCATATGCATGTTTTAATAACATGCTTTTTGCCCAAAAACAGGTTTTGGGGATTCAATTACACGTTTTTGGTGCAAAACGCACCTTTTGAGTGCAAATACATGTTTAAGTTACATGCATATACAACTTAAGGCAAAATCTCATCTTTTAAATGCATATGCATATAACTTATGTAGCTCAACTTGTTGATGTCATTGCACATCTAAGTGAGTTTACATGGAATGACATAAAAAATGTTCACTTTTAAGTGATTTTACATGTAATGGCATAAAAAGGCCCACTTTTAAGTGATTTTACATGTAATGGCATGAAAAAGGTCAACTTTTAAGTGATTTTTGTAAAGTTTTATATTCAGTAAGTCTGATTGGTGTAAATCTCAATTCAATATGAATATGTATAATTCAGAATTTGTATCGCAGAGTAAAACTATTATGTACTTATTGTATGATATTATTAAGAATGAGGTTATTCATTGAAATGAAGAGTGGATTAATATATTGTAAGTATGAACTCTAGATTGCGATAATAGAGAAGAACTACCGTGGTTATTGGTTCTTTATTCATTGTAGTCTATCATGTCTATATACATCCTATTGAGACAGGACGTGACCCAACACGGTGACCATTCAACCAAGGGTCACGATAATTGCTTAACATGTATGTTGAGCTAACAGTTTGTTAAGGATATTAAGATAATGATAGCAATTGTAATCGGCTCTCAATAATAATATTGTCAAAGCCGATGACAATTTATTATCGACAGTTGGTAATAATATCTTTGACGTGAATATTACATCGGCTATTCAAAGGAATATTTCATAAGTAGATTCAATAATATTATATGTGTATGTGTGTGTATATATATAGATATATATATATATATATATATATATATATATAATATTATTTGTATGTATAACATATGACTCAGTCATGGAATATTAGATTGAATACAGATTAAATTTTACTCATGCTAACAATCTTAACACTCCCTCTTTAGCAAGGGAAATTTAAAAAAAGAAAAAAGATTAACTTACATAATCAATGTAGTCATCATTATGTTTTAAGCTAAGAGAGAGAAAGAAGAAGGAAAACATAATGGATTTTCATGGTGTCTGGCTATCGCTCAAAAGACCCATGAAGGTTATCAATGTGTCCGGCAAGATCTGGCCCAAAGAACAAGGATAACCTAAACTTTCAAAACAATCGATTTTCATGGTGTCGCCCAAAAGACCCATGAAGGTTATCAATGTGTCCGGCAAAATCCGTTCCAAAAGATAACAACAAATTCAACCATTATTTGAAATTAGATCAACTAAAATAAAGTCGTCACTTTATCATAGGATTAAAACACATGAAAGGTCGTCACCTTTCTCAAGAAAAGTCGTCACTTTTCACAATACAAGCTTGCAAGAAAAAATAAGAAAATAATTTGTATTCATGAATAATAGATGCATTTACAATCATACCATACTAAGTTTTTCTCGGAAGTATACAATTTTCAACTTTGCAAGAGGATTGGTGAAAATATCAGCATTTTGTTCATTTGTATTGATATAACTCAATTTAATGATATCTCTTCCAACCATGTCTCTTATGTAGTGATAGGGAGTCTCAATATGCTTTGATGGATTGTGGAAAACTGGATTTTCTGATAGCTTGATGCAACTTTGGTTATCACAATGAATCACAGTTGGTTTTAGAGGTTTTCCAAATAGCCCAAATAGAAGTTTTCTTAACCAAACTACTTCACTTGCTCCTATAGAAGCGGCTACATACTCGGCTTCGGTAGAACTGAAGGCAACAACTTGTTGTTTTCTACTGAACCAAGATATCATAGCCGACCCAAGACTGAAGCAACAACCTATAGTGCTCTTGCGGTTAGATGAACATCCTGCCCAATTTGAATCAGTATGTCCTTCCAAATTTATCTCAACCTTTTCATACTTTAATCCAAAACCAATAGATCCTCGTAAATATCTTAATATATGTTTTGCAGCCACAAGGTGGATCTTCTTAGGTTTACACATAAAATGACTAAGGACATTTGTAGCATAGCATATGTCAGGTCTGGAATTTACAAGATACATAAGAGATCCAATTATTTGCTTGAAGAGTGTAGGATCAATGTCCTTAGATTTTGATGCTTCTTCTTTCAGCTTGTGTAAATTTGTTTCCATCAGAGTAGATAAGGGCTTACTATCCATCATTCCAAATCTGGTTAGAATATCTCGAGTGTACTTTCCTTGATGCAAGAAAATGTAGTCTTTCTTTTGATTAACTTCTAATCCCAAGAAATAGTGTAGTAGCCCTAAATCTTTCATTTCAAATTCAGCTATTAGATCTTGTTTACATTTTCAAATTTATCATCACCTATTATCAGCAAGTCATCAACATATAGAACAAGTATTATCATACCATCATTTGTGGTTTTGAAGTATATATTAGAGTCGGCTTCATTTTTTGAGTACCCAAGTTTGGAAAGATAGTTATCTATCCTTTCATACCAAGCTCGAGGAGCCTGTTTGAGACCATAGAGTGCTCTCTTGAGTTTACATACATATGATTTTTTTATTTTTTATGGTGAACCCTTAAGGTTGTTCTATGTAGACTTCTTCATTAATGACCTCATTTAGGAAAGCATTTTTTACATCCATTTGATAAATCTTCCATCCTTTTGATGCTGTAATTGCAATAATTGTTCTTACAGAAGTGTAACGAGCTATTGGTGCAAAAGGTTTCTTCATAGTCAATGCCAGCTTTCTGGGAGAATCCTCAAGCAACAAATCTAGCTTTGTGTTTTTCAATACTTCCATCAGCGGCATATTTGATTTTGTATAACCATTTTGAAGATACAACTGTTTTTTCTTTAGGCCTAGGTACAATATCGCAAACATCGTTCTGAATTATGGAATTGTATTCTTCTATCATGGCATCTTTCCACTCTTGGGACTTTAGTGCTTCTTTAGCTATAGATGGTTCGATTTTGTTTATCTCAGTTATAAGAGCAGTATAACATGATTGGTTGCGAGTTCTCTTATTTTCTTTTGAGATCTCATCTAGTTCCACATTGTTTTCTTCAAACATCTTCCTTGCCCATAATGGTCTTTTCTTCCCATCAGTTATATCTGGTTCTCTCTCTTCAGGTGTTTGCTCCCTTTGATTTTCAGATTGTCTAATTTCCTCATCATCTAAGATTGGTTCATCTTCTATGCCAATTGAAAGTTTTAAAGAAGAATCCTCTTCAAAAATTACATCTCTACTTATTTCAACTGATCTTTGTCCGGGAATGTAAATTCTATAACCCTTGGAATTTTCACAATATCCTATAAATATACCTCTCTTCCCAGAAGGTTCAAGTTTAGTCCTCTTTTCTTTGGGTATGTGAATGTGTACTGGACATCCGAATATTCTAAGATGGCTTAGATCTGGTTTGATCCTTGAGAAGACTTCTTTAGGTGTGGTATTCTTTAAAAATGAATGTGGACATCTATTTTGAATGTATACTGCAGTCTTAGAAGCTTTTGCCCAAAAGGAGGCATGCATATTTTGATCGTGTAGCATAGCTTTTGCAACTTCAATGATGGTTCTGTTTTTCCTTTCTGCGACTCCATTTTGTTGAGGATTATAAGGTATTTCATACTCCCTCTTAATCCTAACATAATTACAAAAAGTTTTGAAGATATCTGATGTATATTCTCCTCCATTGTTAGATCTTAATGGTTTAATCTTTTTACTTGTCTGATTTTCTACTAATGCTTTGAAGGTTTTGAATTTTGATAGAACTTAATTTGATTATTTGGCTTTCAAGAAATAGATCCAGGTCTTCCTAGAAAAATCATCAATGAAGGATATGTAATAAAGAAAACCTCCTAGTGAAGGTGTGGGCATGGGTCCACAAGATCTGAATGGACTAGTTCCAAAACTGATTTTGACTTATGTTCACTAGAGGGAAAAGGTTTTTTTATGATTTTCCCTAGAGCACACCCTTTGCAAGTTCCTCTATGAGATGAGTCTAGTTTAGGAGTACCAAAAGTTATCTTATCTAAATTATGAAGTGAACTAAACCCAATATGCCCAAGTCGTCTATGCCATAATTCATTAACATTTGATGTTTCAAGACTAAGAGCTTGAGTTTTAATATTCCTTAATCTATATAATGTTCCAAATTTGGACCCTATGATAATAGCATTTTTCATATTTGAGTTATAATGCCAATATAGTACTTTGTTTTTGTTGAAGGTGACATGATATCCATCATCAGTTAGACTTGAGATAGAAATTAGGTTCATTTTTATGCCTGGTACAAATAAGACATCTTTAAGATTAAGTGTAGTTCCATCCTTTAATTTTGTAGAACATGTCCCAATACCTTTTACAGGATATGTAGAATTGTCTCCAATTGTAACTCCTTCAGTGATATGAGTTTCAAATGAATCAAACATATCTCTAAATCCAGATATGTGACGGGATGCACCACTGTCTATAATCCAAGCTTCTTTATTTGAATTTACTTTACTTGAAAGTGCGGAATAGTATAGTTGATTTTCATCTTCCTTTGTTTCTGCAAGGGAGGCTAGAATTTTCTCTTTCTGGACAGTTTCTGAAGGTGTGTCCTATTTTCTCACACTTAAAACACTTAACATGAGAATGATCTTTATTAAACTTATTTTTTATTGTTATTATTGAATTTCCTCTTCCTTTTATTTGATATTGTGTGAAGAGCCTGATTTTCTCCCTTTTGATTTGAAGTGATCCCTCTAGAGATTAGCCTTGATTCTTCTGCTATGCATTCATTTTTCAATTGATCAAAAGTAGGAATTGAGGGTCTGCTTACAACTTGTATGAAAGTATCCCAAGACATTGGAAGCCCTCTTAGAGCTATTAATGAGAGTTCTTGATCTTCGATTTTGTTTCCAATGGAAGATAATTGATTCTTCATTTCAGAAATTTTCTCAAAGTAAGAGTGAATAGAGTCTCCTTTTTCCGTTTTAGTATTCAGTAATTGGGATTTTAAGGTGATTAGTCTACTTGAGTTATTTATCTCAAATGTATTTTTTTGTGGTTTGGAATACTTCATATGCACTTTTGATCTCTAATATGGAAGGAAGGATGTGATCTTTAACTGAATCAACAATGATTTTCCTTGCTTTATTATTATGTCTTTTCCAGGTGAGTTTTTCGGTTTCATCTTGAGGTTTTTTTTTTTTTTGATCAATAAACGGCTAAAGCCTTTGATTATTTTTTATTAATAAAAGATTTTACAGATCCTCCATTCAAACAGGCACTGGTAGGAAAGAACGGAGAAGAAAACCTACAGTCTTGCTTGGGACAAAAGTCCTAAAAACTTACAAATGTCGTCAGGGCATACCCCTACTTTTAAATGAGAATTTAGTCCTCCTTGAGGAGTTTCATCAATTTACAATAATACATTGATGTTTCCTTTATTTCTTTACATGGAAATTTAATGCTAGTACATTTCATTACATGGGATTTAATAGATTGTCTTTAGATTACAGAGGGCATCTGGCAGATCATCTTCAATTAGTGGTGTTTTGCTTTCTTTAGCTCATTCCATTACCTATAGTCATCATCAAAATGACAGAGCAAGAGAAACTTCCATAGAAACCCATATTAGTATAGTTAGAAAATTAATAAGAATGTTAGGGATGCAGGGGGTAAAGGGCTGTCATGCTTAGTCAATTTTTCAATAAATTGATGTTATTTGTGGGTTTGAGTTGGTTAAATTAGCAAAAGTAAGACGGGCAAGGAGAATCACAGGAATAAGGACATACTGGAAAAAGGAAGGGTTCCAAAATGGGGCGTGAATAGTTATTGAACATATAAAGAACAGAGCATATATCGATCTATGATTTCGTTCACACATACATGTAAAAATCTCTTCATGCAATCTTGATGGCATATGAAAGGATTTCTCCATGTATATGTCTATGTTTTACATATATAAATACATGAATAGTTCTTTATTTGTATAAAATCAGTAACTTGTCAGTGTTAGGTTAAAAACTATACTAACAGCGCTCTCGGACAAGAGAAAGACCTGATAGTTAGGGAGCAGCTGGGGGGGGAGCAGGGGCAAGGGTAATTGCGGATAGGGTAACCATAATACAATCACAGAGCAGTTCGGGATAAAAAGTGGGGAAACCGTTCTCAGAGTATTAACCTTGAGGAGAAGGGGGCTGCAAAGAGAAAGAAATGAGGAACACACGGAATAGAAAATAGGTCTTGAGGCAAGGGCACTATAAAGAGGGGTACTAATGTAAAAGGAGGGGGAGATTTAGCTAAGAAAAGCAAAAATCTTTGTTCATATAATAAAATTACATTCTATTGAGCAATTTAAGAGTCTATAATCATCAGAGAGCCTAGATAATTTCATCCACTGAGAGTTTTAATAAACCAAAGTAAACAACACCCTAGCAAAATGTAGCAGGTCTTTGAGTTTTTACAGTCTGAATTTATTATCTTTATATGTCTACTGCTTTGGGTTTTCCATTGAAAACCATAATTATCTCAGAGGTATCTACCTGATATTTCTGAGATATTTGTAATGGTTTTGCAATTTATAAGCCGATACCAGCCTTTAAACAAATATAAAAAAGTATACTATTATAGGGATTTCTTTGTGAATACCCCTGCAAATTCTAAATATATGAATCAATTTGATGCTTATTATGTCATTGCCTTAGTGTATAGAGGGTTTGTTTTATACCAAGGGTTATAGAGGAAAGGTAAACGAAAGCTGTGCATTTTAGCCCTTATTTATATATGTATAAATAAACTTAGATATATAAATATCTTTGTATTTAATATATCTATATAAATATGCTGTTGTGGTGCCCTTTTGCTAAGGCTTGTTGGGATTGGCTATTAGACAAATTGCAATGGCAGGGAGTCAGGAATCAAAGATTTAGGGATTTTCTATTTTCATGGCCAATAAACAGATTAAAATCCAAATGGAGTATTTTCTGGCATGTTTTCGCTACGATATTGTCGTGGCACATCTGGAAAGAAAGAAACCGACGATTATTCAAGGACAAATCGATGCAGGTTGATCAGTTCTTGAGTAAAGTCCAGTTTGCAATTGAAGAAGTGATTAACAACAGAACAGTTGGACTGAAATACAAATATCTAGTCAAGTGGGACTTAGATATGGAAAAGGTGTGGAATATCAAGATCAGGGCTGAGCATTGCTTGAAAGCTAAAAAGGCCGAGAGATCAATCATGAAGTGGATGCCCCCCCCATCGGGTTGGGTGAAATTAAACTTCGATGGAGCAAGTTGCGGCAACCCTGGGGCAAGTGGGATCGGAGCTGTAATTAGAAATGAACAGGGTGTTGTTCTGGGATGCATCGCCAAACGCTTGGGCATAGCATCTAACAAATTTGCGAAAATAGCAGAGCTGGAGGCTGGATTAAATTGGTGTGTGTCGAACAACCATTTAAAAGTTGTAATAGAAGGCGACTCACAAGTAATCATAAATGGAATTGCGAACAGCTCATTGCAAAATTGGAAACTGGTTGAGTGGATGCCCAAGATCAAAGCACAACTATTATGTTTGACGGAGTACAAGTTTCAACACGTTTACAGAGAAGGTAATCGAGTAGTTGACAAATTGGCAAATGTAGGCATTGACAGTGATTCCCTGATGAGTTTGGATAAGGGCAAATCCATTCCAACAGATCTGAAAGATCTAATTGCAAATGACTGCAACTTTAGATGTCACTGACCCTAGTCTCCCAGGAGGTTATTAAAGGCACTTTTTGATCCTTCTGAAGTAAAAGAGAAGAAATTCATGAAGAAAGCCTGGAAGATCTTCAAGAAGTGTGTTGTAGAGGAGAATAATCTGGTCAAATTTATGAGGGTATTTTTTTGGTTGATGTAAATGGTTACTGCCCCCTAGGTAGAGCTTATCAAAAAAAAAAAAAAAAAAAAAAAAAAAAAAAAAAAAAAAAAAATATATATATATATATATATATATATATATATATATATATATATATATATATATATATATATATATGTTTATATATTTATAGGTTCTAAAATGTACAATGCTAGGGGGGTTGTTAGAAAGGTCCTTAAGATAGTAATGTGTTGATAATTTCTACTTTTAGATTTTGTTTTCTGTTTGGATTAGAAGGATCTCTTTATCGTCCGTTCCTTCATTGGCCAGTTTGTCGTCTTCAGTATTACCTTCTCTGTAAATGTGCTGAATTATAACTTCTTCTATTCTATCAATTTTCCTGATTGTATCTTCTAATTTAGAATTAATTTTCCAATTAGGGGTGGTTCTTTTCCTTAGAGCATTAAGGAGAATCTGAGAGTCTCCTTCTATGATTAATTTCTTAATTTCAAGTTTGTTACAGTAGGTGAGACCTTCGCTTACTGCTTCTAGCTCTGCTATGTTGTTGGTTGTCTGACCTAGGGGTTTAGCTTTTTTAATGATCCATTGTCCGAGATGATTTCTTAGGATGAATCCCATGCCGAATGCCCCGAGATTTCCTCGGGAGGCTCCATCGAAGTTGAGCTTCATCCATCTTGGGGGGAGGGAGGGGGGTACCCAACTGCATTCTTCTTTAGCTTTGTAATTTTTTGATTTGTGATAAAGAGGTGGATTATTAATTTGTGGCCGGTTTTTTTTAATTTTTGCATCCCATGATGTGAATTTTCCTTCAATTTTAGTAGTATTTCTGAGGTGATTGTTCATGACTTCAGTTGTAGATACTTCAATTTTGTTGACTAATTGTTTAACCGACATTTCTTTGTTATTAAAGACTCTTCTATTTCTCTCTTTCCATATTTCCTAGGTTGTAATTGCTGGGATAATATTCCATATTCTGTCATAAACGTTTTTCTCTCTGCTTTTTGGCCAACCTTTGATGTATTCCTTCCAAGTGTCAGGGAGTGGCAATTTCCAATTGAGTTTTTCTTTAATCCATTGCCAGCATTCATTGGAGAAGTTGCATTGGAAGAGCAAGTGATCAGCTGTTTCATTATCTTTTTTACATAGAGTGCATCTAGACAGACCTTCAAAACCCATTTTTTGGATTTTGTCAGCTGTGAGAATGCTGTTTTGAAGGGCAGCCCACAGGAAGATTCCAACTTTGGGTAGGATTACTGGGTCCCAACATAGGTTCATTGGGATATTAATTTCCTCCCATCGTTGGGAATTGAGGATCGCATTGTATCCTTCTTTTACTTTATATGTTCCATCATTAGATAAGGCCCATCTAAGTTTATCCTCCTTGTTATTTAGGTATATTTTATGATCTTGAAGGATTCCCTCTAATTTTGTTCGATCATTAATTGGAATGTTGAAGTTTGAGAGGGGTTTCCATTTCCATGGGTTGTCTATGTTAGATAGATCATATTCCACATAGTCTGCCACCTTTGTCCCCATTCCCATTTTTAGGAGAGTTATGGTTTGATCAGAAATGTTATAAGAGTTAAGATGGGGTAGCCCATTCCAAGAGTCCTCCCAGAAGAGGGCTTTGTTCCCATTTCCAAGATCCTAGGTTACATATTTGAAAATGATATAGCGACATTTTGATAAAAAATTCCAGAGTGCTGATCCCTTAGGAGGGTTTTTTGTTCTAAAGAGAGAGGTGAGATCTTCAGGATTAAGGTATTTGTTATAAAGGATTCTAGCCCATTTACTGTTGTTGTCTTGGAACATACGCCATACTTGTTTTGCCCCTAGGGCTTCATTTTTCCATTCGAGGTTCTTAATACCTAGTCCTCCTATGTTCTTTGGTCTGCAAATGTTCTCCCATTTGATCAAGGCTGCTTTCTTTTTATCTTTAGTTCCAGTCCAAAAGAAATTTCTTAATTTGGATTCTATTTTTTTACTGGTATTTTTTGGGATTTGAAGACAAGATAACTGATATGTTAGTAATGCCGTTAGGACAGCTTTAATTTTTGTTGCTCTGCCAACTTTTGTTAGCCATTTTCCTTTCCAATTATCCTTATGCTTGTTGATTTTGTTAAGGATATCTTGCCATCCTTGATTTTGCTTCTGTTCATTACCTAGGTAGACCCCTAAGTATTTGTAGGGAAATTTTCCTTTTTTAAATCCTAGTAAATTACAAATTTGGTCTTCCTAGTTTTTGGGTGTATTCAGAAAATAGATTTCAGATTTTTCTTCATTGATTTTTTGCCCTAATGCTTTGGTATATTTGTCTAGGATAGTCTTGTAATTTTTGGCTTCATAAGTTGTACTTAGGCCGGCAAGAATAGTGTCATCTGTGAATTGTTGGTGGGTTGTGTTTTCCACGTTATCGGTAATTGGAATACCTTGAATTTTTGATTGGCTTTGAGCAAAATTGATAGATCTGCCCAAGGTTTCAGCCATAATGATAAAGAGGAATGGTGAGATTGGGTCACCTTGTTGAATGCCTCTAGAAGTGCTGAAGAAGCCTTCCGGAGTGCCATTTATAAGTAGGGAGAAATTTAGGGTAGAGATGCATTGGTAGATGAGGTTGATCCATCTATGTGAGAATCCAAAGGTTTGCATAGTTTTGCATAAGAATCGCCAGTCTACTTTGTCATATGCTTTTTGAATGTCAAGTTTGAGGAACATACATGCTTCTCTGTTCGACTTGGCAGAGTAGATTGTTTCCTGGATGATGGATATACCATCTATTATTGATTTCTAAATATGATGGATATATATACCATCTATTATATGATGAATATACCATCTATTATATGATGGATATACCATCATATGCACTTTTGATCTCTGATATGGAAGGAAGCATGTGATCTTTAACTGAATCAACAATGATTCTCCTTGCTTTATTATTATGTCTTTTCCAGGGTGAGTTTTTCGGTTTCATCTTCAGGTATTGGGATCTCTTTTTCAATGTATTCTTCAAGTTCCAGTTCTTCCAGAATTGTAATGATACGAGTTTTCCAAGAGAAGAAATTTGATGCACCTTCAAGTCTGTCCTCCATCTCGACGTTATTTGTCATTATTTCTTCCTTTTAAAAAATTGAGATTTCTCTACCAATTTGGCTCTGATACCATGTAAACTTTTATATTCAAAAGTTTGATTGGTGTAAATCTCAATTCAATATGAATATGTATAGTGCAGAATTTGTATCGTAGTGTAAAATTGTTATGTACTTATTGTATGATATTATTAAGAATGAGGTTATTCATTGAAATGAAGAATGGATTAATATATTGTAAGTATGAACTCTAGGTTGCGATAATAGAGAAGAACTACCGTGGTTATTGGTTCTTTCTTCATCGCAGTCTATCATGTCTATATGCATCCTATCGGGACAGGACGTGACCCAGCACAGTGACCATTCATCCAAGGGTCACGATAATTGCTTAACATGTATGTTGTGCTAACAGTTTGTTAAGGATATTAATATAATGATAGAAATTGTAATTGGCTCTCAATAATAATATTGTCACAGCCGATTACAATTTATTATTGACAGTTGGTAATAATATCTTTGACGTGAATATTACATCGGCTATTCAAAGGAATATTTCATAAGTAGATTCAATAATATTATATATATAATTTGTATGTATAACATATGAATCAGTCATGCAATATTAGATTGAATACAGATTAAGTTTCACTCATGCTAACAATCTTAACAATTTTACACATTTAAGTGATTTTTTAAGCACATGTCAATTTAATTTTAATAAAATATTACTTGAGTGAGACATAAATTATATTTAAATTATCATATTAACAATATAATGTGTAAACATAATTTAATAAGTAATATTTACTAGAGCGTTTGGTATAAATGTCAAAAATTAAATTGAACTATATAGTTAATATAGTCACTTAAGTGAAAAATCAAAAAACAAACTCAACTTAAAAATATAACATAAAGTGCACTACAGTTATTTTAAGTGAAAATTTAAATGATAAAGTAACTTAAAAACATAACATAAAGTGAATTTAAGTTATATTTTTTAAAAAGTGAATGTCAAATTAAAAAATAACATAATATTTTTAATTCGTGCAGTTGCATCAAAAAGGTCTATTTTTTGGGCACTAAATTGGTCATATTTTTTGATTGCCAACTCCAATTGAGCGATCAAATCAAAGGGAAAATCAAAAGCAATGATTTGAGGAAAACCAAGTATTAGGAACTAAGAAACACACACTCAAAAATGAAATTAAGGACGACAAAGGCCTAAAAAATCAAGCATAAGCTCGACAAATAGAAAAAAGAAAGAAAAGGACGACGAAGGCCTCAAAAATTAAGCATAAGCTTGACAAACAGAAAAAACAAAGAGACTTGACGAAAGCCTTTCAAGAATTTGCTACGTGAATTGGAGTTGATGGATCGATCAACATTAAGCAATTGAATAACAAATTCAACTTAGAGAAATGCAAAACTAGTTTGAAAAAGTTCCATACTGTTACCTGCATTTGGTTCTGACAAAATGCATGACAACATTGTCTTCTTGCCCACTCCTAAGTTTTTATAGCCCACTTCAAAATTTTCTCTTACTACAAGTTCCAAAACTACCTTTCACCATTTTATATATTCCTTTTATCACTTCCTTGTACCAATTTTTTAATGTGGTATATATTCCTACTAGGGAACTAATGCCTTGTTTTCCTTTGATGGTTTTGGGTGTCGTACGTTCGTATGCCCCTTCTTGCCTTTGTGTGTGGCTTCGTCATACAGCCTCGTGCGTATGTTGTATGACCTTGTGCACATGTCATACAACCCTAACTTAATATTTCTATTACAACGAACAACCTAGGAGCTTCGTGCATGGTTGGATACGAAAGCATATAGATAATCTTCTCTACCGCTCTCCCATACAGAGGTCCTATCAGATGCGTATCGATAGGCCTTGTACACGCCCAAGTTCCCTCTAGACGCCCTCCTCCTTTCTTTCCATATGCGTAGGGTTCCCCTTCCTACCTTGCTTCATATGTGTTGCCTTGGTGCTTCTCTCTTCTTTAGCATGTTATGGTCCTCACCCTTGTTCATCATGACTTTATTATTAGCCTCTTCTAGGGTTAGGTTGCCTTTCATGGTTTTATTTTCTTTTCCCTACCATCTTTTTTCTTTCTTTATTTTTCCTACTTCTCCCCTTGTTATTTTTCATAAGGAAATTTCCACCCTATTCCTTGTATTTTTTAAATAGTTCAAGTGTCATACCTCTTCTTGTTTTGTGATTTTTTCACCTTGTGTTTCTTTCCTTGATTTATTCCTAAGTCCTTCCTTGTGGATGGGAGTTCTTTTCCTTTCTCTTCTTTATCCCTAACTTTTACCTTCGATGCATTTTTCCATATGCAGGTACCTAGGTATGTCTGGTAGCATTTGTTTTTGCAACACGTTCCTAGATACTCCAGGTCAAAAAAATTATCCACTCTTGGGGCAGGCCCTACGCCCTTATAGCTACCATTTACATAGCTTCCTTCTTATTTTTGATACCATATTGCCTCTTCTCCTTTTACTATTAGTGGTTTTGCTGGGTTAGACATTACCTGCCATAACAAATTGGGTCTCTTTTTATAGGGTGCTTTGCCCCTTTCCTTTTGGCACTTTTCACTTTGCTCACATACTCGTCTCCTTCACATATGAGTAGGTCACCTGTCTTTACTAGTTCCTTGAGGGGTGGTCTAAGCATTGCACCATACTCCTTCAAGTCAATATCCTCCTCTGTATCTTCCTTAGGTTCGTCAAGTTCATCCGTTTTTGGTGGTTACTGTTTCTTTTGTTCTGTCACTACCTCTTCATCAATGTCATATGCCACAAATCCTTCTCTTCTCCCTCCTAGGGTACTTTTAGTTTGCAGTAGCCACTAATCCTCACCCATAGTTGTTGGAGGGTCGAACGGGGCATTTGTGAGATGTTTGTGGATTTTCAGGATTGCTATTCCTTCTACCCATTTCCCAACAAGTCATTCTTCAAGATCCATCATAGGCTTGTTCCAGTTCATATCTAGTCTATACGGTTCTCTAGTGATTATTGTGTCTTTCTCCAGTTCTCTATTATGGTTAATGGTCCACTTGCCCTTAGTAGTGTATCCTGACATGTTGATCCCCACTGTGTGAGCCCTCCTTTTCTAATAGGCCTTTAATTTAGATCCATTTACTGGTTTCTTGATGGGTCTATTGTTGAGTGATGCTAACTTAACAACCCTATTGTTCCCTATCTCTTTGATGTTATAGGGCCTCAATTAATGAAGTTTGAACTTTCCACGCTTGATTTCGTTGTGAGCATTATATTTTAGAACTAACTGGCCTGGCTTGAAGCTTATTTTCCAAAGATGTTTATTGTGCTAGAATTTCCTGAGGCACCGTGCTACTTTTATTGCCCATTGGGTTTTCATTCGTTTTTCTTCTAGCTTTATTAGGTTATTCAGTCGTTCCTTGAGACTATCATCCTCGCCCCATCTATTCTCAATTGCCACTCTAAGGTCTGGTATTATGTATTTTACTGCTACTACTGCCCTCTGGTTGTACATCATTTGGAAGGGTGCATGTCTTGTTCTTGCTTTATAGGTTGTTCAATATGCCCAAAGAACTGCCAACAACATTTCCTCTGATTCGTCTTCCTCCACATCATAAGTTTTATAGAGTAGTGACAAGTGATTTTAAATTGCAATTTTTGCAAGGATTATAAATCGAGTCTAAGTTGTCTCATTTTATTGAAGATTGTTTATTTCGCTTTCTTGGAGAGTAGTTTTTATCTCCTAATTCATTCCAATGAGGTGAAAATCCCAATGG
This sequence comes from Cupressus sempervirens, assembly GCA_028749045.1. Classification (NCBI taxonomy): domain Eukaryota; kingdom Viridiplantae; phylum Streptophyta; class Pinopsida; order Cupressales; family Cupressaceae; genus Cupressus; species Cupressus sempervirens. The sequence continues at coordinate 539,690,687 of CM053789.1, forward strand.
TTGCTTGCCTTTAAAAAAACTTGGATTGCTAGACTTAGTACAAAAAATTGTCTATTCTCAATGGTGTAGTTCATTCAATATCACAAATTGTGCTGAAATAAATACATGTATGATTGAAGATTTGCTATTCATTAACCTTGCAAGCAAGACAAATTGCAAAGCATTCATAGGAGATTGTCTAGTATTGAGGGGTTTCATTTGAGGCATTTTGAAGATCATTTATTTTTCTTTCTTGGGGACCTATGGTTGTGGCCAAATTACTTCGAGTGAGACAAAAATCCCAATGGTTGCCTAACAAAAAAAGTTGGGAAGGCTCGAGTTTGAGGATGGAAACCTTTTTTTTCAATGTTGTGGATTGGACTAAGATAAATTTACGTGCAATTGAAGATTTGCAATTTGTTAAGCCTTACAAGAATTTTTTTTTTAGAACATTCATAGGAGATTATCGGGTAAATATTTGGAAATCATATTTGAAGTTCATAGAGTATCCTTGTGTGAATTGCTATTGTTGCTTAATGTTAGATTTAGATGCCATTGTGAATGTGATTCTTATGTGGGTGTTTGAGCTTTTAAGTGACTATGCTTGTATGACTAGTTTGACATTTTTTGAGTTCTTTACTATGGGCAATCTATTCACTTTATAGCTGCCTAAGCTCTCAAAGCAAGGCAATGAAATTAAAGATAAATATTTGGGAATGAGTAGTTGTTGGTTGACGATTCATATCTTTTCCTTGTGGCATTATTTGGTAGCTATTATTCATGTAGGAGCAAGTTGTGGACTTCTCTGCATGAAACTAGGTGATGAAGATGTTTCAATGAGATGTCATTGTTGTCTAATGTTTGGTGTGAGTCTCAATGGTGTTGGTTGAAGAGTTGAACACTCAAATGTTCACTTAAGAATATTTGAGGGAGTTCCTATGATCAACTCATGATGGTCGCTAGATGTGAGGATTGAAGGATGCATAACATTGGTGCTATGTGAGTAAAAAGGTTGTTGCTAACATAAAGGCTTCGCGTAGAGAACATGCTATTTATCACCTATCTTGAGTGATTCATCCGACTTAAGTTAGGAAATTCATTATTGACTTTGCGGTGAATTATTGGGAGGAGAAAAAGCTAAAATATGGCTATTTGATAGGAGGGATATGTTGTATTGAAAGCACACAACCCCCCATTGCAAATAGGGACACACTCTTTCTATTTTTCAGTGGTTCTTGTTTTAGGGTTTTCGAAGTAGAGTGTCAACTTGGCTCCATAGAGTGTAATGTCCCTTTATGGGGACATTAGAATTATTAAGGGGGTCATCACTATAATATTGAATTTACTAGGAGAACTGAAACTTCATTTATTAAAAGTCAAATTGCTATTCCAAGTGGGCAAAAGAGGACAAGAAGAGTTAAGACGAAAAGATAGACAGAAAGGTAGTCGGAGAGTCACAACTGCAAGAATAAAAGGAGAAGAGACCCTTTCATTTGTTATGCTTGATTTCCTATTCAGATTTCTAGTTCTCTCTTGTGAGAGTTTTTAGAAAGCTTTAGCTTCCAGCCAGTGTGAGGATGTAGCCCCTCGTGCAGGAAGACAATCGACGAAAACCCATTGTCAGGGGAGATATCATTTCAGGTGTCTCGGTTGTGCTTACAGGTTCTTCTCTTTAGTTTTCCAATCTGACTGTAGAACTGTGTTTAAGATTGGATTTATAGTTTGCTAGTTATTGTATTGCTGTTGTATAATACAATAACGCTTTAGAAGTTATTTGAAAGTTGCTGGTTATTTTCCTACTGATGAATAAGATAATAACATGCTTCCGAATTAGTTGGAAGGTTGTTGGTTTAGTACTTTGATTTGTACTGCATTTTCCTTATGCTTGAGTCTTTAATATCACTGTGAAAAGACAGATTTATTGGAGAGATTTTTGGGTTTATTTGTTGTTCGCATTTTTATCTGCATGTGGATGTATTGATGAGTGTGTTATTTAAAAGTGAGTTTGAGTAAATACCTATCTCGAATTTCATCTGTGATCCATATTGATGGTTATTTGTTAAATGGGTTTGTACTTTGAGATCTACATTTAAAAGGGAAAACGGAAAAATTGGATTCAGGATAGTACAGTACTGGCTGAATTAATTACAGAACTGGTACGGGTCTTTACAGTGGTATCGGAGCTGGTTTTCCTGCCAGCCTGTGAAGTTTATTCAAAAACTTTAATTAGAGTTGCCGGACGGAGAATTCTTAATTAGAAATTTGTTAATAGAGCATCTTTCAGAGATCAAGTATTGCAGGCGAATTTTGATTAAAAGGCTGGAGCTTATATTTAACTGGTAATATCTCTCAACACATGGCCATGATAGTTGTTTGTTTCTGTTGAAGAAATAGTCTCAGATAGAACCATTTGGTTTGACATCGTGACACAACACATGTATGGTTAAAAGATCAAGTGCCTTTTACTCCAACAGTGTTCTTTCAAGTCAAGAACTGTGGACTAAGCAGTGAGTGATTCAAACTGCCAATTTAACTAGCTTTATATACAAGAGTCTTGTTAGTGAAGACTATCTTTTGTGGTGAAATATATGCTCAGGATAGCCACGTTGGAAGGTTACGAATTGAGTTTTCCCCCTACACAGTCGGATATACTTAATTGGAGGGCATTTGGATTTATTGCTGGGTAGAAATAATTGTCGGGTTTCAGTTGTGAATACCATGGGCTTGAAAACGTCAACAAAGAAAATGTTCTAAGGTGTTCACGTGCAGACTTGGTTACGCTTGGGTTGATTATTCACCGCCTGTGCCATATAACTGACGTTAGTGGGAGGAAGTCGTGGTATGTTTCTTAGTGGCAATAAGCAGTATTTGGTAGTGAAAGCGGGGAACTGTGGAAGGAAATTTTGACTGAGAACCCGAGTTTTCTACAGGCGGCATCTAGTAGAAGTCATGGCAGCACCATTATATCTTTTGAACACTAGATGGGATATATCTCCACTGTAGGTTGGAATCAAACTCCCAACTCGACAACAAGGATACGTTGCATCATTGAAAAGAAGCGAGGTTGCATGAGCAATCGCCTTCACGGGTCGGCCATGTCAAACAGTATTCACCAGTAGGAAGGTTGAGAAAGGAGGTCGAGAGTCTGCATCCGCTAGGGTGAAGCACGCATTAATAAGGGAGCACAAATATATTTAGCGTCAGTAAAAGGAGCCACGCATATCACCCAGTCCGCGGCAAAAGATTATCTATTTCAACGTAGAGTGTTGAAGACTTGTGAGGCAGTTCGGTGGTTAAGTTTTCACATGTCTGAGACATCATTAAAACTCGGCAGAAATAGAGAATAGGCGGATATTGTAACATTTCATTTGATAAATCGTGAAAAGAGCAGTTAAAAATCTGGAATTAACGACACACAGAAGTCCTATTTCTGCATGCAGTGGGAGTTACGGATAACGCATTAGATGAGACATGTAATGTGGCAAGCCGGTTCCGTTGCTAGAAGAGCATTGGCTATTCCCAACGAAATCCAAAACTTTTATCTGTTTAAGGGAAAGCGTCAGTACACGCAGAGGAAGCAAACGAGAACATTTTGGTTCTCTTGTGCATTCTGTCTGGGAGTGGGTTGGACACTTGTCGACTTAGCAATCAACATATTCATAAATATTCTCTTCAAATGAAATAGCTCGGGTAGCAGAAAATTTGAGAGTAAATTGAGTCGTGCTTACACCTGTCAATTTGGACTCTTTCAAAAATGGAAGTCTGTCGAGGCATAGGTATGATAGGTGATTGAGAAGCCATGGCATTGCACAAAGAAGAAAAATGATTTCTTTTTTTTCATTGCTAGGCAACAGTTGGCAACTCATTTTGTTTTAGATGTCGGGAGGTCTTGATGGGTATTAAAACGATAAAGTTCCAAGAGAACGATTATTAATATTCAAGCAACTTGAAAATTTCCAGGAGCAAGGGATATTTCGGGAAGTTATCAGGCCCTATCAAGCACACAAAATTTTTGTCTGGCATAGATATTCGAATGTGGAAGGGCGCAGACAGAATAGCTAAGCCAAGGGAGTTGGTTCGTGATGTGAACACACAGTACCTTTGCATTAGGTGTTGTAAACTTCCCTACACGGAAACAAGCAGTTAGTTGATGATTCATTTGTGAGGCTATAATATTAATCACAAATTGAAACATCTGGTTAAGAAGAGTATCATCCTCATTGAAAGCTTACCTGCAGCCGTTACAGAAAACATAGCTAGAGTGGTGTTTTGGAAATTTATATTCTACACCCAGGCATTAATAATTTGAGCAGCTGGTAAAATTTTGGGCGTAAATATTTATAAAATATTAAGGCGAAGTCACAATATTATGTGATCCCGTCCTTTTCACTGTGAAGACTACAATGCAAGAATATCAAGCAACAGAGATTGGAATATTCTAGAGTGTGGATATAGTTCAAGCAGAGCTCTTGTATTTGCAGGCAATTGTATTGAAGCCATCGGGTGGTCAACACTTCCTATATGCAAACAGGATGGAGATTGCGTTGCGCAGACATGTTTCCTTTTTCAACATATTTTAAGGGTACCAAGAGTTCTGTTGTTCTCGGATCAGTCAATAGCAAGATTTGTGGGAATGAAGACAATGGACATCTAGAAAAAGGTCAATACAAGTCCATTGATACATTGTCAAATTCTGTAAATGGAAATATAGTTGATGTGGAAGCATTAAAAATTTCAGCTCTAGAACGATCTCTTCACACTTATTGAGCAAGTTCACAATCTTTTCTTAGAGACCTAGGAGCAGGTCATTGAATCAAAGGCAGCAGAAGAACATGCTAAATTGCGCAGGCAGCAACATGAGTTAGAAGCAACCACCAAATAATCTATATTTGTTGACTCAAGTTTTAGCGACACAATCTGGACATGTATTGTGCTAGGCAATCATCGAGTAGCTGAGAAGATAAATAGTGAATTTAAGCCTCAGCTTATGAAACAACTGAAGTGTGGTGCAAATTCTCTACCTACAGGAGACTCTATAGTTCACAGTGGGAGTTTAACTCAACTAGACAACAGGAGAGCTGAACAATATATTTGGAAACTGGGAGCTACTTACAACAGCAAGGTTGGGTTGATTGCAACTGAGGTCAAAGGAATGCGTTGTGTTCATTGGTAAGCAGGTTGGAATTTGTACAGTGGTATAAGGAAAGAGGCAGTGCAAGAAAGCTTTTATTGCAGAATGAATGAGCAGCTGCAGGAATCTTCTGTTTGAGAATTCATAAATTGAATCTCAATATGCACATGGGAAGGATACAATATCATGCAGAGACATTGGTGACTTGAGTTAAATCATGAAGGCAATGCGACAGTGAAGTTAGATTTTTGATACTGTATTACAAAAAAACAAAGGAGAGTTGAAGAAGATAACAGACTAAAGTTGATTTCAAGCTTGGGCTATCACAGTTAGCTAAGTGAGTGTGAGATCAGCAAGGTTAGTTGGAATCTCGCATCAACATCAATACCTCTCAACTTGCAGTCACACCAATAACTTCCTGTAGCAGAAATTAACAGGATAACAACATTTAGCGATGGGAAGAAATTTGATCCAAGTCTTGAAAGGTGCTAAGAAACTACAAGTTCAGAATTCAGAATCCCTCATAAGAGCAAAAGTGTTCGACATTTACAGAGATTATAGAACTCTTCCTACCCGAATTCAGAATAATCTATCATTCAATGATTATATGGATCTTTATCTCGAGGAGCTAAATATGACAGATATGGCAAAAAGAGAGTATCTGGAGTTGGCCTAGGATCTCTTTGCAAACGAACAGCACACAAGGTTGTACGAAGAAATTTCGAGAAACTAGAATTATCAGATGGATGTTAAACAACAGACAACCAAAATTGATGGGCAACCTTCTCACATAGAAGATGTTACTCGAGATACAAGTTTTTATGTTGGTGAAATGAAGGTGAGTGTTGACAAACAGGCGGATGAGGACTGTTGCACTCGAGATTATTGCTGGGTGGAATCTTGGCATGATGAATCTTCTACTTTTGATGCCCATGACATTAAATTAGAAGAACATATCACGATGACCCAACAAAATGATGAACCATTTCGAAAAGATGATCAGGGAATGCACACCTTAAGGAGTCAGTTGAAGGTTAATGAAGAGAGAACTGTGTCTTCTCTAGTACATTATGATAGCACTCACAAGTTGGTTCAGGACATCTACAAAAAGGCACGAAGAGAAGGGAAAGAAGATTGGCTTGTTGCCGATCTGCCGGTGATCAAAACAGCTCTCGAATCCTTGAAATCAAAATATTTGTACTTGCTTTCTGACTGGGATAACATTCTGAAGGTTTCTGAAATTCAGGTTGATCAGCTAGATAAAGAAAGGAACGAGATTATGGAGCTTAAAAGGGAGATTAAGGATACTCATGAGGCACTGGATGAGGCCTGATTTACTGTACAGGAAGCAAAAAATCAGATTAGGACCATGAATCACTCTCAAGAGCAAGAGGATAAACAGAGACGAGAATTTTTTCTAGAAGTGATTGCTGAACTTGATAGCATCCAGCAAACGTATGCCTTGGATAATTGTCCCACGCGTTCAAGTATCCAAATTTCAGTCACTTTTAGCTTATCGATAATCCCGTGTTTGAAGTTGATGCTGATTGGATTTCCAACAATCCTCTTTTTGAAATAAATGAAGAGTCTCTTTTTGGTTATCATGATGAAGATGATTCTGATTTCAAGATATGGAATCCTGGTATGGTTCCTAGCAATGAATATGGGTCGCAGGATGGAAGTGGCGAATTGACTATGGTTATGTATCGCAGAACCAGTCCACATTGGTTTCCTATTTTCACACCATGCCAAAGTTAGTTGGATCATTTACATCAGCTTTTGGACAGATTTTAGTATAGTTTTGAGGAGAGTTATGTTTTGGTCATAGGTAATGCTCTTTCAGCTTCATTCTTATTCATAGTACCTATGTATCCAGAGGTTATCCAAATTGATAATGACTATATGGTATTTGATGCACTCAGAGTGCTACTTTCAACTTTTGAGTTGTTTATTTCTTACATCATCCGCTTAGGTCAGGTCTTCACACTCTACTGGATTACACATGGACCTTTGATATGCTTCTACCTCATCATAGCAGCGGAATGATATAACAGAGTTTGGGATCTAGGTGTTGGCAGATTGTATCTATGGTCGGACGAGGATTTTATTGTGGTCATGGTGTTGATCCGTGCTGATTAGATTTCAGGTACAGATGTCGAGTTCTTCCAGAGAATAATATGGGATCCAGGAACCCGGTTGACAGGTGGTTTTCAGCGAGACACTTTGCTTCACAGTTTGGCTAGATTTGTGTTCAATTTAGACTACAAGGTCAACTACAGATTCATATGGGATCTTGGTATTTATTGCTTGAGGGCAAGCAATCTCAAGGAGGGGAGACTTGTAATGTCCCTTTCTGGGGACATTAGAATTATTAAGGGGGTCATCACTATAATATTAAATTTACTAGGAGAACTGAAACTTCATTTATTAAAAGTCAAATTGCTATTCCAAGTGGGTAAAAGAGGACAAGAAGAGTTAAGAAAAAAAGATAGACAGAAAGGTAGTCGAAGAGTCACAACTGCAAGAATAAAAGGAGCAGAGACCCTTTCATTCATTATGCTTGATTTCCTATTCAGATTTCTAGTTCTCTCTTGTGAGAGTTTTCAGAAAGCTTTAGCTTTCAGCCAGTGTGAGGACGTAGCCCCTCGTGCAGGCAGGCAGTGGACGAAAACCCATTGTTAGGGGAGATATCATTTCAGGTGTCTCGGTTGTGCTTATAGGTTCTTCTCTTTAGTTTTCCAATCTGACTGTAGAACTGTGTTTAAGATTGGATTTATAGTTTGCTAGTTATTGTATTGCTGTTGTATAATACAATAACGCTTTAGAAGTTATTTGAAAGTTGCTGGTTATTTTCCTGCTGATGAATAAGATAATAACATGCTTCCGAATTGGTTGGCAGGTTGTTGGTTTAGTACTTCAATTTGTACTGCATTTTCCTTATGCTTGAGTCTTTAATATCACTGTGAAAAGACAGATTTATTGGAGTGATTTTTGGGTTTATTTGTTGTTTGCATTTTTATTTGAATGTGGATGTATTGTTGAGTGTGTTATTTAAAAGTGAGTTTGAGTAAATACCTATCTCGAATTTCATCTGTGATCCATATTGATGGTTATTTGTTAAATGGGTTTGTACTTTGAGATCTACATTTAAAAGGGAAAACGAAAAAATTGGATTCAGGATAGTACAGTACTGGCTGAATTAATTACAGAATTGGTACAGGTCTTTACATAGAGAAAATTTGGCCTTGAGGCGTGGTCAGGCTTTCAAGTCCCCAACTGAAAATGTAACTAAGTTTTGAGGTCAAAGTACAAAAAGTTGTTTAGTTTCAAGGAAATATTCCTAAATTATCAAGGTGTTTTGAAGAGTAAGTTTGTCCACATGAGCGTCAAATTTCCACTTTACTTTTGAACTTAAGCAACAATGATAAAATGTTGCAAGAGAGTGTAAACTGAAAAATCCTGATGGAGGTTGGTTTTCCAATCTTGAAAAAAAAGCATGAATGAATATGAAGTTAGAGACCCCAAAAGTCCCTATTGAGGTCAAATTTCCACTGAACCATTGAGTCAAATTGAGAATGAGGTTGTCGATAGTGTTGGATAATTTGTTTGTAAGACTTTTTGACTACAACTTACAAAATTGTGACTTTAGACAACATCTCATGAGATTACTCTCTTCTCTCAACAATAGAGGAGGCTCCCCTCTTACCGTAGGTGGCTTCAACACAAACTTAACAGAAATTATGAAAGGGGCAAATTCTCTTTATCAATTCCTCTTTTTCAGGAATGATTTGTAAGCAACTACAACTTTCAAACTTAACAAAAAGCCCTTTTTCTATGATAATACTAGTGGCTTGAACAATTTGAAAGACAACATTCTACTTTTATATTTTTGTGGAATAAGTACGAAAGTCTTCTGTGATTATCCTGAATTAGGATTCAAGTAGAATAACTAGTAAGGCACAAAGTCTCTTACTGATACTCTCAAATAATAAAAAGACTTGCACCTGAAGCCTAAAGTCTACATCTCTAAGTAATTACAGACACTTCTAACTATAATAATCCTTCCGTTTGAAGCACAAAGTTTTCAAACACCTAGATTGAATTATCAGTCTAAATGCAATAGGTAGCTCAAAGTTTGTACGTTTGAATTCAAATCTCTCTTGAACAAAGTTGTGAAACTCACAATCAACTCAAGAAAATGTCGTTACATTACGATTTGGATTGACACAGTCTCAAAGCAACTTGCCTATTTTGTTGAAAGCAATCTGATTCACATCCGAGCACAAAGTCTTAGAGTGCACATACAAACTGGCAGAGTTTTCTTCCATTGCCAAAAGATGAAAATTATAATGAGTATCCTCCTTTATTTATAGGAAAGGATTGAAGATAAATGTGGACAAAGAAGGGGAACTCTTAACTACCTTTGAATTACTCAAGGCTAAAAGGCCTAATGCAATTGTAGTTTGATTACGTGTTATAGCTTTGCACGTGGTACTATCACATACAATTACAACTTGTTTTTACATTACATGTAATTTGTCAACAAACCTAGACCTATTTATAAAGCATGTGAAAATGACTAAGACACAACTTTTATCTTATCATCCTTTTTCAATCTTTATTGTGCTCCATGATGCTCCATGATTGATGTGTTTAAGTTTGGTGAAAGCATCTCAAACCGTAATATGAATTTGTATCCTTGATTGTTCAGCATCAACAAACCTCCTACTTGAAATCAGTCCTGAGAGCTTTCTATGCTGTTATCATTCCAGTTTGCAGTTCCTTGAACAAGCATAGGAATGTTTCTCTCTTGTAAGTGGGGGTTTAAGGTCCCAATACAAGTCATTAGAGAAAGTACTTACCGCCCAGAAATGGGTTTCGAAGTCCATTTACAGCCTTGAAAAGATAATCAAAAGTGCATGCAAAACGGTTAGAGGTGGGTTTTTTTACCTCACATTACATATTGGGGAAAAACCTTGCTCTTTTTATGCAAAATAAGTTTATGGATGGCATTTTCAATGCCAACTGCATATAAGTGTTTTATCATGATGAGAAGAAAATGCATTGCAACCTTGGGAAGAACTCTTATTGGGATTTGGAGAAGATCATTAGCTGCAACACAGACTTGTAACTTGAGGGGAAGTACTTGCATTGTTTCAAAAGCAATACAATAAAAAATTTGAAGCCAAATATCCTCCTTTGAATCTCCAACCATGTAGCATGTAACAAGACTGCTGAAACATGAATAACTTACACCACTTCAAACCAAAATGTGAAGGAATAGATGCTTGAACTTTGAAGAAAAAATCCAATCTTTGTTGGTTTGAATTGGGGAAAAGATCTCCAATTTTAACTATACAGGCAGCCAAACTTGACCAAATCTTCAAAATAATGAATGCAAAACTCAGTTCTCTTTGACAAATGGCTGTGAATGAGAGGAAAAATGCAAAGGAATAACAAGAAGAAAGAAAGATTTCAACTTCCAAAAATGTGATATGCAACCCCAACCAAAATGGTGCCCTAGAGATGGAAAACACACTATTTGTGCATGAATACAAGCTGGAATGTGCTGTTTATGCCCTAGACAGGCTTCTAACTCCCAAAGCAGGTAAGTATGCTTGCAATCTTCCTTACAAATCCCGTTTTTGTTCAAGGAATGCCTTAAATGAACTGTTTAAAAGAAAACACAGGTTTCAAATGGTACTAACACGTTTTTATCAACAAATACATATGAGATTTGACTAAAATTGTCATTAATAGACATCGGTTCAAAACACAGCATTAGGAATGAGTAATGACATGATTTAAATGAGTATTTGCACATGTGCTTGGAGGAAAAATCACAACCAATGGCTTTTGAAATGAAATGCAGCCTTGATGAAGTAATGACATGTTTATATAGAGCATTTACATATGCGTTTTTAACAAAAATATCCACCAATAGTGTTAAATATGAAACACATGTATAAAGAGGTAACAAAAACACATTTTGATTAGTCATGACACATTTCCATATGCATCTTGGCTAAAAATTGCCACCATGCTGCTGCATTGACTAATAACAGGCTTTAGGAGGAGTCTTACATATGTTTCAATTCTTATTAAAACATGCAATTAAGGCAAAAATCACCACTTAGCCATTAGTTGGACTTTTATAAGTAAAACATATATACTTGGGTATGTAAAGATATGCTTATCATTTTAAAATCACTACTATTATTATAGATGGCTTTTTATTGCCAAATGCATGTATTTGCATTGTACAAAGGCTTTTTAAGATTGCCACCAATAACTAATGATGGGCTGTTTTGGCACATTCACATGTGCTATTGTCTTTTGTTTTTAAATACATGTAAATGCATTTAAACTTGTCACTATTGATTAATGGAGTTTAAAACAACACATGATTAAACACAATTTTAAGAAATGTAATTGACACAAAAATCACCACCTGTGCATATATTTTAAACACTAATGGGTATTCTCACGTGTATTTATGAGCAAACTTTAAAAGATAAGACATGTAATCAGAGTTTAAAAACCCACCATTACATGAAAAACTCATTAAACCTTCATGTAATCATAGTGTTGACATTGGTAAAATTGAAGATTCATGTATGAATTTGGTTCCACATTGCTTTAGTTAAATAATAATAGCTAGTTATAATATAGTTATTTTGTGTTCTATGCATTTGGTTTTCAATCAATACTATTTACATCTTTCCAAGCATATACAAACTCAAACAAATCACAATCTTATGTCTACTAGCTACCATCACTCTGAATCCATCATGTTCTTCCATATATAACTCTCACTTCTTCACAAAACTCTCATCAATGATGTGGTTAGCTCTCGTGTCTATCAAAGAGACAACTCGTCGTCCCTGTATTAGACCCCTCACTTTGAAAGTTATTGCCTTCTCAATGCCGGTAAGTCGTGCTATGATCTTCTCATCCCTAGACTCTTCTTGTAATGTATTTAATTCATTGCTGCTACCTATGTTGGATCTGCTCTGATTTCTCAAATGTCAATTCTTCAGCTAAAAAGTACTCAATTTTCCTAACCATTTTTGTAATTACACACTTCGGGGCTATTGTGATTCCTTGTGAAATGACTTTTTATCCTTATCTTTCTTCGAAGGAAAGCTCTTGTATTGAAATTTACTTTTCTTTTTTTTTCTCCTTCTGAGAAATGTTCCTTATCCCTTGCTTTCTTAATTGCTTCCTAGATTGTGGTAGGATTGAGGCCCTTGACTCATTCTTTCAATGGATCAATTGATTCATCTACGAAAAACACTGTAAGCCTTCTTTATGAGATATTAGTCACTAGAACCGAAAGCCTTTGAAACTCTATTATTAATGTCCCAATAGAATCCTATTGTGAGGTTTTCATACCATCACCCCATTACAAATGAGGACACTCCTTTTTGCTTTGGCAGTAGGAGTTGGTGTCTTGGTAGGCCTTGGTAACAATTTTTGAAACTCTAAGTTTAAGAGATGAGTTTGAGCAACCTTGAGAGCAAGTCATGCTTATTAAAGAGTCTAGTCAATAGAGAAGAGTGAGTCGTGAGTAGGAATCCAATACTTGGCCAAGTTTAGGAGCCCTATTCAAAATCTGACATGGAAGTGGTAAACACGACTTCAAGCCCAAAATAAGCTTGCACACTTTCTTCTACAAGTCATGATATTGTGCCTTGCCACCAATTTGAGGAAAATGCTTGAGTCTAACATCCATATATTCCATGAAAGTGATGGATTCTTGAAAATTGACTCCTCCATTCTCCCAATTTTGTTAAAATTGTTCCTGTAACAATAATCTAAGGCTCATTCTCTGGTTGTGTTGGAGCATTATGTAAATAGGTGGATATATGACACAGGGAAAGGATGAATAACTAGGGCCAAAAACTTACCCAGCTATCCAAACCACCCTGCAAGAGTTAACACAACCGAAGCAAACACAAAGGACATCAACCAAAGGAGGAAGAAGAGTGAAATACTTTTATTGATTCATCAAAATATCTTAATACATGGCTAGCTATAAGGCCTTCTAGGTTACGGCCAAATACAAATACATTCACATTCAAAGATCCAACAACAAATTCGCACTTTGCAGTTCTGTTCGGCTATCCTTTTTCCATAAACTTCTCTAAGCCTAAACATTCTATTTATACTTGCCAAAACGGCTTATAGATCATTCCAGAACATTACATAAGAAGAACGCTGACCCAACATGATGCAGGAGCATCTAGAGGTATAAGGGCAATCCTGTGTCACCCAAAAAAATATACTTAGAATTAGTTTTTGTTTCATGTGTTTTCATTTTTGGATACCCATTTGGGTCAAATAAAGGTTCCAACTCTCACAGTTCCACTATCAGTGTTCGTGTAAATCCCAAAAAAATAGGAGTATGTAATTGAGCCATCATTTTGGTGAACTAGGAGGTGTAAATTGGCTAGATGAATGTAATTGTAATTTAGAGCATTTCAGAAAAAGAATCAGATCAAAAGGCCCCATGGTTTGAAAGATATTGCAATTTTTCGGGTTGTGAAGACCTCCTAAGAATGCTTCAAAGTCAGGTTAGGGGCATTAAATGACTTCGAAAAGGGCCGAAAAATGGAGGACGAGTGAAGCTGTCCATAGGGCTATAGAGCGCTTCGATAGCTTTTCGAAAATGTAAACGGTTCGTCAATCGGAGCTACGGTTCAAAAGTTATGCCTCTCGGAAGTTCGGTTACCGTTTTTGGATTCTTCTAGATTTGCGTCGACTTCTAACGCAGCTTCTGGAACATTCTATTTGGTCGGTGGATGCCTACTAGCACTCTCTAGAATGTACTCCTAGTCCTTAACCCTCCGGGGTCTATTTAAGGAGATTTCTGGCCTTGTAAAAGGCAGTTCGGAGTGGAGTTTGAGAGGAGGTACTGAAAGGAGAAATTATCTCCACATTTATGCTATTGTAAGCCCTTAGGGCATGTTTTGAAGTTTATTTTCTCTATACTGAATGTACTAGCTTATTTTTCAGTTAATACAATTTCCTTTTTTCTGTTGTGTCCATTCTGTTCTTGGGTTGTGTCCCCATCAAGTGGTATCAGAGCAGGTTTTCCTGAGTGTGTAGACAGAGCGTCGACTGTGAGGCAGTTTGCACCAGGACTGTGTGGTTGTGGGTTTGAGTTAAGAATATGCCTCCACGAAGAGAGCATGGCGGAAGGGCCAGAGCTATTAATCCTGAGGAGGTTAGAGCCCTCCAAAGGCAGGTATAAGCATTGCAGGGGGAGCTCCGTAGAGGAGCAACTGTGGCCGCAGGTGATGAAAGTGAAGATGACAACGAAGAAGATGAAATTGGACCAGAAGGGGATTTTGACGGGGAAGTTCTAAATCATGCAGAGGAAAGGCTTTTTAGGGCCATTGCTAAGTTTGGGAAAAGACCTACAATTGAAGTAGGTGTATTTTCAGGAAATTTGAAACCAGATGAGTTGATCGATTGGATCAATGAACTGGAAGAATACTTTGAGTATGAGGATATCAGGGATCCAGATAGGGTTAAGTTTTCAAAGGCCAAACTGAAAGGCCATGCCAAAATCTGGTGGCAAGAGGTCCAATTGGAAAGAAACAGAAGAGGAAAGGAGAAGATCACAAGATGGGATTGCATGGTGGACAAATTGAAGAAGCAGTTCATTCCTGTGGACTACGAGCTTGATTTGTTTAAGAAGATGCATGGTTTAAAGCAAGCAGGAAGATCAGTCCAAGAATATATAGAGGAATTTTATCGACTCTTGATTAGAGCGGGGCATGCAGAAGCAAATAAGGAGAAGGTTGCTCGTTATATCAGTGGGTTGCGACCTAGCATCCAGGAGGAATTAAGTTTGGTAAGAATGACTAGCGTTGAAGAGGCATACCAGTTTGCCCTACGAGTTGAAGAGAAGCTGAATAAAAGGTTTGAAGGAAGACAAAGAGGGCGCGGTCAAGGAGGAAGGGGAAGCGGTAGATCATCTGGAGGCCGCAATGAAACCCAAAAGAAAACTGAAGATGTCGGTACTAGTAGGAACCAGAGGAATGAGGGTTTCAACCGTTGCCATGATCAAGACTTTGGAAATCAAAGAAGAAGAGGTAGAGGACATGGACAAGGAAGAGGAGGCTTCCGTGGTACCTGTTTCCATTGCAATGAAGAAGGTCATCGTGCCTTTGAATGCCCTCAACGACAAGGAAGGATAGATAGGAGAGCTGAGGGCCAAGCTAGAGTTGCTCATGTGGATGAGGATGCACAATCATCACATTCAGAGGATGCAGAAAGAGGAGAGACCTTGGTAAATGAAAGAGTCCTAAGTGGTGAGATTGAACCAGGACAACGGAGGAGTTTGTTCCGTACCAGATGCAAGTGTGAGGATAAATGTTGTGATGTGATCATTGATGGTGGTAGCACTGATAACTTGGTATCAGAAGAGATGGTCTCTAAGCTGAAGCTCAAGAGGGAGAAACATCCCCAACCCTATCGGATTGCTTGGGTAAAAGATGATCATAAGGTCTTGGTAAGTGAACAATGTTTAGTGAAATTCAAAATTGGGAGTTACCATGATGAAGTTCTTTGTGATGTTATTTCGATGGATGTTTGCCATCTATTGTTGGGTAGACCATGGCAGTTTGATAGACATGCAGTACATGATGGACATGCAAACACATACTCTCTGACAAAAGATGGAGTTCGCCACAAATTGAAGCCCATGAAAAAGGAAGGTGAAAAGGTATGTAGCAGTGCTAAGATTTGTCTTGTTGATCAAAGGAAGTTTTTAGATGGCATGAAACATCAGCATATGTGCTATGCTTTGATTCCTAGGAAAGATAAAGAAGGTAGTAGTGAAATACCACTTGAAGTTTCAGATTTACTAAGGGAATTTGGAGATATTATCTCTAATAATGTTCCAGATGGATTGCCACCAGTAAGGCAACTCAGTCATCAGATAGATCCGATTCCAGGAGCTAGTTTGCCTAACAAGGCTTCTCACAAGATGACTCCTACTGAAACAGAGGAGCTAAATAGACAGGTTCAGGAGCTGTTGTGGAAGGGCTTGATTCGAGAGAGCTCGAGTCCATGTGCAATACCTGCAGTACTCGCACCAAAGAAGGATGGAGAGTGGAGGATGTGTATAGATTCTCGAGCTATAAATAGGATAACCATCAAGTACTGGTTTCCTTTGCCAAGGATGGATGATCTTATGGATTGCTTGAGTGGAGCTCAGTACTTCACAAAGATAGATCTCAAGAGTGGCTATCATTAGATACGGATTCGAGAAGGAGATGAGTGGAAAACAGCCTTCAAGACCAAGGAGGGTTTTTATGAGTGTTAGTCATGCCCTTTGGATTGACGAACACCCCAAGCACCTTCATGCGGCTCATGAATGAGGTACTTAGGAAGTTCTTGGGAAAATTTGTTATTGTCTATTTCGATGATATTTTAATTTTCAGCAAGACTTTGGAAGAACATTTACTGCATATTCGTAGTGTCCTTGAAAGGCTAAGGGAAGAGAAACTGTTAATTAATCTGAAGAAGTGTATCTTTGCAAAAAGGGAGTTAGTCTATTTGGGGTTTGTTATATCACCCGAAGGTCTCAAAATGGATCTAGAGAAGGTAGAAGCCATCTTGGAATGGCCTACTCCAAGGTCTGCTACTGAGGTAAGATCATTTCATGGTCTGGTTAGGTTTTACAGAAAGTTTATTAAGAATTTCAGTGGCATATGTGCACCCCTAACTGATACAATAAGAGGGGATAAAAAAGAGTTCAAATGGACTGCAACGGCTGCGAGAAGTTTTGAATTGCTGAAGAAGAAGGTGACAGAACAGCTTGTGTTGGCACTTCCAGATTTTAGAAAGGTTTTTCAGGTGGATTGTGATGCTAGTGGTAGCGCTATTGGGGCTGTATTAAGCCAAGAAGGTAAGCCTATTGCATATTTTAGTGAAAAATTGAATGATGCAAAGAAGTATTCTGTTTATGATCAAGAGTTCTATGCAATAGTTCAGGCCTTAAAGAAATGGAGGCATTATTTATTGCCAAAGGAATTTGTTTTGTATACTGATCATCAGGCATTACAGTACCTCGAGGATCTTGATTTTGCTGAAGCATGGAAAGCTTGTAAAGAACCTGTTGCTGTAGATAGAACCAAGTGGTTAGACTATTTGATTCAGGATGGCATGTTGTTCAAGGGTAGTCAATTGTGCATTCCAAGGAGTTCCATGAGAGAAAATCTGATTAAGGAGAAACAAAGTGGAGGGATGGCAGGACATTTTGGTCGAGATAAGACCATTGCCATTCTTAGAGAACATTATTTTTGGCCTCAAATTTCACAGGATGTGAAGAAGTTTGTACAGAGTTGCCAGGTTTGTCAAGTTGCCAAGGGGTTTAGTCACAATACTGGCCTATATCAGCCATTGCCTGTTCCATCAAGGCCATGGGAGGACATAAGTATGGATTTTGTTCTTGGATTGCCAAGGACACAAAGGGGTAATGACTCAGTATTCGTGGTGGTTGATAGGTTCTCCAAAATGGCACATTTCATTCCATGCCACAAAACTTATGATGCTGTCCATATTGCAGACTTGTTTTTCAAAGAGGTGGTAAGACTACATGGTCTTCCAAAGAGTATAGTTTCTGACAGAGATACTAAATTTGTGGGGTATTTCTGGAGGACATTGTGGAAAAAGTTGAGAATAGACTTGAAATTTAGTTCCACGCATCACCCACAAACTGACGGCCAAACAGAAGTCTGGGCAATTTGCTGAGATGTTTAGTTGGGGATAAGCCCATGGGATGGGATTTGATTCTACCACAAGCAGAGTTTGCTTACAATAACTCTATAAATAGGAGTATTGGAAAATCACCATTCCAAATTGTATATGGGAACAGCCCAAGGACTGCACCAGAATTGAGGATGATAGAACAAGGGGAGAGGACAAGTGCTGAAGCTGAGGAATTTGCTGAACATATCAAGCGTCTACATGAGGAGCTTCAAGCACACATTACCAAGATGAATCAAGAGTATAATGCTAGGGCTGATCAAAGGAGAAGACATAAGGAATTCCAAGTAGGGGATCTAGTCATGGTGCACTTACAAAAAGAAAGATTTCCAGCCGGTACTTACAACAAGCTGAAAATGAAGAAATTTGGCCCCTGCAAAATTTTGAAGAAACATGACTCAGGAAATGCATATGAAGTGGAGCTGCCGGATGGTATTCACATTTCTCTTATTTTCAATATTGCAGATTTAACAGAGTATTATGATGATGGTGCAGATGAGGAGCTGGTGTTAGAGCCATGTCCAATCCCTGCTTCTAAGAAGGAGATAGAAGACATTCTAGATCATCGTGTGGGTAGGAGTACCAGAAACAGGCAGTATGAAGAATATTTGGTCAAATGGAAAGGACGACCGATCAAGGACTCAACTTGGATTTCAGCAGCTGAGGTTTCCCATTTGGGATTTCCTCTACCATTCATAAAGTGACAGGGTCACTTTTCAATCTACCCTGGGTGTCTGATGCAGGAGCATCCAGAGGTATAAGGGCAATCCTGTGTCACCCAAAAAAATATACTTAGACTTAGTTTTTGTTTCATGTGTTTTCATTTTTGGATACTCATTTTGGTCAAATAAAGGTTCCAACTCTCACAGTTCCACTATCAGTGTTCGTGTAAATCTCGAAAAAATAGGAGTATGTAATTGAGCCATCATTTTGGTGAACTAGGAGGTGTAAATTTGCTAGATGAATGTAATTGTAATTTAGAGCATTTCAGAAAAAGAATCAGGTCAAAAGGCCCCACGGTTTGAAAGTTATTGCAATTTTTCGAGTTGTGGAGACCTCCTAAGAATGCTTCAAAGTCAGGTTAGGGGCATTAAATGACTTTGAAAAGGGTCGAAAAATGGGGGACGAGCGAAGCTGTCCGTAGGGCTATAGAGCGCTTCGAGAGCTTTTCGAAAATGTAAACGGTTCGTCAATCGGAGCTATGGTTCAAAAGTTATGCCTCCCGGAAGTTTGGTTACCGTTTTTGAATCTTTCTAGATTTGCGTGGACTTCTAACGCAGCTTCTGGAACATTCTATTTGGTTGGTGGATGCCTACTAGCACTTTCTAGAATGTACTCCTAATGCTTAACCCTCCGAGGTCTATTTAAGGAGAGTTCTGGCCTTGTAAAAGACAGTTCGGAGTGGAGTTTGAGAGGAGGTATTGAAAGGAGAAATTATCTCCACATTTATGCTATTGTAAGCCCTTAGGGCATGTTTTGAAGTTTATTTTCTCTATACTGAATGTACTAGCTTATTTTTCAGTTAATACAATTTTCCTTTTTCTGTTGTGTCCATTCTGTTCTTGGGTTGTGTCCCCATCACAACAACGGTCTGGACACATCTCAAGAAAAAATCTTAACATAAATGTCGCGATCAAAATAAATCCCGCAAGTTGGCTCGCAGAAATCACGTCCAATTGCTAACACTCGGCATAAACAGGAAAACTCGGCACATAAAGGGTCACTTGGCATACACTGGGTAACTCGGCACATGAAGAGTCACTCGGCATACACTGGGTAACTCGACATCCACTAAGTGCTAGAGTAACTCGGCACCAACTAAGTGCTACAGTAACTTGGCACCAACTGCAGAATGAACAAAAATGAGCAAGATAACAAGGCAACCCAGGATGCTCCTGCATCAGACAACCGGGGTTGAAAGAAATGATTCTCCTGAATCATTGAGATGTCGCAATCCGAGTTGAATCCAACTCGGATTGAGAAATCCATGAAGCATCTTCAACAAGTTTATTCTTCCACTTGACCAAATATTCATAGTAATCTTTTCCTCTTGTGCTCTTGCCAACTCTCTGATCCAATATCTGTTCAACTTCTTCAATCTGCTTCTTAGAATAATCTTCTGATACAACAACTTCATCATCTGACTCATGATACTTATACAAATCAACAATATTAAATATAGGAGATATATTCATGTTATCAGGTAAATCAACTTCATAAGCATTACCACTGTCAAATTTCTTCAAGATCTTACAAGGTCCAAATTTCTTCGTCTTCAGCTTACTGTATGTTTCAACAGGAAGTCTTCCTTTCTTTAAATGAACCATCACCTCATGACCAACTTCAAAATCATAATGTTTTCTAGAGTTATCAGCATTCTCTTTATACTTCTAATTACTTTGTTCCATCCTCAACTTCACTTCCTTATGCAAAGACTCCATGAAATCAGCAAATGCTTCCCTTGCAACACTTTTCTTTTCTTCACCAACAACATCCCTCAACTCTAATACTCCTCTAGGCTACATTCCAGTAACAGTCTTCCTTGTATTCCTATTCATAGAATTGTTATATGGAAACTCAGCTTGTGCCAACACTACTTCCCAATTACTTGGCTTATCTCGAACGAAACATCTCAGCAAATTACTTAAGCTTCTATTCACAACCTCTATCTATGGATGAAATGTTGAACTAAACTTCAACTCGATACCCATCTTCTTCCACAAAGTCTTCTAAAAATAACCAACAAATTTACTATCTTTGTCAGAAATAATACTTTTTGGTAGCAATCTCACAATCTCGTTAAAAAAAAGTTCAACAACATGCTCTACATCTGATGTCTTTTTACATGGTATGAAATGAGCCATCTTAGAAAATTTGACGACTACAACAAATATGGAATCATACCCTTTCACTGTCTTAGGTAATCCAAGAACAAAATCCATACTGATGTCACTCCAAGGTTTCTCAGGAACACTAATAGGTGTATACAAACCAGTATTTTGACTCACTCCTTCAGCAACTTGACAAACTCCACATCTCTTTACAAATTTCTGAACATCCTTATACATTTGAAGCCAATAATACTTCTCCTTTAGCAAACTCAATGTCTTATCAATTCCAAAATGTCCAGCAAATCCACCACTATATTTTTCCTTAATCAAATTCAACCTCATAGAACTTCTAGGAATACACAACTGAATACCTTTAAACAACATACCTTCTTGAATGAAATACTCATCATACTTACTTATGTGATTTGTTAGATTTGGTGCTTTGCACTCTCTTCACGCCTTAGAAAAATCAAGATTAGTGTCATACAACTCTTTCATTTCATCAAAACCAAAAACTTCAACTTCCATTTTAGTCAACAAAGAACGTCTTCTACTCAATGCATCAACAACTCTATTAGTAACTCCACTCTTATGCTTAATGACAAATGTGAAATTCTGCAAGTACTCAACCCACTTCATATGTCTTTGATTCAATTTATGTTGACTTCCTAAGTATTGTAAAGCTTTATGATCAGTATACAACACAAACTCCATAGGTATCAAATAATGTCTCTACTTCTTCAATGCTTGAACAATAGCATAAAACTCTTGATCATACACAGAATGCTTCCTTTTAGCATCATTCTACTTTTCACTAAAGAAAGCAATAGGTTTTCCTCCTTCACTCAATATAGCTCCTATTGCACTACCACTTGCATCACATTCAATTTGAAATACCTTATTAAAATCAGGCAAAGCCAATACAGGCAATTCAACAACCTTTTGTTTCAAAGTCTGAAAACTCTTATTAGCTCCATGTGTCCACTTGAATTTCTTTTTATCTCCCCTCATTGTCTCAGTCATAGCATTACAAACAGAACTGGAACTTTTTATAGTGTTTCTGTAAAAACTAACCAAACCATGAAATGATCTTACCTCACCAACATTCTCAGGTGTAGACCATTCCAAAATTGCTTTAACCTTCTTAAGATCCGTCTTCAAACCATCAACTGAAATCACAAATCCCAATTACATAATCTTCTCTTGCATAAAAGAACATTTTTTCAGATTAATCAACAACTTTTCCTCTTTCAACCTCTGCAATACTTGTCTAATATGCTCAAGATGTTCTTCCTTAGTTTTACTGAATATTAGAATGTCATCCAAATAAACAATCACAAACTTACCTAAGAATCTTTTCAGAACTTCATTCATCAATTTCATGAAAGTACTCGATGCATTAGTCAAATCAAAAGGCATAACCAACCACTCATAGAAACCATCTTTTGTCTTGAAAGTAGTCTTCTATTCATCACCTTCTCAAATTTTGATCTGATATAGCCACTCTTTAAATCAATCTTGGTAAAATACTTTGCCCCAGTCAAACAATCAATAATGTCATCCATCCTCGACATAGGGAATCTATATTTCATTGTGATCTTGTTAATAGCTCTGGAATTAGTACACATTCTCCATTCTCCATTCTTTTTAGGTGCTAATATAGTAGGTACAACACATGGACTCAAACTTATTTGTAATGTCCCCTTTTTCCAGGACATTATAATTCTGTGTGTTGGTTTGCTTCGCCTAGGTTTCAGGGGCGAAAAGGTTCTTTACAAGGTTTAGTTCGAGGTTTGGCATAAGCATTTCCAGTTTCAGACCCATCGGAGCAGTTTTGGCAGGTTGTCCGGATACTTGCTATTTTTAGTAAGTAAACAGAGCACAATATTTTTGGTACCTCAGTGTTGCTTTGGAAACGTCTTGTCAAGAGCTATTGTATGTGATTATTTGAATTCATTTGGTCAGCTATTTTAATGCTTGATGATCATATGGTTTTCTGACTAAGTGACTATTAAAGTCATTTAACTTGTCACTTTTTTTTAAAAAGATACTATGGTCACTTAAGTGACTAAAGGACAAAAAAGGTGCTTTATCCCACATTGCTTAAAAGAGCGTGCATCACATTGGGAAAAGTAATAAAAGTACAACAGACTCCATATGGGAGGATATATGAAGATTATAATATTGAAGACAAATATTAATCTGGGAGCTAAAAAAAGTTGCTGGTTATTTCTTTTAGGATGCAAACCCTTGAAGAAGCATTTGAAGGTTGGACGCAAACCTAGCCCTCTTACCAATTTCATCTACATTGCCAATCTGACTGTCTTTTCTATTTATAAGATTGGTTTACTTGGATTGTCGCACGTTATTGTATTGCTGTTGTATAATATAGTAACGTATTTGTGGTTATTTGTGTTAATTCCTGGTTTATATAAGTACTTCTGAATATCGAAGGAAATAAACATATTTTTCTGGGTTTCCTCGTATGTATATCTGCTGGTTATAAATCGGTTAAAGTTCTGAAATTTGTATCAAATACTAATTTATTGTTCGGATTTTAAATTTGAAAGTTTTTATCAAGGGTTTTAGTAAATATCTGGAAAGGGATATTATAGTGGTATCAGAGCCAAGAATCCTACCATCTTGTGGAAACACGCAATATGAGAAATTTATGAGATGAAATAATCCTAGTTTTGGTTGCTTTGATGTGACTGGTTTGAGAATTTGAGGATGAAAACCCTCAAATCTGAAGTTTCCAAGGAAGGTTGGACGTCACCCCAAACCTCCTTTAATCTGCATTATAACACGTTGGGCAAAAATCAGCAAAGCAGTTGAGTATAGTGAAAACAAATTGAAAGGTACGAAAATCCGAACTGGTTTCTTCATAATCTGAAGGTACTTGAGTCGAGTTTCAGTGTTTACTTTGAAGAAGTTAATGAGTTGAAGTAGATTTTGTAGCATGTATCTTTCTTAGCATTAGTGGGGTGTTGCCGCGAATATCATTACAAGGCCATATTGGAGAGTCTGAGGACCTGGTAACGTTTTGAGTTTTCCTGTGCATTAGTCGAATCAGTTGTTTATACTATCCAGGCCTACGCTGAGGTTAAAAGCTGTTTAGAAGTTACATATGTGACTAGAGAAGCTGCGGGTGCATCCAGTATTTGTGAGCGGCATATATTTATTGGTAACATTTATGCATTCTGCATGGAGTGAGGCTCAGTCGCATGAAGGTTACGCATTTCTTGGTACACGTTATTGCAGGGAACTGTGAGTATGATTGCATAACACTCAGTCGTGGCTTAGCAAGTCTTAGCAGAAAAAATGGTTGGGTTGTAGGGTTGAGAGATGGTAACTGTCCATTGTAGAGGTTATTTGCCTAACGTGAGCTACAATTATCCTTGCATACATTCACAGGTGCAGGCGTATCATGGTGTTAGTCGCTGCGGGTGCCAGTATATCCATTGAGATTTGAACTACCCTTCCATTTGGCATCAGTAAAGAGCACGGATAGTCGAACAATATTGGATAGGAGGGAAATTGCTTTGAGTTGGGGAAAGCAGCAAATAGATAATCCCTTGCCATAAAATTCTTCATAGACGTCTTTCCTTGCTCCCACATTTTGAAGTAATCCGACTGGAGTAATTGGGTAACTGGACGTCATAGCTCCAAACGTAGAGGGCATTCTACTGCGTTTCTAGTAGGGACAAAGTCGTTAATGGTGGAGGTCAGGCCAGGGAACGTGTGCATCAATCCATAGTGTGGTTCGAACAGGAGAGAAAATGTGGTTGTAACACTTGAAAAATCGCGTCTTGGATATGTAACTACGCCCAGGTTGATTTGTGAGGACTGCGAATAGTAAGGTTAAGTTGGTGTGAGCCGCTTTCAGCATGCTCTAGCAGTGAATAACAGTCAGGCTTTGTGTTTTAGTGGTGGAAACAAAATCAGAGGTTAAACACTTTAATGTGCAGGTGTTAATCATCTTCAATAGAATTCGAAATTCCAACTTCTCCAGCAGTAAGGAAAACGGGTCTGTTTCAACCCCATTTCGCATTTCAAATTTTATTTACACGGATGATTAAAACCAATCAAAATCTGTTGTTTCCAGTTTGGTATGGAATGGTTTATTTTATGACTTGTAATGAGAAGACATTAAATGGTGCCCAGTTCGAAATCGTAGAATATGTTAGCCGACGGGATGGGTCCGGCGGTGTTTCTGTAGCCGACGGGGTGATGTCCGGTGGTGTTTCTGAATTCTGTAGCCGACGGGTAAATAGTTTGTAGCGGATGTGATGTTGTGGCCGACGGACTCCTTCGGGAAGGTTCGGCGGTAGTATTTATATCCCGACTGGGATCATTGTAAATCATCAATCATCTACTATTGCGAATATTATGAAGCCTAATGTATGTTCTGGCATATGCGAATATTATTCTGCTATTCATGTTCATTGTCTGTATGTGTTGATTTCTTTACCAGCACGGTAAACATTTGGCGTCGTTGCCTTATGAATCTGGAAGGTGGGAGGAATGAAGATTAATGCCAAATCAGCTTAACAAGGATCGAAACAAGGCGAAGGGAAAAGATGGAATCTGTACTGCGCAAGAGAATTTAATTCTGGCACAGCAAGTCGAACGCTGACGGAGATTTCAGAAGATTGCTGACGGACACCGGAGCACGGAAGAATTGTTGGAGGAGACTCGGCAGCAGGTGGAATTGGTGGAAGAAGCGCGGGAGGAGTTCTTGAACTTGTGTTCGCCAAGGGAGGAAAACTCTGACGGAAGAGCATCAACTTGCATGGCTGGCAATGCCGACGGAGCACGAGCGTGGAGTGATCTCTTCGTCGAGGATAGACTTCCGCGGGAAACAATTTTAGAGGATCCTTCTTCTTCACCAAGGTTCGTAGCTGTCGACACCTCCGGTGCGAAAGTGCAGACCGCTGGTGTAGGAGTTCAGACTGCCGGTGTGGGAGTGCCGACCGCCGGTGTGGGAGTGTCGATCGCCGATGTGGGAGTTCAGACTGCCGGTGTAGGAGTGCAGACCTCCAATGTTGTGATGGCGGGACCCAAAGAGAAGCTGCCGAAATTTGAAGGCGATGGTACAACCGACCCCATCCGACATTGTAAGACATGTGAAACGATCTGGCGGGCAAATGGAATCACAGATGCCGACGAATGGGCCAGGCAATTTCCGGCAACCCTACGGGGTGTCACGATTGATTGGTTTTCGGATATGGATCCGCAGAAGATGGATACCTGGGATAAGATTAAAAAGGAGTTCCTGGTGGAATTTAAACTCTTGTGGGACGATAATGAAATTGTAGCAGAGATTTTCAATACGAAACAGGGGAAGCACGAAACTGTCCGTGTCTACGCTAGGAGATTAAAAGACTTAATAAACAAAATGGAAAGCAAGCCGGCGGACGGATTGCAGAAAAGATGGTTTGTGGATGGCCTACGCTCGCAGTTGCGGAGGAAAATGAAAATTGTGCCACCATCGTCATATGTGGATGTTTATAACAGAGCCCTGGACCTTGAAAGTGCGCACAAGACAAAGAAGAAGAAAAATAGCTCCTCTGACTCTGATGACGACAAATCTGCTGGAGATGATAGCAGCGACGACGAAGGTAGTAGCAAAAAGGTTTGTGCCTTACAGAAGGATATGGTTTGAATGATGAAGGAGTTTAAAATATGCAAAAGGAGCCAAAAGGCAGTGAACTGTGGTGCACGGAATATAAGACCGACGGTCATACTAAAGGATCGTGTCCGAAGAACCAATTCTGTGACATCTGTCAGATCATGGGCCATTCGACAAAGGAGTGCCCCTTTAACATGAAGACAAGAGGATCTCCATAGGTGTTTAACACACAGGAGGCTTCCCCGTCGGGTAGTAGCGGAAACACGAATACCGCCGGTGCTACATCCGTAGGATACAGGAATAATAGCAGAGGGCAAAATAACAACAATACAAATAATAACAATAATAATGGGAGCCGAAGTCGAACTCAGTATGATGCAAACGGACAACCGATGGTTCAATGCGAAGCATGTAATTTGTGGGGTCATTTTGCGTGGGATTGTACAATGGCAAACACACCGAAATTATTATGCAGATGGTGCGGACCCGGCGATCACGAAGATTCCAAGTGTCCAAAGTCTGGAGTAAACTTAATCACTGTCGGCATAGATGTAGAGGAGGTTCTGGCAATTACACGGAGGCAAGTGGAGGAAAAGACGTAATTGGGGGAAGCGCAAGCGGAAATTACAAAGGCATCATCTGCGGGGACATCTCAGTTGACGGACATCGCCGGCAGCTTGGCAAGGAACTTCGCAGAACAAAACATTGTACGACAGATCTTACAAACGTAGATATCGATCAAGATAAGTGACCTCCTTCTCACAATGCCCCAGTTACGGACGGCCATTCTGAATCATACACTGTTTCCGAAAGCAACGGAGGACACAAGAAGGGACAGTAGGGAAGCGACGGCAACAGACCCAATGCTGCTGGCACTCACCTTCGAACGGCATCCAGCGGTCGTCGAGATGGGGATTTTGGGAAATGTTTTGATAGAGACAATTGTTGACGGAGGGTCCAACGTGAATGTTTTACCGGAGGATACTTGGAAGAAGTTGGGAAAGCCGACGCTGTGGCCACCTACATTCCAGGTGCTCACGGCGGACCAACACGGGATCAAACCGTTGGGAACCTTGAGGGCGCAAACGGTAACTATTGGTACGCAACCATTTTTATTGGATTTCGTAGTCATTCCATTAAAAAGAAACGGATATGATGCTATTCTGGGACGGACTTGGTTGGTGCAAGCAAAAGCAAAACATGATTGGAAACGAAATACTCTATCAATGGAGCATGGAGGCAAAAGATTCACAATTGACCTGCACGCGCAAATGGTCGGCGAGGAGGCAGCATCGTCAGATTCAAAAAGTGACGGCGAAAGTGACGACGAAGGAAAGAGGAGAATGGAACCAGACGAGGGAGGAGTATTGAGGCTTGACGGAGGATCAAATGACGACTTGGACTCAGTGAATGGTCTCTTCCACTGGCAGCTAGAGGACTATGAACTGTTTCCGAGTTGCAATATGTTAAGGGTCGATGAAGGGGAGAAAATAGAGGCAAATGAATGTTCGAAAGAATATAGAGAAGCGGAAGAAGGAAAGGCCATTACGGCTAAAGCTGAGGGGACGAACATCCAGTCACAGCCCAGGAAAAAGCAAGATCCCATTGTCGAGTACACGGTGAACGGACCGCGCGGAAAGAAAAGGTTACACTACAGCACAAAATTGGTGGAAGGGTGCCGACAGCAAGGAAATAAGCTAGTTGCGCGACGACCGCAAGCACAGTGGGCGACGGAGGTGGCACAACACAGACGTAAGGCGTACAACAGTCGGAATGAGATCAAAGTGGAAAAGTTTAAGGCCACATGGGTTGGACCATATTAGATTTGGAAGGTCAGCGACAATGGAGCGATCAGATTATCAACTTTGGACGGGCAGAAGGTACTTCTGACAGTCAACGGATCCAAATTCAAAATATATGGTGCCAGGAAGACTCTGTCGTTGTCACAGAAGGAGACTCCCTCGTCGTTGCCGAATGGCGACGGTCAGAGGTAAATTTGAGGTGCTTTGTATATTGTTTTGAAAAAAAACAAAAAATAAATTTAAAAAAAAAAAAAAGGACCCTGCGGGCAGAGTCTGTCTGCGGGTGAAAAAAGTCCTGCGGGCAGAGTCTGTCTGCGGGTGGAAAGAGGACCCTACGGGCAGAGTCTGTCCACGGGTGGAAAAAGCCCCGTGAGCAGAGTCTGTCCGCGGGTGAAAAAGTCCCGCGGGCGAAGACAAAGGCCCCGCGGGCAGCCTGTCCGCGGGTGTGAAAGGGAATGGCCCCGCGGATAGTCTGTCTGCGGGTTAATAAAAGCCCCGCGGGCATAAAACTTCTAAGTTCCTCTGCCAGAAAGGACGCGGGTAAAAAAAAACATTTCCGCCAGACTCCATTCCCTCCTCCAGCCAGATTTCTCCGTGGGGAAACAGAGACATAAAGAAGAGTGCTTGTTCTACCAGAAGGAGAAGCTCAGGGTTTTGTGAGGAGTGGGGAAAATATGGCATATTTAGTTTGGGCGCTTTTGAGTTTAGCGGCAGCACAGTAAAATTGCAGGAGCCAAGATGGAATCTGTGTAAGGAAGGAGAAGAATTTCTGTGTGCAGAGGGATTTGTGGTGGATTGTAGAGGAAGCAGTTAAAAAAAAAAAAAAAGGGAACGACGACAGATTCAAGTTGTTCAGAATGACTTACAGATGGTGCCAAAAGGAAGGGGATGCATCAGTGGTTGCCAGAAAGAGTGTAGAGTTGGCAGAAAATGACAGAAATGGTGTGTTCCATGCATTTTTGTGTGGGTTGCGAAGTGCTAATTTGGTCTTTGCGGGAGGGGCGCTGCCCCTCTACCCCGCCTTGTACTACGACAGGGAGCATACCCGGGGCGTTGCCCCTCGACCCTGCCGGGGGCGTTGCCCCCTGGACCCCTAGTCGTTGTGAATATCAGTCGTGGGAGTCTGACCAGTTGAGAAGAGTTGAAGTGGCTGCAGGGATGGACTTTCTGTGTACCAGAGGCACTTGGAGTAGGTGTTGGCCGGGAGGCTGTCTTGGTGGATGCGTAGAGAGCTCGGGAGGAGCTAATCATCCAGTTGGAGGCAATGCAGCGACACTTAGCTCAGTGGACCCAGTGTTGAAAACAGAGAAAGCAGCACGGGGGGCGATCAAAGTCAGCTTGAGGAGATAGTATTGTGTTAGCAGAGGCTACAGATGTAACGAGATGAATGTGGAAGTGATGTGACAGAAGCAGATTTTTTGTTGTAGTCACTCTGTTAGTGTATTTTCTTTGTTAATTTGTCTCAGATATTTTGTAATTGTCGTCCGGAGACGACTTTTCTTTTTGGGGGGTATGGTGTTAGCCGACTGGATGGGTCCGGCGGTGTTTCTGTAGCCGACGGGATGAGTCCGGTGGTGTTTCTGTAGCCGACGGAGTGATGTCCGGCGGTGTTTCTGTATTCTGTAGCTGACGAGTAAATAGTTTGTAGCGGATGTAATGTTGTGGCCAACGGACTTCTTCAGGAAGGTTCGGCGGTAGTATTTATATCCCGACTGGGATCATTGTAAATCATCAATCATCTACTATTGCGAATATTGTGAAGCCTAATGTATGTTCTGGCATATGCGAATATTATTCTGCTATTCATGTTCATTGTCTGTATGTGTTGATTTCTTTACCAGCACGGTAAACAGAATAAACATGCTTGGTTATTGTTATTAGATTTTTGAATTTTACCTTATGTGAACAGTGAGTTTGACTATTATTGTTTATTTGTATGTTAAATGTACAACTCTCATAAATGATTTTCAAAGCATCAATCCAGTTTGGGCATCCCTTGGTTATGTTCAAAAACTGAGAATATATATACAGTGGTTAACATTACCCAATGGGTTGTGAACTGTTTGACAGAATCGCAATTTTATTCAGTTTCCCCTTTGATATAGTTGCTTCATAATAGTACAGTGATACCAGAGCATTTTTAGGCTGCTTACGGACTTTTGATTTAACGTCAAAGACTAAACATTCAGAGTTTATCAGCAATTGGCAATCAGGGGAATATTTTAGTGCAAGTTACCCACAAGTGACAGTTCAGTAGCTATGTCATACAAGTAGCAGTACAATGCAGATCTTGATCAATTTTTCAATACAAGTATAGGAGACAAGAAGTTTTGGAAAACACAAAGCATGGCTACAAAAGACCTTCAAAGAAATAAGAATTCAAGATACATTCGTGATGGGCAAGTCAAAGGTCCTTTTGATTGTAAAATTGAAGTAAGGAGACTATACGATGATTATATCAAATTTTCGTCAAAGCTTCAAAAAAATCTCCTTTCATTGATTACGTGGACCTCCAGCTAGAGCTGCAAAACAAGATGGATTTGATGAGAAACAAATATTATGAATTGGCTCGAGATCTCCTTGCAGAGGACAGTTACAGAGATTTGCATAGGGAAGATATCAATCAACCTGATAGTAGCACTAATAATGACACAAGTATATTAACAGGGAATTGGGAGACAAAAGTATCTCTTGGAGCTGTTTACACTATTCCTTTTGATGAGTACATTGATGGACCAGGTAGTAGAGTTGACCAAACCGCCAACGTTGGCAACTCCAGTATCTTATTTGGTGACATGGAAATTAATTTGGATAAATTTTATAATGAAACTAGGTTGGAAATTATGTTAGATTTTGAGGAGGAGCAAATGGACCACAATGTTGGTAGGACAGATGATATAGCACGTGTTGAGTTAGAGGACATATCTAAAAATGTTGCTCCACTAGGTGTTGAAAAATCAGAAAATTCTATGGTGAACAGCCCACTTGTGTTTGAAGGAGATGGTCAAAAACCATTATCACTCCTTAACTTATTGGATATGCTTTTGGTCAAAGAGGACAAGATTGTCCAACTATTGATGAGGATGGATGATTCTTCCAAATTGGTTGAGGATCTCATGTGGAAGGTTGTGATAGAAGAGAGAGGTGGGAATGTATGTGGCGTCACAAGTCCTCTTTTACATACTATCTTTGAAACGTAAAAAATGATAAAATATGAGTACTTGCAACTATTAATGGATAGAGATCTAGCAGTAAAATTTGGAAGGGACAAGGAGAGTGAGGTAGATGAGCTGTGCCTTCAATTGAGCTTAACACATTATTCCATCCACAAAGCTGAAAATCAAACGAATGTGGCAGCCACTTATGAGAAAGATAAATAGGGTTCAAGGGCACAAGAAATCACTCAAATCATTGAAGAAATTCATAAAGTGGGTAGATGTGAAAGCAAACAATGTGATTTAATCACGTGTTTCCCATTTGAGACTTTCTATGGTGAGAACAATTCTATTGATCAGCAAGTTGATGAGTCTGAAAATTCTGATTTCTTTCCAGCAGTTGTACATCTTCACATGAGCACATGGTTAGTGATACAACAAGTGAAGATAATTCAGAAATTTCAATTAATGGTGAACCATCCTCTTGCGAAGACTTAGAGATAAGCGAGAGTATTTATGGTGGAGTGGGAAGTTCAGATTTATCTTTCGCATGCACTTAGGGATTTTTCAGCTTACCCAGAGTTTTATCACCTAGCTCTAATGAGATGGTCATGGGCTACTTGTTGATTGGTGATTTTACTTGTTGGTATATTCTAGCTATCAGTGGTTTGCCTGTGTATGATGGTAGTATATTTGCTGATTCTATTTGGCCTTCAGGGGTCAATGAGTTATTTGCAGTTGAGTGGGGAGAACATACATTACCTTACGTACCACATACTCAGCAGTATACTAGAGATAGTGTTAGCATTCATGATGTTGGTGATTCACCAACCACTCTTTCCTTTACCTAGGATCATGTTGATTAGGTGATCAGGGATCCAGGTGCTAATAGTATCTTACATCTGGTGGTTTATGTTGTGTTGTTACATAGTCACAGGATTATGATCTGTGTTTCAGCCTTCTGACATATTAGAGATCCAGAGGTCAAGATTACTTCGTTTTCACCTAGGTGATATAGTGATTATTATCGGTACAGATATTGCAGGGGTGGTATAGTGGTGCAAATATTACAGGAGTTGGTCAAAGGTATCTTAGACAGTGCACGAGTTCTCACTTGGGATCCAGGGGGAGCATCTTTATGTATTGCCTTTCATCGAGGAGTTAGGAGGAGAGTTTGGATGTTATCATCTTGTGGTGGATATTGGCATATTGCCGAGCTCCCATTTTCACTTGACAGTAAAGACTCACAGGATCACTCATGGAGTGAGACATTCATTCTGACTGAGGGTATTGGTACACAGGGCAGCAGCGGATGGCAGTTGGTGACCCTTAATGGTGAGCCTTGGGATCCTGGCATTCAGTTATTTGGCACATTGATTCCTCTTGTATTGTTTCGCTATTCGGGATTTGAGATGATGCATGCTGGGTTACATCGACTGAAGAGTAGAATTGCCTTCTCAAGGCAAGTATGGGATCCTGACATTTGGTTTATGGAGGTATGAGCGAATTGCTTGAGGGCAAGCAATCTTTGAGAAGGGAGACTTTGTAATGTCCCCTTTTTTCGGGACATTATAATTTTGTGTGCTGGCTCGCTTCGCCTAGGTTTCATGGGCAGAAAGGTTCTTTACAGGGTTCAGTTCAAGGTTTGGCCTAAGCATTTCTAGTTTCAGACCAATCAAAATAGTTTTGGGAGGTTGTCCGAATACTTACTATTTTTAGTAAGTAAATAGAGCACAGTATTTTTTGTACCTCAGTATTGGTTTGGAAGTGTCTTGCCGAGAGCTTTCCAACGAGCTGTTGCATGTGATTATCTGAATTCATTTGGTCAGCTATTTTAGTGCCTGATGATCATATGGTTTCTTGACTAAATGACTATTAAAGTCATTTAATTTGTCACTTTATTTTAAAAAGTTACTATGTTCACTTAAGTGACTAAAGGACAAAAAATGCGCTTTATCCCACATTGCTTAAAAGAGCGTGCATCACATTGGGAAAAGTGATAAAGGTACAACAAACTCCACATGGGAGGATATATGAAGATTGTAATATTGAAGACAAATATTAATCTGGGAGTTGGAAACAGTTGGTGGTTATTTCTTCTAGGACGCAAACCCTTGAAGAAGCATTTGAAGGTTGGACGCAAACCTAGCCTTCTTACAAGTTTCATCTACATTGCCAATCTGACTGTCTTTTTTGTTTATAAGATTGGTTTACTTGGATTGTCGCACGTTATTGTATTGCTATTGCGTAATACAGTAACGCATTTGTGGTTATTTGTGTTAATTCCTGGTTTATATAAGTACTTCTGAATATTGGAGGAAATAAACATATTTTTCTGAGTTTTCTCGTATGTATATCTGCTGGTTATAAATCGGTTTAGGTTTTGAAGTTTGTATTAAATACTGGTTTACTGTTCGTATTTTGAATTTGAAAGTTTTTATCGAGGGTTTTAGTAAACATCCAGAAAGGGATATTACATTATTCTGATCAAACCTTTATCCAATAACTCATGCACTTGTCTATTAAGTTCTTCATTCTCTATAGGTGTCAATCTATATGGTGCTTTATTCGGCAAACTAGCTCCAGGATTCAGATCCATACATGACTTATACTTCTCATGGGAGGTAAACCATCAGGTATATCCTCAGTAACAACCTCTTTATATTCTTTTAGCAATTTTGCAATTTCTCCTGGTACTCGGCTTCCATTAGTTTCTGCTGTCACTCGGTCACCACTAATTGGTACTCGGCTAACACTATTTTCTGGCACTCGGCTACTATTGACACAACTCGGTCTCCTTGGAATTATAGCAAAATCGACTTGATTCATTTTTATTTCTTTTTCAAATTGTTTTCCATTAACCATGCAAATTTTCACAGTAGTACGATTAACCTAATCTTGACTTTCAATCAAAGGCAACAATATTTGCTTCTTCCCATTTACCCAAAGACTATATTGATTCAATCTTCCATCATGTATAGCATGTCTATCATATTGCCAAGGTCTACCCAACAAAATATGATAACAATCCATAGGCATAATATCACACAAAACTTCATCAAAGTAATGTCCAATCTTGAACTTCACAATACATTGTTCACTTACCAATATCTTATGCTCATCTTTGATCCATGAAACACGATAGGGTTTAAGATGCTTTAGCCTCTGCAATTGCAACATTGTAACTAGCTCTTCTGATGCCAAATTTGTAGAACTTCTACTATCAATGATCACTTTGCAGCATTTTCTGGCCATCTTACATCTTGTCTTGAAAAGACTTCTCCTTAAAACAGGTTCCTCATCACTTCCCATATTACATAAGGTTCTTCTCACCATCACATTTTCTCTAGTGTCAGGTCCATTTGGTGAATCCTCATCATCTCCTTGAATCACATCATTTCTGTTACCTTGCCCACTTTCAAAGGATCTACATTCAAAACATCTATGTCCCTTTTTACCACATCTGAAACAATTAGCATGAAAACCACCTCTAGAATAAGAATTATCTCTTCCTTGGTAAGAACCAGTACCTCCTCGGTATGAATTACCACCTTTACACTCAGTCTTGCTTTTGTCATCATTCTTCCATTCAGATTTGCCCTTATCTTGCACAAAATTGTCAGATTTGCCACCTTCACCATAAGATCTACCTCTGCCTTCTGCAATCTACCACCTCTACCTCTTTGTCTTTGTTCATGCTTCTTTGTCAAGATCTCCTTAGCTTTCAATGCATATTGGTATGCTTCTTTCACACTTTCCAATTTCACAAAACTTATCTCATCTTGAATTCCAGATCTCAATCCATTTATTTATCTTGCAATTTTCTCAACATCATCATCCACATGTCCAGATCTGATATCCAATCTATAGAATTCCTCAATATACTCTTTCATAGTCATGTCTTTTTGTTTCAAATTTTGCATTTTTCTCAACAAGCTAACTTGGTAATCAGTAGGAAGGAGTTTGTTCTTTATCTTGTTCACCATCTTTGGCATGCTCCCACCATAGTGAGGCATGACCTTTTAACCTTGTAACTGCAATCTTCACCTTTCTATTATCAGGAGTGTTTTCATACTCAAAGAATTTCTCCATATCTAAGATCCAATCCAACACAGCATTGGTAGCCAACTTTCCATCATTAGGAACAACTTCTACAGCAGGCTTTGAATTTTCCCTAGACAACACTCACAACAATCTTTCCTAATTTTGATCTTCTTCAGGTTCTCGATTATGGTTTGGTGCTGTTGCTTCATCATCACTTACATCATCAAGATGTGCTCCTCTCTTTTGGGCTGTTTCCACAGCATTTAATCTGGCTACAATTTGTCTTAACTAATCCAATATGGCATTATCAACATTTCCTCTACCACAAACCATCTTTACAAATCAAGTTCTTGCAAGATCGTAACCCTCTGTAAGTTATAGGTCAAATCCACAAATCTGCCACCCTACAACCAAATCCAAATTAGGGTTCTCCACGATCCAATCTCCACAAGGACGAACCTCAAGCTCTGATACCACTTGATGCAGGGAAAGATGAATAACTAGGGCCAAAGACTCACCCAGCTATCCAAACTACCCTGCAAGAGTTAACACAACAGAAGCAAACACAAAGGACAACAACCAAAGGAGGAAGAAGAGTGAAATATTTTTATTGATTCATCAAAATATCTTCATACATGCCCAGCTATAAGGCCTTTTGGGTTACAGCCAAATACAAATACATTGACATTCAAAGATCCAATAGCAAATTCACACTTTTCAGTTTTGTTTTGCAATCCTCTTTCCAAAAACTTCTCTAACTCTAAGCCTAAACATTCTATTTATACTTGCCAAAAAGGCTTACAAATCATTCTAGAACATTACATAAAAGGAAGGCCGACCCAACAATGGTCTGAACACATCCCAAGAAAAGATCTTAACATAAATGTCGCGACCGAAATAAATCCCACAAGTTGACTCGCAGAAATTGTGTCCAAATGCTGACACTCAGCATAAAGAGGAAAACTTGACACATGAAGGGTCACTCGACATACACTGGGTAACTCAACACATGAAGAGTCACTCAGCATACACTGGGTAACTTAGCATCCACTAAGTGCTACAGTAGCTCGACATCGAGTACTATAGTAACTTAGCACCAACTGAGTGCTACAGTAACTCAGCACCAATTGCAGAATGAACAAAAATGAGCAAGATAACAAGGCAACCCAGGATGCTCCTGCATCAGTATAAGTGGCCTCGAGCTCATTGTTCTCGCTAGCCAAGCTGCATTTCCAAATCTATCATCAATGTTTCCTCCATTGCCACCATTTTGTCCATTATTTCCACCAAGCCATCATCTACATCGTTAATCCCATTCGATAATTTTATTCTTGGGTTCTTTGTTCAGCCTACCACTTCCCCTATACTAAACTAGCCAATAAATTGAGAAAACCCTCCATGGGTGACTTTGAGATGGTGGGCAATTTCTATGTGGTGGACATGAGTGATTATGATGTTATTCTAGGTATGACATGGATGAAATCCTTTACAGACATTACTTTTAACCTAGAGAAATTGGAGATGAGTTTCAAACATCAGGAAAAAAAGTGGTGCTTAGGGGAGTGTCGGATGGTGGATTCATAATAGTTTCACTTAGGAGAATGGAGTGGTTGTTTGGTAGCTTCAATCGGATAAACCTATGAGACTACTATTACACACACACACACACACACACACACACACACACACAAATATTTATTATATATGAGATAAATTGGAGATGAGGTTCAAACATCAAGAAAAAAAGTGGTGCTTAGGGGAGTGTCGGATGGTGGATTCAAAATAGTTTCACTTAGGAGAATGGAGTGGTTGTTTGGTAGCTTCAATCGGATAAACCTATGAGACTACTATTATATATATATATATACACACACACACACACACACACACAAATATATATATATATATATATATATATATGAGATATGAATTTATATATATCTTAGTATTATTAGGTTAGAGAAATTAATATAATAAGACTAAAGAAATATTATATATTTATTTATAAATGAAATTATATTAATCAAAAGAGTATGAATAGACATGGGACATGTCTCTCCATGTCTCATCAACAATATAAATAAGAGAGTTTTCTTCCTTTGGAAAAAAAATACCTCACAAGGTAGTGCTATTACATTTGCAATGATCCTCATAAAATTAACATGGTATCAGAGCCAATGTAAGAACATACGAATGCAAAATCATAATCATGGGAAAATAGATGTTTCGGAGAACGCAATTCTGTAGAGGAGAATGGACAATAGTGGGGAACTTAAAATGGCAAACCTTATAGACACAATTATGGGCAGAATACATGGAAGCATATCCATATAATTAGGAGTTTTGGAAAATATAATATTGTGCAAGGAAAATAATACCATCGACATATTATGTATGGGCTTTATTGAATAATACACTATAATCCGCGATTGGATAAACCATACAGAGCGCTCTGCCAATACTAAAATGATCTGATTGGGGGGGCTCTAGTAGTATTGATGAAGTAACAATATAACATCCAATTCAGGTCTATATATATTTTAAAACTCAGTTGTATTTATTTAAGCATCAAATACGGTAAACTTTAAGAGAAAGATGAAGATGCGACATTATTATACATCTCTGCAAACAAGCAAGTCAAATTGATACCACTATTCACGATAAGGAAAAGTTACAAGGGAAAAATTATAATAATCAGAAGAGGTAAAACACATCATACAAGGTCGAAGGAATTACATAGGGGCTCATTCATTTTGAAGTACAGTGGATATCATAGGTCATGGTCATCCTACTGATTACCTAGAGAGAACAATCATCGTGCACAAACTTGAACAAGAGGAGGAACAATAAATAAGTTGCAAAGGTCATAATAAATAGTACATGTTAGCATAGAGCAAATTGATGTACAATAAATGACAAGGAAATACCTTGGTTATAACATTAATCCGTTGCCTATGATACCTTTGATGTTGAGAATGAAAGAGCACGTGATTTGAAAAGGTGAAGTGCATACGTGCAAGAGATCCGTCGCCCACTCCAGGGTAAGTATAGGTCACACGTGCGAGGGGCCAACCGCTAATGTAAAGGGTACGAGGGACTTAAATGGAAAAAAGATTGCCTTCAAAAGTGACAAACCAAAACACATTGACAATTTGAAACACAGGTGAAGTTGTAAGCATTGCTGGAAGAGAAAATATATAAGGAGTTGAATCAAAATAAGGAGTAGTCAATTTCTTAAGATTCAACAAACTTTGATAAATGTTCTTATCATTATGGTATAAGGGAAGTCTAAAATATTATGGTAATTACTTAAGAATAATTAACAATTAGTAAATAAGGTTTGCTAAAGATATCAAATTAAGAGAACCTATTAAAGTAGTCGAAGAAATGTTAGTAGTGGAAAATAAATCATCTGGAGGGCAATATCCGTTGACTACATAAGTATTCTCTTTTGAGTACAAATTTTCAAGTATTGTATTCTTGATATAGTAAATCTCTCGAGTCTTATTTGTATTTCTATATGCACTATAAGCGCTATTTGCTGAAATATCCCTTTCTGGATATTTTACTAAAAACTCTTGATATAAACATGTAGATTTAAAACCAAATAGAAAGCCAATCCTTGATATAAATTCCAGAACTATAATCGATTTATAACCATTAGATTTGAATATAAGAAAACTCAGAAAAGTTCATTTTATTCCTCCAATATTCATAAGTATATATATGAACCAGGAATTAACATAAATAACTGCCAAATATGTTACTATATTATATAACAGCAATATAATAATATGCAACAATCCAAATAATCCAATCTTATAAACAAAAATAACAGTTAGATTGACAAATGTAGATAAAATCTATAAGAACGCTAGGTTTGCGTCCAACCTCCAAATGCTTCTTTAAGAGTTTGCATCCTTGAAGAGATAACCAATCACTGTATCCAGCTCCTAGATTAATATTTGTTTTAAATATTATAATCTTCATAACTTCCCATGTGGAGCGTATTGTACCTTTATCACTTTTTCCAATGTGATGCATGCTCTTTTAAACAATGTGGGATAAAACACCTTTTTTGTCTTTTAGTCATTTAAGTGAACATAGTACCTTTTCTAAATAAAGTGACAAGTGAAACGAACTTTAAAAGTCACTTAGTCAGTAAACCATGTAATCATCAGGCATCAAAATAACTGACCAAATGAACTCGGATAAGCACATGCAATAGCTCGTTGGAAAGCTCTCGGCAGGACGCTTCCAAACCAACATTGAGATACCAAGAATTCTGAGCTTTGTTTACTTACTAAAAATAGTAAGTATGTGGAAAACCTACCAAAACTGCACCGATGGATCTGAAACTAGAAATGTCTAAGCCAAAACTCTAACTGAACCCCGTAAAGAACTTTTTCGCCCTTGAAACCAAGGTGAAGCGAGCTAGCAACACCAAATTATAATGTCCCAGAAGAAGGGGACATTACAAAGCCTCCCTTCTCAAAGAGTGCTTGCCATCAAGCAATCCACTCATACTTACAGAAACCAAATGCCAGGATCCCATACTCGCCTCGAGAAAGAGTTTCTAAACCTTAGCCGATGTACCCTGGCATGCATCTTCCCAAACTCGGAATGGTGAAATAGTACAATAGGAATCGATGTGCCAAATAACTAAATGCCAGGATCCCAAGGCTCACCATTAAGGGACACCAACTGCCATGTGCTGCTGCCCTGTGTACCAATACCCTCAGTCAAAATGAATGCCTCACTCCACGAGTGACCCTGTGAGTCTCTACTGTCAAGTGAAGATGGGAGCTTGACAATATACCAATATCCACTGCAAGATGATAACAACCAAACTCACCTCCTAGCTCCCCAATAAAAGGCAATACATAGGGATGCTCCACCTGGATCCTCATAGGGAGAACTCATTGTTTACCATATAGGTTTATTAAGAATTGCACACAGATAATAAACACGAACACAGACAGCAGAATTCTTATTATTATTATTTGCATATGCCAAACAGTACATTATGCTTGAATGATAAGATCTGATGAATACAATGCTTCCTGAAGGGGTTATAAATACTTTCTGAAGAACTTTCCTGAAGGTATTCGGCGGCCAGATACCATATGTCCGTTACAAACTATTTTCCCATTGGCTACATAACAAGAACATTCCCGAAGGTACCCGTCGGCTGATACACAATTTCTACCGACGACACTCATATGCTGTCTGCGATATCACTGACCAGCTCCTGTAATGTTTGTACCCCTAGACCACTGTAACACTCCTGTAGTACCTGTATCGATGACAATGACAAATTCGGCCAATTTGACTCAACCACTATATCACCCCGATGATAATGAAGAAATCCTAATCTCTAAAACTCTGATGTGTCAGAAGGCTGAAACACATAGATCATAATCTTGTGACTGTGTAATAACACAACATAATCCACCGTATGTAAAATACTATTAACACTTGGATTCCCGATCACCCAATCAACATGATCCTCAATAAAGGAAGGAGTGGTTGGTGAATCACCATCATCATGAATGCTCACACTGTCTTCAATATACTACTGGATAAAAAATGTAGACACCTCATGTGGGACGTAGGGTAGTGTATGTTCTCCCCACTCATCTACAAATAACTCATTGACCCCTGAAGGCCAAATAGAATCAGCGAATATACTACTTACATATACAGGCAAATGACTGATAGCGAGAATATACCAACAAGAAAAATCACCAATCAACAAGTAGGTCGTGGCCCTCTCGTAAGAGCTAGCTGATAAATCTTTGGGTAAGCTGAAAAATCCCTCGGAGCATGCTAAGGATAAATCTAAACTCCCTACTCCACCATAAGTACCCTTGCTTATGTCAAAGTCTTTGTAAAAGGATGGTTCACCATTAATTGAAATCTTTGAATTATCCTCACTTGTTGTATCACTAACCATGTGCTCATGCATAAAAATCAGAATTTCCAGAGTCATCCATGTGCTCACCTGACTTACATTGTTTGCCTTCACATCTACCCATTTTATGAATTTCTTCAATGATTTGTGAGATTTCTTGTGCGCTTGATCTACAGTTATCTTCTTCATAAGTGGCTGCCCCACTCATTTGATTTTCAGCTTTGTGGATGAAGTGATGTGTTATATTCAATTGAAGGTATAGCTCATCTACCTCACTCTCCTTGTCCTTCCCAAATTTTATTTGTAGATCTCTATCTATTAATAGTTGCACGTACTCGTATTTTATCAATTTCAAGGTTTCAAAAATAGTATGTAAAAGAGGGATTGTGACACCACATACATTCCCATGCCTCTCTTCTATGACAATCTTCCACATGAGATCCTCAATCAAATTGGAAGAATCATCCATCCTCGTCAACACTTGGACAATCTTGTCCTCGTTGACTAAAAACATATCCAATAAGTCAAGGAGTGATAATGGTTTTTGACCATCTCTTTCAAACACAAGCAGTTTGTTCTCCATAGAATCTTCTGATTTTTCATCACCTAGGGAGACAACATTTTCAGATATGCCCTCTAACTCAATGTGTGCTAGATCATCTATCTATCGTTCACTTACAGGTGATAACAGTGAGATCAGATATGAGAACTTGGACCTGAGCATTTGCAGAAGAATTCAATTTGTTCACATGACTTGGTGATCTATAATGTTGCCGCTGGCTGCTCCTCAATAATAGTCACAACCGAGACCATCAATCCTGGACGTGGAGTCCAGATAGCTACTCCCATGAACTGCATTAAACTCGTGACCACTACTGTTACTGCTAAGACACCTGAACGTGTTAATCCCAGTTCGTAGGTTGCACCACGTGAATACCTCAATCAACCTTCAATGACGAGAGGAGAAGAATGCCAGTTACCAAGAGAGAGAGTGGGTGACGTTCAGACTGAGCTTTTGATCCTGAGGTAACCTTACTATATGTTAACCCT
The DNA here is from genome assembly GCA_028749045.1 of Cupressus sempervirens. Lineage (NCBI taxonomy): Eukaryota > Viridiplantae > Streptophyta > Pinopsida > Cupressales > Cupressaceae > Cupressus > Cupressus sempervirens. Next base: position 539,733,008 of record CM053789.1, read on the forward strand.
GATTGCTGTTGGAATTTCGCACCAGACACACCTTACCTTACTCACGGTATGTTAACCCTGACTGCTGTTGGAATTTTGCACCAGACAGGCCTTACATTCCATAACCATTTGTCTATATATGCTTGTGAATTTCAAAACATATCATTCAGATACATTCCCATGTAGTAAACTTTAACTAAAGTAGACCAGCATTTAGTTCTAAAACTAAGGCATTTTAACAAACACTTGTCATGCAATCTTAACTCTCTTCAATGTATAAATGTTCTGAAAACAATTTGTGTCACTGCTTGGAATTAAGCACTAGGAACTGAATGATTAATACATTGAAATCCACCCAGAAGGAAAATCTGACAGAAATAACATTAATCATTCATTCTAATGCGGACAATAGGAAACAATATACTCTCCGCTGTATTCCAGAAATTATACTAGAATAACATAGTAATGACAGATAAAAACAAATTGCAGGGAAGTGGATTGATAAAGATCAACCCGTGTTGAGGTTGGACTGAGGAGAACCTGTGACTGGAAAAATATACTTCTTTTACGCTGCTATAGGATGTTGTTCCCTTCAAATATTATGTGCTATGCTATTGACAGTAAACTCCTTCAACCCATAAAATAGGAAGATGTTCCATGGACGTGGTTACTACGCAAGCTTTTAAGGAAACTCTCTAATACCCTTGTCGGTGCCCCTTCCAAACACCTTCCGCCCAGCTATAAGCAACGTTGCTCAACTAATGTCCAATCCCATGAACTTCCAACAACTTGGCATTCCCTTTTTCCTTGGCTTCCGTATACTATGTTGTAGAAGAATAAGGTTCAACATTGCATAGGAAAAGATATGGCACTTTCCCTTAGACCTGATTGTTAACTACACCCTTCAATCCTGTACCTTTAATGCATAAGAGACCCGTATTAGAGTGAGCAGCCTATTGAGTTCAAGAGTGTTTAATCCTTCGAATCACCTTCATTCCTTGCAACCGACCACTGACGTCTCCAACTGTTGCCGGCTGAATGAATGGGAGTCTGAATCCCGTGAAGAATTTCGACCACTATTGTGTTACCATCCAAGCCGTGGGATGCTTATAACCTATTTTGCGCCTTGACAATCAACGTTACTGTGACTTCTCCCCACCTAGTAATCACCTTATTCTGCAGGCCCTCCAAAAACATGAGCTCCTTAATGACGTTCAGTTCGGCTTTCTTGGACCTATGAGCATAAAACGATGACTTATCTGCATAAACTCAGTCGTGGGTACCTAGTGCGATTTATCTGATCTCCTATTGTTTATGATGCAAGACTTTTCCAATGCTATGTTCTTGAAACCAATGGCTTGGCTCTAACTTCATATGCAGACTCCTGTCATAAACTGAAGACCATATCTGCAATGTAGGGTAGTCCTGATATGAGGGGTTGGGGTGACGTCCAACTTCCTCGGAAACTAAACTCGAGGGATTTCGTCCTCGGAGTTTACCAGTCACATTAAAGCAAGCAGAGTTCTGAATATTTTGAATTGATAAGCTTCTTGTGTGTTAATTCCTTCTATGATTTAATTGCTGATATAATTTCACAGGCTGGCAGGATGCATGGCTCTGATACTATTGAAATATCGCTTTTTGGATATTTTACTAAAAACCCTTGATATAAACGTGTAGATTTAAAACCGAACAGAAAACCAATACTTGATATAAGTTCCAGAATTGTAATTGATTCATAACTAGTAAATTTGAATACAAGAAAACTAGAAAAGTTCATTTTATTCCTCCAATATTCAGAAGTACATATGTGAACTAGGATTTAGCACAAATAATTGCCAAATATGTTACAGTGTTATATAACAGCAATAAGTAATACAATAACAAGCAACAATCCAAATAATCCAATTTTATAAATAGAAATAACAGTCAGATTGGCAAATGTAGATAAAACCTGTAAGAAGGCTAGGTTTGCGTCCAACCTCCAAATGCTTCTTCAAAGGTTTGTGTCCTCAAAGAGATAACCAGTCACTGTTTCCAACTCTCAGATTAATATTTGTTTTAAATATTATAATCTTCATAACTTTCCATGTAGAGCTTGTTGTACTTTTATCACTTTTCCCAATGTGATGCATACTCTTTTAAGCAATGTGGGATAAAGCACCTTTTTTGTCCTTTAGTCAATTAAGTGAACATATTACCTTTTTTAAATAAAGTGACAATTAAATGAACTTTAAAAGTTACTTAGTCAGTAAACCATATAATCATCAGGCATCAAAATAATTGACCAAATGAATTCGGATAAGCACGCGCAATAGCTCGTTGGAAAGTTCTTGTCGGGACGCTTCCAAACTAACACTGAGATACCAAGAATTCTAAGCTCTATTTATTTACTAAAAATAGTAAATATCCAAACAACATGCCAAAATTGCACTGATGGGTCTAAAACTAGAAATGTCTAGGCCAAAACTTGAACTGAACCCCGTAAAGAACTTTTTCGCCCTTGAAACCAAGGTGAAGTGAGCTGGCAACACTGAATTATAATGTCCCAGAAAAAGGGGACATTACATTTGCCTTGATTTTTCCTTTCTCTTTGGAGATGCTGTTGCAGGAAAAAGAAGATGGATATTAGATTCATAGGGAGTCTGACACTTTGTTAGAGGCAACCTTGGAGAGAGAGGGAGAAGATAGAGGGTACTGATTCAGAGGGAGTAGACCATGTCAGGATGGATTCTTTGGTGTGCGATAAACTATAATAGTTAGAAGACTATGAATCATGAATGTTATTTCATGACTATTTTGGGCCTTGTGTACATCATGAGGAGGTGACGACTTCCAAATGATTATCAATTGTATTTGTAAAAGTTATTGAAAGGTGAGGATCTTGCAATAGCTTAATCTTCTATTATGATGGGTATCTTAGGATGTCTAAGAAGATCATAATAGATTATATCTTGCATGGTGGATGAAGTTCCTTAAACAGACTACAAATGTTTGTATGGTAAGTATTATTGAGGATACGTGTGCACATACTTTATGAACATTTGAGTACTTAGTGAATGTCATGCAACTTGATGTTCATGAGGCCATTACTCAGAGTACTTGGTGAAGATCACGCAAGTTGATGTTCAGGAGGCCATTACTTAGAGTACTTGGTGAATATCATGCATCTTAATGCCCAGGATGCCATTAATCAAAGTACTTGATTAATGTCATTTGACTTGACATTCTGGAGGCCATTACTCGTAATATCATTTCTCAAAGTACTTGGTGAATGTTATGCTACTTGACAATCAAGAGGCCATTACTCTTAATATCATGAGATGATATCTAAATGGTGGATATGTTCTGATCAATGATATTCTTAGAAGTTGCAATTCCCGATTTTACATCGAGGTAATATTATATCTTGTGTTTATCCTCCCTAGCTAAGAGGGAGTGCTGATGTTTGATCGCTTTAGTCGGATAAACCTATGAGACAATACGATTGTATACACACACACACACATATATATATATATATATAAGTATTATTAGGTTAGAGAAATTAATATAATAAGACTAAAGAAATACTCTCTATATATATATATTTATAAATGTCATTATATAAATTAATAGAGTATATGAATAGAAATGTCCCATGTCTCATCCACAATATAAATAAGAGAGAGATTGTTGCCTTTGGAAAACACATACCTCACAAGGAAGCGCTATTACATTTGCAGCGATCCTCATAAAATCAACAGTTTTAGAGCAACAAGTTAAGAGTTATCATCTAGATATACTAGAGGTGATATCTTGACACGAGGCATTTTATAACCCAACACACCAAGGTATATTACAATTTTCTCCATGGAGTTCCTATGGAGAGGTATTAAGCATGTGATGAAAATGGAGGAGGGAGCAAAACCAGTGATTACTACTCTGTATTGACATCCAAGGAAACGGAAGGATGAGATAGAGAAATCAATTAAGGAGTTGTTGCAGATAGATCACACCATACCTAGTAAGAGGTCCTTTGCATTGGCAGTTGTATTAATGAAGAAGAAAGATGCAACAATGTGGATGTGCATCAATTATAGGGTTCTAAATAGAAGGATTATTAAGAATAGGTAATCTATTGCTGTGAGTTTTTCCAAACATTGTCTTGTTGCAAATGAGGACCCTGTCCTTATGCTTTAGCAACAATTGTTTACCTAGGTGGTCTTAGTTGGAAGCAATTTTCAAATCTCCAAGCATTAGAGATGAGTTCAAGCTGCTTTAACCATTTAAAGCCAAGAGTCCAGCCTAAAATCCAAGATTCCAACCAACATGAAGTGAGCGTTGCAATGAAGACAATTTTGAGGATCATTAATTGAAGGAGTGAAGAATGAAATTGAGATAAGGGTGAACTTTGAGATGAAAAAAGTGAAAATAGAGAATTCAACATGTAGATATGAAGAAAAAATGGGAAGAAAATGATGGAGGGGAAAAATTTCATGAAGTAAATGTGGATAATTCAGATTTAAATATTGAAGAAAGCACACTCAAACAAATTTTTTTTTACCCTTTTCGACAACAAGGTTGAATCCACTCCTCTCACAGGATTTTTTTGCTTCCCTGTCAAGATTCCCAATCTTGACAACCCCTCAATTTCTACGCAACATAAGATGGTCTTCGAATCATTTACAAAGGTAGATCAATGATGAAGCAAACCATGGAGAGTGAGGCTTAAAGGTATGAAAGATAAGTTGGGGCAAATGAAATTATGAGTTTGGGAGTTGATATGCAAGAAAAAGAAAAATTCATGAAAACTCTTATTTTTGTGAACCCATGGCAACTCTTCTTTTTGGGCTTTTGAAACATCGACTTACCACCAAATGATATGTAGAGAACTGAATTTGCTGACTTGAAATCCAACTAATTTGTAAAATTGAATTTTAATGGTAGATGATTGCTAAAATGTTCAAATGGTAAGAGTGGGACCTACCGAGTAAAGTGGTCAAGTAGAATGCAATGAATACCCTATTGGTTTTCTTTCAAGTTCATAAACAAAATTTACAAGAACCATATCTGCTTCACGGTTGCTTTGCATTGATAAAAATATTACATGCAACATAAATCCTAACATGTTCGTTGCTTGGAGAAAGGATGGGAGGTCCCTCTGGTTCATTGTAGGAACTCCTAGAATGTAATATATGTACATGGTGTATTTTCTATGTTACCTCAAGTTTCTGGGAGAAGGATGACATGTGATGGTGGGATAGGTTTTCAGGATGGCATCTTTTTTTGCCGATTTTGGGGACGAGGCGACAACAAACAAGGACAGCCATACAAATATAGGGAAATTTTAAAATATACACTAAAATTTGCAAATATACATGTCATTCATATGAAACTAAGCACAAAACATGTTATTTAAACATTATAGAACATTAACATACACCATTTGAATGCCACCTAGGAAATTCAGTACTCAATATGTATTAAAATTTAACTCTAGTCTATTATGCATTCATAAAACAGTTTCAATTGTCAATATGCATATCAATATGTGAACAAAAATATAAGTCTAACAATGAACAATACCATAGAAATCTGAAATTCTAAATATGCCCAAAGGCTAGAGGGCTGCCATATCACTTCTTGTTCTTGCAAAATGAAAACCCCAGCTTGCTGGTATAAACTTCAAATACAAAAAAAATGCTAAATAGTGGCATTTGAGGGTCTTTTTTGCCCTTTAAGGGCAAGTGAGGAGGCGGGCCCTACTAAACGCCCAATGAAATTGCATTAAAATAAGGTTCAAACACATTTTAAAAAATATTTGTTTGCTTTTACGCTAGGACAATTGGTCATCCCCAATATGGTCTAGGGACATCCGTGACATCCCTGACCATACCTAGGACGACCGACCGTCCCCCTTTTTTTTCTCTTGCAACGTCTTGGCATTTCCAAAATGTCTCAGCACAATTTTCAGTTTTCAGGGATATGGGGTAGGGGGGGACATCCCATATCCATTCCCCCTTCTCAAGGATGTCCTCTTTTTGAAAACTCCGGGCTTTTGGGTGGGGACGTGACCCTAGGTAATGTAGTGTATTTCTGATTTTTCCTATGTTCCCCAAGGACACGTACCCGGCCTAAAACCTGGCATTTCAGGGACGGGGACGTCGCGGGGATGGGGGGATGGGTATGGGACATGCCCTAGCCATCCCCAAAAAGTGAGAAAATGCAAGCGACGTCTCGGAAACTTGGGTACGCTTGAGGGAAAAAAGGGGGATGGCTAGTCATACTCAGTACAGAAAGGGGACTTCCCCTTTTTGTATCGGGTACGGCTGGCCGTCCCCCTTTTTTGTTTGCATAAAATTAAAAAAGTTTAATATAAAAAAATATTTTAAAGCCTCCAACTTGGTTGGCCAGGTTGTCCCCACCCCTCCAAATGCCCTAAAAGGCAGTAGAGGCAGAATAGGATCAGCAGGCTGCTTCATTTGTCTTTTTTTTTTTTTTTAATGTTGAACATGAACATGATTATGATACATTGATACTTATTACTTTATGGCAGCCCTCTACCCTTTTGGCCTATAGCTTTGGGCATATTTTGATTTTGATTTTCAGATTTATCATGTTTATCATTATGACATTATGATATTGACAATTGTTAATGTTCATTGTTCAGTATTCACTGATATTGATATGCATTTTGACAATTGGGTACTAAAATCGGATATTATTTCTTAGATGGCATTCAAATGTTGTATGTTATGGTTCTATAATGTTTAAATGACATGCTCATATGAATGACATGTATATTTGCAAATTTCAATATATATTTTAAAATTTCACTATATTTTATAGCCATCCCTGTTTGCCGTCCCCCCCCCCTCGTCCCCAAAATCACCAAAAAAATTGGCCGTCCCAGAAACCCGTCCCACCGTCCCCCACCGTCCCCGTACCGGAAACTCAGGGGAACATAGGATTTTTCCCTTTGGCTTGGTGCTCCAAAAGCTGGAGATCACAGCCTTCCAATTCTTTTCACAACTTTATAGCCTTTTGTGCTGCCCTTCATTCATGTGGCTGTCATTAAGGTCTGCAAACAAAGAGTTTGAAGAAACTAGGTTTCCTCAAACCAAAACCTAAGTCTCTAACTCAGTAGTCACACTAACCTGACTGACTTCTACCTTATAACTTGATCCCTTTTATGTAGAAAAAGCAATAAGTGAGCTTGTTTAAATTGCAGACAACTTTCCATCCATCTCCTCATCATGCTTCTAGGAGCTTTTAAGGAAGGGGGCGTGGGAATCAAATCATGTTGAACTTTTGACTGCCATGTTCTAGCTATGCAATGTGGATACTCTTTCATAGAAACCAAATGGAAATAAAGATTTCTATACCCTTAAAATGATTTTAATCCCTATAAATAGTGTGAAGACGTCCTCTTTGCATCAAAATGAAAACAGCAACCCATTTTGAAAAATAAGGTTAAAATTGGTACATACTATTAAAGTAATCAGATTTCCATTATCTATCATAATATGTGCATCATTTCCTAGAATTTTGACTATGTGCAAATTTTTATCATCAACGTTTCGGATCACACAGTGATCCATCATCAAGATGAAGGAAAGTGCAAGAGAGAAAAATGATAATGCCAAACAAGGTATGTTGATAATGTTTGTATCACCATACCATGCAAGATGGTTTTAGACTTGTTACCCTATAATTTCCAACAGCCTTACCAATTATACCTATGAATTTTGGGGGTTTATGTAAATCTGTTTATAATCTCAGCCTCAATCGTAGGGTACGGGAACTTCAAATCTTATTCCTGCAATATTAGATACAAAGAGAACTAATCCTAACTTGAATTCATTCAAGAGAGAGTTTGTGCTTTGAATCTTCTTGCATGGATCTTTGTGAAGGCTATGGGAATAGGAAGTCACCCATGCAATTATAACATTGGACAGAAATCCCTTTTCCATTATGCTTTGATGGCATACATGTGCTCTTCCCAAGCTCCATGTTGAGCATAGGCAGGTAGGATACTGGTTTTCGTTTAATTAAAAGTTTCTAAGACCTTTTGGCAAGCTTGTTTTGAACTAAGTACCAGTTCCAATTCAAAGAACTGGTTTTCCGGTATGGGCAAAATTTTGAAGTGGAGTTTGGGTTTGTTAGTACAAAAATAAGTTAAAATTATACACACACACACACACCGGTATGTGTGTGTGTGTGTGTGTATGTGCAGCCTAGAAGCATGAATTAAGATTAGAATGACACATAGTATCATATAAACAACAAAAAGGAAAAAGGAGAGAGATGCAAAATAGGGGAAGGCCAAGTCTTCGAGTTTAACCAATGTAAGTATCTTTTGCAGAATATGTAATGAAAGGAGTCATTTGTTGGTCAATTGAATCATGGGCCAATGAATGTGTCATATATGGATGTCGGTGGGTTCCAATCTTTAATGTTCAGTTTGCTTTCTGAGATAGAATTTAACTGCAAGTTGTCTTGCAACCAAGTCATAGGTTCATTGTGTGGCTATTGATGTGTCAGGGCAGCTATAGGCAATGGTAATCTTTAGGTGTAGGTTGTCCTAGACTGTGAGTTGTTGCAGATTCCCACTTCACGTCCTTTCTTTTTGACAGTGTCTTTCTGAAAAGACCATCGCTCTCTTTACCACAAAAAAAAAGAGGTCCATTTCATAAGACATTTACTAAAACGTTGGAGATGAAGTTTGAACACATTGTGAGTTGCATTTACACTAGTGGGCTTCCTTTAAACATCATGAGATCACTATATTGACTTGAAATGGTGATGACATTCGGTCAAACTTCCTTAGGTTTGGATATGAGAGAGAAAGGGGTTAAGTATTTTGGGTCTTCACCAATGATGAGACCCAGTGATCCGCTCTAAGTACAAAAGAACTGTGACTTAATTCATATTGTCTATCTATGATGACCAGTGGTATCCTTCCTAAATTTGCAAAATGAAATGTCACTTTGGTGCTTTATTCCATCCGGTTCGCTCTTGGTCTGCTCAGGTCTGCCTAGGTTTGACCTGGGTTCAGCCTGGATGAACCAGCTTACCTGGGAATGGACCTTGTCTGGGCTCACAGGCGACCTTGACCCAGACCGGTACCCAAGCCCTGGATCCACAAACCTGCAACTTAGGTTTTGAACATTTTCTTTCATAAGGACTTCCTTGAGGCAACATTTCTTTGAGGCATTTTGTCAAACAGCTAAGGTTCCTTGTCTAACCTTCCATAGTTTGCATACAATTTTATCATATTTGTAAGGAGAGAGAAAGAAACTGTTATTTAATTAGTTGGAACTGTCATTTAATATTTTAATTTTTTACCTTCTAATATTTTTTGGTTAAACCTTTACCTGCATCCTGCTGCCACTATGGAATGCCAACTTCTAAGTTTTTCAATGGTTTATTAAGCACTAAGGATAGCAAATATGATTTCAATGAATAACAAGGTATAAGAGTCGTAACAAATTTGGTGCAGGACCAGAAGATTTAGAGAGTCAAATGGAGCAACGGATCAAACTGTAGAATCGGACTATTAACAAGGTATAAAAGTTGTCACCTGACAACTTTTATACCTTGTTAATAGTCCGATTCTACAGTTTGATCCGTTGCTCCATTTGACTCTCTAAATCTTCTGGTCCTGCACCAAATAATCGTAGGTGACAACTTTTATACCTTGTTAATAGTCCGATTCTACAGTTTAATCCATTGCTCCATTTGACTCTCTAAATCTTCTGGTCCAACCAAATAATTGTACTCCTTTCTTGCTGTGCTCTTTTTCCTTATGCTCTCAAAATCCCCAAAATGTATCACGACTTACACCTCAAAATGTCACAAAAATCTCCAGGTCACTACTCATGTTTTCTTGTGTTATGCTCCCACATGGTTTTATTGCCCTCTCACGTCTTTCTGCACTTTCTTTCTCCTTATGTCTTGGCTTCTTCCCGTTCAATTTCTCTTCTGGCCATGTTATCTGTTTTTTGATCCCTCAAACTACCCCAAAATCACATTTTAATGGAGCATTGTGGATCTGCACTCCTGTAAATGTTTGAAATAAGGGAGGGTTGACATGCCTCCACAATGGTACAGATATCCTTACTCTCCCTTCATACCCAGGTCATATTCCATAAATTGGCGGTCTCCATAGCTGGGTTGCCAGTGTAAATGCCATGCCCAATCTCTTTTGCTTTTAATCTTTTCTTCTGTCCCATCTCTACTTTGGTTATTTTATGCCCCACAATACGTACAGAGTCAAATTGGTCTACTGCAGGCTGTGACAGTAGAAGATTTTTGGTGAAGGAAGCATGTGTTATTGGCATAAAACAAAGGAGTTTCTGGCAGCTGTGTGAAACTGCTGGTTCTACTGGGCCTGATTTTTTAAGTGCTGATTCCAATTAGCGTCAATCTCATAACTGCCAAGTGGTTACATAACCACTAGTCTTCATTAAGTGATGCATTCAAAAACTGCCCTTGGCATTTTAAGTTCTGACTTTTTTTCTTTCTGTTCCAACTTGCAAAAACATAAGTACATCTTGTAACTAAATCTTTGCATACAATCGAAGGATATTAGTGAATTCTAAGAGGCGTAAAGTGTTCCAAGTGAGCAAGTAAATTGTAATTAAATGGACAGAATTGACAGTGTTAGAGTGCTGTTGTACTTGTAAGTGATTTTAGGGCTTGAATATTGCTGCTTCAAGCTGGCTGTGTTCCCAAGAGGGCCAAGGTTGTATTTGTCATAGTAGATATTCGGTAAGGGGGGTGATTTGTCTGATATTTGCCGAAGTTGTCTGTTGGAGTTCGGTTTCTCTAGGGTCAATTCATTTTGTCTGTTGGAGTTTCATTTCTCTAGGGTCAATTCCTTGTGTTTTCAAATGTTCTATCGTCTGCTCTCATTTTCCTGTCCTGTTCTAATTTTTTTTTACTGCCTAAAGAGTACACTTCTAATTCCTTCATTTAGATCTGTATTTTGATAACTATTGTATGGGATAACAGATAACTATTGTAGGTGCAGATCACTCTTTTAGGAAACCCCAAAAAGTCATGGATTCAGTGATAATTTAATAAAATGGGTAAACAATTCTTTCTACGCCAAAACATACAAAATTACCATGTCCAATTCTACTCCAAAACCCAGGCAAGGAAATCGTATCAGCCCTTACCTTTTTATAACCTTGGACATAATTCTTCTCCATAATTTGCAAATATCTAAGGATCTTTGCGAGAGAAGATCAAGTTGAAGTGTAGTAGTATGAAAATGGAAAAAGGCTCATTCGTCTAGATCATATTTCAAAATATTGTTATTGTCAAGAGCGAAAAAAAAAATCGGAGATAAGTCGGCAACTTATCATAGAAATATTGGGAACCAAAAAAATTGCTTAAATTTAGTTAGAAATGCATTGTTTTTGCAAAATTCAATAAGATGATGCATCTAATGAGTCAGTAAACGAGTAAATAAACCAAACAAGCTGAATCTAGATATTTATAAATGCAAACAGGGTACAAAATTGCTGTAATGGGCACCCTAGAAATGCCCAAAAACTGAACCAACTGCTGATTGGAATTTAGTCAAATAATTTGCATCCAACTCTTAATTTATCCGTTAAATGTTAAACGCTCTTTATGGCTCTGGGAATAAAATGTTTGTTTGTTTTAATGTCTTTGCGTAGATTTGAAGCCACATAACATAAACAAGAAAGAATTTATAATAATATGCAAACTGAAGATTGAACTACTGCTGAAATAATATTGATCTTCAAACTAATAAAATCAGATACATAGCAAACTTTTCAACTCACTAATTACTCCAGCATTATAACACAATGTTCCAATAATGATTTCCCATCTTGCTGCTATAGTAACATGAATAGTGTCGTGCTACAGTGACGTGAATAGTGTCACGCTACAGTAACATGAATAGTGTTGCGCTACAGTGCTGCTACAGTAAAATCTGCCTTCAATCAGTCCAAGACCCTCATAAAATCATCCCTTCAGAATGGCATAAGCATCGGACAAGAAGTGGGAATGATATGAGAAAACACCCAATCCGCCTGTAGCGGGAAAAGCACCCAATCTGCCTATTAATGAAGCTGATAGCAATGAATTCCAAAGGCCAAACCCCAAGGGAATGATGTCTAGAATGTCACAAGAGAGGATAGACATCCTCTAATATCAAGAACGGATTTGCAACTCGCACATCAATTTTCTTCTCATATTCAACTTGCCGAATGAAGCCACTAATGCTCCCATTTATTCTTTCTCCAAGAGTCGATTCAACTCACATGAGCAATGTGGGATAAAAGATGTGCAATATAAAACATATTAAAATAATCACTTATGTCTCCCTTAGGCGCCCCTTTTTGATTTGCACACATTCCCATAAAATTTAATATTAAAGTAACACTTTAATATTTTACAACTAAATTAAATATCACCTTAATAATACTTGAAGCATAAAAATATATTAGCCATCGGACTCCGAATAGCACGAGTGATAGCTTGTCGAAAAGCTCTCGCCAAGTAGTATCAAATTCAATCACCAAAACTAGGCTCCCCTGTGTCATGCTGACTTACTAAAAATAGTAAATGTGCCTGAGACTAAGTAAATCAACTCCGTTTTGGCCCAAACTGGAGATGACTGAGCCAAAACACTAGTCTAAAATCTCTTTAAACCCTTCGTTAGTCCTCGGGATCATGGAGAACTAGGCCAATGCACACACACTTGGTCAACTGCTAAAGTTGGGGCATTACAATTGCATCCTTATGTGGAATGTTGATTGCCGGTAGTCATAGTTTAACTGTCTGAACTCTGAAGCAAACTAAAAGTAACAAATTGTCTTTGTAAAACTATAAGTGAATACAAGTAAAATGTCAAAAATTTCTACACCTTCCTCTTCCCCTTCCCAACAGCTCTATAAAAAACAATTCGAGTGGTAGGGGGTCTAGCTCTAGAAGTCCATTGTGGCTATGGATGTGGCTCCTCTCTCTGCACATACACATACAACTTAAAGGCACAAATCAATATACTATATTTTAATAAAGAAATTTAGCAAACAAAGTAAGTTTAAAACTTTAAATAATTTTAAGCATAGTTGAAAGTTGAAAGGAAAAAACAAATCAAGTGACAGGGTTTGAAATTTTTTAAGAAAATATGAAATTATTTAGAAAAATATAAAAAAATTGTAAAAATTGCTAAAAGTAAAACCTGTCACTGGATCTTGTTCATTAGCTCAAAAACAATTTAGAGTACATTGAAAATGTTATTATAGAATTTGTATAAACTTGGATGCAACAAAGACGAGATAAAATAATTTAAGAATAAAAGAAAAAGAATTTCGAAAACTTATTTGTTAATCTGAATTTTCTTGAAAAATTTCTTTGGATCTGTTTCAAATCCACAACAAATTGCTCTAAAAATGCTGCAAATCATGTTCTCCTCCAAACCCCTTTTCCCCTCTCCAAACACCAATTTGCAAACAAAAAATTGTGAAATGCCTCTTTGGCCATCAGTTCCTATAAGTGGATTGCGGCTGATAAGTTCTCAAAATATCGCGGATATTTTGGCAATAAGTACAGGATTTTTCTGCGATAAGTTCGGAACTTCTTGGCAATATGTAAATGGCGATAAAGTTACGTATTTTGGTGCCGCACTAAACTTATCACGATAAGTTTACTTATCGATGCTATTTGAATCTATGCTGTAGATCACTTATCAATGTTGCTTTATGTATCAGAATGATCTTTAACCAAGCCCATCAATATTGATGAGGATAATGCTTGTCATGTCATGAATTGCATTCTGCCACATGTGAAAAGTCAGGTTCTTCAGGGCCCTACACAAGCTGGGCTTCTGAAAATGATTGATGGCCTCCTTTCTCATTCATCTTAAACCACCCTTAGAATTGGACATGCTTTACATTGAGCATGCTCACAAAAGGGTGTTCCGTGTAGCTAATGTCTTCATAGGGCTTCATTTGTCTCTGTGCTTCCTTCTTTCCCACCAAGACCTAGGTTTTCTATTCTCTTAAATTAGAATCCTAGCTCTTCATTTTCTAATTTTTCTACCAACTAAAACCTTGATCCTATTCATCTTGGGTGGAAAACTCCTATACATTATTGGCATTCATAACTCTAAAACCAGCCCCAAACAGTGCATCTCACCTCCACTCTTATCTTTTGCTGTTTGGTACCCAATTCAATTAACAGACTCCTCCATCCATAGTGTTTGGCCAACATCAATGATAGCCTTTAGGGTCAGCTTCAATCAATGGAAATAAAGGAAGCTCTGACCTCTTGGGGAACTAAGTCACTTTGCCCGGCTCATATATCCAACACCACAAATATAAAGATCCTCTACCAATACGTTGAAAGTTGAGCAGAATGCTTCACCATTCTTAGGCAACATTTACATTGTTTAACAATTGTTGACCACTTAAAAAGTTAAGAGACAAGTTGCTGAGGTTACCTGACAGAACAAGCAGCAGGTAGCTGCAAGAACTTCAATGATCGCAATTGGAGTCTCTTGTGCTGATGTGCTCAACAAATGTGAGGAATGACTTAGCTTACTCCCAGCTTCAGCATCGAAGTGAACTACTGCATGGACTTGGAATATGCTTGAAGCCAAAGTAAGAGCTACAAATACTCAGTTGTATCCATGTGCTGATGTGCTCGACAAATGTGAGGAATGACTTAGCTTACTTCTAGCCTCAGAATCTAAGTGCAACTACCGCATGGACTTGGAATATGCTTGAAGCCAAAGTAAGAGCTACAAATACTCGGTTGTATCCACACAGTAAATGTCAGTGCACTCATTTTTGTACCCACCTGGAAGATATGTATCTTGAACTACATCAGTCATATTTTCTTTGGAAATATAATATGAGTTTTTGTAAAATCTAATATATGCAGGTAATTTACTTTGAATTTGTAAATTTTTTAATTTATATGCTCTTTTGTACTTGCTGATCTATTAATACCTTCACTATTTCTTCCCATGGGTTTGCCACAGTAACCATAACGAGCTTTATGTAATATTTACTTTATATCAATACAATCAGCTTTCCTTACCATTTAAATAGGAAAGATGTCAGCTTATTTTAGTTCTACTAGTGCTATTTGAATGTACATTTCACTTTAACAGTATCGTACATGTATTCTGTGTGTTAATTTTATCATTGTGCTACTTTTACAGGTTAATGACTTCCATGGAGTGAACAATGCAAACAAAGGGACAGCGTCTCAGAAAAATACAAGCAGGGGGAGAGCATCACAAAAAAGGAATGATGAAAAAGGCTTACAAAAAATTACATCCATGTTTAAAAGGTCGTAGCTAGATTTTCTTGTAAGGTGGAGTGTTGATCCTTAACACATGATGTTTTTAGTGCCCTCTTTTCCTTCATGACGTGGATCAAGCGCTATTCAATGAGCTTAACTACTAAGGTATCATCTTCGATTAAATGATGCTCATCAGGAGCCATCTAGTAAAAAAAACATTACTGAGTTTGAGGTCCACTTCAGCAGCGTATTATATCTTTTCTTCTGAACTTGAGTTCTCATCTTAATGTTTGAAAGTCAACTAGCTTTGTTCAGGAAATGATTAATGGCTAGCTTGAAAACGAGGTGTCCATTGAAATTCAACTGGATGGCAAGGTTAATTCATCGTGGGACATTAATGTGCATTTATTATTCAAATTATTATTATATTTTTCTACATTAGACTACTAATTATAGATTACGTTAATTGGTTAGGAATGCCAATAATGTATCAGAATTTCATATTGAGTTTGTATGAGTGTTGTTCATGCAGGAAAAATCGTAAATTTTACCACAGCATTAAAAAAGGCTCAAATTCTTTGATTTAGAAATTTATTGCTTAAGTCAATGGTTGAGTCAAATCATCTATAGGGCACTGATGTTTTGTTTATGCAAATTGTTGCTTATCTACATTCAAGTTTGAATTTTTTAAAGATACTTTTTTTTATCAATAATATAGAGTTGTATTGATTCAAAGATTTTTTGTACATAGTATTTAGCCACTGATTGGTAGAAGACACACCAAGACCCTCCAAATACGCACGGAAAAAAGCCACTGAATGGTTGATAGTCAAGAGAACCCCCAAAACCCACCACCCATAGCAACAAAACACCTAAAGACTACATAGCCAAAATGCATAAACACCCCGAGAGAACTAGCCCATACTACAAAAAAAAGGGTCCGATCAATATGCCGAAGTGATATGGAGGCTCTTCTTTGAGTTTTGAGCTCTTCGCTAGGCCACTTGTAGGACCTATTAGGGTTCATCTTATCCTCAAACCCTATACCCTTAGGAGGATTCAATCCACTTTCCCCCTTCTCACCTTGAGCTCCTTATCAATTCAAGTGCACTCTCTTCTTTCTTGAACTCACAAGGATAAGCTCAAGCAATAACTACCTAGCCCTTTAACAATCATCTTACAAGAGTCTAGGGCATCTAAACTGATCAATTCAACCAGCAAACACTTCATCATGTTAGCTTTGAGCATCAATTTCCTACTAATTTCAAGATTCCTTGCTTTTAGGCCTACTAGCCCTATTAGGCCTCCAAATTAGGTTTTTGGGCTTTAGATTGAAAAAGTGTCAAACAACCCTCCAAACAAATCTCCATTGTAGATAACCATTTGGATGAGCTCAAGGATTTTTTAGGTCTTGGATTTCAAACATTGCCCTTTCTTGTGCTTAATTGTGAATGTTTATGAATCCAAATATTTCATCCACTTGATGTTCCTATGACTCGTCTTGAGAGTTAAGAACACTAACTATTTGGTTATTATTGTAAACAACAATTTTCTTAGGCAATAGGTAATGCCTCCATTTTCTAAGTGCTTGAACAAGAACATACAATTCCAAGTCACAAGAAGAGTACCTTTTCTTCGCTTCATTAAGCTTCTCATTGAAAATGCATTGGCATGTTGTCTTGGCTTAAGATTGCCCCACCCACCATGTTGCTTGTATCACACTCTATGGTGAGGATTTAATCAAAACTTGGTAGCACCAACACATGTTGTGTGGCCACCTTCTTCAATAGTTCAAACCTTATGTCTGCTTGTTTTGACCACTTGAACTTGGTCTCCATCCCTCCTTTTATAGTATTAAGTATTGGAGAACAAATCTCACTAAAATTCCTTATGAATTTCCTATAAAACTAAATTAATCCGTGAAAACTTCTCACCTCACTTGCTTCCTTGGGAGTGGGTCAACTAAGAATTGCTTCAACCTTTAATGCATCCATCTTCAAATCACCTTTTGATACAACAAATTATAGATAGACAAGAACTTGCTTCATGAATTTACATTTCTCCAAATTGATGGTTAGTTGTTCATCGTGCAATTTCCTCAATACAATTTCTAAATGATTAAGATGTTCATCTTTAGTTTTATTGAAAATCAAGATGTCAACTAGATTAACAACTACAAATTTACCAATGTAATGTTTGCGGACCTCATTCATGACCCTTGTGAAGGTACTAGGGGCGTTCGTGAGTCCAAATGACATAAAAAGCCATTCGTAGAGGCCTTCAATGGTTTTGAATGTTGTCTTCCACTCATCTTGCTCCTTAATCCCAATTTGATGATAACTACTTTTAAAGTCTTGTTAAAATATTGTGTTCCTAAACAATCCATTACGTCCTCAATTCTAGGAATTGGAAACCTATATCTAATTGTAATCATGTTTGTAGCCCTTAAATCAGTGCAAAATCTCCATGTTCAACCCTTCTTTGGTGCCAAAACTGTGGGAATTGTGTGTGGACTAATGCTCTTCTTGATTAAGCCACTATCAAGGAGTTATTGTATTGGCATGGTTATTTCCTCATTTTGTTGAGGTGTCATGTTGTATGTAGCTTTATTGGGTAAAGAAGGCCCTGGAATGAAATCAATTTGATGGCTTATAGCCCTGTATGGAGGCAATGGAGCGGGTTTACCATCACTTACAATGTCCTTATAGTGATCCAATAATGTTTGCACCACTATAGGGATGTTAATTTTCTTAACTTTCTCCTCTTCTTTAGGCTTTATAATATAGCAAACCCAACTCCTTCATGCTCTTTGAAAGTGTTCAAAAACACCTTTTCACCTACCAAAAAAACATTAGGGCCAACATCCTTACCCTCTTCTTCATCTACTATAGTTTGAATCTTATATGTGACGACATCCTTTTGGAAGGAGTATGAATTACTTTATTTTCATATTTACATGGCATACCCAATAGTAGGTGGCGTGCATTCATTGGCAAAATGTCACACAAGATCTTATCCTTATAGCCTTCTATGGTGAATTCCACCCAACCTTGTTCATTCACAAGGACATGTTGCCCCTTATTAAGCCAAGTAAGCTTGTATGGGTTAGTACGAGGAATTCTTTGTAATTGCAACTTGCTCACTGCCTCCTCTGAGATTATGTTGATAGTAGACCTTGAGTCTATGACTACGTTATATACTTTTCCAATGATCTTGCATTTAATCATGAGGATCTTCTCTATTTTGGTTCCTCCTATGTAGACTCTTTTATTAGACCTACCTTTGTTGTTGCTAGATCTCTTTCCTCTATATAATTGATTAGTTGAGATTTCCTAAACTCCTACAAGATGACTGTGAAAGGGCTAGATAATTGTTGCTTAAGCTTACTCTTGTGAGTTCAAGAACGAAGAGAGTGCATTTGAATTGATAAGGAGCTCTAGGTGAGAAGAGGGAAGTGGATTAAATCCTCCCAAGGGTATATATATATAGGGTTTGAGGATAAGAGGAACCATAATAGGTCCTAGAAGTGGCCTAGGGAAGAGCTCAGAGTAGCTCAAAGAAGAGCCTCACTATCAAATTGATGTCGAAGCCAAATAAGGTTTGTGTTGGCGATTTTGGTGCATGTCAACAATAGAATCAGTTGGTGAATCCACCATGGTGACTAATGCAGAGTTAGCCAAGCAGGTAGAAAACCATGAGGAGGATAATAGACTCCTAAAATAAAAGCTTAGTGAGATTGAAACTAAACTTGGTGAAGAAGCAAACAAAAATGAGAGAGTGAAAGTTAAAATCAATGAGAAAGATGAAAAATAAATATATAAATAAGTGTTAATGGAAGATGAGGTAACTAAGCTAGACCCTGTTTTGCAAGAAGAACCTTTCCTCAAGGCAATTAACACTTTAGGAGTCAAAGCATTGGATGGTCTACCACTCTTTAGTGGAAAGATGAAACCAAACCTAGTAATGGAATGAATAGAGGGCTTGGAGAACCATTTGGAATGTGATCGAGTTAGTGAAGCCCAAAATGTTAAGGTGACCAAATCAAGATTTAGAGGTGCTACCCTAACATGCTAGAAGTTCATCCAAACAGAGATTTCAATTGGTATATGGAAAGGGATGATTTCCAAGATTAAAGAGGCCTACATTCCTAAAGACTATGAGATCCAACTTCATAGGAAGAGGCAGAACTTAAGGTAGAGAGATCTTGATGTAAGTCCTACACAAAGGAGTTTCAAAAACCATGTTTAACGTCAACTGTAATAGAGGATGAGGGTATAAAACTTGTGAGATATTTGAGCGGTTTTAGGTGGAATATACAAGAAGAGATCAGTTTGTTAAGTCATACTACAACCCACAAGTGCTATTAATTGGCACTCAAGGTAGAGGAGAAGAGAAAAGAGAAGCATGAGCAAGGCGATAAAGGTAGAGGCGGTGGAAGAGATAATAGAGGTCATAGGGGAAATTGTGGTGGAAGGAGCATAGACCAAAGCTCCCAAGGAGAATCCAAACTGATAGAACAAGGTTGGGATTCTAGTAATAGTGGAGGCTACAATAGAGGAAAGAGATCTAGCAACAGAAAAGGTAGGTCTGGAGGATCAAGGAGAGGATCTTATTTTTCTACCATGAAATGTTACAATTACAACCAAATTGGACACCCTAAGAAGGCTTCTTCATCCCAAGGGGATAGGAGAGTAAATTATGCTCATGAGGACACTGCAAGTGTCAAGTTACCAGAGGTGAACCTAGATTAAGAGGTTGGAGGGAACCTCATGCTCAGAAGAATTCTAATAAAAGAGCCTGCAAAGGAGGAACCAAAATAGAGAAGATCCTCATGATTAAATGCAAGATCATTGGAAAAGTATATAAGGTGGTCATAGACTCAAGGTCTACTATCAACATAATCTTAGAGGAGGTGGTGAGCAAGTTGCAGTTGCAAAGAATTCCTTGTACTAACCCATACAAGGTTACTTGGCTTAATAAGGGGCAACATGTCCTTGTGAATGAACAAGGTTGGGTGGAAGTCACCATAGAAGGCTATAAGGATAAGATCTTGTGTGACATTTTGCCAATGAATGCATGCCACCTACTATTGGGTAGGCCATGTAAATATGACAAAAAAACAATTCATACTCCTTCCAAAAGGATGGCGTCACATATAAGATTTAGACTATAGTAGATGGAGAAGAGGGTAAGGATGTTGGCACTAATGTTTTTTGGTAGGTGAAAAGGAGTTCAACGGTGAGTCTAGAGTTTTTATACCAAAATTGCGCACCAAAAATATGCAATAAATCCATGAATACTCATGATATGGCACTAGGCCTCAACTGGTAAGATGTTATATTCAAGATGAACATCCACCTATAAAATTAGGACATTCTAAGCTAATATGACTAACTTGCTAAGCAACAAGCCTTCACAAACAACAACTCTATGTTGAGACAACCCTTATTCAAGAAACAAAAAGGAAATATTTTTGGGTGATGCAAGATTGCTCTTACACCTAGGATGCTCCTACATCATTAATAAGTATTTACCTTTTCTATTAGTTGCAAGCCCCTCTACTTTATAAATTTGTTCCATAATGACATCGCTCTTGAACCTCTCATACTTTCTTGACTCAAATTGCATGTGGTCCATGTCCATTCAACAAGACATAGTAACAAGATTTGCAACTATATCCACCTAAAGTTTAAAAATGCTAGTTTGTTCACTGTTGTGGAAAACAATGAAAGAAAGTCACCAAATAGTGGTAAAACAAGCCATGCATGCCAGATTGGGCATAATCAATCCTTGGTTGCTTGTTAACTAACTACTTGTGCGAACAATACATTGCCTTGGCAAAAGGCAATCAGGTTGGATTCTATGGTATATGTTTACATTTTCTCTTTATGAGTTTTAGGAAGACTCATAATGATAAATAGATAGATAGATAGATAAATAGACAGGTAGAAGAATTTTAAAATCCACGAGGCTAAATATAGCTTATGGTAAAACCACGTCATAATAAACTAATGATGATGTAAAAGCACGTCATAGTAAACAAATGCCTTTGCATCTTTGAGAAGTCATCTATAGTGTTCTCGTGGCTCTTACAGTTCGTCCCCCACCACATCCTCATTTTGTCCTTGCAGATACTAAAATGTCCACTCCATGCCTCACGTAATCCTATGACTGCATCATTGAATTTCCATTCAAATTCATATATGTAGGAAAAAAATTCCCCTCAAGCTTTTAAACTTGTTTCCTTAGTATCTCGACAACCCCAAGATGGTTACGATTTTTAAAATACACAACTAATGGTGGAAATAATTCATGAGCGTTGTTGTTGGTAGTTGGGCTTTCCTAGCAAGAGGGTCTAGACATGAAGTGGGAGACAATCTTTATTTCTCGAGTGCTTCAAACCATCTACTTGAAGGCCTAGTGTTGTCATAGCATTAGCAACCCTTATTTCTTTTCTTGTAAAAAAGGTTAATTACAATAAGCTCCAAACTTAGATAAGCTTATTATTATCACCAATTATCCCTCAATGGTCCAGTTAGCCTTTGCTTGAACTTTGACAACATCAATGATAAGTTTATAGTCACCTTCTACAAACAAGACACTTAATCCAATTAAAAGGGCAACTTTAAGTACCTAAAATATTGTCGTCTCGTCAACTTGGTTATTAGTATATCCTCTAGGTTACTAGTATAAGCAACAATCATCACTTCTAAGCTTGTCTATATAACACCTATTGTTGCAACATTGCCATAGGTCTTTGTAGTACCTTCAAAGTTTAATACCATCTAGGTCTAGGAGGGTACAATTTATAATTTATGTGCTTCATTCTTTTTGAATTGTCAAATTTGGCATAAGAGCCCAAGAGACCCTAGTTTTTAGCAACTCTACCATTTGGAGTAGTAGGGGGGGAGGTAGTGACAAAAATATTCTCAATAAGCAACTTATAGAAAATCCTAAAAACTTTAGCAATCAAAGTTTCCATTCTATAGAAGATGTTTTTGATAAGATAATGTAGCAAAAGGAGGGTGCTAACCCTACACAACCATCCACAAGGGCAAAAAACCACAAAAACAAAGTAATTATAGAGTAACTTTGTCAAAAAAAAGGACAACCTGAACAAATCATCATGAATAGAACACTAACTATCCAAATGGTTAGTAAACACCCTAATACTATAATCAAATGCTTGAGAATGGAAAAGAAAAAAGGAAAAAAAAGCCAATTGAACTATAACTGGTGTAGTGCGTGAAAACCAAAATATTAGTAATATCCATAATATTATCAATTAAAAAAGTACTACTGTCCATTGTAGGTTCCATAGTAGAAAAACAAGTTTTAAACAAAGGACTCTCAAGGACTTAAGTAACAATAACTAGAATATAAGTCCAACAAAAAATAATAAATCCTAAGTAAATCACCATAGGGCCATGAAGGTTAAGACAAGACAAAATGTGAAACCTAGAGGAAAAAGGGTCCAACCCTAACTCTTGTTCTTTTGCCATTTACTAGTGAGCATCATCATTGCTTAATCCTCCATTGGGAACTGGAAGAGATCTTTACAATCTTTAGCATCCTTGGTAACTTTAACATAGACAACCTCCATTATGCACAATGAAGTACTTGAGTTGTACATCATCATTAGAGTGAAATGACTAACCCTTTACAAGCTCTCATCCACCTCAAAAAGATTCCTATCCACCATCACAATCTCTTTATCCACCTCTATCCGTTTTTACTTTTGCACATTAACTTCACCCAAAGGCAAGTCATTTTGGACATTGTCCTCCTCTAATGTGGCCTTTCCTTTATCATCTCCACAAGAAAAATTTAGTGACAACCATTTCTTGGGTAGGCTCCCCAGGATTAGACTTGTTATTAGTTGAAATGTGGTTCGAGCTACTATCTTAGGTGGAGTCAAACACCTCATCCTCACCAGTATTCTTAGACTATACAATGTCAAATATCAAGGCCTCTTTAATTATCTTTTTTCTAGGATTGCCCATAAGGCAGGGAGATTTACGAGGGGCATTGACAACTCTCATGATCTCAACATCAGAATCCACTTGCAATTTCACATTTTACTAGAATTTTTCATGGTTTTAATTGGAGGAGTTGACCTCTTGTTATGCTTAGTTTCCCCTTGGAATCATCTGTGAGATGTCTTTCTTGTTTTTGGGAGAACTGTTTTTAATTTTATGGTTAGGGCTAGGGGTACCTATAGGGCTCGCTTGAGACAAGGTGGAGGAATTAGACACATCTTCAATATTGATTTTGCAGGGAGGACAAAGATATTAGTGAAAGTGGTATAGATATATAATTAGGCCCTAATGTAGAATTGTGAAATTATTATCATGGCTCATAGTCTCAAAAATCTCCTTAACATCATTTCCAATAGAATGCACTAGGTAAAGTAGAATAGAAATAGTAATCTAGTTCCTAAAAATAATCAAGAAAGGGAGGTGATAGTAGTAGTAAACATCAAATCTTTCTTCCACAGTTAAATACATCATAACCATGAGGAAAATGTGGTCCCAAGGTTCTGATAATTATTCATGATAAAAACCTCATCTAAGCTTAATAGGTTGCTCACAAGCACAAATCATTGATTAGGGTTAGCGGTGTCAGAGACCTTACTGGTTTATTTCCACTTTCTACCCTCAATGGAGAGGCCCATCTCCCTAGCAATTACATCCTTATTCACGTCAAATGAGATACCACCCATGGTAAATAAACATTTTGGAAAGACTTTCATCATCGTCATGCATGGGCTTCATGAATTTGACAATTCCTCCCTCACATAAAAGCTAGACTATTACATCACTTTTCCACTTGTCACATTTAGGGGGCTCCACTTGAACATGGTCTCCACCCATGGCATTGTAGAAAAAATTAGATAGATTTTAGAGAATAAGTCTCATAGAAAACACATAATGATAAATTAGAGTGGCACGTAAGCCCAAAATTTGATAGATTAAGACCTTGCCAAGAAGCTCAAACATGACATACAACAGATGCCAACTACTAATTTTGCACATCATCATAACTGTAGGGGGGTAACTTTTCTCATGAAAGTGAGAGTCCCCTATGGTAGGCTACTTTGCTTATGCCAACATCTAATTCCAACAATCCCAAGACCAACAAAGATGAGATGATCAACAACAACATTAACTTCTATGTAGATATGTTGCAGGTTGAATTCATCAAAACCATTGAAGAGACTATAGATGTCATTTATAATACCTTGAATAGACCAACCAAGAGAGGAAGTCCTTTTAGTAGTTTTATTAATTAATTGGGAATCCCCCTCTATCACCAGAGTGTAAATTTTGATGGAGACGAAAATTTTGATTCTCTAGAGAAGAGCTATACCATCAACCTAGTTGTTGGTAGAGTTGTGTAAGTTACTTGTGTATATGAAATTGAGTGAACTTTTATAGTTTCTAGTGATTTCTCCCTTGATAGCCAAACCAATTCATACAATGTCAACAAAATTGTACTTATTGTTACATCCCAATTTTTGGCCCAATTTTTAATGTTCCTTTACATAGTGTTTGTTAAATTTTTGAAAGTTCATCAAGGATGATGAAACACAAGGGCGAGGGTATGTTACATTTCTATTTTTGGCTAAATTTAAAAATGTTCATATAAGTGTTAAGGTTTGATGTGAAGTCAGCTGACAGGTAAAATTAGTTATGATCAGGTGAAATGATAAGAAGGTTAATTTTTATAAGTTCATATGAAGATGATATGTTAGTTGATCATTATGATGTCATTATAATGTTACCTTGAAATCTTGGGAAGTTGGTTATTCATCATGAATTCATCGAAACTAAAATGGTGGTTAGATGTTATGATGGTTAATGAATAATAACTTGTTATAGTGATTATATTGAGTAATATGATATTATCGGAGAGAGTTTCTTCCTTGCAGGAGCATGTCGAAGGGGGTGAAGCATTTCCAGAAAGGAATTGGGCATGAGGAACCATGTACCATTGAGCCAATGGGTATGAGTCCTAACCACCATGGCTAAGGGAAAGAGGCTAGGCAAGAAAGGGTATACTAAGGGACAACCATGAGCTAACCAGTTATCATAAAACATTAAATAATAAAGGAAAATCACTAAGCATAACAAATTGTTACCTTTATAATTTGAGAACATTCTATTGCATAAAGGATGTTTTAATACAATGACACCATGATACCTATGTATACTCATACATGTATGTGTATATATGTGTATGTCAATTAATATGTATACATCTATTTTAAAAAGTATACATAAAATAATTATGTTTAGGATTTACACATATGTGCATATATGTGTACATACACCTATGAGTATAGATAAGATGTCCTTATCTTAAAACATTAAGATATTGGAGTTATTATTCTTTCACTTTGGCGATAGCCTTATTATTTTTACCTTGAGAAACAACCTTGCATATTTCTTTTATTCCATCAAAATTTATATTTAATATTGGTTCATCATAATTTATTTATACTTTTTTGAACCGATGGCCTTGATGAACACCTTGCCACCTCATAGTTTCTTGCATAATTGCAAATACATTTGGTATCCCTCTTGCATATCTACACTCACCTCTCAACATTGGTTATTATTGTTGCTTCTAACCTTTTTGGCATGCACAAAAAAATTCAAGTATCATTTTTCCTTCTGGTTGTGAATCATTTTTCCGCCCATAGCTTATATTCTTTCCAAAGCTAGTGTGTGATCATTTACAATGATTTCTCTAAGATATCCAACGTCCCTATACAGGATGAAGACATAAGATTATATTTACACGAGAAAGCTGCATATGCAAAACCGATTGGTTGCATTTTGAGTTGAGCTATACCATTCTTCAAGTCATGAATTATACATTGATTTTCTTTTTGTATCTTTCAAAAATCACACATTATAATTATCTAATTGTCTTTCAAAGAAGGAATCATTATTATTTTATCTTCTTTAGTCCAAAGTTAGAATGATTATCATCCTACATAATTCTTTTTATTATCTTTCTCCTATACTGACATAAGAAGGGGTCATTTTGTGAATGGAACAATATGTCCATGATAACGTTTCAAGTATGATTGTGCATATCTAAAGAATCTCTTTCAAATAGTGCCAACTTGTATAGGGGTATGTTCGCCTTTATGAAATTAGAGTAATCTAAAAGGAATTGTAATTCTCTTTTGTAATGCCACAGGCCAGTTTGGGCATAATAAGATGGCATTTTTTATATTCAAAAACCAGATATCACTTAAGGAATCACCCAAGAAATCATCCATGAGGACTAGCATGGTCAAGATGAAGGGTGTGAATGGAAATATCCCTAAAAGGAAATATCATTTCATGGTTCTCCAATGTTTAGATCTTGTTGTCTAGTCGAGTGGTGGATTGATGCTCTAATACCAGAACTTTCTGAGTGGCTGGACAGGGTGTCCCATGTCTATTCCTAGGTAGGGAGGGCCTTTCTTTATAGAGATTGTGTGGGGATAGTTAAGGGTCCACGATGGCAGTTTAAGCCCCTAACAATGCTTCTCCTCTCCACCAGATGCCAAGACTTGCACAAGACACATATATGATCTACATTCAAATATCTTCTACAAATAGGCAATTTACTTTTATGAATTTGAATTTAAAGTTGAAGATATGATAGATGGATAATGTTGTTTAATCAATTATTTCTTTAGCTATTCTGGTATAGTCGTGGTTCTCTGTAATGCCCCGCCCGGAGATCCTTGGAAATAAGGATGAAATACAAGCCTGAATTTTGTTTTTTTTACTAGTATGAATGCACATGACAACATCATAGAGGGATCACAAAGATCGCAACGGAAGACTTCATCACAATCCCGACAACCAACGAATCTCCGAACACCACTACCAAACTAACACACGCAAACAAAAGCCAACAACGACCACGCACATGATGAGGGTTCAAAGAAATGACCACTCATCAAAAAAACACCAAGCTGGGGCAAATGAATAATCCTAAAATTTGGCTAAGCCTAAAATCTTCAAGTCCTAAAATTTAGCTAAGTTTGAATTTCTGAAGTCCTGAAATTTCCTAGAATATTTATCTTATCTCGGAGAGGTTTGAAACCTATCTCAAAAGATTCGTCGCATACATTCTTGTGCGAGGAAGTACATTCTCGCATGAAGAACTGCCTATCCATGCAAGAAAACACATTAGCACAACAACAAAACAAGAATAAAAAGCATACACAAATCGAGGAATGAACACTCGAGTGCATAAACAACAAGGAAAGAGGAACATCTATCCATCTAAACCATAGCAGTAAGAGCATAATGAATGCAACATCGCAGTGAACAAAAGTAACATCGCAATGACTGAACAACTAGACTAAGTACGCGGTTCCTCCCAACCATCAATAGCATCATAAGACCATCGTGGGTCCTAACCATCCCCAGCGCGTAACATCCCAAGCCACCGACCGGATCGTTGGTACTATCATAATAGGGACGTCACTACTAAAACATGCTACAATATAAGCATAAGGAAATCTAACATGCTAGTAGTAAAACATAAGATAATCCTACCAGTAGATAACATCACCTATCACATGCTGCTTATCAACATAAGAAAATCTAACATGCTAAACCAATAAGCAATAGATAATCCAATACAACATTTCACATCATCTAGTCATATGCTAAACATCATAATATGGGAATGCATCAACTAAACTAACATCATCTAAACATGATATCCAAGCATTCCAATGAAAGCATAAATCACAAGAAAGCATACTCCGAAACCCGAAGTATCAAGTGAAAACATCCAGCAACAGTCGCACTAGGACAAAAGACCGTCTCTATAAATCAGTCCTTAGCAGTGGCATAGGTAGCTATGCCTCCCAACCATGTGGTACTCGCAGGTCCACACCCGCTATGCTGATGGAGATAATGAACCAACCACTAACACACAAAACAACATCCATGGCTAACACTCACGCCAAATAGTATGATGGATGTAACCAAGAACCTAAGATAATGTAAGGAGTATAGGTCCTGGTCAGACACTCAATAGGCTACTAAGTAGGGGCTAACATCATGGAGAGTCACTTGGCATCGAAAAGCCCAAGCTCGGACTTGTGCAGATTCAACATCCCTCAACGAAAAGGCTCTAGCACCCCACATTTTTATTATCTTAAGATTTTATTACCAATCACACATTTCATTTAGTTATCACTTAATTAAAACTTCCTCCGCCAACCCTCTCGACACAATGATCACCAAGCTACGGGATAGAAGCCCCCTCCATAAGCTACCCTACCCTACCCATGCTCATCCTACAACAAGTGCTCGTGGGCATGCATACTCTCATTCCAACCCCAATGATCATAACTTCTAGAAGTACAACAAAAGATCAGGCCTCGCAAGTCACCCGACAAATGTACGCGCACATACTCGTGTGTGGCACACCACCATCACGAAGATCAAAACACAAGGACAAGATGAGAACACAATGCAAAAATCTAACACCTAACCAAAAGCAACTCGGGAGGACGGATTCTACACGAATCCCAAGCTAATAAAACCATACATCATGAAATCACTCTACCAACCTCAATCCAGGAGTATGGATTCTACACAAAACCCAATGATGCAACAAGACCAAGCATAATGAACTCACTCAACCGGCCTCAATCCGATAGTATGGATTCTACATGAATCCTAATGTCCATGAAACAAAAGCAAAGGTCCAAAAGAAACAATAACCTCAAGTATAAAAATCACTCAACCGAACACGCCAGGAGTACGGATGCGACACACATCCCAATGCAACATAAAATTGCAATAGTGGTCTAACTGATATCCAAATAGATCATCTAGGTCCACGACCCACATTCTGCCAAGAAAACTCGAGAAAATAAGGTAGCACGCAAAACGAGGTAAAAATTTCAAATTTTGGAAAAACTTCAAAATTAAAACCCATTTGTCCTTTAGGTACAAAAACCTCAAAAATTGAAAACTAATCAAGTTCAAACTCCGTATGCAAAAATGGCTAGCATAACGGTGCAAAACCCTAAACCCTCATCTCAAAAAATAGGGAAATGTTCATACTCGACCAACCAGGCAGAACCAACAAACAAAAACAGAGGGGAACACTAGCTCTCAACCTCCAAACAAACAGTTACCAAAAATAGAAGCAGAAACGGAGCCGAAACAATAAAAAAAGAAAGCCCTACCTCACAGCCAAAAGGGTAAAATGAGAATCTGAACCATAAAATAAATATCTCACAGAAGTAGCTGAAAATCGCAATAATCCAAGGTTTCCTCGAGCTGGATCTAACAAGCTCAACCTCACGACAATCCCATGCCCGTAGCTCCCACAACGAACAAAATAGTAAATCCTCATGAAGAGGATTTTGGGTTTTACTCTCCAACTTTCTAATTCAAAAGTGAGAAGTGAGGAATTAAATTCTTTTTTGGATATTTATTCACTTTTCGAGTGAATAATCAATTAGGGCAAATAACCAGCCAACCTAGTTAAATCCCGAATCGACCCAAACGAAAATAGGCTATTCCTATAAATAGAAATTCATCTATGGAAAAGCTGCCAGAAATTAAAATAAATCAATTAAAAAGCTTGAAAACAAACACAGAAATTTCCTTAACAACTTTCACGACAATGCGAAACTCTAAATGCACAGACACGCTCACTGGTCTAATCACATAATGCAAATGAGTTCGGATTTAATAATCACCAAAAGGTTTAATTTAAACATTTAATTAAGGATACATCGACCATAAAGGGACGACATTGGTAAAATATGAATGGTTGAATCACTAACTCCATGTGCCACTGCTAGGGATATAAATTATACACACTAAACAACACGATCAAGTGCAATTACATGTAATAACATAGCCAAAGCAATAAATGCATTAAATCACCTAATTTAACCATTTATTTAATTATGTTAAAATAATCTATTTACATCACTCACGTTCGCATAAAGCATAACAACGCAAGAATGAAGTAAATAACCATAGCATTAAATCCATCACATAATACAATCAGAGATATGTCCAAGTATCGGATAACCAGATATCATCATAAATCACACTGTCATCTCAAAATGGCATCATCATGCAAAATGATTAATTGAAAAACATAGTAGTCTAACATCTATGATATCCCCCAGACAAGGAGACCCCCTTTCGCCCATTTTGTTCATCATTTTAGCTGAATGCTTAGGAAGGATTATAGACTGTAGAAAGCGTGAGGCTTGTATCAAAGGGATCCTTCCCTCCTCTAATTGCGTTCCCTTCACTCATCAGCAATTTGTTGACGATACTATCTTGGAGGGGGAAGCTTCTGTCAAAGAGGCCAGAGCCCTGAAGAAGATTCTTGATACTTACTCCAGTGGGACGGGTCAGCTGATAAATTGGAACAAAAGCTCGCTCTTTTTCATCAACACCTCTGAGTTTAGACAAAGAAAAATCGCCAGGATTCTGGGTTGTGGGGTAGGCTCTTTCCCCTCTACCTATCTTGGTCTCCCTTTGGGATCCTCACCCCCGGAGTCTTTTTGGAATGGTATTTTGGACAAATTCAACAGGAAGATGGCTGGTTGGAAAGGGGTCTCTCTTAGTCAAGCGGGGAAATGCCTCTTAGTCAAATCTTCTCTTCAAAATCTGCCAATCTACGCCCTGAGCCTCTTTGGAATTCCGGAGAAAATAGCTGAAAGAATGGAGAAAATCCAGAGAGACTTCCTTTGAAATGGTAATGAAGGGAAGAAAAGATACCCTCTTGTTTCTTGGGAGAAGGTTTGCCTCCCTAAGAGGTACGGAGGTCTGGGCATTAGAAAGATCACCCACCTCAATAAGGCTCTCCTAGCTAAACAAATATGGCGGATCTTCAGTAGCACCGGCGAATGGAGGGACACCCTGGTAAACAAGTACCTTAGAAGACCCACTCTTCTTTTCACCCTTTTTAATGGAGATATCCCAAAAGGATCAAACATTTGGAATGGGATCATGAAAGCCAGGGACCTGGCTAAGGCCAGGATATCATGGAAATTGGGAAATGGGAAGGACATCCAGTTCTGGTCGGATAGATGGCTTTCCCAAGATCCACTTACCAATAACCCTGTTTTTGAGAGATGGATGCAAGCTTGTACTGATCAAATTGGGTCCAAAGTTTGTGATTATTGGAATGGCCAGGAATGGAGTGACCTATCCCTCATCTCTGAGGACTTGACTCCTATAATGCTTATACTCAATTCCATGATTCCTATCAATTTGGGGGATGAGCTGGTCTGGAGGGATAATCCCAATGGAAGATACTCTGTTGCCTCAGGCTATAATTCCCTTTGGAGCTTAAAAGAGAAGGCCCCTTGGGCGGAGGCTTGGATTCCGGGTCTCACTCCAAAGATCAACATTTTTTACTGGCTGGCTCTTCAGAACAAAATCCTTACTCATGACAATCTCATGAAGCGAGGACATGTTATGCCCAGTAGATGTCCCTTGTGTAAGAATCAGGCTAAGACCGGAAATCACATTTTCATCTTATGTGACTATGCCAGGGAGGTGTGGAATGTCATCACACATGATAATGAAACCCTCTGGTGCAAACCGGATAATCTCATGGATTTTTTCCATCAGTGGAAAGGTCTTTGTAAGATTGCTGGTCGGCAGGATCACTCGGACTGGATTTTACCCCATTTTTGCTGGGGAATTTGGAAGGAAAGGAATAATAGAATATTTAGAGACAGAGAGGAGCCGGCTATAATCCTTGGCAGGAAGGTCTCGAAGAATATAAAGGAAAATCTCCAAGTGCTGAAGGAGGAAGAAGAAGAAGAAGGGGACAGAAAGATAGCTAAAGAAAAAGACAGGAACCTCAAAAGGCAGGATGCTAGCTGGCTTCTCCCCCCAGATGGTTGGTCAAAAGCCAACTTTGATGGGGCTTCTAAGGGTAACCCAAGCCCTTCAGGTTGCGGTGGAATCATAAGAAATAGCTATGGGGAGGGAATAGCTGCCTTTGCTTCCCCGCTGGGAATCCAGACTATTCATCTGGCTGAAGCAAGAGCTGCGAGTAAGGTGGTCAAGTTGGCTTTTGAAGCCGGGATTACTAAACTCTGGCTTGAGGGGGACTCCAAAAACATTATTAATACCATTAATGGTATTTCCCCTCCCTCGTGGACGATTGCGAACATAATTGTTGAGACTTGCGCCACTCTCACAAAGTTCGATAAGGTCCACGTCACTCATGTTTACAGAGAGGCAAACCCAGTCGCTGATTGGTTTGCTAATAAAGGGGTAAACGCCACCAATAATCTGACCTGGCATGCCGGAAAAGATTTTTCGGCGGAGGCAAAGTTGCTTATCGACTAAGATAAAATCTTGGGAAGGACGGCTCAAATCCAATGCAATTATGAATAATAAAGATTGCTTAATAAATGGTAAGTGCCATTATTGCCATCGTGATTTTCACCAGCAAAAGGGGTTTCCTCTGACATTTCGACACATTCGAAAGGACGATACCATTATTTTCAGAAAGGGGTATATTCACGGGTATCATAAAAGAAACATCACCATTTTTTCGAATGCAAATAACTTGCACAGTTCAGAGTTCATGAGAATTGTGGAAGTTGATCAGGTAAACATGACGGGTGAGAGGAGCAGAAAGGAGCCGGTGGGGGAAGTTCAGAAGTGGAAGAACAAGGCCAAAGTTTGGAGAGAGCTCGAAAAGGGTGGGGTTACTAATTTCTTCGAGAAACTTCATGGCTCGGATCCTGAGATCACTAACAGCATGGTGAATTCGTGGAATAATGGTAAGGTTAAGGTGAACGGGGTCTACTTTCAAATTACTGAGGATGTGGTTGTTGAAGTCACGGGGATTCCGATGGAGGGGCATAAATTCTTCAGAGACAAGAAGATGTCTTCTAATGCAATCAAGGATTTTGTGAAAAACACTGAAGAGCTGAACAAGCTGGGCAAGAAAGAGACATTTTTTGTAACGGATACTATAAAGAAGCTCTGGAGGTATGTTCTCTATGCTGTCATTGAATATATAACCCTAGACCCCAGGTTTGATAGGGTTGGGACTCACCATTTTGTGATTCTGAATCATTTTCGCCATGGTAGTAAGATCTCCTTCCCGTATTATCTTTTTAACTCGATGAACAAGGCCATTTCTAGTTTTAAAAAGAAAGCTACCGTCAACCCGGCACTGCATGAGGGTCTTCTGCTTCTGATTCATGAGCATTTCCACGCTCAAACCATTAGCAAAAACCCTATCCAGGGGGCGGATGTTGACAAGAGCAGCTCCAGTTTTTCCTCAGATTCCGACGATGTCGAGAGCATCAGCTCTGATGAGGTTTTTGAGCATTCAGGTAAGAAGACTAAAAGCCATAAGAAGGATTACCCCTCTATCAAATTACCCAGCAGAAAGAGCCCTAGAGGTCATACCCCAGCTAAAACTGGCTCTGCTGAGGTGGAGGAGGAAATGGATACTGATGATTCTGACAAGGTTTCGAAGGAGGAGCTGGATGAGGAGAATCTGAGAAAAAGACAGAAGAGGGAGGGAGAGAGCATGGAGCGCTCTAGTAGTCAGGGAAAGGATTCTCTGCCCATTCCCCTCTCCCCTATACATCCTCAGCCTCCCTCCTTTGGAGGAAAATGACAACTCTAGACAGATTGAGGGGGAAGTGCAAGTTAATAACAGAAGGAAGGCTTGGAAGAACTTCAATGTGAGAACGGCCACTATGGGAATCTATAGAGAGGCGATGAACCCCCAACTCCTGGTGGACGACCTCGAGAAGCCTAGACTCAATGAGCTAATTGACCCGGCTATGGTGGCTATTTCTGATAATGCAAGAGAAACGGGCATGAATCTGTTGAACAATGCCCGCAATAGCATGATCGACAACTTCAGATCAATTAAATGGCTTTTCCATGAGCTTGAGGATGTCAGAGATAGGGTTTCCCAAATGGAAAAAATCAAGAGCAAGACAGGTGCAGAAAGCCAAGGCGACCGGAACAGCTGGGAGACTCTGATGGAGAGGAGAGTAAAAAATATTGAGAACTATAATCACAACCTGGCAAGTCAAATGATCTCCCTCCTCGCTTCGATCAACGACAACATCCTCTCTCTCTTGGAAAATCTCAAAGACAGGAACCAGATGGAGGAAGATGATAAACAGAACAGAGACAAAGATAGGCTGGATGTGGATAAAGCCAAGGACAGCACTATGGAGCAGGATTTGACGAACGCCCAGGATCATAAGGCAGAAGAGCAACAAGAGTACGCCGAAGCTGCCCAGACCATGCTCGAGATGGAGAAGTAGTCTGCTAGGTTGGGTCTTTGTCCTTT
Organism: Cupressus sempervirens; assembly: GCA_028749045.1. Classification (NCBI taxonomy): domain Eukaryota; kingdom Viridiplantae; phylum Streptophyta; class Pinopsida; order Cupressales; family Cupressaceae; genus Cupressus; species Cupressus sempervirens. The sequence goes on from CM053789.1 coordinate 539,767,613, forward strand.
GGTTTTTGTTTCTCCTAGCTTTGGCTTTTTGTCTGGTCTCTGTTTTTCTGGTTGGTTCTCTGGCCTTTTTAGTGGGCAGTTGTTTCGGGCTGGGCCTTTGGGCTTATTTTCAGCCGTAAGGCTTATGTTTTGGCTGGGCATTTTTTCGCTTATTTTCAGCCTTTCTTGTTGTTAAACTTATGGGTTTCAGGACCCCTTAAAACCTGTTTACCTTATCAAAAACATCTATGATACTAAAATCAAGGTAAACATCTGACTCTCGGGTCATCTCACATGTAAACACATAACATAAGTAACAATATCTCTCGGATCAAAATATAACAAGGTAAATGTCCGCAGCATATAACCAAATAATCTAAATGGACAATCCATTTCTAATCATTTAAGCATTTAATAAAGGTTGATTAAAGAATAACAAAAAAAACACTTACAACACATAAGTGAACATAGTCATAAACATGACTAACCATTGCTACAGGAACCTAGTCCAGTGTAGCATGGGAATTGTACATAGTGCAGTCTCTACACACATTTCAAGTTAATCACAAAACAACCTCATGATACCACATTGATCTTGGTAAGCACTGGCACAAACCTCAGTGAACCATAAATCATATCATAATATCATAAATCAATCAAAACATAATCAAGGCAACTGATACAAAAACATACATCAAATCACCTCTATGGTGTAAACCGCTCTTGGTCACAATCATGATCCATCACAACAAAAGATCAACAAAGTTTCATCCATCAAGACGACTTATAGAAGTCAAATGGGAGAGGCACTACATCATCCCCTCCCAAAGACTAGGCTTACTCCTGGAAGCTTGCAATCTAAGAATAGAAACCAAAACACACCAAGAGCAAAATCAAAACCAAGCAATGGGGATGACTCACTAACTCCTTCACAAGTCCATCCAAATCACTCCCACATTCTCAAACCATCTCGTTAACCCCCAAATAGGTTAACCATGGGAGAATAGGTGTCACACAGACACAAGGTCCTCCAACAAGGAACCTTCTATGCACTAGGATCCATCTAGCCATAAAGTCAACAATACAAGGCTACAAAAAATCAATCTAGCCATAAAGTCAACAATACAAGGCAAGGAAAATCCCACTCTACCTCGTCCACAGGTGCCCAACTACGACATGCACCTAATACATGACCACAAAATCTGGTCAACACACGACGCACTTCCAACAAGAGTTGGAATCATGGGGAATAACCATCCCAAAATTCCCAAGAATACCATCATGTCACACATGATCATTCTAGAATCTATGCAAACTCACCCTAAGAACAAAGCAGATGACGGTTTACTAACAAAATTACACTCCAAAAAGGATACTCACCACTACCAACCTCCAAGCATAGGAGCACAATGCCCCTCCAAAAGACAAAATCTCAACTACCACAGGGAACTAGGGTTACACAACCAGACAAGGTATCACCTTCTCACAAGGTTTCAAAGAATTCCACTAATGGACAAAATCATGTAAAACTTCATACCAACTCTCAAGATGGTAACATGTGTCCAACGATACCATGCCCCTCCAGCACCATGCTGGGAATACCACACCCAACCTACCGCTAAACTCAATCTCCAACCTCAAGTCAATGGTCAGTGAGAAAACTTGCTTGAGACAATCCTCTTGAAGAACAAGCTTAGGGAGAAAAATCTACAAAGTATTAGGACTGAGAGGGAGTCTCTCTCAACCTCTGCACTAAATCAGCCCAAGACATGATAGGGAACTTACACTTCCACCAACCATCAACATACTCAACTAGAAACACTAACTGAGCTAGTGGCATAACCATGCTAGCCTACTCTCACAAGAGAGAAGGATACAGAGATGGGCCAAAGTCAACATCCAAAAAGGAGAATCTAGACTCATCAAAGAACTGAGTCACTCCCAAATGACAAGGCGACATCATCCTCAATAGGAAACACACAAACCCAAGCATGAACTCCAACAAGTACCTAGTAGATTATGAAGACTAGATAACTCTTCCATTATGAATAACATGAGGAGGGAACCTTCTCCAATGGCCATAAATATGATATGTCATGATTGAATTGGCCTCTACTTGAAAAAGGTACTCGGAACATCGATCAGCAACTCCAAAAGTTTGAAGAGATGCTTGTTGTTCCGCAGGTGAAATTTCACATTAGCACAATCTCGCGCAAAGTTTCTTAGCTAACTAGGTGAGAAAATGCAATGAACCAGGCAAGAAGGTGCATGACCACCAGTTTCTTGCACGAAATTCAAATCAACACAAAGACTGCTTTCACTCCAGAGGCCATAACTTTCATGTCCAGACTTGGATTGAATCCATTCAAAAAGTGTCGAAAAGATATCAACAAGGACTATAAAATGATAGATCTTAGAGAGTCCTAAGATCTAAGAATTTGAGTCACCACTCAAGACAAAACCACATAGGCACAAACAACAGTCTCGATAACCAAGACAAGTAACGGAAAAAACATCCAAAACCACTCAAGAACACACATACCCAAAACAATCACAAGACATGGAATTAAAGCTAGTTCACACACTAAACCCATCATTACTGATCTTTCATAATTTCATTAATTAAACATAACAGAAGCACTAATGCACAATGAAACTGAAAGGTCTTCAAAGCAAGGGTTCAAGAGTCACCATAAAACCAGTACATATCTTTCAATTTCTTTCAAGAATAACATTATGTCTACTCATCTTTTAAGACATCCAATTACATTAACAACTTTAAATCTATCAAAGACACACTAGCATGTTCTCCATGATATTATCCCTTATACGTACTACCAGAGGTTCAAGATGAATGTGCTAGAGTCACAACACATAACTGAGCAGAAATTAAAAAAAATCCAAAATATCATGAAGAACCAAAACAAAAACTCAATTGGGGAATTGTCAATTCCAACAGTAAATCACAAAAGAGCTCATTTCAACAATAAGTCATATGTGACAATTGTCACAAAGAGAGCAATAGAGAAAATTTGATGACTACTCCAAGAGAGGAAAATACTAAAAACCAATGCTAGCCCAACAACATGAGGAAAGTACCTCCAGCCACATAAAATAAGGCAACAATTAAATCACATTACATGTGATGACTGAGAACAATCACACAAGAGGGATAGATCATCATACAATGCCAAGGAATACATCATCCTAGCAATGTTAGAGAACACACTCACACACATCAAGCAGTATACCATCAATAACCTCATGCATATGCAGACAACGATAATTTCCATACAATGCAACATTTAGATATCCATCAAATTAATACAATTTTTTAAAAAAAAATTTACAAGCTTATGAAGCAATCAAATTAGGGACTTAAGTCATTAACCCAAGGATATAATGCAAAACCTACTCCTTTGCAATGATTCACAATAAACACTCATTTTTTTTAAAGAAAGGAACCATTTCGTTTCTATAATGAAAAAACACAGAATCACAAATAAGATTCATTTATTTACTTACAATTAGGAGAAAATAGGGAATCAATACACCTTTCTCCACAAGGAGAAACAAAAGAAGGCACTCAAAGCCAACACAAGGACACCAATCAACTGTTCCATCCAAAGAGGTCACACACTCAACCAACCAAACAAGGGCACATCGATTCCGTCTACAAAACAAGGGAAGATTCACTTCCTTCTCCTCACACTGATCTAATCACATCTACTAGACAAGCAAGTCCATCACAAGTAGATATCAAAGTAACAAAGATCACGAGCTCTTCACTACGACACTCGCACTCACACAACACCAACCATTAGGGAAACATAAACACAGAGATCCCAATGTTTAGACATGGGCTTTGATACCAGATGTAATGCCCCGCTCAGAGATCCTTGGAAACAAGGATGAAATACAAGCCTGAATTTTATTTTTACTAGTATGAATGCACATGACAACATCATATAGGGATCACAAAGATAGCAACAAAAGACTTCATCACAATCTCGACAACCAACGAATCTTTGAATACCACTACCAAACTAACATACGCAAGCAAAATCCAGCAACGACCACGCACATGATGAGGGTTCAAAGAAATGACCACTCATCAACAAAACACCAAGCTGGGGCAAATGCATAATCCTAAAATTTGGCTAAGCTTAAAATCCTAAAGCTCTGAAATTTGGCTAAGTTTGAATTTCTGAAGCCTTGAAATGTCCTAGAATCTTTATCTTATCTCGGAGAGGTCTAAAACCTATCTCAAAAGATTCGTCGCATATATCAAAATATATCCTAAATATAAAGAATTATACTTAAACGATATATTTTAAACCCCTAAGAAAGACTATTTTGAACTGGAAATGTGTCAAATCCAATAAGGTGTCCAAAACCAACTTTCAAACCTTCCTCGGCCAAGCCTAATTGCCCCCTGTTTCTCGCGTGAGAAAGTGCATTGGTCTCAAGTTTCGCACGAGACCTTGCATCCCTGTGTGTGAGAAAGTGCATGGCTTCACACAAGGATTCGTTGCACACCGTGCGAAGATTTACATCCCTGCGCAAGGAAATGCATTCTCACGTGAAGAAGTACATTCTCGCATGAGGAACTACCTATCCACACAAGAAAACACATTAGCGTGACAACAAAACAAGAATAAAAAGCATAAAAACATGAAAACCTCCACACAGGGGAGTACCGAATCCACGTAAATCGAGGAACGAACACTCAAGTGCCTAAACAACAAGGAAAGAGAAACATCTATCCATCTAAACCATAGCAGTAAGAACATATTGAATGCAACATCGCAATGACTGAACAACCAGACTAAGTACGCGGTTCCTCCCAACCGTCAATAGCATCATAAGACTATCGTGGGTCCTAGCCATCCCTCACACATAACATCTGAAGCCACTGATCGAATTGTTGGTACTATTGTAATAGGGATGTCACTACTAAAACATGCTACAATATAAGCATAAAGAAATCTAACATGCTAGTAGTAAAGCATAAGATAATCCTACCAATAGATAACATCACCTATCACATGCTAATCATCAACATAAGCAAATCTAGCATGCTAAACCAATAAGCAATAGATAATCCAATACAACAATTCACATCATCTAGTCATATGCTAAATATCATAATATGGGAATGCATCAACTAAACTAACATCATCTAAACATGATATCCAAGCATTCCAATAAAAGCATAAATCACAAGAAAGCATACTCCGAAACTCGAAGTATCAAGTGAAAACATCTAGCAATGGTCGCACTAGGACAAAAGACCATCTCTGTACACCAATCCCTAGCATTGGTATAGGTAGCTATGCCTCCCAACCTAGTGGTACCCGTAGGTCCACACCCGCCGTGCTAATGGAGATAATGATCCAACCACAAACACACAAAACAACATCCATGGCTAACACTCACGCCAGATAGTATGATGGTTGTAACCAAGAACCTAAGATAATGCAAGGAGTATAGATCTTGGTCAGACACTCAATAGGCTACTAAGTAGGGGCTGACATGATGGAGAGTCGCTTGGCATCGAAAAGCCCAAGCTCGGACTTGTGCAGATTCAACATCCCTCAATGGAAAGGCTCTAGCACCCCACATTTTTATTATCTTAAGATTCTATTACCAATCACACATTTCATTTAGTTATCACTTAATTAAAACTTCATCTGCCAACCCTTTGGGCACAATGATCACTAGGCTACGGGATAGAAGCCCCCTCCATAAGCTACCCTACCCTACCCATGCTCATCCTACGACAAGTGCCCATGGGCATGCATACTCCCATCCCAACCCTAATGATCATAACTTCTGGAATTACCATAGAAGATTGGGCCTCGCAAGTCACCCGAAAAATGTACACGCACATACTCGTGTGTGGCGCAACACCATCATGAAGATCAAAACACAAGGACAGGATGAGAACACAAGCAAAAATATAACACCCAATCAAAATCAACTCGGGAGGACAGATACATGAATCCCAAGCTAATAAAACCATACATCATGAAATCACTCTATCGGCCTCAATCTGGGAGTATGGATTCTACACGAATCTCGATGATGCAACAAGACCAAGCATAATGAACTCACTCAACTAACCTCAATCTAGGAGTACGGAGTCTACAAGACTCCTAATGTCCATGAAACAAAAGCAAAGGTCCAAAAGAAACAATAACATCAGGTATAAAAATCACTCATCCGAACACAACGTCAAAAGTACAGATGCGACACACATCCCAATGCAACATAAAAGTCCAATAGTGGTCTAACTGATATCCAAATAAATCATCTAGGTCCACCACCCACATTGTGCCAAGAAAACCCAAGAAAATGGGGTGGCATGCAAAATAAGGTAAAATTTTGAAATTAAAACCCATTTGGCCTTTGGGTACAAAAACTCTAAAAATCCAAAAATAATCAAGTTCGGACACCATATGCAAAAACGGCCAGCATAACGGTGCAAAACCCCAAACCCTCATCCCAAAAAATAGGGAAATGTTCATACCCGACCAACCAAGCAAAACCAACAAACAAAAATAGAGGGGAACACTAGTTCCAACCTCCAAACAAATGGCTACCAAAAACAGAAGCAAAAACGGAGCCAAAACAATAAAATAGGAAAGCCCTACCTCACAACCAAAAGGGAAAAATGAGAATCTGAACTATAAAATAAATATCCCGTAGAAGTAGCTGAAAATTGCGAAAATCCAAGGTTTCCCTGAGCTAGATCCAACGAGCTCAACCTCGCAATGATCTCATGCCCCTAGCTCCCACAACAAACAAAACAGTAAATCCTCATGAAGAGGATTTTGGGTTTTACTCTCCAACTTTCTAATTCAAAAGTGAGAAGGGAGGAATTAAATTTCTTTTTGGATATTTATTCACTTTTCGAGTGAATAATTGATTATGGTGAATAGCTAGCCAACTTAGTTAAACCCTAAATTGACCCAAACGAAAATAGGCTATTCCTATAAATGGGAATTCATCTATGGAAAAGCTGCCAAAAATCAAAATAAATCAATTAAAAAGCTCGAAAACTCAAAAACACAGAAATTTCCTTAACAACTTTCACAACAATGCGAAACTCTAAATGCACAGACACGCTCACTAGTCTAATCACATAATGCAAATGAGTTCGAATTTAATAATCACCGAAAGGTTTAATTTAAACATTTAATTAAGGATATGTCCACCATAAAGGGATGACATTGGTAAAATATGAATGGCTGAATCACTAACTCCATGTGCCATTGTCAGGGATATAAATTATGCACACTACACAACACAATCAAGTGCAATTACATGTAATAACATAGCCGAAGCAATAAATTCATTAAATCACCTAATTTAACCATTTATTTAATTATGTTAAGATAATCTATTTACATCACTCGCGTTCGCATAAAGCATAACAACGCAAGAATGAAGTAAATAACAATAGCATTAAATCCATCACATAATACAATCAAAGATATGTCCAAGTACCGGATAACCAGACATCATCATAAATCACACTGTCATCTCAAAATGGCATCATCATGCAAAATGATTAACTAAATAGCATAGTAGTCTAACATCTATGATACTAAAATCAAGGTAAACATCTAACCCTCAAGTCATCTCACATGTAAACACATAACATAAGTAATAATATCTCTTGGATCAGAATATAACAAGGTAAATGTCTGTAGCATATAACCAAATAATCCAAATGGACAATCCATTTATAATAATTTAAGCATTTAATAAAGGTTGATTAAAGAACAACAAAAAAAGCACTTACAACACATAAGCGAACATAGTCATAAACATGACTAACCACTGCTACAGGAACCTAGTCTAGTGTAGCATGGTAATAGTACATAGTGCAGTCTCTGCACACATCTCAAGTTAATCATAGAACAACCTCATGATACCACATCGATCCTAGTAAGAAATGGCATAAACCTCAGTGAACCATAAATCATATCATTATCTCATAAATCAATCAAAGCATAATCAAGGCAACTGATACAGAAACATACATCAAATCACCTCTATGGTGTAAACCACTCTTGGTAACAATCATGATCCATCACAACAAAAGATCAACAAGGTTGCATCCATCAAGACAACTTATAGAAGTCAAATGGGAGTGGCACTACATTCTCTTTCATCTGAATATGTAAGAAGCTTGTAAATTGTCTTTATTTGAGAAGTAGTGTATCTTTATTAACATAAAATGATTTCTCTTTCCATTAGGAAATTCTTAGATATGATGGAAATGATATATATATATATATATATAGCAATTTTTGGTTAAAATCCGTTTAAATTGATAGGTAAGATGATTTGGTTATTCGGTTATAATGGTTGATCAATTGCATATGAACATGTAATATAATTATTTTAACTTCCTTCTCATGCTCTTGAATATGAGAAGTAATTGTCTTAAATGATATAATAGTTGTTAACCAATAACCTAAAAATGGGGATGTTACATATGGTATCAGAGTTAGGTTCAACACTGAACCTTGGGCCCAACACTATTTCAAGGAAGTTGAAAATGTAATGTTGAATGAGACAAAATGAATATTTATTTTGAAAAATTGAATATTCTATGATATAAACTGGAAAATCATACCACAGATAATCCAAAATAGCTAGGAAGGTATGAGATGATGGTGTGGTCCATATGAATTGGACAAATGGATAAATTTGCAAAATTATAAAGATGAATTGGAACTAAGACAATTGACATAGTTGACAAGTCAAATGGTGGGTGGTCATGCACATAGTATCCATTGGAAATCCCTATCGATGGTAGGTTTAGTGGCAAGATTGTTGTTGTGATCACTAGAGGTCCAGGTGGTTTTTTTTTTATAAGATATGTTGATTAAAGGTGTCCATAGCCTCGATAATTGACTAGTCAACCACTCTAACACAAGGATGTTTAGGTGGTGGGACTAGAATGGTGTGCATGTTCCTTATCCCATGTAGGGAGGACCATTCTTAGTAGAGAGTGACTGATAATTACACTGGGTCCAAATGCCTAGACTTGCATAGTACATACCAATTTCTACTTTTCTTGATGCAGTGTTATCTAAACCTTGATTGTAACTAGTTATTTCTTTTAGCCTCACGATTATCTCAGTTTCAACATTATGCTTTATGAAAATTACATTCTTGTTCATATGAAATTTTAGTTAATATTTTGTTATCCATTTTTGGAAATGAATTGAAAGTTGGGAACCATGATTTTGAGATTCTTTGATTTTGAATTGATTGGGGGTGCTTATATGTTGCTATTTCTATGTAGCAAAGTTCTCTTCTAACAATGATTGAATAGCGAGAAGGTTGTACCTTACATTTTGTGCTCCTACATGGAGTAAGAACACTTGTACAAACAAAACTATCAATGCTTATTTATGATAAGATGTAACTTTTGATTGACTAAAATGTGTCTTTGCAAACATTGTAGTGACAAAATGGGCATAAGATCCTAGGTCACGTAAATGGGAAAAGTGGATTCCCTAATCTTTATAAGTGATTGGTGAGAATTCTTAGATGATCTACCTACCTGACAAGAACACTATGTCAAATCTGTTTTAGATATCTATAATCAATTTATAACCCAAGGATGAGTTGAGTTAAGAAATCTCAGTTTAAAGGTAAAACAAATTCAACTTGTAACTTGATTGAATGTTTAAGGAGTAGATTACAAAGAGTCTACAATATTTTACTTGCATCTAAATATTTGAATTATGTTCCAATTTCTATAAAATGATCAAACTAAATTAGTGTGCACATAGGTGCATAGATTTGAAATGTCTTATATGAAACAAACAATACTAAACAAGAAATATGAGTTGAGTAGATGTTATGAGAAGCATATTATTATGACATTTATTATGGATAAGTAAGGAAATTTTTGTAGTTAGAATTCCAAGGAAATGTAAGTTTTGTGGATAGATCAGAGCCAGGGTCTAAGCCATGGTCATAATATAGTATCATGATAGTTTATGAATGAAAACTTGTAATAGTGATTATATTCAAGAATATGATATTATCAGGGAGAATTTCTTTCTTACAAAAGCATGTCGAAGAGAGGGAAGCATTTCTAGAAAATAATTGGGCATGAGGGCACAACCTACCATTGAGCCAACAGGTATGAGTCTTAACCGCTGTGGCCAAGGGAAAGAGGCAAGGAAATCAAGGGTATACAAAGGGACAACCATGAGTGAACTAATTATCATAAAATATTAAATAATAAACAAGAATCACTAAGCATAACAAATCGTTACCTTTATAATTTGAGAACCTTTTGTTGCATAAAGCATTTTTTAGTACAACGGCACCATGATACCTGCATATACTCAAACATGTACATGTATATATGTGTATATATGCATAATTCAATTAAGATGTATACATCTATTTTGAAAAGTATACATAAAATACTTATTCTTAGGATTTGTGCATATATGTGTGCATACACCTATGATTATAGATAAGTACAATGATGTCCTTGTATTAAAACATGAAGAGATTGGTTTTATTATTCTTTCACTTTGGCGATAGCCTTATTATTTTTGCCTCGAGCGGTCACCTTGCAGATTTCTTTTATTCCATTGGAATTCATATTTTATATTGGCTCATCATAATTTATTCTTTTTTTTTTTAATTGATGGCCTTGATGAATGACTTTCCGCCTCATATTTTCTTGCATAATTAGGCATGCATCCAAGAGCCTTCTTGCATGTATGTGCTCACCTCTCAGTGTTGGTTATTATTATTGCTTCTTACTCTTTTGGTTTGCAAAAAAAACTCAAGTCTCATTTTTGCTTCTAGTCATGAATCATTTTTTCTCCCATACCTTATGTTCTTTCCAAAGCTAGTGTGTGATCATTTACAATTATTTCTCTTAAAGATTCGATTACTAGCTAAGATATCTAGCATCCCTATATAGGAAAAAGACATAAGATTAGATTTACATGAGAAAGCTGACATATTAAGAACCAACTAATTACATTTTCAAGTTGAGCTATACCATTCTTTAGGTCATGAATTATACTCTAATTTTCTCTTTATATCTTTCATAAATCAAGCATTAGGACTATCTAATAGCCTTTCAAAGAAGGCATCATTATTATTTTGTCTTCTTTAGTCCATTTGAAATGATTATCAACTTGTGCAATTATTTCTATTATCTTTCTCTTACATTGATATAAGATGGAGTCATTTTGTTAACAGGGGAATATGTCCATGATAACATTTCAAGTATGATTATTAACAATCTAGAGATTGAATGGAGATTTTGGGAGGGAATGTGTTTGCAAGTATTAGAGATTTTATCTACAATCTGGAAGGAATCTAGGAGGAAGAGGGTGAGGACAAGGATGACAAACTAGTAGAGTGATCCCAAGAGTTGCAGGAAGGTGTTGATAATTGTATCTTTGTTCTTCCTATTTCTAACCATGGGTTGGATGGGTTCCCACTTGCAAAGTCTAGAGGAGAGGGGCCTTCACATGAGAAAAATTAAGACTTTGAGGCTCCACGTGGTACTGGTCAGAAGAAACAGTGGAAGATGTTGGGGTAGGGTTTAGTATTCACTTTTTGGTAAAAGGCCAGTGGGTAAGTCATCTTTCCCCCTATTGTTTCAAAATCTTGCTAGGAGAAAGGGGAGTTTCAAATATTTGTGTCAGACCCTATTGTGGACTATTTTATATCTTATATGGATTTTACCCTTGTTGATAAATTTTGGGGGCTCGGTCGGATATTAACTCTTTAAGGAATACGGTGAAGAGAAAATGGGCCCTATAGGGTCAAGTTGATATTGCGCCTATGCATAAAGGTGTCTTTTCTTTTATCTTCACTTGTAAGGAGGACTTGAACGTGGTGTTATGTGGGGGTCCATGGTGTTTTGGAAGAAGCTCTCTCATGGTTAAGAAATGGGAACCAAAAATGGATTCGTCTGATGCTTTCTTCCTTACTATGCCTATATGGGTTAGGCTGCCAGGACTCCCTTTGGAGTTTTGGCATGAAGGCATCTTAAAAGGGATTGTTGGTTCCTTTGGAGATTTTATGGTAATTGATGATATTTCAACTACTAGATCAAGACTTTTATATGCCAGGATCTGTATGAAAGTGTCTCATCTTTTAAGGATTTACCCCAGAAAGTGGATTTTTTTCAAAATTGGTGAAACAGACATAGGAGGTTGAGTTTGAAGATCTTCCAAATGCATGTTTTTATTGTAAGAAATTGGGCCGTTGGTTAAGGAAATTCCCTAAGAAACCAAAAATGACTAAAAAAGTGGTACCAAAAAAGAAGAAATATCAAAAATCGGTGTGGAAATCTAAGGCTCCATAGGGAGAAGCTACCGCCCATGTTAAGGATACTCAAGGAAATATTAGTAAAAATGGGGTTCTTAGAGGGGGACTGAATGAAGGTGAAGACAATACTACTAGAAGGAAGGAGGACAATCCCCCCCCCCCCCACCAAGAATAGTGTAGAAGAAGAGATTGAGCAGGACCAGCTAGACCGGCTATCCCAATTCTAAGATGAGAGGCAAAAAGATAATGTAATGAAGGGTGACTATGAGGAAGGGGGAATATAGGAGGTGGATATTGGTCTAGACAAGATATTGGAAAATCAAGTGGAAGACTCTCTAGAAGTGGGCAACCTGCCTTTGTCAAAACCTCTACTTGATGATATTCTTTGAGTTGATATGGTTCCTGAGAGTAATCTTGACCTTATTCTCAAGCCAGAAGAACAAGAAGCTACTAAAGGAGAAAAAGAGCAGAAGATGGGAACAAGGAAGAAAAATGAAAAGGAAGGTTGTTTTTCAATTTCTTCATCCAAATTTTCTACTAGGAGGAAGAAAACGAAGTTGGTCTCTCCTATAGTGAAGGAAGATATAGGATCTCTTGGAAAAGTGGGAAGAAAGAGTCTTAAAAACATAAGGGAACCAGAGAGTTTGTAGAATATAGATTACGGGAAGCAAGCTACTATTTTGGAGTTCACACCTAAAAAGAAATGAAGATAATATCATGGAATATAATAGGGATTAGTAGTATCCATAAGATGGATGTGGTTAGGAATGTAGTTTGTGACCATAAATTTGATATCCTAGTGATTTAGGAAAGCAAAGTGGAAAAGTTAGTCTTTTTTAAAATGTGATGTGCTAGCTAGCGACTCCGAAGGTGCCTCAAGAGGTACTTTGATAATGTGGAACCAATCTATTTTATCTACTCATGTAATTGATTCTAATAAGAACTTTTTAGCAATCAGACTTCAACATTTAAAAATGGGAACTAGCTAGAAGTTGTTTAATATTTATGCACCTAACAACAAGAGAGAGGAAAAAGTTATGGGATAGATTATCTAATCTTAAAAGTGAAGATTACAATGGTAGCTGGATTATGATGGGGGATTTCAATGTTCCTCTTTATGAGCATGAAAAAATGAGAGGTAATCCTAGTGAGTTGTAAGGAAGAATGGATTTAATGGACTTTATCAATGCAAAAGGATTGATGGATTTAAATCTTTAAGGCATCAGACTCGCTTGGAGAAACAAGCAAGTAGGGTAAAATTACATACAATCTAGGTTGGATAGGGTCATAATTTCCCCTGATTGGGTCCAAGATTTAATTTTCTCTATATCCTTTATTCCCAAGGTTGCCTCCGATCACTACCCTTTGGTGTTTGTGGCTGATTCGATTAATGCTAAAAAGAACCACTCCTTCAAATTTGAGAAAATGTGGGTTCAACATCCAAATTTTTGTTAGGTATTTAAAGGATGGTGGAATATTAAGGTGGAAGGGACGACTCTCTTCCAAGTAGCCAAAAAACTAAGGTATGTTAAAGATAAGGTAAAAGAATGGAATAAGAGTATGTTTGGAGATATTTTCAGTGAAAAGTCCAAACTAAAAATGGAGTTAAAAGGCATTCAAGATAGAATACATATGGATGGATACTCGAAGGAACTTATATTGGAAGAAAATGAGAAATTGGTCAATTATCATGATATTGTATCTAAGGAATAAACTTTCTAGAGGCAAAGGTCTAGGGCTATTGGGCTTAAGGAAGGAGACGAGAACTCTAAATATTTCCACTTAACTACTATGAAGCATAGAGGTACTAATTGCATCTCTAGGTTAAAGGTGGGGCCAAAAGATGGCACAGATGAAAATGAGATTACTTGTGATTTGGTCTTCTTTTACTCCTCTTTTCTTTCACCAAATCATAATATTGATATGGATAGGCAGGGAGAGTTTCTTGAGTTTATTCACTAGGTTATATTTGAAGAGAAGAATAGAATGTTGGTTGCCATTCCATCTGTGGATGAAATCCACAAAGTGGTTTTGTCTTTTGAAGGGGATGAATCCCCTGGCCCAGATGGTTTTCCCATGTTTTTTTTCCAGTTTCTTTGGAATGTGATTGGAAGAGATGTTTGTAATGTGGTGAATGAGTTTTTTGGGGCTAGAAGAATGCTTAAGGAGATTAATTTTACTTTTTTATGCCTCATTCCTAAGAAGGTGGGTGTGGATTCCTCGGAGCACTTTAGACCGATCAGTATATGTAATTCAATATATAAAATAATATCTAAAATTTTGACTTTGAGAATTTTGTAGATTCTCCCTAATTTGATCTAAGAGAAACATAATGGATTTTTTCTAGGGAGGCAAATTTTTAATTCCATAATTGTGGTGCATGAAAATATTCATTCTATTGCCTCCTCTAACTCTCAGGGCTTTGTGATAAAGATGGATATTGTGAAAGCTTATGATAGAGTGGAATGGAGTTTCCTCTTGAGAGTGTTGAAGGCCTTTGGCTTTGGTGAAAGATGTTTACAACTTATTGCCTGATTGGTCACAACTTCCTTGGTTGTGTTTGCTAATGGGCCCTCTTCCAGTTGTTTTAAACCTTCTAGAGGGCTAAGACAAGGCGATCCCATTTCTTCAATTTTATTTACTCTTATGGTTGAATGTTTGGGGAGGTATATTGAAGGTCTTGTGGAAAAATGGGATATTCATGGCATATTGCCCTCTTGTCAACCTCTCTCTTATTCCCATGAACATTTTGTGGATGATACCATTGTTTTTCAGCATGGCGTCTATTAGGGAGGCAAGGAGTTTTAAAAGGACATTTAATCTATATTCTAATGCATCAGGTCAACTTTTCAATTGGGAGAAGAGCTCTATCTTTTTCCTAAATACCCCCATCCCTAGACAAAGGAAGATTGCAAATATCTTGGGTTTTTCTATTAGTGCCTTGCCAAGGATCTATCTTGGTCTCCCCTTGGGTCTTAAACCCCCTGATTCCATTTAGGAGGGTCTGGTGGAGAAGCTAAAGAAGAAACTAGCTAGTTGGAATGGAAATATGCTTAGTCAAGCTGGGAAAGTGAGTCTTCTCAAGTCTTCTCTTCAAAAGCT
Organism: Cupressus sempervirens; assembly: GCA_028749045.1. Taxonomy (NCBI): domain Eukaryota; kingdom Viridiplantae; phylum Streptophyta; class Pinopsida; order Cupressales; family Cupressaceae; genus Cupressus; species Cupressus sempervirens. The sequence goes on from CM053789.1 coordinate 539,783,033, forward strand.
TCCAACCTATTCTCTAAGCCTTTTCAAAATTCCAATCAAATATGTGGAGGTTGTTGCAAAGATTCAAAGGAATTCTTTATGGACTAGTACTGAAGGAAGGAAAAGGATGACACTTATTTCTTGGGAAAGTATATGTATGAAAAAATGTGAAGGGGGCTCAGAATCGGGATTATTAGAAGTATGAATAAGGATCTTCTTGCCAAGTAGAGGTGGAGATTGTACCAAGATAATAAGGAATGTAGCTCTATTTCTTTGTGCTCCCTCTCTGTCAAATTTTCAGAACTACCCGGTGATTCCCAATTCCTCAGCCATCTGAGGTGCGGTTCAAGGGGCTAAAAATATTCTTCAAAGAGGTTGCAGATGGAAAGTGGGTGATGGTAGAAAGTTGAGATTTTGGGAGGATGCCTGGATTATGGATTATCCTTTGCTAAATATATATAATGATATTTCTTTTATTGAAATTAGATACAAGTAGATCTTTGGGTGCTTCGTTTTTAACTATTGGAGAAATGATGGTTGGTTGAATCTTGTAGAGGTCAATCCTAATCTTAAAAGTATCCAAATTTCTCTCAACTCTTTCTGTCTAACCTGGACCGAGAGGAGTCTATGTTGTGGGGAATTGACTTGAATGGGAACTATTTTTAGAGCTGACTTGAATGGGAATCATCCCCCCTAGGCTAAAGCATGGATGAAGAGGCTTGTGCCTAAGATTGAAATTTTCTTCTAGATTGCTCTTCAAAATAAAATCCTAACTATTTTCAATCTTCACGAAAGGGGATGTTGTATTGTTAACAAATGCACTTTGTGTAAGATGGGTGATGACGATAGTAATCATCTCTTTATTCATTGCAAATATAGTCATGAAGTCTGGAATATCATCCTTGAGTACTCAAAAATTCATTGGGTTCAGCCTAAGAACATTACAGAGTGTTTTCAAGGTTGGAAATGTCTGGCTTGGGTGGTAGGCCATAAAGCTCTAAGGGCTATAAAAGATAAGCTTTTAATATCAAAATGGAAATAAAGGGAATTTTAACATCTCTGGTCCTATTAGAAATAAAGTTATTAAGGAAAAAACCAGCGGAGAGGGAGTTATCTAGAAATCTCTTCCTATGGGTGGCTCAAAGCTAATTTTGATGGGTCTGCTAAAGGAAACCTAGGGATAGCCGATTGTGGTGTTGTTCTAAGGGATCATAATAGCATGGTGGTAGATGTCATTGTTCCTATTGGATTATCTACTAGTCATAGGGCTGAAGTGATTGCAGCTTTGTTAATTGCTAGGAAGGCAGTAGAAACTAGTTATTGGAAGCTATGGCTAGAAGGGGATTCTTTAAACATTATTAACATGTTCAATAATAATTACTCAGTGACTTGGAATATTGAAGTGATAATTGGGGAAATTAAATAACTCCTTAATAATTTTCACAATGTTCTTATTTTCCATAATTATTGTGAAGGCAACAAGGTTGTTGATTGGATTGCCAACAAAGATGTTGGTATGAACATGTTGTTGACGTGGGTGGATGACCTATGCAGTGAAGCTGATTTAAAGGAACTTATTCATTTTTTTGTGACAAATGCAGTGGAAGAGAGGATTCAATAATTATTTTGTTTTAAAAAGAGGCTATTGTGGCATTAATAATGGGTTTATTAGTTTTTCAAGGGAGTACCTCCTCATAATTGACCTCCTTTCTTGGCACATTTTCTAGGTTTTTTTGGAAAGAGAGTTTAAAGATTAAAAATCCATTTTTTGTGAAGTGTTGTATTTTTGCAAAGGTTTTTTTCTTCATCTGGTGAGCAAGATGGGTGGTGAGGCAAGGAAGTAGGATCCTATGAATTGTGAACACTGGAAGGAGAAGGTTGCGATATGGAAAATTCTTCAAAAGGTTAAGGTTATTGGTTACCTTGAGAAATTGCATGGTTTTAAACATCATATCATTAAGGAGTTCTTCAAGAATTGGTTGGGAGAGAAAGTGTCTCTGCATGGGATTATTGTGTCTCTATCTGAAGAGCTCATAGATGAAATAACTGAGCTTCCGATGGGGGGAATTAAATATAGAAAAGAGATTAAAATTTTGAATGTTGCACTTAAGAAATTCCTAAAAACCTCTAAAGAAGAAAATAAATTGGTGAAGGAGGGGGATTTATTTGATCTTGACTAGATTAAGGAATTTCGACAAGATGTGTTATTATGCATTCATGAGTACTTCATTCTAGATGGGAGGTCAAAACGTGGGCATAATTTCTACTTAGTTTTTTTCAATCATTTCAACTATAAGGATATGGTTTCTTTTACCTTTTATCTAAAGCATTCCCTGTTAAACAACCTTAGGGCTCATAGGAAAAAAGGGAGAAGGCTCTTCCTTCATGAAGAGCTAATTTTTTTAATTAATGAATATTGTGAAGAGAATGTTGTGAAGTCATTTTCTTTGGTGGGGAAAAGAAAGAAAATTTTTGGGAAGCACACTCTAGATAAATCTAGTGGGAAAAAATTAAGACTCATAATGTGAAGATTAAGGAGATAAGTGGAGAGGGAATGGAAATAGAGTCAAATAGCAACTCAAAAGGTGATGAGGAATCTATGAAGAAGAAGAAAAATAAGAAGAGTGAGAAGGAAGATAGAGTTAAGATAAGTAAGACAAATGTCAGATTTGAAGAAGTCTTGGAGGATGGCAAGGGTACTTCGAAAAAGGAGAATGGCAAGGAAGAGGGGAGGGAGACAGAGGGTGGGGATTACAGTTCAAACAATGAAGGGTATTCTGGTAATCAGGGTGATTCCTCTATTAAATCTGGTGGCATAGGAAGCAATGTGGGTTCTCCAATTTTCAAGATTGTTAGGGTTTGATAGATCCTAAACAATATAAGAATAAACAGTTATATGCAGAAACAATAGAAGAAAACACAAAGAACATAGATAACACACATATTTAATGTGGTTCACCCAAAACTTGGGCTACATCCACCTAAACAACCTTCAACCTTTCTATTATCCAGCAAAAATGTTTACCAACCTTGCAATGTATTATGCATCTTAGTCGCTTATAACAACATCAACCCTCACTACATAATCATTCACCACAATATCAATAAGGACAAAGGAACATACCAAGTCTTTGAACCCCTCTATGGACAAATACATGACTGTTAATGAGAACATGTTTTTGGCATAAAGTTATTTTCCATTAGTGACAACACTCATCTTACAGTTCACACCGAGTAATACATTTCACACTGAGTAATACAATGCAAACCGAATGATGCCAACACAGTTCAAACCGAGCACTGGAGACATAGTTCAAATCGAGCACTGAAGACACAGTTCTAACCGAGTGAAGTAGCACTTAGTGTCAACCAAGTAAAGTTGCACTTAGTGTCAACCGAGTAAAGTTGCACTTAGTGTCAACCGAGTAAAGTTGCACTTAGTGTCAACCGAGTAAATTTGCACTCAGTGTTGACCGAGTGAGGAAGCACTCAGTGATAACCGAGCTCAGGAGGTTATCGAAGAAGTTAGTTTCTACCGAGTGACACTATATCTACCGAGTCACCAATGGTTACCGAGTTCCAGGCAACGTTGTATGATTAGTATGAATCGAGCCCCTACCTCTACCGAGTGCATGACGATGCCGAGTAACATAGTGGATGCCACGTATCAGAAGGTCATCAAGTCTGTCTGAAGAACTCGAGTTTATTTTACCATTTGGCTGACTCAATTATATTTTGTTTACTTGTGTTTGGCCGACCTTGCATGAATAATTATTGGAATGGTATATATATGTAATGTATTATAGACATTCAAGTGATATAGATATTCAAGAAGACATACAAGATATCTGGATGATAGTGCGAATTCATCAGCAAAAAAGAATACTCAGCAAGGTCTACCAGGAGCAGAAATGATTTCATCAATCACAGAAGGTGATCTACAATAAAGAACTCAATCAAGTTGTAAGTTGATCTGTTGGTTCATCCTAACAGGTGAATCATTTTTGTAAATCCTTTAATAGGGTAGACTTAACCGTCTTTATTCAAATCTCCTAACAGAGTGCATACTTATAAAGTATGTTTGTAAATCCTCTAACAAGGTGGATCTAGCAATCCTTTGTGCTCCTAATAGGGAAGATCACCAGAAGTGATCATTGTAAGCCTGAACTGGCCAACTTCATACTGCAGTAACGAAGCTTTGTGGGTATCATCCCCACCCCAGTTTTACTTTCTATTTTTGGAAGGTTTTTGGGTCACCAAATCTCTGTGCATATATGGTTTAAATGTTTAATAGTTTTTATGCAGCAGGAAAGATAAGTAAATGTTGTGTATGGTTGACTTAAAAAAAAGTTTTATTGTTACTGATTCACCCCTCCCCTCTCAATAACCTATTATATCTTGAATATTTCCAAAAATTGGTATCAGAGCATTTTTGGTTCTCAGGACAAAGTTTGACAGCTTGAGCAAAGATCTAAGTTATGGAGATATTCAGATTGGAGAAAGTGATTGAAAATGAAAAGCTAGATCTAGAAATGGCCATGGTTCAACTCAAAGAAGCAAAGGAGCATCTTTCTCAATCCCTAAAATGAAGAAAGGAACTTGCAAGACAAATGAATGACCATCACTATGTTGAAGAAAAGATTGAAGATTTGTTACCATCAAGTAGTTCAGAAGAAGCTGACAAGGCAATCAAAGAACTTCTAGAAAAGAATGGATCTCTACAAGAAGAGGTAAGAAAGCTCAAAAGAGAACAAGAAGTCCAATCCATCAGGTTATGTGAAGTTTTGGAATAGAGAAACAAAGAAAATGAAGACTTAGAGGTAAGGAATAATCTATCCCTTCAGCATGAAGATCTTATAGGACAACTATCTAATGCAAATGAAGAAATCATGAGTCTAAGATCTGAGAATGAAAGTTTGAGAAATGATTTAATCACTGAAAGACAAATCAATGTAAGTTTGCATAGTGATCTGAGAACTGAGAGACAAATCAATGAAAGCTTGGAAAATGACCTAATCTCTGAAAGGTAAGTCAATGAAATAATGATGAAATCCCAAGCAGATATGAATCAATTGAATTTGCAAAATAAGCAAAATCTTCATAAACAAAAAGATAAAGTTGGTCTTGGATACAATGAAGAAGGTGAATCTTCAAAACAAAGTACCCAAAAGAATCAAAAACCTACTTGCAATCACTGTGGAAAATTAGGTCATACATCAAACAAATGCTGGAGCAATGGAAAAGCAAAATTCAATGGTAAATGTTTCAATTGCAATCAGCATGGTCACAAAGCAAATGAGTGCAAAGAAAAACCAAAATTTGAAGGCAACTGTCACAAATGTAATAAACATGGTCACAAAACATTCCAATGCAGATCCAAATCATTCAATCCAACTAAACAACTTGTCAAAGCCATATTTGGATGGGACTACAACACCTGGTGCAGATGTCACTATTGTGGAGAATATGGACATACTGGCATAAATTGTGCAAGACATCACCTAAGGAAGAAGGACACTACTGTAAGGTTCTATACATGTACAAAACTTGGTTATATAGCTATAAATTGTATGAATATAGAAAGAATTGAAGATGAAAAGAAAATCAAAGTAGACAACATCCAGAAGCAAATGAAGCAACAATGGATTCCTCAATCTACTGAACAAGATAAGTTAAGCAATGGCAATGTCACTCAAGAAATGAGTGACTCCATCATTTCCAATTAATATTCATAAAAGAAAGTGTGGAATGCATACTTCAAGAATCATCCTAAGCAGTTCCAAAGGAAGAAAAATGATCAAATCAGTATACAGATACACTTTGATCCCAAATCGGTTCAAGACTCAACCGAGTTCAGTTGGGAGCAACAAAGTTTCACTCACTGAGTTGTATCTACCGAGCGAGGCCGGTTCATGACCTTATCGAGTTAGGTCGGTACATCAATATTTTGTTTTGATCGTCGAGTTGATAATATCTACCGAGCAAGTGGATGACAACCTGTCATTTCATCTACTATCGTACCAAGCATTTATGACGAATGTTTCGTCAAAAAGGGAAAAATTTGATCTCGTTCTTCACTACAAACTTTGAGCTAAGTTATCTTCTGCGATTCCAGAGCAAGCTTAAAGCAATTTCGAGCAAATTTTTTTTAAGAGCGAAGAATCTGTTCAGAATTTCTCTTCACCTATAGAGTAGCAATGGCATCCGAAAGTAGTAGCTCCAAGACAAAAAGAGGCTCAGAAATGCTGGTTAAAGGTGTGGAATGGAAGGCACCGAACTTCAAATTGGCACCAGCAATTGCAGAATCACTTGACCCTAACGGTGCTCAGTCTCGAATTCCTCCAAAGGTACTCCTTATAAATGACATTCACTCTCATTTCAAATGTTCCATTCAAGAACTTGGAAACCTAGAAATTGATAATGCCCTAGGTGAAATGAGCGTAGATGGGAATTTGAAACCCGAGCATAAACACCTTGAAACAAAAGGGTTAACCCACATTTCACATTTGCCAAGAAATTTTCAAATTAAATGGGTTAGGTATGTACTCAGTCGGGTTCACAACGGGAAATTGTGGTTAGAGCAACCAGTGCTTATCACAAAGAAAATGATTAACAAAATTACTGGCCTTCCCATATTGAGCAAAGCTAAGACTACGAAAACCCTAGGTCAGGAAGAATTGCAAAGGCTAACCCAAGCAGAATGGGATGGTAGAGGACTTAAGCTCAGTATAGTAACTGACGTTGAATTAAGATTTGGTATTCACGTCATTGCTCATAAAATTTATAGTTCCAGCCGTCCAAACAGTGTACCTTGCGAAGCAGTAGATTTAGCATATAAGATAGTAAAGAAGAATGTTGAGTTTGATCTGTCTGAATTGCTTTTGTCTCAATTTAATAAAAATATGGAAAGCATAAGGACTTCAAAGAACAATTCCTACAAATTTGGTTCACTTTTGATCTGTTTATTTTTCTATGTTCAAAATTCTTTTCCATCAAAAGGATCAGTAGTATGTGTAATCACCTAAAAATGGTCATCAAGACTATTAGCTCCCTTTTCAACATTTTGGCTAAATTAATTTAATCACTTACCTAAGCCAAATTGCTATAATCAATTTATTTGATTATAACCTATAGTTTGACTATGCTATCCTAAGTTCATTATTTGATTAAAAGAACATGTCCCCTTTTAATTAAATAAAAGACCCCATTCTTCTAACCCACTTAAAGTGCAAACATAAAGTCCTTTTTCTATTTTGCAATTAAAAGAAAAGGCTTTGTGACTTTTGTCTTATATGTCAAGTCAACTTATATTCTATTGGTTGATTTGTGTGTGTACATGGATCACTCCTCTTTTCGAATTCAACCATTGATCATCCACCATCTTCATCTTGATCTCCACCATCCACACATCTTTAAAAGGGAGAGAGCTTCCCCCTTAAAGAATCCATCCTCATTTTGAATATTGTTATGCTGCAGTTTTCTAATAGGTTTCCTTGGAGCTTTGTGGAGAACTTCTATTTCTTGTCTACATTCTCTCATCCATGGCATCATGGCATTCTAGCTTAGCTTAGCTTTCATTTTTACATGTATCTTAATCTCACATAGCTTAATAATGGTATTGTAACACTCTCATACATGTTTTAGCATAGCTCCACTTTGCATCTAATTCTAGCTTAATCTTCATTTGCATTGCATTCTTGAGGAACTCCTTGGGACATTTGCATTCTTGCATCTTGTCTTTGGAACCTCCCATTGCATGGTTTACTAGGAAGAAAAGTATCTCTAAGGCTCATCTGAGAGCCTTTGAACTTGAAATACACTCTCTTGCACTCCATGGATAGGGAGCTCTAAGCCGGCATCCAAGCATTACGAACTCATGGAATCGTTTGGATAGAAGGGTTTAGAGTGGGACACTTTCGAGTGTATAGTATGGAGAAAGGATATTCTCGTTCTCTATCAAATAAATGAGTTTATTGCAGAATTAGGTGAAAATTTTGATAGTGTTTTGGATAATTACTTTGAAGATTTTAAGGAAAGAATGAACAATAGGTTTTGGATTCCACCTAAATTGGTTAAGGAATACAAAGAAGATGTATGCTTTATGGTAGATTGTGACAAGGTATACATACAAGCAGTCAGGCCCCAAGTTGCATGGGTGAAACCTCTTCCTTATGAGGTTAATATTGATGAAACCAAAGACATCATAGAAGAACTAGTGAATGAACCAGTAGACCCAAAGCAACCAGTCTTTGGAACTTATGATGAAGCTAAAGCCAGAATTGAGTTTTTAATCAAAATACCTCAGGTCATTAGCAAAGGAAAGAGGAAGATTGCAAAGTTAAAAACAGAACTTGGTCCTCTGATGATTACTGAAGGGAAAGGAGAATATGATGATGAAGAAGAGGAAACCGAGTTAGAAAAAGAAGAGAAGCCTCAACAGAAGAAAGGTAAGGTGATTATCACCAAACCTAAAAAGCAAACTACTGTAGTCTTCTCCAGGAGAACAAGACAGGGGAAGAAGGAACCTGTATTTTTCAAGCCTCCACTCACATTTGAGGCAAGGTTGAAGCAATTAGAAGAAGGTACTAGCTTCAAAAACTTCAAAGCATTGAAGTTTGAGACAAGAATAGAATAGGAGAAAATGCAGATTGAAGAATTGGTATTGAATAAAATGGGAAGATAGAAATACTCTCCTGAAGAGATTGCCTCTCAGATCCCTACAGAGCTATTGGAGAGGTTGCAACCAAGATGGGAAATTGCAACCAAAACTGTCAAAGATATCTTTGAGCAAACCCTGAAAATCTCCTACCGAGTCTCACTGATGCAGAAGTAAAGAAATCACTGAAAGATCATGAAGGTAATATGATGATTAGATTCCACACTTGCTTGATATTAATCAAAGAAATTGAGCATGTTGTCAATGATGCAACAAACATGTGGAAACATGTCTATCATCTACATAAACTCGGTGAGGATATTGTTGAAATCAAGGACAATGACAGTAGTGATGATGATATTGAAGATATTCCAGGGGATCTGCATTCAATGATGATAAATGTTGAGGAAGAATTCAAGGAAGATGAAATGGAGGAAGATGACAAGGAAATAGAGGAAGAAGAAGCTGATCAAGCTAAGGAGGAAGATGATCTTGTAAAAATTGCAGCCAAAGTCATTGCATCTCTTCCTCACTCTCCACCTAAAGCAGCTACATCAACTATGGAGATAGCCTCTACTAGTGAGATTGTGTACACAACAGCTTCATCAATTGCTCAATCTTCACCTGTCTCCTCTCAGCTCCGGACACCATCTATGCAAGTGTCTACCACTTCATTAATCGAGCTGCAGCCATCTTCATTAACCGAGGCATCATCAGCTACAGCAGTAAGTTCATCAGGCATATCAACTTCTACTACAGAGTGTTCAGTAAGTGTATCCACTAGTACTTCAATTTTGACAACTTCATCTACTCCAATTTTTGCATCTGTTAGTTCTCCCATTCCAACCTATACATCAATCTTAGGAGGAACATCAATTTTTGATACTATTAGCACTTCTCTCAGTTTTCCTCTAGCAAGTCCTATTTTAGTTTTGTTAGCCAGTCCAGCCTCATCAACTATTGTTTTAGTCTCAAAGGGAAAAGGTGAAGTCACTGCAGGAAAAGAAAAAAGGTACATGATTTCCAGCAAGGCAGTGGATGAGGAAATAGACTTGGATAAGGACATTATCATTCCTAAGATAGATCTGGATAATGCATCAGTTGATGAAATAAGAATAGTCAGTCAGCTATTAGATCAAAAGGCAAGGCAAAAACAACTGAGGCATGAGAGAGACCAGGAATATAGTATTATTGAAAGTGTTAAGAATATTCTAACAGAGGCTATAGGTGTTGAAGTAGATTCTACTCAACACATTTTGAATCAGTTAGAAGAGGTTGTATATAAATTCAATGAGGATACCTCCAACCAAGAAAAATTGATTGAAAAAGCAGAGAAGAAATTTGACAATAAGGTGCTTGAGCACATTGCTCAGCATATTGCATTAAAATAGGTAGAACTGTCTACAATTTTGAGTAATTTTGAACATTCTTTTAATAATGTAACTTCACTTTTTGGCAAACTCTATGATGTTACCGAGTATACTAAGGAAATCAAAGAAAAGTTGAATAAAATTGATGAGGATATGAAGGTTAGTGCACAAATCTTGCAACTTGACCACAGTTCAAGTTCATCCCATCATCTCAGAATAAGATTTTTGTCAGAGAAACAGGCAGAATTGTTGAGAGAGGAAGCAAAGATCAGGTGTACCCTGATTGACATCCAAAATATGATCCTTCCTGTCATGGACACAATGCAGAAGCATATTGCCCATTCCAAAACATTTATTCATGACAAAAACTTTTCAATTGCAGATCATATGATTGAACTTTTTGCAAAAGTTCAAATAGCACTCTCCACTAGCAAACTTTTGCAAGAAAATTGGGATAAGACATTGGCTCTTATTCTCAAGGTACATTCTAAGTTTATCTCTCATTTTGGACTCTCTGTGTAAATATATATTGTTTAATTTGGCATTATTGTCAAAAAGGGGGAGATAGCACACTTCCATGAGATAATTGTGAAAGAGATATGTGTAATAACTTGTAAATACTGTGCATATTGTATGGGGGAGATACATGTAAGAAAGATATGTGTAATAAGACTTGCAAAGATCAATTTTGAAAATTCAGAACTGTATGTCTATTTTTTTGCACATAATTGTTTTTGTCACTAATGCCAAAGGGGGAGATTGTTGGCATAAATTTATTTGCCATTAGTGACAGCACTCATCTTACAGTTCACATCGAGTAATACAGTTCTAACCGAGTAATACAGTTCACACCGAGTAATACAGTGCAGACCAAATGATGGCAACACAGTTCAAACCAAGCACTGGAGACACAGTTCAAACCGAGCACTGAAGACATAGTTTTAACCGAGTGAAGTAGCACGTAGTGTCAACCGAGTAAAGTTGCACTTAGTGTCAACCAAGTAAAGTTGCACTTAGTGTCAACCGAGTAAAGTTGCACTCAGTGTTGACCGAGTGAGGAAGCACTCAGTGATAACCGAGCTCAGGAGGTTATCGAAGAAGTTAGTTTCTATCGAGTGACACTATATCTACCGAGTCACCAATGGTTACCGAGTTCTAGGAAACGTAGTATGAACTGAGCCCCTACCTCTACCGAGTGCATGACGATGCCGAGTAACGTAGTGGATGTCGCGTATCAGAAGGTCATCAAGTCTGTCTGAAGAACTCGAGTTTATTTTACCATTTGGCCGACTCAGTTATATTTTGTTTACTTGTGTTTGGCCGACCTTGCATGAATAATTATTGGAATGGTATATATATGTAATGTATTATAGACATTCAAGTGATATAGATATTCAAGAAGACATACAAGATATCTGGATGATAGTGCAAATTCATCAGCAGAAAAGAATACTCAGCAAGGTCTACCAGGAGCATAAATAATTTCATCAATAACAGAAGGTGATCTACGATAAAGAACTCAGTCAAGTTGTAAGTTGATCTGTTGGTTCATCCTAACAGGTGAATCATTTTTGTAAATCTTTTAATAGGGTAGACTTAACCATCTTTATTCAAATCTCCTAACAGAGTGCATACTTATAAAGTATGTTTGTAAATCCTCTAACAAGGTGGATCTAGCAATCCTTTGTGCTCCTAACAGGGAAGATCACTAGAAGTGATCATTGTAAGCCTTAACCGGCCAAATTCATACTGTAGTAACGAAGCTTTGTGGGTATCATCCCCACCCCAGTTTTACTTTCTATTTTTGGAAGGTTTCTGGGTCACCAAATCTCTGTGCATATATGGTTTAAATGTTTAATAGTTTTTATGCAGTAGGATAGATAAGTAAATGTTGTGTATGGTTGACTTAAAAAAAAGTTTTATTGTTACTGATTCACCCCTCCCCTCTCAGTAACCTATTATATCTTGAATATTTCCAACACCTGCTCACCCCTGAAGCTGGTCATGAGAAGAGGCTTCCTATGGGCACCATAACTAACAAAAAAGATATGAAAACTTATCTTATTACTCATGAGGATTTTATAAAAACTTCTCTTATTACTCAATGAATGGCTACACTCACCAATTGGTAGAAGAGAAGTTGAATGAATGCAATAGTTTAAATACACTAAGATCTGCTTACTCTTGTATAACTAAGAGACGTGTTCAAGAAATATAGATAAATACAATATTGCTAAGGATTATATTTTAGTTTGGTCTATTTAGCATCATTAGTAACCTCTAATACTTAGGTCACATCTCTAAGAACAATTTCTCTTGACACATAATACGGGTGAATTTGAGCAAGGTGACCAAATTTTTATTTCAAAACCATATGTGCAGATATAAACATTAAGTACAACATGTCCAATAATTTTGAAAATATATTTTCCTATGAAGAAAGACCATACCTGGCAATAAGAACCTAGAAAAAAATAATGAGACAATTTTTAGATTGTGGTCTCAGTTTCAAAAAAAAGTTGATAAATGTAATTGTCTTTGAAAAAAGTGTAAGGGCTTAAAGAATCAAAGAATTCTAATCACAACAGCCTAGAATCATTATAAGCAACATAGTCGCATTGAAGGGGGGCATAGTTTTCGTCAATTGGTGAATATGGATTTTCAACTAGAGGAACATGGAGGTGTGAATATCCAAGTTGAGGATAACACTCACATGGAAGAAGATGATAATGTGTTAGAGGACATGATTGAAGAAGATGGTATTGTCACAACTGATGAAAATGCTCACGATGATGGTACTAGCACATCTGATAATGATGATGAAGATGGTCTTGATATATGTATACTTGAGAAGGCACACAATCCCCTATATGAAGGCTCCCAAACAACTCCTCTCTACTATAGTGTTGTTGATGAACTTGAAGGTTATGAATGGTTTATCCAATGTAGAAATGTCACGTATGCTAAGGTATGTCATTTTTTTCTATTTTTAATGTTTGCATACCATTACTATTCATTATATTAAAAATTCATATTTGTTGTTGTAGATTGATAGTTGAGTTTTTGTTACCACCATCAAACATTCTGTCTTATTCATACTGAGAATTGTCTACTATTATGAATCAAATTGGAATGAAGTATCATACAATACATGCATGTCCCAATGATCATATTCTATATCATAAACAATATGAATTTGCAACAGAATGCCCTGATTGTCATATTAGTAGATATTGGTTAGACCAAATAACAAAAAAAGTATCTCGTAAGGTTCTTCGATACATTCTCATTATTCCATGTCTTGAATGATTATTCAAGTGCACAAGTTTGACACAATTTATAGATTATCATTCATGTAATAGAAGTTAAGATGACATTATGTGAATGCCTATAGATGGTTCTACATTTTAAAACATAGAAGAAATGTGGCCACACTTTAAAGAAGAACCTTGTAATCTCAATCTTGCATTGGCAGTGGACGGTGTCAATCCATTTGAAGATATGAGATTTTTTTACTCAGTGTGGCCTATTTTTGTTATTAACAATAACATTCCTCCTTCAATGTCCATAAAGAGAGAGCACATAATTTTGTCAATGATTGTACCAAGCATTTTTTTATTTAATAGTTATCTAAACTAATTTATAAATAGTACATCAAAATGGTCATAATAGTTATGTAATATTTATGTTCATTCAATTCTTAGATAAGTACCAAGTTAAAGATATAAACGTGTATAATGAGCCCCTTATTGATGATTTGTTAAAGTTATGGAATGTAGTCACTATATATGACATCTCTAAACTAATAAGACAAAGAGAATTTCAATTCCATGCAATTCTTATATGGACAATACATGATGCCCCTGGGCTAACTCATTTTTGTGATATGTTATATTGTTAAGGTCACATATTTTTGGTTTGTTATAGTGCTTATATATTATTTTTGTATACTTAAGTTGCACATGATAATTGTACATGATCCAATTGTGCATGATCTTTTAGGTCTTCAGACAAAGGAAAAAATTTCATGTCCAAATTGTGGTCTGAAGATGAAATCTCATCTTCAGATGTTCGATCATTCAAAAAGTTTAAGAAAGAAGATGTTCGATGAGTTTAGGCACTTTCTCCACAATAATCATATGTATCGAATTACTAAAAAACATCTTTTTTAATGAGAAAGAAGAGATAACATCAAGGCCACAAAGAATGACACCTTATTTATGCAAGTTAGAATACGATCGACGAAATTGCCAATGTAATGTTCAGTTTGTAGTCTGAAATTTGAAATTTATATTTTGATATTGTCTTTTCTTTAGTAATGATGTAATTGATGCTCATGAAGGTCATCAATGAGAAACTTTCTAAAAGAATAAAAAGTTATCCTACTCAATTCAGTAGGTTATTGTACTACAAAGATCTCTCAATCATGCATTTGTTTGATGTTATGCATATTGGAAAGAATGTAACAGAGACACTATGAAAAATATTGGATGGAAGGCATGATAGAGAAAAAATTGCCAAAATTTGTGATGGCATTCATGAATTCAATCTTGCACTGAAAGATTTCATTAAATCAAATAGCAATAGAGACTGCATAAATACGAGTTCCCTTCCTTGGTTATTAACAGAGCAACAAAGTGATGCATTAAAAGAAGTCATTAAAAAAAAATCTCATAGGATTTGCTGCAAATATAAGTAGTTTTGTATCAAAGAAAGGTGATTTTGGGCCAAGATTGAAAACACATGATTGGCATACATTTGTCAAGGTAAGTCATGTTCTCTATTTACGATATATTTGTAAAATTGTATGTGCTACCTATTGTATTATTTTATAATATATTGAAAAGATCATTTTTTAATGATTACAATACCTCCTACTTCTATCCCTCCCACACCAGTTTGACAACAGTATTAAACAAGTTATATATGATCTTGAAAAATACATGAAGTTAGAAGTGTTATTTCTTAGATTTGTTGTACATATATTATATTTATGACTTGCTTTACTTTTTATGTAATCTATTGTATATTTTTATCTAAAATCTCGTTTATATGTTCTTACATGTTGAATCTCTTTTAGGTGGTTATCATCTAAATAATTGATATAAAAGATATAAAATTTTGGAAGAGAAAAATTTCACAACTTATGTGTGAAATGAAAAAGTGTCTACCTTGAACTTTTTTCAATGCTCAAAAACACTACCTCATACATCAAGTTGAGAAGATTGAATTGTGTGGACCTGTACAAACTAGGTCAATGTGAATGGTTGAGAGGTACTTCAAATTTATGAAGGGTTTGGTTCGAAAAAGAGCACGTCATGAGAGTTCTATGGTAGAGGGATATATGGTATACTAGACCAGGGCGTACATCAATGAATATCTTCCAAAGTTTACAGAAAATATCCATATAGATCACATTTGAGATTCTAACTCTATTAACAAATTCGAAGGGGAGTACCTGACGGGGAAAGGTAGATTGAGGAGAGTGAAAGGTAATTATAAGATGTTATTGTAGTTAATTAATTCTTATCCATCATCAATATAAGTTGTTTCTAA
Organism: Cupressus sempervirens; assembly: GCA_028749045.1. Classification (NCBI taxonomy): domain Eukaryota; kingdom Viridiplantae; phylum Streptophyta; class Pinopsida; order Cupressales; family Cupressaceae; genus Cupressus; species Cupressus sempervirens. Next base: position 539,798,594 of record CM053789.1, read on the forward strand.
CTAGTCTAGTTGTTTTATTTATAGTTGGTCGTGAGTGGGATGCACTACATTTGTATGTTGCAAACAATCTTTGATTAGATAATAGAATGGATTCAATAGTTTCAAGAAAATGGTCAATCATTAACATAGGATAGTGTTGGATCATTGATTAAAGAAGCTCATCGTAATGGAGATCCCAATGTAACGTCAATGGTACTTGATCTAGCATACAGCTTAAGAGATAGAAAGCTACACAGAAGATTACTAATCATGACTCATAAATTTAATATCAACTCATAAATCAATGCAAATAATCCTGACATGTTTAAATAATTGTAGATCAAACACCACAAAGCTATGTACTACTATGGCTATAAATTTTACATAAAAAAGTTAGATGAAACAAAAAAAACTTTCGATTTTGAGATAAGTGCAGTCTTCGAGGTCACCAATATTTCATCTAGAAATGACATACATCCTAAAAAAATTTGAAAATTGATACTGTGAAATATTGATTGATATACTTGAGTGCAACTTTAATTCATTCAAATTAGTTATATTTGTTATCAAATAGTACATTCTATGATTGAATCAAAATGATCTTGATAGGATTGTTCTTCAATATGATAGTGTATTTACAATGATTAATACAAGGTCATTTGATCCAGTTGGAGATGATTCCTATGTTTTTCCAAGCCAATGTGAGCAAGTTTTTTATTTTGGCATTCCACATAAACCAAGTAGGTCATTTTTTGTTAGACATGATCCAAGAGAAAGGTCGGTAAAGTATAATGTGATGGAAGAAGAAGATACTAAAGAATCAAAAGATGAAGTAAATGATGATGATGAACGACTGTTGCAAAATGATGAAGAAGGAGATGATGATTCTAGTGATGTTGACGATTATGGTGATGATGATGATGACAATAATGATCATGCTGATGAAGACGGTGACGATGGTCATGATAATGGTGATGAAAATGATGATGATGGTGATGAAGATGGTGGTGGTGATGATGATGATCAAAGTGAAAAGTACAATGATGGTGATGATGATGATGATCAATGTCAAGTATGATGGGGTCATGATTTATTTATAGAAATTTGTTTGACTTGTATTTTTTTATGATTAAGTTATTATGTGTTGAACTCTACTATCTTGGAGTATATACAATGATATTGCATAGCTACCACACATAAAGTAGAGATAAGGAATTAAAAAATATACAATGATTTTGATTAATGCATCATGAGATTTTTGTCTTCTATGCAATTTGTAGTATATTGATGGAAGGCCAAAAACAACAGTGAATATTGTAGGATTTATAAATAGTTCTTGCCCTGTATCAAGTAATAAGTGGCTAAATTTTATATTCGAGGCACGTGAAGGAAATTGTGTTTTTGTATGTGTGATAAAATCAATAAGTGCAAGGGAAGAGCTTCTGATAGATTACAATTTGAATCATGTAGATACAAAAAAAAATTCCTATCATGGGACTGGTAAGTATAACATTTAAACCAATTGTCTCCAATTAATATTGATTCCAATATACAATTTATTATTTTATTAATATTTTTTTGTAAGTCTATTACTTTCATTTTGTTGCTGATTGCTAAAAATTACTAATCTTTTTCACAAGGCGACATGGATACACCACAAGACACAGGCAGGGATGTACTAGCTCACACACCACCTTCAACAAAGGTAAAACTCAATTATTCTAATTATAAAAATTATATAGAAACAAATTTTGTATTATTATATTCTTTTCTTTATGGCTTTGCAGTTATTTTGATGGAATTTTACTGATATTGATGTCACAACTTGATACTTATTGATAGGGAAAAGTGAAAATGCTAGCAGATCTAATACGATCTAAAACACAATCATCATGTCTAGATGACATCATCCATAGTGCTAACCCCATATTCATGGCCCACCAACTCATACAAAGATACAATGATGAAATTCTTAACATTATCCTCGAGTGAAACCTAACCAAGGAGACAGAGGCACTAAAAGAAGAATTGATACTTAGAGTCAATTCTTTGAAGGTAAGCAGTAATTAATCTTAAGAAATAACAAAAGTTCAATAGATGTTTATATTTTATAGTATATTATGGATCATGATCTACAATATTACGTGTTCTTCTATAAGATTTTGTGACACCTGCGAGACCGCATGGTTTTGTAGTGCACAACCTTCATGTAAGTAACACTTTCTCTTTACAACATTACTAAAAATTATAGTATTATTACACCATTGAGTTTATTTAAGGTAGATTTAGTTATGACTAAGCGTTATTCTATACTTGGGTCTCTGTTTGAACTAGTCAGATATATGCCAACTCGATATATATATTTAATCCATATATTCAACATTACTAAAAATTACAATATTATTTTACTTTCTCTTTAATTAATACTTTCCCGTATTCCTATGAGAAGAAAGAATGCAGCAGTTGTATACATTGTAAAACAATATGAGCAATAACAGAAGATTGTGGCCCTACTAGTGCAACATTGTTTGTTTTCATCAACATTATAACACTTAACTTTTATTTTTGGATGCTTCTAGTTAGTATCTCATTTGATCTTTATCCATTGCAAATTTCTTTGCTAATAATGTATTCTTCAGCTCATGATGAAGTGTGGACGCCTCCTTCATTCGTCGCTTTGATATTGTTGAGTGCATTGTCGGCAACAAGGAGCTTGCAAACATCTTTGATTATGCCAAGTACAACTGGTAAAACCTTATTTTGTTATATTTTGTAATGTGCTAATCATGCATTGTTTTTTTTGTTGGGTGGATTTTATATTCATAGACCTATTTTGTGCACTAAAAGATAGACCTACAGTTGATAGAACAACAAAGAACAGTACTACTAAAGCTGAACCATTTCCTGGAGTATCTCATGTGGCTAGTATTGGTTCATTTGTGGGAACATTATTGCTGAACAAGAAAACTATGTTTCCGTTAAAATTATGAAAGCTTCTAGGTGCTTTAAAATTCTTATTATTTATAGTGTAATTGTAGTTTATTTGTACATAACTCATTTTGGACTGATAATTACATGATTTTTTTGTAAGAAATGATGTTTTCTATGATCATCTTTTTCAAATGACATTGAAGCTATTTGGACCCACCATGCGTAAAAGGTGCATAGTTTCATATCATTGCTACTATTTATTTTTTTTCCATTTATTGTACTATATTAAAATTATTGATCTAAAAATTTTATTTTATTTTAAAAAGGTGAAATGAACTGGGTCTTGAATTAAAAAATCAGCTCATTACATCTTTTGAGGACCTTTTTGGAAAAAAACATTTTTGACATTGCTCTACTTCTCAAAAGAGCATCCATACATATAAAGACTATGAGAGACCAATATAGAAGGGTCTAAAGGATAACCCAAAGTATGACCATCCTCCTATGATTCCATTGATGGAGTGGAAAGAAATAATAGAAGATGCAAAAGAGAAAGGCTACGCGATAAAGAAAATGAACCGAAAAATGGCAAAAGAAAGTATGTCATGATAGTATTAAGTAGAATGTAATCATGCACTAATTAGTGATCTTTGTAGATATATAATCTAACATGTTTCAAATTTTTCATAGATTGCAAGACATATCAATGGCCACAAAAGAAAGACTAGAAAAGGTTACCCAACACAAACTTGGCTCTGGTGGTTATATGAATCTTCAATCTCGACTTGTAAGTAGCAGCAATGGAATTTCATATTAAAAAAATTATATAATGTTGCAAACTATTTTTTTTAATCAAATCATACATGCAAAACTAGTGATATTAAGAAAAAAATACAGGGCACAAAACTCAATGTAGAGCCCACAGGTGAAGACTAAAAAATTGCCTTGAGGAAAGGCTATAAAGTCGTGGTTGCACGCCCACGCCAAGAATCTAAAAGTCATACCCAAGAATTTGGTAAACCAAATTAGACACAAGTAAGTTGGTCAAATGAAAAGTAAATCAAATTGAATAGATGAGAAATTTCTTTTTTGGTGTTAGTTTCCAACATAAATTGAATGCATAACAATGCGCATAAAATTTCATTATAGCCTTCATATCCTATCACAGAATCTGCATGTGATGAAGGCCATGATGTGCATCATAGTGGTGAAGGTATTAATTTTTTATTGGAAATTAATTACACAATTATGAATACAATTTAACATCTTCAATTGTAATTTGATGTGTAACCTTTTTTTGAATATTTTAGAGCATGTTGAACATCATGGTAAAGGAGTGGAGCATGTTCCAAGTGTTCAACATGTTGAGGTGGTGGTGGATCATAATGTTATTATACATGATGTGGCATTGTTAGGTAAGAAAAATGCATGTTACATTCTATTGGTTAATTAAATACTTGTAACAGTTAAAAAAAGAAAAAGAGTATACCAATTTAACCCATTTACTTGTTATTGCAACAGAGCCCCCTTTAGTGCAACAGCCTCCTGCTCCTCAAAATAGGAGAAGGCATCATAATTTCACATTACATGTTCCACAAGAAGAGGATAATGAGGAAGATATTGATGCTCCTATCAACCTTCACCTTAAGAGAGCTAAGAAAAACAAAAAGAAGAAATGATTTTTTTTAAATACTCTTTGATTGAATGTTATGTGATTGTATTGATTGAATGTTGAATGTTATAGTTCATAAATGGATCAATAAATGAATGAAGTATGCAATTATATGATAATAGGGAGTTTAGATTGATGTTAGGGGGAGGGGGGTGAGGCCAAATGAGCTTCCACCTTCACATGGTTGGCCTTGTTAAGTGGAGAATATTAAAGTATTCTTGAAACCAACTGAAGCTCAAACTAACATACATTCATTAATTAATCAATTTCAGTCAACATTTTTACTACTTGCCTCATTTTGGGTCTTACAAATGGATCTAGGGCTGACACTAAAACAATAGTTTTACATGCAAGATGTGGTTGTTGGCAGTAATCAAATGACAATAACGGTGAGTAGATTAGTATGAATTTTACTTTGTTCGATTGTTTTGATTAAGGTTTCATTTTATTTATAGTTGGTGCAAATACAAGATCCACTTAAAAAAGTACAAATATAGTACTATTCAACCACTACATTAAATCTTGATGAGAAAATTAATATGAATTTTACTTTGTTCGATTGTTTCATTTTATTTATAGATGGTGCAAATACAAGATCCACATAAAATAACTACAAATATAGTAGTTTTGTTCTTTCTTTGTAATAGTTTTGAATGTTTTCTCTGAATAAGATTTCTCAATCCTTTTTATATCCCTTAGGTAAGCATCCATATCTCCCTATTAAAAAAACTATTAGAAGAAAATAACCATTGAGAAAAGTAGGGTTGTATTGAACTTTTTTTCCATGATTTCTAATACTTAGAATGTAGGACTATAAATAGTAATAGCATTAATGAAGTATATCTAGACTCAAATTCAATTTGAAATTTCCCCTAATAATGGTCTATAACTAAATCATTCAATATTCACTGTATTCTTAGATTTACAAAGTTAAATACAACATATGATTGAAAAAATTTGGACCAACTATGAAGAGAAAAAGCTCTAAATTATGGACCATGGTATAGCCTTTATATTAGTAATGACTTCCCAGATGGCAATATTAGTATCCACATCTGGCCACATGACATCACTAACTGCATCCAACTCTTCAAGGGATTTATTTCATTTAGTATCAGTTATTGATTTCAATTCTCTAGTAGCCTTGCTCATGTTTGACTCAATTCTAAACAGAAAGTCAATCATGTCATAGAAAGCTATTACATATGTCTCATTATTGCAATAGGCCACAAAGCATGGATGTCTCAAAATATCCTTAAAAGAGGAAGACCACTCCTACCATTCCTTTATAAAACCATTAGCATCTAGAATAGTAGAAATAAAATTTGGAATCCCCATGGTGATTATATTCATCTTACCTTGTATTAATTGCATTTTTCTTGAGAAAAACCCATGCAATTCTTTCACCATGTTAATCATCTTCTTGCATTAATAATTAGTACCTAGGGGAATTCCTTCTTTTGGGGTAACAGGAGAATCAAGCTATCTAAAAATTGTGTATATGGTCCCCATGTTGTGAATAAAGGGGATAGAAGGGCTAATACTTCTAAGCATTGGAATTCAGCTCCTTGAAATTTGTAGGGCACCTATCTTGTGCATCATCAAGCTCTTAATTGTCTTGATCTCTACCTCATTTTCACCATCCCATTCATCTATATCCATCTGCTAACCCTCTCCTACATTTATTACATCAGCTTTTGTTTGGGCTTCCTAGTTTCTCACCTCTATGATGGGCCTTGTAACAATTCTAAGTCTTCTTGTCTCTTCTTCGAAGGCAACCACCCTCTATTCTATGACATAAGTTCTCTTTAGTTCTTCCTCATACTTCTTCCTAGCATCAATGGATATGTTGTATGTTTGATACAACTATTCTTCTAGCATATCCATTTTTATCTTCCCCATCAATGATGTTGTGTCCTGTAGATTATGGATTTGATCACTAGATATAGTAGTGACATTCCAAAACATTACATTGCCTTGTGGGGAATCCTTTATCTCCATGAGGGTTGGCTTATTTCCCTCAAGATTCATGCTCCATATAGCCATTGTCTTACTATCAATGTTGAATCCAAACCCCTGCAGCTCACCAACAATATTGGTCTCTTCAAAAGAGACTAACTTATCATGTCTTCTAATCTAGTCTAGCATGAAAGACGAACTCAACTCCCATCCTAGAAAGAGAAGCATCCCAATTCTTGTTACAAGCTCTCTAGCTTCTTCTACTGTGAGGACCTCACTACTAGGATCATATTCTTGCAACCTTTGTACCAGCTCTGTAGTCTTCTCGAGGAATCTCTTGGTTGCAGTTGTAAGGTAAGCTCACTTAATTACTTTACCTTGTATAATAATGTCTTGAATTCATCTAACTTGATGAATTCACCATCCTTCTTGAACTCTTAAGCTTGAATGATTCGCTCATCTAGCATTAGAATCTACAATTCAATTTTATTAGGGATCTTCTCATTCTCCCCTACTTGCTTTAGCAAGAAATTGTGTCTTATAGTGTCAAAAAAATTGGATCCCTTAGGAAAAATTTGAAGTGCCTTTCCTTTGACCTTGTCAGGGATCTCAATCATTTTTTGTTTCTTCCTCTGTTGTTCCCATAAGGAATTTTTTGGCTAATCATCATCAACCTCAATGGTTATGACATCCTCCTATTGAGGGGATTGAGGCTCTTCCCTATCTATGAGTTTAACAGGCACATGTGCCATTATTTGATCAAAATTTTCATTGCACCTATTATATCTATCTAGGTATGTTGCCTCATGGTAGAAACCCTAAAATTATGGATCATATGCCTTTATTGCTTCTTCAATTTTTATTATCTTACTCCATCTTTGGGTTCTATCCATACAAACCTCTATTTCTAAACAATTTGTTATGCGATCCTCTTCCCAATTTGGTTTGATGCTTGGGAGGGTGTACTTTCTCATCTATTTATCACCAAATCATTTGGATCATAGGTCCTAGCAGGGGCTAAGGGAAGCTTAAACTCTCCCATGCACTAATCTATCTCTTCTATAGCATCTTTTCCTATTAGAAAATCACCTACCTTTGTATTCCTTGCTACAAAATAGCCTTTCTTAATAGTAAGACCTAAATATTCTTTATTCATCATCAGCAATTTCCAAAAGAATTATAATCGGCCTAACCTTTCAGGGATATATTTTGGTAATACATGAGGGGGCTGTGAACATCCAAAAACCCTTATAATTGAAAAAAATTCAAAGAGAAACAAACTAGCCCAATCATGACTTAGTACCCTATCCCCATTTGGGCAAGCAAATGGTCTTATTAGCATCCTTACCCCTCTAGGTACTCTTTCAGTAATATCTACTAACATGTTTCTAATAGGAAAAACAAGACCATTATAAAAAGCAATAGCACTAACATATGGATAAAACCTTTTCCAAAAGCGAGTTCACATCTACATGGGAAAGTTCTTTCCATTCTCTTCAGTGTCTTTAATGAAGTCCAAACTGATATGCCCTATGTTCTTGTACAGAATGATGTGCATTAGCAACGAATAATGGAAGAATTTAAATTTCCCAAGTTCTCCATTATGAGCCACAACAATTTCATCATGCATCCTATTGATGATATAATCCACAAAATTATACCCAACATTATGATTTGGATATTGAATATCCAAAGCAATGATATATATGTATCCTAGGGCATTATTTGTACCATCAATTCCTATCACCTTGTTTATCCCAAAAATGGTGTACCTAAAATATTTGTAGAAAAAATCAAGTTGCATCAGCTCTCCTACCTTATTGGGCACCTCACCTTTTTCTAGCTTTGATTTGGGAATGTGTCTCTTCATGACTCTTCCAGTAAAGAAACTCTTAGAACTTTTGAAAGTTTTATTCGTCTTCTCCTTTTCAATTGTCTTTGTCATAGGTCCTCCTAGGTCAAAGACCTCAATAAAAGTCTCCTTATCTAGTCTGCATAGGATACTCATATCCTTCCTATGGAAAGCTTTAGTTGTTGGATTGTAGGATTTGATCAATGCCTTTATCATATCAACATCCACTATTACTTCTAGCATTATCAATTTTTCCATATTCCTAATACACAAGTTGCAAATTGGTGACTTTTCAAACCTATTCTAATAGAAATATTAGAAAAGCTCATTTCTATTTGTATCAAGTACAATGGCATTCTACATCTCTACAGAAAGGATATGCATCTCTAAAAACATGTGCATTCAAGGTTTGAACATGAGAAGACCTTGGAAGGAAATATATCCACTCCTCTGCATATAAGGTTGCCAACTTTGGTTTTGCTTTTTTAGTTTCTTGAGAAGACTCTTCCATGTCAATTTGAGATATTATCTTTCCTTCTTCTTGTGTCATGATTCTACAATCAAATTCTTACAAACAAGTTATGTAAATATCAAATTTTTGAAAGCTCTACAAATTCTGGGAATCTCTTAGTGCTCACAATTCTATCTTTGGATTGTGCAAAAGATGGTAACTCGTAAAACCATTAAACCACCCTATTCATAGAGAAAAAATGCAACAGAGTGAGCATTTATATCTATTTATGTCAACATGCGTGAAAGAATCTCAATTTCTCTAAAAGTGCCAAAATCTACTTGTACTACCAGCCTTTCCTAACTTTTTATGCACTTTTGATAGAATATCATTTTTAAGTCATAATGAGGCTCCTTAACAGTCATTTTTGTATTAAAAACCATCCTCATGACCCAGTGATTCCCTTTGTTTGTCGTTCTGTAGTCATTTTCTACCTTGGGACTTAAACATCGGAGACTAGACGACCATAACTTCAAATGATTTTCACCACTTTAGAGTATATCTAACATTTTTAGTCATTAACTGCACGAATGGGTGCCCTAAAGATTCAACCTCTCTTTAGCCTTAATTGTGTGGTCACTTCATTTCATTAACATTTACACTTATTGTTTGCAACCATGTAAATACCCCTAGCAACCATGAAATTGTAGCTTTACACACCTTTCTCACTTTAATTTTTTTATTCTTGCAACTATGCAATCAAGATATTGTATATAGTTTAACCTTAAGACTCCATTGGGTCATAGCTTGGCTTATCTGATAACAATTTTGCTTCATGACAATGTGAGCAAAGGATATTTTATGCTCTTTTAACCCATTTGTCATTTTGTGGTTTATATTTACTATTATTTCTTTAACATCACGACTGTGTGACCCTTTAGATTATGTTTTCAATCTAACTACATTCCATGGTCGCGGTTTGATCATGTATTACATTTATTAACCGCACAATCATGCAAACAAGTGCCTTTTAGCTGGTTCCACTATATCGTAGCTTGCTTCAATCACTTTCCTCTTATCATTGCAATAGTGTGATCACTCATATCTTCTAAGTTGAATGCATTTCTGAGTCGTTGACTTAATCACTCTTATCTTCTTTGACAATGTGACTAAGAGAACAAATATTTCATGCACTTTGCAGTAGTGATCACCAGGTCGCAACTTATCATCTTTACTACATAACAAAAATCAAGGCACTCTTGCCTTAAAAATTTCAAACAATTAGCAAAGTGAAAATGAGGGCTATCACACCTTAGGGATGGAAATGACTGGTTATTTGATATTATACTTCAGAATTCCTTCACTCACACTCCTTTCTTCAAATCTATCCCCCTATAGAAAAATTTAGAGATAGAATTTAGAGACACAAATATTGTAGAATTTCCTCCTTGTATTAATTTTCTTCGAAACTAATACATTACTAATATAAACTCAGAAATAACTCAAGATATGACAAAATTTTCATTCAAGATCCATATGTATTCTCAAAATTGCACAATGGTATTAATATTCTTTGAAACTAATACATTACTAATATAAACTCAGGAATAACTCAAGATATGACAAAATTGTCATTCAAGATCCATTTGTATTCTCAATGGTATCATCAATGGGAAGAATATGCACACACTTCTCATACTTAACATCGAGGCAATGGTGAACAAAAATGATGTCTCCTAAATGAACCCTTAGAATTTAGTATCCAAAACTATCTCTAACGTAAATAAGAATGTGAATTTGTTGTTTATTGCTAGAAATTTATTTTCTATTGTTTTAGCTACTTATTCAGATGTGGTTTCCAGTAGAACGTGTTTTTAATTTTTTATTAGCAACTATTCAAAAATAGAAAAATCCACATGCATATGAAGTGCACATAAACAAATAAGAGGTATCCAGGCTATAGGATTAGCCATAGGAAGAGAAAAATAAAAATATATTTTTTATTAATATTTTATAGGCAACAATATTGTTTTGATAGTACACAATGACTTACAAGTGCTAATTTTGCTAATTAACATGTTAATATCCTCCTTTTAATCTATTTCATTAAGGATGGATGAAGTAGTGTGTACTTTGGAGAAAATATTTGTTGGCTTTTTTAAAGATTGTCTTAAAAATCAAGTTAATTTGAAAGGTCTAAACATTTGGCACAATGAATATTGTTTTTGATAAAGAAGGAAGAGGTATAGCACTGAACCCATAGAACCATTACAGAGAGTAATCATTTTTGGCATTCTGTTGGTGATTATAGCCAAGCAACGGGATAAAGCATCATAAACTAGCCATGTAACGTATACCTTCCATAAAATTTATCAAAAATAGCTAATAGAAACACTAACCAAACATCACTAAGATTCTTCACATAACAAACAAAAAGAGTATTCTTCAAGGAAATAATAGAGCTAAGCCTAATAAATAACATAAATCGAAATCAAACTAAAAATTATGTCTCTTAAGGTTCAACCAATAGAGACCATTGTTGTAACAATTATAAGACCTAAACATTAATAAGTTCATATTGTTCTTAAAAATATAAATATCTCTAAACCTAGAGATAACCATAATGAGAAAAAGCCAAAAAGCAACAGAACTATCAAGCTTGCTTAATAGTGTTTCAATCCTTCTCTAATTTGTAGAGCACATTCTTCTATTTGGTGATGTCTCTAGCACCTCGGTCACACTCCTTTCTTGTCACCCATACCTTATTCCCTTTCCTTTTTCATCTTTTTGTTTCTAGTGACAACTCCAAGAATAGTTATTTCTAGGATCTTACATTAAATTTTGAAAGGGTAGAAGCCATGGCCCCCAACTCAATGTTAGTGATATCCTCTTTGTTCATTTTTTCTAGGGAGTCCATTTTTCTCTCTGTATTATCCAAGCATCTAATCAAAGTCAATTCCATCTCCTTTATCCTTTCCTAAAAATCATCCATCTTAGTCTTCTTGTTATCGTTCTCTTTCATGGTGTTATACTGACTCTCTTATTTTTGGGCCTCAACCTTTGTAGGAATCTCCTAGATAGGATTAACCACACCTATGTCCACCTTAATGCATGCCTCATGTTCTTCCATTTCTTTATCTTTTTCATCCCCATCACAAATCTCTTCATCTCCTTCCACAAACTCCTTGTCCTTTGTGTTGGTGTTCTTCGATCATCTTACATTTTTGTTTCAGCTTCCAAGTACTTCAATTTTTCTTCTACAATTTTCATATCTTTCTTATCCTCCCTCTTATTTATTTCTTCTTACAGAGGCATTCCAACTTCCTCTAAGTTAGGCTCCTAGTTTATTCACGTATACCTAGTATGTTCCTCTTTATTAGCCTCTTCCTTAGACCCATGTTTATCAATGTCTATAATTTCATTATCAAACTTATTACATTTAGTGTTAGGGCCTTTGGGAATATTTTGAGGTAACTTCTTCCTTTTGGGAGGAGTTTCACGTAGAGGGACTCTTTAGGGGAGAGATACTTTTTTGGTCACTTTTAGGGATCAAGGATTCCTCATTACTATCTTTTTAAGAAGAGGTGTTAGGATTCTTGGGATTATCCTTCAAGGGAGAGGAGATAATTTATTAAATTTTCACAAAGGAACTAGTTCCAAAATCACCCTTCCTAAAGGATATACTTCTACTAAAATTAGGGCAATGTGAAAAATATGATGGTAAATCACAAAAATTAGCCCCTGCTAGAGAGAGGGGCTATCACCACTTGTACACTTGGGCATTGGGTACTAAATTCATTCTAATCTTAGGTTCTTCGTAAGTCTCATCCACCAGGGCAATACAGATCATATCCTTCCTTTTCTTTCCCTAAAATACGACATCGATGAGAGATCGAAGGGAAAAGAAAAATATATATTAAAAACCCTAAGCACCTAATCCCAAACAAAAATACCCTAACCTCACAAAGGGAAAAGAGCCAATGAAAATACCTTAATTAGAATTTTATCACCCTGGAATAGTTGCAACTTTTCAATGGTTTCTAGGTGTAGATAAACCACTGAGTTATCATCGTTAATGACTTCACCCACAACGATTTGGTTTGTCACCTTCTTTCACTCTAAAATTGCTGTTGAAATCCCTTTTAGTTCATTTCCTACTACCAACAAAAAAAAAATCCATTTTTTAGCAATCCATGGAAATACCTAAATAGGCAAAGGAAGAAAATGAAAAAGATGCAGAGAATTGATCTTATGTTTATGACAATTCTCCCTCGTGATCCATTGTAGTGTAGTAAATTTTGATTGTTTCAAGTAGATCCAAATAAAGAAATAGATTGAAGAGCATGAGCCCTGCTCATTGTATTTATAGGGGAACTGATTTTCCTAGAAGCTAAATTACTTGTGGGGTTGTCAAATTAGGTATGTTTTGGTTATTTTGAATTTAGAAGAATTATTTGTTAAACTAAATGAAAAGAAACTGCCTTGGCCAACAAGCAAGAGCAAGAACAATAATCAACTAATCTTAGATAAGGAGAAAGAACAAACTGGATCTAATTCATATACTTGTTACTTTGGGATTGAATGAGAAAATTTCATGCAATTCAATGCAACTTAGATAGGTTGTATGTCAATTTATTGTTGCTTTTAATTCAAGGAATTAGGTAATTGCTTCCATAAATTCATATTTCTCTTGTAGCTCTTGTATAGGCCTTTTCTCTTTCCTAGTAGTGGCTAAGGTAAGAGTGGTTGTTTCAACATCTAATTATGTTGCCTGTTCAATTGGAGTATCCTCTACTCTTTTAACAATCAAGTTCCCCATTAATTTAGAATCATTAGTTTGAGAATAACTAGCTCTAGATCCTCTTTTTAAGGACCAAATAACTATAGCAGCATTGTCTTCACTATATTTAGCACCACTAAGTGCCCTTTTCTTTTTCTCCTTAGTGCTCAACTTCTTTGTAATAGTGTTAAACACCATTGCATTTGCAATGTCCCAATTTGGAAGAAGTAAAAGTCCAATTGATCTGATCATTTTTCTTCCCTCTTCAGGAGTCACGGTATTGAATTCTTGCATCATTTCTTCCTTAATCTCATCTTGTATGTTTGAATCTTATGTTTGGCTACACAGCATTCCTTTTACAACATCTTTCCTCAAATTTTTCAATATTTATTCTCCATGAAAATTGGTAAAAGGCCCTTGACTTTATAAAATTATCATCAAATAAGATTTCATGGCTAGCTCGTTGTATTATAAGATGTAGCTCTTTTCCTTTGAAATCAGCCATAGTGAATTCCAAGTTGGGAATGGGAGGTTCTATTTTTTTCCTTCTTCCAATTCTATAGTGGTGATGAACACTCCACCTTGAGATCCAAGCTATTCAATTTTATCTCCAGTGAGTTGTTCAAATCTCCTAACCATCTAGTCACCCTTACGACTATGCGAATAAAGTTCTTTATGTGCTTCTAACTAGTTTTGCACAATTGTGGTTATCTTTTAGTCTTTGTCTTCTGAGGCCCCAACCGTGTCAACACGATAATTCACCTAGTCGCTATGAAGGTTCATTATACTTCTCTCACTCAAGTGATCACGTGATTGAGGCTTTATTGACTATTTCACTTAGTTGTAGGCTAAAAGACAATTGAATGCTTAACTAATGCAACTCAGCAACTAGGGAAACTTCATTGCTTTGCTAGGTCACACTATAAAATGATGTTGTCTTTCATGATCAACTTGATCACCAAATAGTACACTTAAAATCTTTATGAGCTCAGATCAAAAATCCTAACCCTTGGAGAATTAAATTCATTGACCGTCGATCATGTTAAGATTAACGATGGGCATATCCCTACATTCTAAAGTTGTGGAAAGTTTAATCAAAGCAGGGATGCGAGGTTGTGATATGTGGATGTGCGGGCCCCTTTTCCTTAATTTTAAAGTAGTGTATATCATGCAAGTTCTTGATCATCAATCAAATGATGATTAATGATCGTCGCTTCCCTAGATCCTAAAATATGTGTGGAGTTTAATCAAAGAAGGGAAGCAAGAAGCTACCATTTGGACAAAGTGGGATTGGGTTTAGTATGTGGGCTGCAAAAGGAAAACTATCAGAGAAAGTAACAAATTAGCACCTTCCTATTAGTTGAAGGTTGTATGTTCCTCTTTATTAGCCTCTTCCTTAGACCCATGTTTATCAATGTCTATAATTTCATTATCAAATTTATTACATTTAGTGTTAGGGCCTTTGGGAATATTTTGAGGTAACTTCTTCCTTTTGGGAGGAGTTTCACATAGAGGGACTCTTTAAGGGAGAGATATTTTTTTGGTCACTTTTAGGGATCAAGGATTCCTCATTACTATCTTTTTGAGAAGAGGTGTTAGGATTCTTGGGATTATCCTTCAAGAGAGAGGAGATAATTTATTATTTTTTTACAAAGGAACTAGTTCCGAAATCACCCTTCCTATAGGATATACTTCTACTAAAATCAGGGCAATGTGAAAAAATATGGTGGTAAATCACAAAAATTAGCCCCTGGTAGAGAGAGGGGCTATCACCACTTGTACACTTGGTCATTGGGTACTGAATTCATTCTAATCTTAGGTTCTTTGCAAGTCTCATCCGCCAAGGCAATACAGATCGTATCCTTCCTTTTCTTTCCCTAAAAAATGACATCAATGTGAGATCGAAGGGAAAAGTAAAAAAATATTAAAAACACTAAGCACCTAATCCCAAACACAAATACCCTAACCTCACAAAGGGAAAAGAGCCAATGAAAATACCTTAATTAGAATTGTATCACTGCGGAATAATTGCAACTTTTCCATGGTTTCTAGTTGTTGATAAACCACTGTGTTATCATTGTTAATGGCTTCATCCACAATGATCTAGTTCACCACCTTCTTACGCTCTAAAATTGTTGTGTTGAAATCCCTTTTAGTTCATTTCCTACTACCAACAAAAAACAATCCATTTTTCAACAATCCATTGAAATACCTAACTAGGAAAAGGGAGAAAATGAAAAAGATGCAGAGAATTGATCTTACACTTATGAGGATTCTCCCTTGTGAGCCATTGCAGTATAGTAAATTTTGATTGTTTCAAGTAGATCCAAATAGAGAAATAGATTGAAGAGCATGAGCCCCGCTCATTTTATTAATAGGGGAACTGATCTTCCTAGAAGCTAAATCTACTTGTAGGATTGTCAAATTAGGTGTGTTTTGGTTATTTTGAATTTAGAAGAATTATTTGTTAAACTAAATGAAAAGAAACTGCCTTGGCCAACAAGCAAGAGCAAGAACAAGAATAAACTAATCTTAGATAGGGAGAAAGAATAAACTAGATCTACTTCATATGCTTGTTACTTTGGGATTGAGAGAGAAAAGTTCATGCAATTTAATGCAACTTAGATAGGTTGAATGTCAATTTATTGTTTCTTTTAATTCAAGGGATTAAGTAATTGCTTCCATAAATTCATATTTCTCTTGTAGCTCTTGTATAAGCCTTTTCTCTTTCCTAGTAGTGGCTAAGGTAAGAGTGGTTGTTTCAACATTTAATTCTGCTACCTCTTCATTTGTAGTATCCTTTACATTTTTGACAATCAAATTCCACATTAATTTAAAATCTTTAGTTTGAGAATAACTAGCTCTAGATCCTCTTTTTAAGGACCAAATAACTATGGTAGCATGGTCTTCACTATATTTAGCACCACTGAGTGCCCTTTTCTTTTCCTCCTCAGTGCTCAACTTCTTTATAATAGTATTAAACACCATTGCATCTACAATGTCCCAATTTGGAAGAAGTAAAACTCTAGTTGATCTGATCATTTTTCTTCCCTCTTTAGGAGTCATGGTATTGAATTCTTGCATCATTTCTTCCTTAATCTCATCTTGTATGTTTGAATCTTCTTTGTCTAGCAACTCAGCATTCCTTTTACAACATCTTTCCTCAAATTTTTTAATATTTATTCTCCATGCAAATTGGTAAAAGGCCCTTGACTTTATAAAATTATCATCAAATAAGATTTCATGGCTAGCCTGTTCTATTATAGGATCTAGCTCTTTTCCTTTGAAATCAGCCATAGTGAATTCCAAGTTAGGCATGGGAGGTTCTATTGTTTTCCTTCTTCCAATTCTATAGTGGTGATGAACACTCCACTCTAAGATCCAATCTGTTCAATTTTATCTCTAGTGAGTTGTTCAAATATCCTAATCATCTAGTCACCCCTGTGACTATGTGAATAAAGTTCTTTATGTGCTTCTAACTAGTTTTGCACAATTGCAATTATCTTTCAATCTTTGTCTTCTGAGGCCCTGACCATGCGAATACAATAGTTCACCCAACCGCTATGAAGGTTCATTATAATTCTCTCATTCAAGTGATCACATGACTGAGGCTTTCCTACCCATTTCACTTAGTCGCGGGCTAAAAGACAATTGAGTGCTTAACTAATGCAACTCAGCAACCAAGGAAACATCACTGCCTTGCCAAGTCGCACTATAAAATGATGTTGTCTTTTGATAAGCTTCAATTGTGTGATCAACTTGATCACCAGGTCATACACTTAAAAGCTTTATGAACTCAGATCAAAACTCCTAACCCTTGGAGAGTTTATTTCATTGATCGTCGATCATGTTAAGATCAACGATGGGCATATCCCCACATTCTGCAGTTGTGCAAGGTTTAAACAAAGCGGGGATGCGAGGTTGTCATACATGGACATGCAGGCCCCTTTTCCTTAATTTTAAAGTAGTGTATATCATGCAAGTTCCTAACCATTGATCAAATGATGATCGACGATCATCGCTTCCCTAGATTCTAAAATATGTGTGGAGTTTAATGAAAGAAGGGAAGCAAGAAGTTGCCATGTGGACAAAGTGGGATTGGGTTCAATATGTGGGTCGTAAAAGGAAATCTATTAGAGAAAGTGATGGATTAGCATCTTCCTATTAGTTGAAGGTTACTGACTAGGACACTTGAGTGTTAGTTTTATAGAACCATTGATCAAATGATGATCAACTATCGTCGCTTCCCCACATTTTGAAAGTGCACACAATTTAACCAAACTGGGAAGGGAGGGTGTGACACATGAACTTGGTGGGGTCAGTTACGTCATTAGTTGCCAAATGACACTAAGTTGGATACTATGCCAAATGTTTTGTTCTAATTTTCCAAAGGTACAATGTGTAAGAAAAGGTGGATGTGAGTTGGATCAGTGGGCTCGATGTCTTTTAAGTGAATGTAGTAATAGTTGGAATCACTCGGGATCATCAATCAAATGATGATCGATGATTGTTTCTTCTCCAGATTTTGAAGATGATCAAACTTGAACCAAAGAGGGGAAGTGACACATTGACACATGTCCAACTTCTGAAAAATGTAATGTAGCTTTTTAAAGTTTTAAAAGGAATCATCTAATTTGGTTTAAATTGACAATTAGGTTTCAAATTTTGTAGTGCGGCTTGAAATATGACTGTTACAGCATTAATTCTGATGAATGCGAGTTTGAGTGAAGCCAGTTGTCATAAAATTTATGATTCCTCTCATTATTAAGTACCAAGCAGCAAAGAATTTTTAGAGCGTAGAAATATTCATAATTTCAAATTGTGTTTCCTCGAAGCCATGAATTATTGTAGATAGAATTCTTAGTGGAGCAAAGAAGTTTGTTCGAGTGAGTGCCAAAAATCTTTGGTTAGTTGATAATTTGCAGTTGTAATTGAGATAATATAGATAAAATGCCTCTATGAAGGGATTTTTAGGAAAGGTAGTGAATAGAAAGAAAGTGGAAACCTCCTCTCAAACACAAACTTCCAAAAGAAATTATCCAAATTGATT
This sequence comes from Cupressus sempervirens, assembly GCA_028749045.1. Taxonomy (NCBI): domain Eukaryota; kingdom Viridiplantae; phylum Streptophyta; class Pinopsida; order Cupressales; family Cupressaceae; genus Cupressus; species Cupressus sempervirens. Next base: position 539,817,268 of record CM053789.1, read on the forward strand.
AAGCACAAGAAAGTGTTCAATGTAGAAATGGATCAAGTGATGGAAAATAAGGAGAAAGGAGGTTATATGGTATTTCTATTGTGAGGAAGTATGTGCTTAAATCTTGAAATAGATAAAAGACAAATACTAACCTTGAATCTGGAAAATGTTGATTTCTTATGTTTGTATTTAGTTTTTGGAAAATTGGCAACTTGTTTCAAATTGGAATGTTGAGACAGAGAAAACCCATAAATATTTTGTCTTTTTGAAGGGAGGTCGACCTTGTCCCTGTTGGCAGGGCACAATCTTACCCCAGGGCACAATTGTACCCTAAAAAGTTGACCTTGACATACACTACTCCAACGAAGTTTTAATTCAAAAATCTCACAAGTTGGACAAAAAGGGTATCTGAATATGCTCTCCAATTTGTTGTTCCCCACATGTATCTGCAAGAAAAATGGTTTTTCTATTGGATGGGGAGTTTACCTTAGTCAAACCCCAATTTGGAATTAACCTTGAAATATAATTGAAATTATAATATTCTTAAAAAAAGTAAATGAAACTATTTACCTTGCTTATGTGTAAGTCCTTGTGGAGGATTTGAATCCTTGAATCCACAAGTATGGATGCTCCAAATGTATGTAGAAATTCATGTAGGATGTCTCAAATCAATGTCATTAGAGATCTTCAACACCAATCTTCAATATATCTTTGCATAGAAGAAGGCTTGGATGAATGTGGATGGAGAAATCTTCAACAAGAGGGCTCTATAGAGATTGAATCCTTCAATGGCTAACAATGGACCTCCTTGATGAATTGGATGCTTGAACACTTGAATGCTTGAATTCTTGATAAATAGTAGAACTTTAATTTTTTGATCATAGGTAGATTATAGATAGTGGATGCACTCATGAAATTATGGATAGCTTGTGTGTCAAAATGAGAAAAGAAGGCTTCCTTATATAGAGATCTAGGGCACTAACTCCTAGAGAAGGCTGACATAGGAGCATTAAATCCCATTTAACCTTAACCCATAGGAATAGACCTAGATTAAATTTAATTTAAGATTCTACCATTCCAAAACCCAAAATATCCAACACGAAAGTGGGAAAAGAAACTTTCTGAAGCACAAGATCCTAAAACTCTTAGAAATTATAAAATAGGACCTGGGGTCAGGGACAAGGTCAACCTTTCACTAGGTCAAAGTTGATGTTGTCCTTGACCTAGATTAGGGTCAAGGTTGACCTTGACCCAGAAGTTCATCCTTGACCCAAAGGCCAAAGTCCTCAATTTCACAGAGTAATTTATCAAAAATAGGCTAGAGAGAGAGAGAGAGAGAGAGAGAGAGAGAGAAGCAGAATAGGGGAAAATAGTTAGATCCATGCAAAGACCCATTCAAGGTGCTTGACATGACCCCAAACCACTTACTCAGAGGGCTAAATGCTCTTAACATGGAAATGCTTCCATTTTATGATGATACATTAAGCCCCCACTCTAGGAAGAGAATGGAATCGATGCAAACTCTTGGTAAAGTAGATTGTAATGAAAAGATAATCTTATTTAAATCAAAGAGACAAAGAGATCCTCAAACCCCCAAAGAATTAATTCTTTGTCAACTCCAAGATCACAATAAGAGAGACATCCCTAGAAAAAAAAAGAAACAAAAAAAAGTTTGATTATCTCACCCAATGAGAACTTATGTCCCATTGTGAACCACACAAGGAAATTGCGCAACTAGAAAGATGGAATTGAATTGCCTAGTGAATCTGGTTACTCACTAGTCAACCCATCAAGGATTCACTCTCAAGAATATTCTATTCTATAAGAGTAAAACCAAAAGAGATCCAGTCGTAAGGATACCTTCAACCTTAAGGGACCAAAAATATTTGAAACTAGAGAGATACTAAAATATAAATCCATGATTTAAGAATTAGTCACTAATCCAAAAAGGGAGAAAAGTTATCTTGAAAAATAATATATAAGTATTGAAAAGTGTGTGTGAGAAATAAGTGAGCAGATCGTATGCCCCCACATTAAAGTTATTGCTAGCACTTTAACAGGAGCAATGGCTTTGACAAAAACATAAACATCTCCACTAATTATGTTTCCACTACAAGATGCCCCCAGATGAAGATAAATAAAGGGAAATACCACATAAACATACAGAGAACACAGAAGAGGTCTACCTATTGTGGGTTAGTATGATCATAAGATTTTATATATATATATATATATATAAAATTACAAATGAATTGACATCATTCCCCAAAGAAAGTAGAACTACAATCACAAAAGAGGAAATATCACATAAGAGATACAAAGAAGAATATTTTTGGACCATGACCTAGAACCAAAAAAAATCAGTGCTACCAAGTCATGGATCCAAGCAGATTCCACAAGGGAACATGTACAAACCATAGCACAAGTACAACATATGTAAGAATAGAGATACATATAGAAGAATAATACAATAGGTTTGATTCTTTTATCACCTTGCACCAACGAAGCAACAAAGATCATATAAAAGAATCTAACAACATTTAGAAAACATATTATGGGAGAAGTGTAGTACAAAAAAAAAACACACAAAATAATTACCATGAAGGACTAGCCAATCAAGTGTGTCGCCTACTCTGCCCATCTCATTTTTTATCATTTAGGGAAGGTGGGTAACTCGCAAAAGGGACTATATCCAACATAGTAGGAATGATAGCTAGATCCAAACAAGGATCCTCTTGAGAATCACAATGTTCAATACTAGGAGTAAGAGTTAATTGTGAAGAAAGCATATTAGTTAAATCAATGTCAATGTCAATAGTTTCATGTTCATCATTAACATCGTCAACATCATCAAGAGTATCTTCGTCATTTAAATTAATCAAAATAAGGTCTAAGATATGAATAGAATCATTAGAATCGGGTAACTCAACATCATTATTAGTATCAACTTCTTGTAACACATCATGCATAGTTGTATCCAAAGATGATAAAGATTTTTAAATAATAGAATTATGAGCTTTAGTTTGAGTGCGATGCTTTTTACGGTGTTTGTTAGCAAATTGGTTACGTTTTTTCTTACTTGAAATTTGTTGAGAACTAGGAGGAACATTTACAAGATCCTTCATAGGCTCTATAGGAGGATTAATAGGATTACTAGCAGACTGACAAGAAATAGGAGGAACTTAATTAATAGTTGTAGAAGCCATAGATAAAGGAGGTATGGAAGGTGTAGGAAAAAGACCATAGTTAAGATCCTTAGGAGGTAAGCCTAACTCAAGAATATTTCACTACTTATAGACTTGATATGAATAGAAAAGATGATCAGGTTGAGCAAGACATGAATTAGGTAATGAAGGCCAAAAAAAAAAAATGGTAGCAACATCCCTGGGCCTAGAAGTATGATATAAGCTATGATTAATTATTTTCACTTCATCATCATAAACAAACTTAAGACATTTATGAATAGGTGAAGCAACAACATGCATGGAATTTAACCATGGTAAACCAAGCTTAACTTGAAATTGATCAGAAGTAGGAACAACAACAAAGGTATTTTTCACAATCTTTCCACAAAGTTCAATTGGTAAATCAATAGAACCAAATGATGGATAAAGAAAACCATTACAAGTTTGAATCCATACATCTAATTTATCATAAAAGTCACATTGCAAACTTTACATAAAAATATTTTCTTCTCTAATAACATTGACTAAGGAGGTAGGATCAACAAGAAAACCACGAGTAGGTATCTTAGCAAACTTAGCATAAATATAAAGGGGACCATCAAAAGCTTTAATAATCTCATAACCATAAAAAGTAATCAGAAGTTCCCGAAGTCATTTTTTCTTAGGTTGTTGTTGAGGTTTAGGTTGAGGCTTCAATTTAGGCTTAGGTTTTAGTTGAGGTGGAGTTGAAACTAGAGATTGAAGTGGACGTTGAGATTGAGGTGGAGATATATATTGAACCACATGCTCCACTTGATTAACAACATGATTAAGATCATCCATCTTTGAATCATACACAATATCCATAGAAGATGGTTGAGCAATAGTATTAGTATCATGTATAGATAAAGGATTCATATAGATTTGTAAATTTTGATTAGGAGGAGAAACAAATTTATTTTCACTACCATCAAAATTATCAATAGAGAAAGCATTAGAATCAATTAATTATTGAACCTTATGTTTTAAATAATAAAATTTCTCATTAGCATGACCATTTTGGGGATGATATTGACAAAAATCTTTCAAATCAAAAGATTTACTCGTCATTGTAGCAGGTAAAAGAGGACGAATAGGAGGTAAAGTAATCATATTAGCAATTAACAATCTATTCATAATAGAATGTAAAGATTCAGAGAGCAGAGTAAATGTACGATTCAATCAAAAAGAAGTGGATGCAGAAGTGACATTGTGAGATGCAACAACAACTTGATCAGTAACTGCATTTTTTTGTTTATTTATCTTGACATAGTTGTTGAATTTTTGAACTTTATTTGGATTAGGAGCAACATCAATTTTATCAACAAGAATAGGAGCCATTAGAGTGGTGCTCTCAAATTGACTGACTTGTAATTGATAATGATGAAGTGTTGCACAAAGTTGTTGAAAAGAAGTAAATTCAATAAGCAGAATCTTATCTCTAATATCCTTTTGCAAATTTGAAATAAACATACGTTAAATATCAATATTAGGAATAGGATAGGAAATCTAAGCATGCAAATGCTTAAATCTACCAATAAATTTAGTCAATTTTTCTTTAGAATTTTGTTTACAATGCATCAAATCAGTCAAAGACACTTGCAGGCCAATGTTGTTTTGAAATTGTTGAATAAAAGCATTAGCAAATTGTGGAAATGAACTAATAGAATAAGGTGTCAAGGAACAAAATCATTGTAAGGCCTTATCAAAAAAAGTTCGAACAAAAAACTTCACTAAAATCTTATGGTCATGAGCATAATTACTACAAAAGACTTAAAATATTTTAACATGATGAACAGGGTCTTCCTTACCATTATAATTCTTAAGATGAGGCATATGGGCTTGCTAAGGAATAGGAGTACGAATATGATATGTAAACTCTTTGTTATGAATCAATTACAATTTTACAATTCACTAGGATACAGATTTAAAATGAAGATCGATATTGGCGTTGCTTGTGAACTTAGAAAATAATACTTAGAAATGTAGAAAATAACTAAGTAAACAAAAGCATGCATCAGAAAGGACAAGAGACAAAGGATTTGATTTTAGAGTTCACTAGACTCTGGCTACATCTTTGGATCTACAAACTCGCAAGATCGATGTCATTATTATGATGCAAAACTTATACATCACCATGGTCTTCCATGGAGTTACAATCTGCTACTCACTTCCACACTGTGGTGACAGGAACTTGCTAGCAACATGTTCGTGCCTAGCTCCTTCGCCACTTTTTACATGCTAAGCAATAAAATTGCAACTCTCTCTCAATGGGCATTAAGCCTTTACAATAATGACATAAGGTCATGAAAACTACTCTCAATAAAATTTACTAAGTTGTTATCTCATAGCATGAGACCACTTGATTTTCTAAAGCATTTTCTCCAAAATTCTCCTCTATGAGAATTACAAAGACTTCTCTCCAAATGTCCTTTCTGGAAAATTATAAAGACGTATCCATGTCTTCTTCCTCCAAGGACTATTTTTTTTCCAAGGACTCATTCTTCATTTACAAAGAATATCTCCCCTTTTATACAAACAATTTACTAATGTGACGATAAAACCATATCTCTCAATTTTAAACTATCTCCCTTATTAAATCAATAACCTCCACTAAAATTATTTGAAGTTTATTTA